>CM019068.1:160130937-160730937 GCA_009667805.1 Leptobrachium leishanense
AGTATCCAGGGTACGGATCCAAAACGTCTCCCTCTGGAGCAGTATCTGTGAACGGTTGCCACCCCTGGCCAGTGGGGGAATGTGATCGATGGCAGTAAATTTAAGCATTGGGAGTCGATGTTGGGCCGCAAGGAAATGTTTGGCTACTGGTTTGTCCGTGTGCCCATCCCTATATGCTGTTGTGATGGCTGATCGATGGCCCCGCATGCGGTCCCTTAAAGTGAGGTCCGTCTTCCCCACATATGCGAGCCCACAGGGACATGTAATGAGATAAATCACATGTGTGGTAAGACATGTGATACGATGGCGAATTTGGTATCGTTTACCCGTGGGCGAAAGACGAGCCCGCCAACATATGGTGGCATGTCACACAGCCTAGGCATTGGACACAACCCAATTTGGTGGTGGGAGTCTTGGCAGAATATGATGCCCTAGGGTCAGTGCGGACCAACAGGTCCCGCAGGCTGGTGGCCCGGCGGTAGCAAATAAGTGGTGGTTGGGAGAATTGTTTGGGCAGTGAGACGTCATGCTGAAACAGTGACCAATTTTGTCGAAGATTGGAAACGATAGAATTAGTGTTAGTGTGAAAAGTAAAAGGGATGGTGATGCGTTGTGCAACAGGTGCGACAATTCCTAAGTGTTCAGTGGTGTTGAATTTTTCACGCGCCAAGCGTAAAGCCCTAGTTAGAATATGGGCGGCATACCCCCTATCCTGAAAGCGTTGTGTCATCTTGTGATTTTTATCTCCCGGAGGGTATCCTCACTATTGTAATGCATAACACGTAAAAATTGGGAGATGGGCAGGGATTTGACCATGTGAGGTGGATGATGGCTGTCGGGGCTAAGAAGAGTATTACGGTCTGTATCCTTACGATACAAGGTATAGCCGAGGCCATTGGCCTTGCGAAAAACCTCCACATCCAGGAAATGAATGCGTTGGGGATGACTATGTATGGTAAGCTGGATGGGGGTGTGTAGCTGATTGATGCCCTGTATCCAATGGTCGAGTGAAGGGGCATCACCCCGCCAAATTAAAAAAATATCGTCCACATATCGGACATAGCAAAGGAGTTGCTGCGCCAGAAGAGGTGTGAAGTGCTGAAGTTCAAATTGATGCATATAGAAGTTGGCATACACGCCCGCCATAGAAGCCCCCATTGCCGTTCCGGCCAGTTGTAGGTAGAAATGTTTTTCAAAACGAAATAGTTAAGTTCTAAGGCGTGCCTGAGTAATTCCAACAGAAATTCAATGGGAGGATGTATGTGTATGTATGTATATATAGCTCAGGATCTGCTAATTCCCTGTATAGTGGAGAGAAATGATGGTCAGGATAAAAAAAAAATAACAGAATGTTTCTGTGTAGTTTCTGACACATTGTGCTATCTCCAATTGTTCCTCCACAAGAACTTGGATGCCCAGATGCCCGTCCTCAGGCCTCTCACGCCACACACACAGTATATCATCTCTGCTTCATGCATATTATATTTTCTTATTTCAGACACACTGTGCTTTCTCTAATCAATCCTCCACAAGAGGTAATCTGTGATAATGAATCAAGACACAGCCAGGGATGCGCTGAGCCAGAGGATCCTGGATCTAACTCTGGAGATGATCTTTCTGCTGACTGGAGAGGTAAAAGATTCCATGAGATTGACATATTCCTGCTGATATTAAATCCCCCTTGAGCTGTGTGACCCAGGAGACATTTCAGAGGTAGATCCGTAGTAGATTCATGTTAATGCCTGTCATGTGTAAATGAAGGTTACCGCACACTATACAGCACACTATGGAGATAACACACTGATACATACACAAAAGGATGGGGGGCCCAGGGGACCAACATCTTTATACTTCTCTGTATTGGGGTCACTCTAAATGTTTAGGGTCATACGGTGTTGAAGATCCATGAGACGGTCAGTGACAGCAGTCGTCACCAAATATCAGAAGGACACTGCAAGAGCCAAAGCTTCAATACGGAGCCTCCACCTCACTCAGGAAGCCATGAGCAAAACCATGAGAAGATCCTGGAGCTGACCAATCAGATCATCCGTCTGCTGACTGGTGAGGTGAGGCTGTTGGGAATGGGACATTATACGTAAACACCAAGGCATGTGTCTGGATGGTGACTGTGTCATTGTGTGTGTCAGGTTCCTATACGCTGTGAGGATGTCACTGTCTTTCTCTCCATGGAGGAGTGGGAGTATGTGGAGCGACACAAGGAGCTCTATGAGGACATCATGATGGAGGATCACCAGCCTGTTATTACACTGGGTAAGAGATGCTTTAATTCTCATAATGTTTGTGTCCAATCCCAGAGCAACGTGTACCAATAATCCCCTGAAATGTTGGCTGTGCCGTGTAATAGACGTGTTCCTGAATGAACGTTTCACGTGTTAATGTGATTTTCTCTCCAATAGATAAATCTGTATCCAGTGAATTTCACCCTCCGGTTTCTTTATGGGATATTGGATCTGAAAATGGAAGTGAAATTATAAGCAATAATGTGGAAAAGGATCTGAACAAGACGAGAAAAGGACGAGTTGAATCTGCAACATACACAGAGCGAGAATCTCTGGCTTCTGAAGAAAGACACGTCCCAGAGAAAGAGATTTATCCAATCACAGAACCCACAGAATATTCACCCACTGATATTAAGGAGGAACCGGCCTCATGTGACAAAGGAAATCTCACAGACAGCGACATGTATGAACCCCCAGAACATACACAATATACCTCTACTTATACAGGGACAGAATCAGAGTCACATGAAGAAAGAGATCTCTCACATTCTGACATTTCTCCCCTCCCAGGACATACACAGACTGAATATCCATCTACTGACATTAATGAGGAATCACCCACATATGGAGAAGGAAATCTCACAGACAGCGACATGTATGAACCCCCAGAACATGCACAGACTGAAAGCTCAGCTGATAATATAGGAGACTATTTAAAATCCAATACAAACCCAGTGGAAATAAACCATAGCGAGTCCTTAATAGAATCCAGAAAGCCAGATAACAGAATATATTATACAGATCTCCTTACTCATAATTCAGTTTATAAAGGACATTCAGCACCTTCTTCTGAAATGGGGAAAACCTTATATTCTGAGTCTGACCCTGTGATACATGAAACTAATTGCAGAGAACCATTTTCTAATATGTTAAGTGGAGAGAATTCCTCTGCTGTGTCAGGCCTTAGACACCAACATGTTCACATGAAAGGACAACCAGTCTCATGCCCCGAATTTGGGATAGTGTCTGTAGACAGTATTACTGTTAACAAGCATCAGAAGATCCACACAGGCCAAGAACCATTTAAATGCACTGTTTGTGGGAAATGTTTCTCTCGGGCCTCACATCTTGCAAGACATAAAAAGATTCACACAGGAGAAAAACCATTTATATGCCCTGAATGTGGAAAATGTTTCACTCAGACCTCACATCTTGCAAGACATAAAAGGATTCACACAGGAGAAAAACCATTTAAATGCCCTGAATGTGGGAAATGTTTCTCTCGGGTCTCACATCTTGCAAGACATAAAAAGATTCACACAGGAGAAAAACCATTTAAATGCCCTGAATGTGGAAAATGTTTCTCTCAGGTCTCATATCTTGCAGGACATAAAATGATTCACACAGGAGAAAAACCATTTAAATGCCCTGAATGTGGGAAATGTTTCTCTCGGTCTGATCATCTTGCATTACATACAGTGATACACACAGGAGAAAAATTATTTAAATGCACTGAGTGTTTGAAATATTTCAATCAAGCTTCATCTCTTGCAACACATAAAAGGATTCACACTGGAGAAAAAATATTTAATAGTCCTGAATGTGAGAGAAGTTTTAATGGTCCCACAGCTCTTGTAAGACGTAAAAGGATTCACACAGGAGAAAAACCTTTTAAATGTTCGGAATGTTGGAAATCTTTCTCTTGGGCCTCACAACTTGCAATACATGAAAAGATTCACACAGGAGAAAAAACATTTCAATGTCCTGAATGTGGGAAACGTTTCTCTCATGCCTCATCACTTGCAAGACATAAAAGGATTCACACTGGAGAAAAACCATTTAATTGTACTGAATGTGGGAAATGTTTTAACGATACCTCAGCTCTTGTAAGACATAAAAGGATTCACACAGGAAAAAATTATTTACATGACAAGAAAAATATTTTTCGGATGCCTCACAACTAGCAAGACACAGACGAATTCACACAAGTATAACTATTTAATTGCGCTGAATGTGGGAAATGTTTTACCGATCCCTCAGCTCTTGTAAGACATAAAAGGATTCACACGGGGAAAAATTATTTACATGAACAAGAAAAATGTTTTTCGGTTGCCTCACAGCTTGCAAGACATGGAAAGATTTCACACAGGAGAATAATCATTTAAATGCTCAGTAGGAATGTAGGAAATGTTTTTTTGATGATTTAATTCTTCCTGCACATAAAAGGATTCACAGAGGAGGAAAGAGATTTGTCAGGAATGTGGGAAATGTTTTTCTCAGGTCTCATCTATATCACATATAAAATGATTTCCACAAATTTGGATTATACATGTCAGGTGGAAACACAATAGCCAACGCTCTACTACCTCTGGTGCATCCAGTGAGTTTTGTTATTCACTTACACCTTCAGTACCGCATACAGGACCTAAGATCATTGACCCTCCCACATCTTATACCCACCCACTTACTCCCTGTTTGATCATTTATATAACATCCGACACACAGACCCCATCTTTCAAAAGCAAGACTACCACATCACGCTGACCAAGGGGGACTGGAGCAAAATATGCATGCTAGCTCACAGCTGCTCCATAGCGTCTAAATATCCAGTAAATCCCTACAAGTTGCTGACAAGAGGATACAGGACCCCAAATAGATTGTGACACCTCCGTGCTAGGGAGGTGGGATCCTGCTGGACAAGCATAAGGAGCAGATGACATACACGCTTGGTAGTCTTGCTCTCCTTTATTTCCCTTTTATGACGGAGTTTACGTGGTTATAAATCAGCTAATTAACCCCACTCTTGAGTTCTGCCTGCTGAATCAAACCCCCATAAGCCTCTCTGTGTATAAAAAGGGATTGAAACAGACTTATTGCATTATTTAATGTGTCTAAAGTGATCATTCCTCGTTTTTGGTGCAAGCTATAACTCCCCTTTCTGATCATGGATGGCAACTGTTGTAAACATTTATACTGAGGAGTAACTCGTAGGAATCAGTGACAGAGGGTCACACGGGAAGTTACATGCACCACTGGTTCTCCTGGGCCATTGACAAAGTACCTGCGCACAACAGAGTTGCACGTTTGGCCTCTGCCCTATCCCTCTCCCACTGCCTGCAGGCATCTTCCACTGATACTCTTACTCTCCAGTCCACATGTGCCTTACTGTTATTCTCATCAGGTCCCGCTTTTGCCCTCTGATTTTTGGATCTCAAACCCTGCCCCCTCCCCGATATTTCTGTAGTACAGCTCCCACGATTCCTTGTCCATTTATTGCATTCAAAGAATTCTGGGAATTGTAGGCAGTAAACATCTGGGGGGCAGAGTTTGATAATCCTGCTGTGATAGAAAGCAGATCTCCTGTGTGTATTATTCCTGGCTTTATTACTGGCTGTGATACGGCGTTGTACTAAAGGATAAGATGACCTTGTGAATGTGAAGAAAAGCAATGAGACCCCCCCCACTAATCCCAACCTGTCCCTACTCCCTCCTCACATTATGTATGACACTCTGCTGCATGTAAGTCTATATTCAATATGCAATAAAAGCTTAGTAAGGAAAATGATTCACACAAGATAAAGGCCATGTCAGTGTTTTATTGGAAATGTTTTACTTTAAGGGCTTTTCTTATTGACGACTCGGAGGTGAAAAACTCCCAATGCCCTATATGTTTAACTGTCTCATCCAGTCCTACGATAGTCCCTCACATGAAGGGGGTTATTCTCTCAGCGCCTTTGTTTCAAACAATGGTGAAAATCACAGCGGCTGCAACTACTGTGACCATCTGCATTCCAGGGGAGGGGGTGTCAGTTTCCAACAGGTGAAATCTGGACACACTATGGGAGCAACACTACCAGCATTGTAACTAAGGCTAGGGTCAGACTAACGCATTTTATGTAGCGACCGTCAAAAAGTGCATCCGAACGCATTGCCGTATTTTTTCACGGAATGCGTGAAAACGGTCATACGATGCGCATTTTTGCGCGTGATTTTTTACGGATCCAAACCAGGAAACTTTGGGTGTCTGGACGTTATGTTGGCCGGACATAAGCAGCGTCTGACGTCTCCTAATCACGCACACATGCCGCTAGCGGATGCAGCGCACTCTGTACGTCTGTACTAGCGGTTCTGCGTTCTCAAAAAAATGCTTTCATTTTCCACTTGCGTTGCGCGGCTGGACTTTCGTGCGGCCGGACTTCGTATATTGGCCGTCATTGCGCGTCATTTGCTGCAACTGTGGCCGTAATTAAGTGCGCCTAAACACACGTTAAAAATGCGCTAGTCTGACCCCAGCCTTAATGTGACACTCTCGAGCGCAAAAACATCAGTGCTGTTTTCAAATATAGTAGTGAAATAAATCACACCAGTGCAAGTGGCTTGTCTCAATGATCTTGATGAGTAATTATAACTATAATGTAAAAATTATATATATATATACATACATTCTATAAAATGCCGTGCTCCTAAAAAATAACTTTGCCTATATGTGTTTTTGTGAAAAATTTGTGCAAAAATAGCAAGACATAGAATGATGTCTGTGACAGAATCTGTACGCCTATATCTTCAATCAAGAAAGCAATAGTACTGAGGGGAGGAAAAAAAACACCTTCCATGTGCTCTTTTGGACAATTGTGCTAAAAGTCAGCAAAGCATGAAAACACAAGGAGAAGAATCTATATCCACGCAAAGTGCAGAAAGTGCTAGAAACATAAAACATAAGAAAATGTATAAGCAGTATATACACAATATATCAATATATATAATTTCTGCATTAACCAAACAATGGAGTAAGATCCAGTTAAATAGCCAGGGAATGGTTCAGAATAAATAGATTAATCCTATAATTCTGCCTCCCTAGCAAAACTGTGAGGCGTGGACGCTTGAGACTAGCTAAGTCTGTATTGACCAGTACTCACACGATGAAAGTTCAGCAGACAGTGTCAACTCAGCAAAACTGACACGTAGAAAGATGAATCCAAGTGAAAACTTTAATGATCAGACTGACAGTCTTTGTAATAGTGTACAGCAATGCAGGTGAAAAGACATTAGTTCTGTCCAGCATTGAGCAAAGATGGCTGCTAGGGGACCAGTAAGTACCTCAGAACTAGACTGAACAAAAAGGGGTGGAGCTAGCTGGATGCAGCAAGGCTAAGGAAACAGCAGGAACAAAATAGCTGTGAATAATAACTAAGCAGCAAATGCCATATTCGACACATAACATTAAAATATACAAATAAACCCAGAATCATGGGGCATGACACCTATATAGTCCAAATTGTTGAAATTCAGGATGAAAAAGTCTTTATTGGTGCCTATGGATCAACTTTGGAGATCAAGAGAGCTGCAGGCGTGCGGAGCTAGCCGAGGAAGCGAGCGGCTGCATGCTGAAGGAGCTCCATGATAAACATGGCTTTTACGAATATTTCCGCCGCTTGCTCAGGCTTTTGACGCACTTTACTGCCGCTGGGGACTCTGGAGGTCTCAGTGAGATAGTCTTACTCCCGAAATCTGCGCTCCGGAACGGATTAACTCCTGCGGCACGATCGGGGCCTACTACTCGCGGTCATCTTGGAAGCTTGAACGCGGATTGCTGGGATCTTTTGCCGCCTTTCCCCCTTGTACCTGCGCATCTGGTGCCATGTCCACCGGCCGCTCACAGAAGCTGAGGTCCAGACAGAGGGATATTCGGGACGCCATGAGAGGTGGGTCCACTTTAAAGGGTGATGTGATCTCCTCCCTCCCCCCGTGCTACGACTTTTCAGACGAAGATGGTGACCCCTGGCACTCAGGTGGAAGCTCTGCGATGACCTGGGTCTCCCTGCAATCTCTGAAGCTGGATTCCCAGCCACTATCTGCAGCTGCAAGAAAACGGGCGCAAAAAAAAAGAAAGGCTGTGTTGCAGGCGTCTTTGAGCACCGCTCTAGCTACTGGAGGCCTCTCTGACGGGGACTCGGCCGAGGTACATCAGCTTTCAGCCAGCAGTAGTGTGGTTTCGGATCGACAGGACGTTTTGAGACAGGTACCCGACCGCAGCAAACGACATCTGCCTCACCCATTCCATATATGATACAGCCTGAAGACCGACAACAGGAGGAGGATGATAGTCTTCCCATTACGAGAAGAGACCTTCAGACAAGGCTCGAGTGGAGCAAGAACGGCGTTCCTGCACTTCTCCCACAGCGGGAACGCTGTGGCTCGAGCCAGAAACGATTGAGCAGGCCACCGCCGCACATTGCCGGCGGCCGCGTGCTTCCTGCTAAAACGCCCGCTGACAGGAAGTGCAGCCGCTCGCCTGGCTGTTTCATCGATCCCAGGCGAGTGGCTGCACTTCCTGTCAGCGGCCGTTCTAGCAGGAAGCACGCGGCTGCCGGCAATGTGCAGCGGCGGCCTGCTCCAGTGTTTCGGGCGCACAGAGAGGTGAGCTGGCTGCTGGGGGCAATAATATCAATGAGACCTGGGGGCACTATCCATGAGACCTGGGGGCATTATCCATGTGACCTGGGGGCATTATCCATGAGACCTGGGGGAAATATCCATGAGACCTGGGGGCGTTATCCATGAGACCTGGGGGCAATATCCATGAGACCTGGGGGCATTATCCATGAGACCTGGGGGCAATATCCATGAGACCTGGGGGCACTATCCATGAGACCTGGGGGGCATTATCCATGAGACCTGGGGGGCATTATCCATGAGACCTGGGGGGAATTATCCATGAGATCTGTGGGGCATTATCCATGAGACCCTGGGGCATTATCCATGAGATCTGAGGGCATTATCCATGAGACCCTGGGGCACTATCCATGAGACCTGGGGCACTATCCATGAGACCTGGGGGCATTATCCATGAGACCTGGGGGCAATATCCATGAGACCTGGGGGCACTATCAATGAGACCCTGGGGCATTATCCATGAGACCTGGGGGCATTATCCATGAGACCTGGGGCATTATACATGAAACCTGGGGGGGCATTATCCATGAGACCCTGGGGCATTATCCATGAGACCTGGGGGGCATTATCCATGAGACCCTGGGGCATTATCCATGAGACCTGGGGGGCATTATCCATGAGACCCTGGGGGAAATATCCATGAGACCCTGGGGCATATCCATGAGACCTGGGGGCATTATCCATGAGACCTGGGGGCAATATCCATGAGACCTGGGGGCATTATCCATGAGACCCTGGGGGCAATATCCATGAGACCTGGGGAATTATCCATGAGACCCTGGGGCATTATCCATGAAACCTGGGGCATGAGACCCTGGGGCATTATCCATGAGTCCCTGGGGCATTATCCACGAGACCCTGGGGGCAATATCCATGAGACCCTGGGGCATATCCATGAGACCTGGGGGCATTATCCATGAGACCTGGGGGCAATATCCATGAGACCTGTGGGGCATTATCCACGATACCTGGGGGGCATTATCCATGTGACCTGGGGGCATTATCCATGAGACCCTGGGGCATTATCCATGAGACCTGGGGGGCATTATCCAGGAGACCCTGGGGGCAATATCCATGAGACCCTGGGGCATATCCATGAGACCTGGGGGCACTATCCATGAGACCTGGGGGCATTATCCATGAGACCTGGGGGCATTATCCATGAGACCTGGGGGCACTATCCATAAGACCTGGGGGCATTATCCGTGAGACCTGGGGGCAATATCCATGAGACCTGGGGGCACTATCCATGAGACCCTGGGGCATTATCAATGAGACCTGGGGGCATTATCCATGAGACCCATGGGCATTATCCATGAGACCTGGACATAATGACTATTTCCTACATATTTATTTTCTGTTAATCTGTATATTTGTGTTGTTTTTTAATATCTCGCATTGTATTACTTTGTATTTCTGTAACTGTAACACTTCAATGTTCTTGAACCCAGGACATACTTGAAAACGAGAGAAATCTCAATGTATCCTTCCTGGTAAAATCCTTTATAAATAAATAAATTATCCATGAGACCCTGGGGGCATTATCCATGAGACCCTGGGGGCATTATCCATGAGACCCTGGGGGCATTATCCATGAGACCTGGGGCATTATCCATGAGACCCTGGGGCATTATCCATGAGACCCTGGGGGCAATATCCATGAGACCTGGGGCAATATCCATGAGACCTGTGGGGCATTATCCATTAGGGATGTGCGTTTTGGGTTTCGGAATTTCGGAATTTTCACGAAATTTCCCGATTCGTGCATTCGGATTCAGCCGATTTTACGAAAATGTTCAGATCCGAATTTTCCGAAAACGATACCTTTACGAAACGAAACGAAAATTTGTTCGGAATTTTCGAATGGACTAGAAATGTGTAAAATCGAAAATCATTTTCGTTCCATTTGTAATTTCGGCTCCATTCCTGATTTCGGTTCCATTTCAGTAATTTCAGACAACATATTTTTTGGTTATATCGCTGATTCTGTAATTTTGTATCATTCCCATCTCAATGTATCCTTCTTGTAAAACATGAGAAATCTCAATGGCAGAATTATCGTATCGACAGAATTATCGTATCGACAGAAATATCGGACCCGAAAAACCATTAGTTTACGTCAAAACGAATAGACACTTTGAAACGAGGAGAACAGACGTTCCGAAAAACACGAAAATTTCCGAAATTACGAAAATAAAGTCGATATGAAAAGAAACGTAAACGAAACGAACCGAAACGGACATCAGCCGAAACGAAAATTTACAAAATACGAACGAACCGAACCGAATCGAACCGAAAAAAAATCGGTGCACAAGTCTATTATCCATGATACCTGGTGGGCATTATCCATGAGACCTGGGGGCATTATCCATGAGACCCTGGGGCATTATCCATGAGACCTGGGAGCATTATCCATGAGACCCTGGGGGCATTATCCATGAAACCTGGGGCATTATCCATGAGACCCTGGGGGCATTATCCATGAGTCCCTGGGGCATTATCCATGAGACCTGGTGGGCATTATCCATGAGACCTGGGGGCATTATCCATGAGACCCTGGGGCATATCCATGAGACCTGGGGGCAATATCCATGAGACCTGGGGGCATTATCCATGATACCTGGGGTGCATTATCCATGAGAACTGGGGCATTATCCATGAGACCCTGGGGCATTATCCATGAGACCTGGGGGCATTATCCAGGAGACCCTGGGGGCAATATCCATGAGACCTGGGGGCACTATCCATGAGACCTGGGGGCATTATCCATGAAACCTGGGGGCACTATCCATGAGACCTGGGGGCACTATCCATGAGACCTGGGGGCATTATCCATGAGACCCTGGGGCATTATCCATGAGACCTGGGGGGCATTATCCAGGAGACCATGGGGCAATATCCATTAGACCCTGGGGCATATCCATGAGACCTGGGGACATTATCCATGAGACCCTGGGGGCACTATCCATGAGACCTGGGGGCACTATCCATGAGACCTGGGGGCATTATCCATGAGACCCTGGAGCATTATCCATGAGACCTGGGGGCATTATCCATGAGACCTTGGGGCATTATCCATGAAACCTGGGGCATTATCCATGAGACCCTGGGGCATTATCCATGAGTCCCTGGGGCATTATCCATGAGACTTGGGGGGCATTATCCATGAGACCCTGTGGCAATATCCATGAGACCCTGGGGCATATCCATGAGACCTGGGGGCAATATCCATGAGACCTGGGGGCATTATCCAGGAGACCCTGGGGGCAATATCCATGAGACCTGGGGGCACTATCCATGAGACCTGGGGGCATTATCCATGAAACCTGGGGGCACTATCCATGAGACCTGGGGGCACTATCCATGAGACCCGGGGCATTATCCATGAGACCCTGGGGCATTATCCATGAGACCTGGGGGGCATTATCCAGGAGACCATGGGGCAATATCCATTAGACCCTGGGGCATATCCATGAGACCTGGGGACATTATCCATGAGACCTGGGGGCATTATCCATGAGACCCTGGGGGCACTATCCATGAGACCTGGGGGCACTATCCATGAGACCTGGGGGCATTATCCATGAGACCCTGGAGCATTATCCATGAGACCTGGGGGCATTATCCATGAGACCCTGGGGGCATTATCCATGAAACCTGGGGCATTATCCATGAGACCCTGGGGCATTATCCATGAGTCCCTGGGGCATTATCCATGAGACCTGGGGGACATTATCCATGAGACCCTGGGGCAATATCCATGAGACCCTGGGGCATATCCATGAGACCTGGGGGCAATATCCATGAGACCTGGGGGCATTATCCATGATACCTGGGGTGCATTATCCATGAGAGCTGGGGCATTATCCATGAGACAATGGGGCATTATCCATGAGACAATGGGGCATTATCCATGAGACCTTGGGGCAATATCCATGAGACCCTGGGGCATATCCATGAGACCTGGGGGCACTATCCATGAGACCTGGGGGCATTATCCATGAGACCTGGGGGCACTATCCATGAGACCTGGGGGCATTATCCATGAGACCTGGGGGCATTATCCATGAGACCCTGGGGGCTCTATCCATGAGACCTGGGGGCACTATCCATGAGACCTGGGGGCATTATCCATGAGACCCTGGGGCATTATCCATGAGACCTGGGGGCATTATCCATGAACCTGGGGGCACTATCCATGAGACCTGGGGGCACTATCCATGAGACCTGGGGGCATTATCCATGAGACCTGGGGCATTATCCATGAGACCTGGGGCATTATCCATGAGACCCTGGGGCATTATCCATGAAACCTGGGGCATTATCCATGAGACCCTGGGGCATTATCCATGAGTCCCTGGGGCATTATCCATGAGACCTGGGGGACATTATCCATGAGACCCTGGGGGCAATATACATGAGACCCTGGGGCATATCCATGATACCTGGGGGCATTATCCATGAGACCTGGGGCACTATCCATGAGACCTGGGGGCACTATCCATGAGACCTGGGGGCATTATCCATGAGACCCGGGGCATTATCCATGAGACCCTGGGGCATTATCCATGAGACCTGGGGGTATTATCCATGAGACCCTGGGGCATTATCCATGTGACCTGGGGGACTATCCATGAGACATGGGGACATTATCCATGAGACCTGGGGGCACTATCCATGAGACCTGGGGGCACTATCCATGAGACCTGGGGGCACTATCCATGAGACCCTGGGGCATTATCCATGAGACCCTGGGGCATTATCCATGAGACCTGGGGGCATTATCCATGAGACCCTGGGGCATTATCCATGAGACCCTGGGGCTTTATCCATGAAACCTGGGGGCAATATCCATGAGACCTGGGGGCACTATCCATGAGACCTGGGGGCATTATCCATGAGACCCGGGGCATTATCCATGAGACCCGGGGGCATTATCCATGAGACCCTGGGGGCATTATCCATGAAACCTGGGGCATTATCCATGAGACCCTGGAGCATTATCCATGAGTCCCTGGGGCATTATCCATGAGACCTGGGGGACATTATCCATGAGACCCTGGGGCATATCCATGAGACCTGGGGGCAATATCCATGAGACCTGGGGGCATTATCCATGAGACCTGGGGGCAATATCCCTGAGACCTGAGGGCATTATCCATGTGACCTGGGGGCAATATCCATGAGACCTGGGGGCACTATCCATGAGACCCTGGGGCATTATCCATGAGACCCTGGGGCATTATCCATGAGACCTGGGGGCATTATCCATGAGACCCTGGGGCATTATCCATGAGACCCTGGGGCTTTATCCATGAAACCTGGGGGCACTATCCATGAGACCTGGGGGCATTATCCATGAGACCCGGGGCATTATCCATGAGACCCAGGGGCATAATCAATGAGACCCTGGGGGCAATATCCATGAGACCCTGGGGCATATCCATGAGACCTGGGGCAATATCCATGAGACCTGGGGGCATTATCCATGAGACCTGGGGGCAATATCCATGAGACCTGAGGGCATTATCCATGTGACCTGGGGGCAATATCCATGAGACCTGGGGGCACTATCCATGAGACCCTGGGGCATTATCCATGAGACCCTGGGGCATTATCCATGAGACCTGGGGGCACTATCCATGAGACCCTGGGGCATTATCCATGAGACCCTGGGGCTTTATCCATGAAACCTGGGGGCAATATCCATGAGACCTGGGGGCACTATCCATGAGACCTGGGGGCATTATCCATGAGACCCGGGGCATTATCCATGAGACCCGGGGGCATTATCCATGAGACTCTGGGGGCATTATCCATGAGACCCGGGGCATTATCCATGAGACCCGGGGGCATTATCCATGAGACCCTGGGGGCATTATCCATGAAACCTGGGGCATTATCCATGAGACCCTGGGGCATTATCCATGAGTCCCTGGGGCATTATCCATGAGACCTGGGGGACATTATCCATGAGACCCTGGGGGCAATATCCATGAGACCCTGGGGCATATCCATGAGACCTGGGGGCAATATCCATGAGACCTGGGGGCAATATCCATGAGACCTGGGGGCATTATCCATGAGACCTGGGGGCAATATCCCTGAGACCTGAGGGCATTATCCATGTGACCTGGGGGCAATATCCATGAGACCTGGGGGCACTATCCATGAGACCCTGGTGCATTATCCATGAGACCTGGGGGCATTATCCATGAGACCCTGGGGCATTATCCATGTGACCTGGGGGACTATCCATGAGACATGGGGGCATTATCCATGAGACCTGGGGGCACTATCCATGAGACCTGGGGGCATTATCCATGAGACCTGGGGGCACTATCCATGAGACCCTGGGGCATTATCTATGAGACCCTGGGGCATTATCCATGAGACCCTGGGGCATTATCAATGAGACCCTGGGGCTTTATCCAGGAAACCTGGGGGCATTATCCATGAGACCCTGGGGCATTATCCATGTGACCTGGGGGACTATCCATGAGACATGGGGGCATTATCCATGAGACCTGGGGGCACTATCCATGAGACCTGGGGGCATTATCCATGAGACCTGGGGGCACTATCCATGAGACCCTGGGGCATTATCTATGAGACCCTGGGGCATTATCCATGAGACCCTGGGGCATTATAAAATGAGACCCTGGGGCTTTATCCATGAAACCTGGGGGCATTATCCATGAGAGCTGGGGCATATCCATGAGTCCTGGAGCATTATCCATGAGAGCTGGGGGGCATTATCCATGAGACCTGGGGCATTATCCATGAGAGCTGGGGCATATCCATGAGAGCTGGGGCAATATATACCCATATGAGCAGGGGGCAATTATATCCATTTGAACTGGGGAAAATATATCCATATAACCAGTGCTGTGCATATTATTCTTGGGGTTCAGTGCTGTGTATATTATTCTGGGGGCTCATTGCTGTGCATGTTATTATGTTATTCTTGGGGCTCAGAGCTGTGTATATTATTCTGGGGGCTCAGTGCTGTGTATATTATTCTGGGGGCTCAGTGCTGTGCATATTATTCTTGGGGCTCAGTGCTGTGCATATTATTCTGGGGGCTCAGTGCTGTGTATATTATTCTGGGGGTTCAGTGCCGTGTATATAATTCTGGGGGCTCAGTGCTGTGTATATTATTCTGGGGGTTCAGTCAGTGTTGTGTATATTATTCTGGGGGTTCAGTGCTGTGTATATTGTTCTGGGGGTTCAGCGCTGTGTATATTATTCTGGGGGCTCAGCGCTGTGTATATTATTCTGGGGGTCCAGTGCCTGGATATATATATATATTTTATATAAAACGCGTTAGTCCAGTTGCCAAAATCACGAGTATACCTGTACGGAGTGATAGTGTACCTTTCACTGATCAGTATAGTTTCCAGTTTACACTCTTGAAAGCTTGTCTTTTAAATGTAAAGTTAACCCAATAAAAATGGTATCACCACGCACTGCTATACTCGTGATTTATATATTTTTTCTTCAGGTAATAGGGGTTGTGGAATTCGTGGGTGAGTTCCCTCACTTTTTTTCCCAGGACCAGACCCCTGCCTTCAGAGGATTCTAGACGAGCTCCGGGAGATCCAGGGGTATGGAAGCCTGAGATGGCGGCTGTTCGAGAGGAGGTTGCAGCGATTCGGGAGCAGGTGACAGCGGTGCAGACGACGACATCTGAGATATGTTCAGAACATACTCACCTGCTGGGACAGTATAATACCAGTGTGTGCCATAAAGTGTGCCAGCCTTACCAGTCTGACATAAGTGTGCCAGCCTTTCCAGTCTGCCAAGTATAATATCAGTGTGTGCCATAAAGTGTGCCAGCCTTTCCAGTCTGCCAAATATAATACCAGTGTGTGCCACACAGTGTGCCAGCCTTTCCAGTCTGCCAAGTATAATACCAGTGTGTGCCATAACAGTGTGCCAGCCTTTCCAGCCTGCCAAGTATAATACCAGTGTGTGCCATAAAGTGTGCCAGCCTTTCCAGTCTGCCAAATATAATACCAGTGTGTGCCACACAGTGTGCCAGCCTTTCCAGTCTGCCAAGTATAATACCAGTGTGTGCCATAACAGTGTGCCAGCCTTTACAGTCTGCCATGTATGATACCAGTGTGTGCCATAAGTGTGCCAGCCTTTTCAGTCTGCCATAACAGTGTGCCAGCCTTTCCAGTCTGCCAAGTATAATACCAGTGTGTGCCATAACAGTGTGCCAGCCTTTCCAGTCTGCCATGTATACCAGTGTGTGCCAGCCTTTCCAGTCTGCCATCCATACCAGTGTGCCATGCATAATACCAGTCTGCCATAATACCAGTCTGCCATGCATAATACCAGCCTTCCATGCATACCATGTGCCATAATTTATACTCTACAAAAAAAAATGTCCGCTCGAACCCAACTCTATAGAGTGTTCGGGTTTGGCTTGATAAAAAGGTGGTAACCCTAGAGGTACATGACATACAAATACTGGAATATTATGTTTAAATCTAAGGAGTGTGATAAAGATTTTTTTAAGCCCTTGATGACAAATGACGTAACATCTACATCATTAATGATTGGCTTCACAAAGCCTTGGTCCTTAAGGGGTTAAACAGCATATCAGAGAGGATCATATAGTACAAATGAACACTTCTAAGAATTCAAAACAGTGTTTGTTCATACATGTGCAGGAGCCCCCACCCATTGAAGAGCCCCCAGCCAGTCTGCAAGCAATGTATCAAATTCGAATTGCTAATTAGAAGCACATGTTATTTCCAAACACTAATTAAACACCTGTTGTTTACGCCGTTTGAGAGCACAGGTCATTTAGAGGTGAGAATCTTTGCACCTAGACAATGACATTAGATAGTTTTTTAATTCAATATCTAATAAACCGTTGCTTATAATATTCTGCAGTAAAGAGTCTCTTTATTTCTAGAATTTTTAGTATTTTTTTAACTTTTTATACTTTTTTCAAAATTATTATTTTTTTCAACTCGAACCGAACACGCCAAAAAGTTCGAAGTTCGCGAACTTGCGAACGGCCAAAGTTCGAATCGAACTCCGAACTGATCGAACCAAACAGCTCATCCCTTACATAGGGTTCACCACAAGATGTAAACCATTGGTGAGCCTCAAAAACAGGAAGGCCAGATTAGAGTTTGCCAAACAACACCTAACAAAGCCTTCACAGTTCTGGAACAAGATCCTATGGACAGATGAGAGCAAAATCAACTTGTACCAGAGTGATGGGAAGAGAAGAGTATGGAGAAGGAAAGTAACTGCTCGTGATCCTAAGCATACCACCTCATCAGTGAAGCATGGTGGTGGTAGTGTCATGGCGTGGGCATGTATGGCTGCCAATAGAACTGGTTCTCTTTTATTTATTGATGATGTGACTGCTGACAAAAGCAGCAGGATGAATTCTGAAGTGTTTCGGGCAATATTATCTGCTCACATTCAGCCAAATGCTGCAGAACTCATTGGACGGCGCTTCACAGTGCAGATGGACAATGACCCAAAGCATACTGCAAAAGCAACCAAAGAGTTTTTGAAGGGACAGAAGTGGAATGTTATGCAATGGCCAAGTCAATCACCTGACCTGAATTCCATTGAGCATGCATTTCACTTGCTGAAGGGAAAATGCCCCAAGAACAAGCAGGAACTGAAGACAGTTGCAGTAGAGGCCTGGCAGAGCATCACCAGGGATGAAACCCAGCGTCTGGTGATGTCTATGCGTTCCAGACATAAGGGCTGTGATTAACTGCAAAGGATTTGCAACCAAGTATTAAGAAGGGAAAGTTTGATTTTATTACAAGACACGGAGGCTCCTATTATTTTGCCAAATCTCTTTAATATCCCTTCCAGCAAGAAAAAAGAGAAAAACATTAACATGGAGCCATTAGTGTTGGGCCGGGGTTTTTGCTGGCTTTTCGCAGCGGCGGCCATTTTCAGCCTCTGAGGTAATCTATCTCGCTGCTCTTCTTCACGCGGCCCAGCCCACTCGATGCGCGCGCATTTTCCATCACGGTCTTTCTGAAGCCTGGTTATCGGCATGATGCCGCATTCTAGAACCTCCACCTCGAAGGAGAACCAGGTCAGAATGTCGGGGGAGAGCTCAGATAGTGTAACGTTGGGGGCTTCCAGCCCTACCTGTGTGCTTGAGGACAGCAAGTCTGATGCTGCTCGCTGACCACTGCCCGGTTTAAATGGAGACAGGCAGGGAGGTGATTGCATGAGGTGTGGCTTGAGTGGGGGGCGTGGCCTGGTGAAGGTCTTTAAAAACCCTCAGTTAGTTTCAGAAGTTGCCAGATCGTGGTTATCCATCCTGAGCTCCTTGTACCTCACTGCTATATTGATTTAACCTGTTACTGACCTCTGCTTGTGTTCTGACCATTCTGCCTTCTGTTGCCCTAGACTATTTACTTGTACTACGCTACTGCTCTGATACCGACCCGGCTATTCCATTTGACCATTCTGAACTCTGTATTCCTGATTCTGGCTCGGCTGACTCCTCTCCATATTGTTAACCCTTTTCTGTCTACTTAGTTTACCTGGCCAATTCTAAGGACCAGACAGATAGGGATCATTCACAGCTACACTGTTGGTAGCTTCTGGGTTTTGTGGAGTGTTGGGGGTTAAGTACTGCGTGGTGGGATCCGGGAACCGTGACATTACGATCTGGCCAATATGGATCCCGCAGATTTAACACAGCACTTGGCTACCTTTGTATCCAGACAGGATGAGCAGGATCATAGGATGGATCAGTTTGCCATTGCCTTACAAACTATCCTGAATCGTACTGCACACCTGGAACCAGTTGGGGTTGCACCCCCGCCTGCTATACCTGTGCCCCCTGTCGTTGAGACATCCCAGGTACACATAATGAGGCAGCCAGTACATAGTGAGCGAGCAGTAATTCTAGAGGTGCTGGAGATCCTGAGAGGGGCTAACAAGCTCATTACTCAGCACCTGGATATCCTGTATGCAAGTTTGCTGCAACCTCCTAGGGACGTCTTCCCAAAGGAGCCTGTTCCAGTTCCAGAGGACCCCTGACCCTGGAGGAAAGGGTATGGAGGAAGACTCAGGGCTTATGCTTTTATTGCGGTTCTTTCCTGCATAAAAGAATGGACTGTCAATTGCGCCCCCAGAAGTTACCCTCCATGTTCCAGCCTTACCAGGCCCCAGAGTCCACTGCCCTGCACGTCGCAGGAAGTCCAAAATCCACTGCCCAACAGGGAGAAACCAGGTGTAATGCCCAGCAGTGGGAAGTCAAGAGTGCTGCCCTGCAGCATGAACAATCTAAGGTGGCTGCTCAGCAGCACAAAGAATCTGAGTCTGCTGTTTGTCAGCTTCAAGTCCTGTCCATGTCTACTGTGCCTAAGCTAGCAGTTCCAGTCAAGAGTGCTGCCCTGCAGCACGAACAAATCAAGTTCACTGCCTCGCAGTGCGAGATCTGGTCCACCGTTAACCAGTTTGAGAGCCAGTCCACTGCACAGCAGTTCAAGAGACAGTGCCAACCCAAGGTCACCGCTCCACAGTGCCAAGCCAAGGTGGTTGCAAAGCACTGTGAGATCAAGATTGTTGCAGAGCCGGTAGCTGCCAAGCCACGCTCACCCGAGCCGGTAGCTGCCAAGCCACGCTCACCCGAGCCGGTAGCTGCCAAGCCACGCTCACCCGAGCCGGTAGCTGCCAAGCCACGCTCACCCGAGCCGGTAGCTGCCAAGCCACGCTCACCCGAGCCGGTAGCTGCCAAGCCACGCTCACCCGAGCCGGTAGCTGCCAAGCCACGCTCACCCGAGCCGGTAGCTGCCAAGCCACGCTCACCCGAGCCGGTAGCTGCCAAGCCACGCTCACCCGAGCCGGCTGTTGCCAAGCCACGCTCACCCGAGCCGGCTGTTGCCAAGCCACGCTCACCCGAGCCGGCTGTTGCCAAGCCACGCTCACCCGAGCCGGCTGTTGCCAAGCCACGCTCACCCGAGCCGGCTGTTGCCAAGCCACGCTCACCCGAGCCGGCTGTTGCCAAGCCACGCTCACCCGAGCCGGCTGTTGCCAAGCCACGCTCACCTGAGCCGGCTGTTGCCAAGCCACGCTCACCCGAGCTGGCTGTTGCCAAGCCACGCTCACCCGAGCTGGCTGTTGCCAAGCCACGCTCACCCGAGCTGGCTGCTGCTGCCATGTCCGAGTCGCCGCAGAGCCATGATGAGGTCACTGACCCACAGAGCCGTGCTGTTGCTGCCATGTCCAAGTCACCACAGAGTCGTGCTAAAGGCGCTGCCCCTCCTGTCCTTGCCAAGGGTGCTACCCAACCGGTCCACACCAAGGGCGCTGCCCCACCGAGCCCAGCTGTCCCGGTGTCTTCGAGCCCAGTGGTTCCAGTCCAGTCGCCGCAGAGCCGTGCCAAGGTCCCTGACCCACAGATCCGTGCTGTTGCCGCCATGACTAAGTCGCAGCAGAGCCGTGCCGGGGTCACTGACCCGCAGATCCGTACCACTGGTGCCGTGTTCATGTTGCCGCAGTGCAGAGAGGACACTGTTGCTGTCCATTCCGCGTCCTGTACCAGGGGTAGGAGACGCAAAAGGACTGGTGCCAGTGCCTTCCAACCTGGACCCAGCTTTGGCTCCCAAGAGGTCTGTACCTCAGGCCCGCAAGCCCGAGAGTCGAGTCCTGTCCCTGCTGGATGTTTCCAAGCTTCTAACGGTGCTATTATATGCCTTGAGGACCGAGAGGTGTATGAGAGGGCTCTACGTATCTACAAGACCCATTGACTTTTTCTTGTCATTTTTCTTGTTGTCCTCTTTTGAGCATCTGGCGTCTGCTCGTGGAGAGGGGGGTACTGTAACGTTGGGGGCTTCCAGCCCTACCTGTGTGCTTGAGGACAGCAAGTCTGATGCTGCTCGCTGACCACTGCCCGGTTTAAATGGAGACAGGCAGGGAGGTGATTGCATGAGGTGTGGCTTGAGTGGGGGGCATGGCCTGGTGAAGGTCTTTAAAAACCCTCAGTTTCAGAAGTTACCAGATCGTGGTTATCCATCCTGAGCTCCTTGTACCTCACTGCTATATTGATTTAACCTGTTACTGACCTCTGCTTGTGTTCTGACCATTCTGCCTTCTGTTGCCCTAGACTATTTACTTGTACTACGCTACTGCTCTGATACCGACCCGGCTATTCCATTTGACCATTCTGAACTCTGTATTCCTGATTCTGGCTCGGCTGACTCCTCTCCGTATTGTTAACCCTTTTCTGTCTAGCTAGTTTACCTGGCCAATTCTAAGGACCAGACAGATAGGGATCATTCACAGCTACACTGTTGGTAGCTTCTGGGTTTTGTGGAGTGTTGGGTTAAGTACTGCGTGGTGGGATCCGGGAACCGTGACAGCCCCTCCGGCGGCTCTTCCTCACAGCTTTGCTAAAGGAGCCTCCCCCTCCTATTCTGCCTATGGCACAGGCCACTTCTGACATGCTGTCCAAACCTTTAAACGATTTTGCTTCAGCAATGGGCTCTGTCTCCCAGACCCTATCCAATCTGTTAGGTTTGGCTGGATCTTTAGCCACCCCTCAAACTCTCCATCCCCCTGCAGGGGAGAATAGAGGCGATACTCTGTTCATCACAGAGATTTCACATACATCGCATACTATGCACCAACGTAAAGGGCCTCGCAAAGCCTTGGCTAAAACCAAACATACATGGCCTCAGGCCGCTAAAAAAAGGGCACATGATGGTAGAGGTACCTTTACATTTGAACGCGGTGAACGGTCCCGCAAAAAGATTCCCCGTAAGGGGACCAAACATTCAAGGTCCTGGAAGAAAGATAGAGCACGATCTCCATCGGTTTCTACCTCTTCCAGTATTTCCTCTATTGTTTCTGATTTTTCCTCAGATGAGGATTCTGAAGTCAAGACTACAGCTCTGGCTCTGGCTCTGACTGGGCCGGCAGCGGCTGACGGGTCATCAGACAATGATTTCTTTGAGCCAGGTGAATTGAAGCATCCCCGCTCTGCGGATTGGGTAGCATCCCCGCGGGTCGATAAAAACCTGAATAAGCGAGTCCGTAAACCTTTGTTGCCAAAGACTAGGTCACGACTCCGCACTGAATGCCCGAGGCCTATTACCTCACAAAATGTGCTACAAACATCCGAGTTTGGGGACCACATGTTGCAATTTCTCACCAATACTGGCTGGAATCCCCGTAAAGGGGGTTCTTTCAGACCGGTGATAAACTTAAAGGAATTAAACGCTTACGTCGTCTATCAACATTTCAAATTAGAGGGGATCCACTGTCTCTGCGATTTACTCAACACAGGGGACTGGTTGGCAAAGGTTAACCTTACAAACGTGTACCTGACAGTACCTATTCATCCAGGTACACGTTGGTAAGGTCCATTTGTTTTGATCTTTTGGATAGTGTTGAATGAACTGGAGTATGAGTTCATGTCCTGAATAATGGATTTTCCAAACAGATCCCTTCATCGTCAAGCCCAGGCTCAGTAGATGCCAGGGAGATTAAACCAGGGTCAATCCTTAATAGGATGGATTTACGGCGCTCTATAGCCAGAGCGGTATTCGCATTTGTCGAGGAGACAGGGTGCGTTGCGCCCAACCGTGCAACGTAGCCACGTGAGGAGCAATACCGGAGGTATGTGCCAGTTCAATTATCTCTGTCACAGCGTCCCATATCCCCGTAAAGGAATAAATCACCCAGGATCATACAGGGTGGAAATTCACAATCGGTTTTATTAAAACAATAAATAAAATACACCGCAAACGCGTTTCGCTAGAAGTAGCTTGATCAGTGGGTGTCACTGTCACCCACTGATGAAGCTACTTCTAGCGAAACGCGTTTGCGGTGTATTTTATCTATTGTTTTAATAAAACCGATTGTGAATTTCCACCCTGTATGATCCTGGGTGATTTATTCCTTCGGCATCCTGAATAGATATTTCTAAGGATCTGGTTTCCTGCCATGTGGACCTGAGGTTGGGGAATCGGTGCCCCTTGATTTAAATCCACCGATCTGCCTTCTGTTTGGTGCCCATTTATTTAAATCGGCACCAGAATATGTGAGTATATTCCTATTTTTTCACTCCTATCTGGGACGATACAGTCTGCACTTAATTCCTCCCTTCCATTTTTTTTCCTCCTTTTTTTTCTTCTACCTCCATCAACTGTTTCATTGAGGACTCGATCCCTGGCTGAATATCTTTTATTGAAACTGAAGATTGTGAGTGCTAGCGCCGGACACCAGCTGTGTAACCTGCATCTTTATACCTAAACGGTTTTGGGGATTTGCTCTTTGTTTGGACAGCCCGGCTGCTGCATCTCGAATCTGGCCAGTATAAACAGCTTTTTTTCTTTTTATGTATGGACTATTTTTATACACACTATCTTTTATTCCATTTTTTTCTGTTCACTTCATTTTTTCACCTTTAATTGTTTTATTCGTTTTTAAGGACTTAAAGGAATAAATGTTTTGTGTTTTTTCTTTTCACTTATTTATTGTCTTTTGCTTAGTACTTTAACTGCAGCACAAGGATCAAGCACTGTGCCTTATTTCCACATCTGGACAAATTACCACGCCTTTTATAGAGCACCTTGCTCACTGATTATGTTCAGCCCATATCTATGGTGTTTTAGCCTTAGAGCTACCTACAAATTATCTATTTTTGCAGAGTTCATTACATTTAACACTGTTTGATCTTATTGTTTGTTTTTTTTTTTCTTTTTCTCTTGCAGTACACATTTTACTATTAAGTCACGTCCTTTGTAAGTTCACGGATGTCACATTTTTTTGTGGTTCCATATGTATGTTTTTGCTTAATAATAATTTTTATCCTTTTTCTATTTCTGGTCAATACAGTCCTCTCACGCAGTGAGTCTCCTACTTATTTTTAGTTTTTTTATATACAGTCCATTTCCTTTTATTTTCCTGCCTATGCCAATAGAGCCATCTAGTGGCACCATACAGACAATACAACCATTAAAATTCCTGATTTCCCTAGTAAATTATGACGGGAAGTCGTTATTTTATTAAAGACAAAAGGAGGCGAGTATTATTCCCTCCCTGTTTCCCTCCCTGTTTCCCTCCCCCGAGTCTCAGCCTATCCAGACTTCATTGTATTTTTTGGGGGATGTAGCTCGGTATGCTCTGCTATTGCATTCTCATTCTGTAGCTGTGATTTCTGCCTTCTATGTGCATCTGTTTATATATGTGAGTGGTAATTCTAATTTTTCTATTGTTTCAGCTCAGTGCTTCGTCTCCTGCCTGTGTGCTCCTGTCCTGATGGACCCGTTGTCCATGGATTACCATTGCTCATGGTTCTCTGTTTTGTTTCTATTCAGTGGGAATTTCTTCGCCTGGTTCCTGAATCTGGAGGTGTATTGCTACTCTTCTCACTCCAAGAAAAGAGGAAGTTACTGTGGACTTGGGGTTCATTTATGCTCTCGGGTCATACCATTGTCACATGTGCAGGAAGTGCCCCTGACACGTTTTAATGTTAATATTTCCTCTTTTTTGTTGCTGGAAGTGATATTAAAGAGATTTGGCATAATAATACTCGCCTCCTTTTGTCTTTAATAAAATTACGACTTCCTGTCATAATTTACTAGGGAAATCAGGAATTTATGATTATTATTCTGTCCCATTACATTTGGTCCCTTAAGTCCTACACCGTTCACCTGAGTTGGATGTACATACCCTCAAATTAAAGCTGACAGTCTGCCGTTAAAGCACATTGTGTTTGTTTCATTCCAACTCCATTGTGGTGGTGTATAGAGTCAAAGATGTTAGAATTGTGTCCATGTCCCAATATTTCTGGACCTGACTGTATATGTGCCACTACTTCTATGAAAAAATATTAGCTGCTACAGCCACATACAAATTGAACGGTGGCACCAAAAATGTAATTATTATGAGTGAGTGACAGATGTGGACAATATTACTCTCCATTTCAGGTCGCGGTCACATGAGCGTAGAGGGAACGTCTGTTTGCTCAGCTTTACAAAACATGAGCCTCCTATGGAGGATCGTGCTTTGCAAGCCCGTTTAACATTGTGTGACCCTGGCCTCAGCATGAAATAGGAACATGCAATTTTCAAAATGGCCACTAGATGGGGTATGGGTGGTCTATATCTGTAAGGTTCTGCACTACATGAATGAACCTCCATAAAATATAATTTTTTAAATATTTAATTCAATATAAAGTCGGAGTCATCAATGTATAATGCACTCAACTGCCTATTGTACAAAAATATAATTTACTATTTAATTTATAAAATGCCAACATATCTCGTAGTGCTGCACAATGGGTGGCATAAGAATAAGAAGATTGACACACAAACTAGATAGGAAAAGAACAGCCTGCTCAAGAGCTTACAATCTAAAAGGAGTGAAAATCAATCTGAAAGCAAGGGCATATAGCTGAGTATGAGAGGGAGTGAATATGGTTTGAGGCTTTGAGCTGATGGCAGAGTTTATTGAAGCCAACAATTTATTTTGGGTCTCACTCTACATTTTTAAAGCAAAGACTTGTTTTCATTTTGTTTTCCCTCCAAGGTGGAGGGACACATTGTGCGCTGAAAAGCCCCAAAAAGAGACACCAGCAAAATGTCAGCGTTCTGGATATATTTTAAAATATGAGAGGACAACCCACGCAAGGCAGAGTGCAAACTTTGTTCAGCCAAAATTTAAAGGGGAGGTGTGTGTGTGACAGATCCCTGCACCCCAACAGGGTCACATCTGCCAATGCCACTTCCTCGCAGGACCCCCCCCCCCGTGTTCTACCCAGGCAGACTTCCGTGCCTTCCTCCAGTCCTTAGACGAAGCTTAAGGACTGGGACACATAGAGCCTGCTAGCACCCCCAGAAATAAGACGACGCTGTAGATCTGTGGTCTTTCAGGGTTAGAATGAATTGCTTTAATCAGAGGCACATTTATACAGTCAAACATAGGTCGTTTACATGCACAAAATCACAGCATCTTCTAAGGGAGGTTTTGGTGTAATCTAATTAGATTTAGTTACAAACAGTGAGAACATTACCGAAGCTTTCTAAAGGAGTTAAAACAATGACAGATTACAGTTTAAAACAGTGTTTGTCAGACAACGAAGATTATGTTTGAGGAGCTGTCTCTGATTGAGCAGAAACGGGCCATTGGAGTATATGTGTCTGAGAATGAACCGCCAGCCACTTTAACCGCGAATCAATGGAATCTGATGGAGAAGGCAGTAAACATCTTGGCTCCATTTGAAGAACTAACCCGTTAAGTGAGTTCATCAAAAGCTTTTGCCTCAGATGTGATTCCTGCTGTAACTGTGCTACACAGAATATTATCAAAAGAAATAGATGAAGACCACGGAATCAAAACCATGAAGAGCACTTTGCTTGCAGCTTTGAAGAAGCGCATCTCTGAGAGGGAGCAAAATCCACTTTACTACATCGCAAGTTTACTTGATCCAAGGTAAGTAATGTTTTATTTCTGCTAACATTTAAAGTAGCTTTAAATGCTGGTTGATCTGTTTGATTTAAAATTTAAATCGTTACATAGTTACATAGTTATGTAGGCTGAAAAAAGACATGCGTCCATCGGGTTCAGCCTCTCCCACATAACCTACTGCTGTTGATCCAAAAGAAGGCAAAAAACCCAGTCTGAAATATGCAACATACTGGGAAAAAATTCCTTCTTGACCTGTCGTGGAAATTTTATTATGTGGACATTATATTCTAGGATGTGCGTGTTTTATAAGTTGTCATCTGTCTCCCTGTGTTGGATTTGAATGTGGTTTTAAATCCAAACCAGCGGCAAAACCGTCAGTATGAAAACCTTCTTTTGGGTTTAGAGACATACCTGCTTTTAAGACATTTAAGCCTTGTCTCAACACTGGTACCGTGTTTAGATAATAACTGTGTTTGTCCCCGCAGATATGTCAATAACCCGTAGGAACAAGTAGATTGATCTTCACTCAGATACTGATCACTCTGAGCAGTATCTGAATGGGGTCCATATTGACGAGTGATGGGGGAAGGGGACAAACATGGCTGACGGGGATCATGGAGATGGCTCAGGGATGAGTCATCTCCAGGAGGCCGGTCGGTCATTCTGGTCCACGCCCCTGTCCTTTTGATATGTAAATGTAAATACTGGGCAACTTGGCTTTCTGTTGTACAGCCAGGGGGCTACTGGGTGTGTGCGATTGTCTAATAAATTAAACAATCCAGGAGCCACAGCTCACTTGGCCACAGGATTTTCCAGCTTGAAGCAGCGTGTTTGTCTGATTCCACATCTGGGATAGAGAAGTACTTCGTTCTTATACAGAAAGAGCTAGATATAGCGTGTATTTTTATAGTGACGGATTTGTTTGTACTGGGCGCACTTTAATACTGAAGTGTACTTTTTTAGTGCACCAGGACTTTATGCGCAAACACCAAACTTTCCATAACAATTGGCGAGCCTTGTATTAGGAGCTGACGTGGATTCCAGAGCAGCTTGCCAAGGGAGGGAGATTGGATTCTTGGTTTTGGACAACCAGAAAAAGCCGGCGAAGTTGGTAAGACTTTCTTTTCAGTTTTTGAAATTTCTGTTGTCCTAAAACCAGCATCTGGTCTCTCTGCAAGCTGATGCGGTAATCCGCGCCCAGCAAAAGAATCTTTCTTTTTGCTTTTTCACTCTTTGTGTATAAGGACAGGGGATTAATATCTGTAGATAGAGGGATAGGGGTATTGGCTGAGGATAGAGTCTATATTTTTGCAAATCCCTAGTCAATACAGCCAAGAGGGTCTTTGTACGGGGTTTATGTATGGAGTTTGCTGGATGTTTTAAAAGTGTGACTGGGTTATTTTCATAGTGCTGGTCACCGTGTGGAATAACTTTTAGTGTGTAAATTTTGGTGCATCTGAAGCTGATTGTGACGTGTGGGGTGATCATTACAGGGTATCGTTTTTGTTGTAATTGTTATGTTTGTAAGAGGTGGTTTTGGTTTGTAAAGGCAGCATTTCCTTCGTTAGCATTTGCACAGGAGAGACCGCAAGTGAAGGATTTTTATGCTGCTTGCTCCAATTTTCAGGGGTAGGGCACAGGGAATAGGAAGAAACTGTTTTGTTTAATTTGGGTTTTTATTGCTGGATTTTGGAGACACCATTTTGCCATCCTTTGTGGGACACCATGTGCTAACCCACCATCTTGTTGGAGCTCAACCCACCATTTTGTCGAAGCTCAACCCACCATTTTGTCGAAGCTCAGCCACCATTTTGTCGAAGCTCAGCCACCATTTTGTCGAAGCTAAGCCACCATTTTGTCGAAGTTAAATTTTTGTTTGTTCTCAGGTTTTAACTATTTTTGTACTTTTATACAGGAAGCAGATTTCAGTAAAGCGGTTGCGGTTTTTATTCTGAATTTTGAGTTTAAGTGAAATCTTTACTTTGTACTGAGCTTCGTTAGGTAGTAAGACCAAGTTTAACTAAGAGTTTCTGCACCTTTTATTGGTGATTTTATTTTTTTATTGGCATTACAGTAGAAAAAGATTAGGTTTTTTTTAAAAAAAAAAAAAAGAGAAAACTTTCTCTTTTTATATTTACTTTCCATAGGCAGATTGTGCAAGCGAGAATAACACGCTTTTATGGGTTCATAGTTGCTTTGCGCAGCGAGTAGTTTATTTCAGTTTTGAAGTTCAGACGGTTTGTTAGCTTCATTTGGTGACAGTGATTCATGTGTTGTAATGAGGCATCGTACAACTAGCAAATAGACAGAAGAAGGCTATCCCCATTTATCTTCTGTATTGAGAGAAGCCACATTGTTCTGTAGAGAAAGAGGATAGTCATTGTGCTGTGCGGTTTAGTCTGGCGACGCAGTGTACGGGCGTACAGCGTATACGCTTGTGTAGGCATACACTGTGAGGGGTAGAGACATAATTCGGGAAGGGGGTAATCTGTGGTTGTTGACTAATCGTTTGGGGCATAGTTCTGTACCCAACCTGTTGGGACAACAAGCCATAGAGTTACACGACGCCTCGGTTAGGGTCTCTAGTTGGAGGACTATAGTGATTATAATCTGACAATCCACCGTGAAAGAACGACACCAGGCGGTGCTCTCCTAAATTGGTGCAAGGGTTTCCCTGGACGCAGGGGTAAGACGATAAGCCGATTCGAATCGCCATGGGCAATGTGCCGTCCATGCAAGGGAAGGAAAGCGAGGCTTCCCACAGTCAGATGGCTGCGCAGCACATGAAATCTAGTTTTGGGGCGAAGGCCATGAAACCCCTTAAAGAATGGGATAGATGGTCCAAGGGTACCGCTTGGAGTATCCCTCTGGAGGGGACGTTTGACGCCTGGAGATGGGAGAAATTCATAACTGAGTTTAAACCCGGACTCTGGACGGCAAAGACTTTAGATGTAGCTCAGCTGTGGCTTCAGAAGTCTATTATGGTAAACCGGCAGGGTATACAGAAGGCGGTTTCAGTCCGGAAGAACCGCATTATGTACACCTGGCCAGAGGGGATAGCCGCGATTGGTGATCCAATGCTGGAAGCGGAAGAGGCTCTTTCTGGGCTAACTCTGCTAAGGCAGGCAGGATCCACCAACACTGGATCTGTTGTAGTTTCATCTGATGCTTCTGCCATCACCAATGTAACAACCTCTACTCTGCTCTCTCCAGCTACCATACCTCTCGCTCCCACAACTCCATCTAACCCTCTCTATCCGTCTCCCTCGGCCACATCTGGGGCGTTTCCTCCTCCAATTACAGTTAATTATGAATCATTTCCAACTGGGGATCTGCAGATGCTATGTGAGTCTAAGGGAATTGGGACCAGACTAAATAACCGTGGGGATTGCATAGCTGCGCTAAGAGCTTTTGATTCAGCCGTGCCTACCATCTACCCTTCATTGGATGGCTTCCAGACGGGGATGGTCATGGGAAAGGTAGGACACAGCAGTCCAATGAAGCTACAGCCTCCAAGGTATACACCTGGTCCCACTTGTGTCTCTGAACCTGGTACTTATCCAGTCCGGGTGCAACAATACGAGGGTGTTCCCAATGCCGACGGTGAAAGGACGTTAGGGGAGAGGGTGGTATGGCATGTCCCTTTTGCTTCCTCGGAAATCAGAACCATCCTAGCCGAACTGCCTGACTATAGAACGAATCCACGAGGGTTCGCGAGAATGTTTTGTCAAAATCAATTTAGTTACGGCATGAGCGGAACGGACTGAGCCCAAGTTCTGAGGGCAAAAGTAGGAGAAGAACCTGCAGGGGTTATAATTTCCCGCTGCAACATTGTCACTCACGGACAGGCCACTTCCGGAGGTAAGGAATTCTGTGTCGCCCTGCTAGCCAAACTTCCAGAGATGTATGGTGCCTCCTCTACCACGGATGTGATGAAACTCTGTCAAAATCCTGGGGAGGAATGCATTTGTTTCTGGCGTCGCCTGAAACAAGTGGCATTAGATGCAGATATGGAAGTTGGTCCTGATGTGCCAACCGATGGAGGTAAGTTAACCGCTATTCACCTCCTACTAAGAGCCAAATTCTTAGAAGGCATCCATACGAAAATTCGAGACCGGTTATTGTTAGCCAGACCCGAATTTAGTGAAATGACAATACCTGCCATTCTATCCATTCTCTCCGCTATAGAGAGAGAGGTGGATAGGAAGAAACAGGATAAAACATCCAAAGTCCTTGTGTCACAAGCCCCCGATGCAGAACAAATGTACCAAGATCGTGGGAAAAAGACACAACGCTGGAAAACCAGGAGTTGTCACATCTACAAAAAGGAAGGACATTTAAAGCGTGACTGTCCTAACAGACCCAAGGGTAAGTGGCAGTTCATTCCAGACGATCCAACGACTTCGGTCGTGGGGATGGCCAGCCAGGGCTATGATTCTTCATAGCACATTGGCAAACCGGTGTCAGGCCATATAAACCTGTTTATCGAGGAATTAACCCTTTCGCTGCTGAGCCTTTTCCCGCCTCTGTGCTGAGGTCATTTTTACCGGTTTTGCTCATCATGTTTAAACGCGTTTTGAAGCCTTATTTTAATATATGACCCAGACATATTATATATCGTTCTTTCCGGCAGACTGTGCAGATTCATAATATGTCATTATTATATGTATACCTTATGTCATGTCTGTATATTATAACAAAATATGCAATAAAATTTGAATTTTCAATAATTTACAATGTGTAAAGTGGTTTTTTTCACATTTTAAAATGCGATCGTGTGCGGTTATATTTTCTATGGGGTGCGCTTGTTAAAAAAATTAGAAATGAGGAATCGTTACTTTTTTTGGGCGAAATTACGTGTTTTTTAGAAAACGCCCCCCATAGAAAAAATCGTTAGTGCAGCATCATTGTTCACATTATAATTGAAATGGGAACAATATTGTTGCACTAATAAATCTAAAAAAAAACCCAAAAAAACATTTTATTTTTTTTTGTTTTTAATTTTTTTTTTACATTTTTTAATTTAATTTTTATTTTTAATTTTTTTTTTACATTTTACATGGTCATGTTTGGTATCATTGGAACGGCCACACTCTGGCCGTTCCAATGATAGTAAACATTAACCCCTAGCTGTCACGGATCGGGAGATAGGGGGTTCATTGGAACCCCCTATCTCCACTATAGGTGGCAGCAAGGGGTTAATTTGAAAACTGGCGCCATCGCGCTCTGCACGATGACGCCAGTCATTAGGGGGATAACCCGGAAGCTTGGCCGACATCCAAGATGTCGGCCAGCTCCGGGAGGGGACCGCGATACGGCGCATGTTGGCGCCATATCGCGATCCAGCCCCCTAGGGGTTAAAGACAGCCGCCGCTTGGAAGGGCAGGCTGTGCTCTTCCAGGCGGTGCCTGCCTTTAACCGCTGGCATGCACGGATGGGGAGGGGGAGAGGTCCAAAGGACCTCCCCCCCTCCCATTCAGGCACCTTCCCTGCAATGGCGGGGGGGTGCCTGAAATAGACGTCATCGCGCATGCGCGATGACGCCTATCGTGCCCGCCTGAGTCCCGGAGGTTGGGCTGACATCGATGATGTCAGCCCACACCGGGGGGCCAAGCGATCAGCCGGAATACCGGCTGATCGCTGGCTGCAAAGGAAGGACGCGCTCAGTGTGTCCTCCGCAGCCAAGTAGCAATGCAGTTGGACGCGCTCAGCGCGTCCACCGCATTGAAGGGGTTAAAATATCCCCTCCCTTGCCTCATTGACACTGGTGCAGCCCGAACTGTTCTGAGATCCAGAGATCTCAGAGGCAAGGTCCCCCTCTCTGGGGAGACTATACCCACTGTGGGTCTCACAGGTCAGACAGTGTCTCTACAGACCACCAAACCACTCCATTGTAGAGTAGGGCAGCACACGGAAGCCATCAGGTCTGTACTGGTATCGGATGAATGTTCCCATTAATTTGTTGGGAGCGGATATTTTATCAGAAATACAGGCGATTATTGAGTACACTCCAGCTGGCATTGTGGTAAGTAGCGCACTATCAGAAGAACGATTATGTGCTATGGTAGCATTACCATATCTAACGGAACCAACCTGTTTCCTGGAGTTGGATGTACTGGCAGAGGTAAATTCCAAAATTTGGGCACCAGATAAGTACGAAGTGGCTCTCCTAACACCCACTAAACTGACCCAAAAACGATGCACCATTTTGAACCCAGCGTCTCTTCTTCCTGTTATGAAGGAGGAAGAGAAGGGGGGGAGATAATGGTGTGAAAAAACAAAAATTTTCCAACTTTTACTAACCATTCTAACCTCAACTTCTAATCAATTTTCCAACCTAATAGGGAAACACTTTGAGGACCATCATGATTGCTTTTCCTTGATGAGCTCCAAAAAGTCCACCGGGTCCAGGAGTCTCTCCCGGACCCAAACCCAATAACCAGTGTCCATTCTATTCAACCAGGTGATTGGGTCGTGCTAAAGAAACATCCGAGGACGGGACCAGAGACGAGATATCTTGGTCCATTCCAGGTGCAGCTGACGACGCCAACCTCTCTGAAGCTCGAAGGACGAGACAACTGGGTCCACGCCAGTCACTGCAAGAAGCTGCTCAACTACATCAAAGAATGAGAAGTGTCATTTTTGTTTACTTGTTTAGCTTAATTTATTTTAGCGAGGGAAACGATGAAAAACATCCCAATCTTTTATTTAAAATGCACCTCCAGCTAGCTAAGGCAGCAAACAGGACCAATTGCTGGGTGTGCTCGAAACCCCCCCTAGCCATTATACTCCAGCAATGGCAGCTGTTCATGCTATATACAATGTTCACATTGGCATGAAGAAGTACGAGAAATTAGCCAAGACCACCCAGAGACATTTGTCGATAGAATTTAACGATACATTCCTAGAGGGTAACATCAGTTATAGTTTTAATATTAGCTCTGGCTCTTGCGCCTCGCTTGCCAATCCTGTATGGGTGTCTGGGCAATTAGGTGGCCCGCAGGTATGCTACAACATCAGCTTCGGTGACAGATTTGTGGGATCCTCCAGTTGTAAGAAAGGTATAACAATCAACCTTACTAATGAAACCCCCGATATCTTTAGTAACACCCATAGACCAGATTATATCTGCTGGAAAGAAGGATGCGATGTTCAGACGGCGGGGGCGATCCCCCAGTCTATTCAGTTATTACTGAGTGCCCGAGACCGGCAGAGAAACTCCTCATGTGCTGTTCTGACAGGCCCATATTATTTCCTGTGCGGTTCCACCGCTTATAAGGTAATTCCCCCTAATACAAGAGGTTCATGTGCTTTAGTGAAGCTTGTTCCGGCATTTTACATCGCAGCCGATCGAGAGGATCTGATGGTGCGTAGGAAGGCCAAGATGTCCGGGAGAGCTCATAGGGAACTATTCTCTAGCCACGATCAGGCTTGGGCATGGTTCCCCGCGTGGACTGGATGGGGAATAGAGCTTATGAAGCGATTGAACAATTTCTCCTCTATTGTAGACGAGATGTTCAATGAAACCGTAGAAGCTGTCAGGGATATCACCCAGGAACAACGACAAATAAAGACTCTGGTATTGCAGGAAAAGATGGCTCTTGATTATCTTTTAGCGTCCAAGGGGGGTTTCTGTGAATTCATAGGTGAGGACTGTTGCACCTGGATAACGGACACCAATGACATGGTCAAAGCACATATGGATAAGGTTAGCGCCCTGCAAGGCAGAGCCAGAGCTATAGCCAGTGAGGGTTGGAATCCTTTTGAAGGTTTGGGAAGCTTCGGGGATTTCTTGTTTTCCATTGGATCCTGGCTAAAGGAAATGGGAGTATATATACTTATGGTGTTTCTGTTTCTATTCATTCTATATGCCGGAGTGAAATGTTCCTGTTGTCTAATCGACTGAGTTACCAAAGCCAGAGTAGATGACTACGTTTTCGTTGCCGAGATGAGACGCCCTGAAGACCAACCCATGGACCGGACACAGAGGATTTCAGACCGACCAACAATCGACGCAACCCACCACCTCATGTCCTCCGTCTGAGTCACCTCCCCTAAAGCAGATTCTGCGTGTCAAGTTCCACGTGTCAAGATTTGTTTTTAGACTTGCTTTATGATCCACGTGTCAAGATTTGTTTTTAGACTTGCTTTATGATCCACGTGTCAAGATTTGTTTTTAAGATTTGCAAAAAACCGGCGTGTCAAGATTTGTTTTAAGACTTGCGAATAAAGATTCTACGTGTCAAGATGGACTGTCTGTTGTTTTCTATCATCTGTTTGTTTTTTTTACATTCAGAACTTTACAAGAGGAACTGTTTCTTTCCAAGAAAGATCGAGATTCATCAAGGGACACTGGGGAGAAAATGACAAAGAGGAGGGACTGTCGTGGAAATTTTATTATGTGGACATTATATTCTAGGATGTGCGTGTTTTATAAGTTGTCATCTGTCTCCCTGTGTTGGATTTGAATGTGGTTTTAAATCCAAACCAGCGGCAAAACCGTCGGTATGAAAACCTTCTTTTGGGTTTAGAGACATACCTGCTTTTAAGACATTTAAGCCTTGTCTCAACACTGGTACCGTGTTGAGATAATAACTGTATTTGTCCCCGCAGATATGTCAATAACCCGTAGGAACAAGTAGATTGATCTTCACTCAGATACTGATCACTCTGAGCAGTATCTGAATGGGGTCCATATTGACGAGTGACGGGGGAAGGGGACAAACATGGCTGACGGGGATCATGGAGATGGCTCAGGGATGAGTCATCTCCAGGAGGCCGGTCAGTCATTCTGGTCCACGTCCCTGTCCTTTTGATATGTAAATGTATTTACTGGGCAACCTGGCTTTCTGTTGTACAGCCAGGGGGCTACTGGGCGTGTGCAATTGTCTAATAAATTAAACAATCCAGGAGCCACAGCTCACTTGGCCACAGGATTTTCCAGCTTGAAGCAGCGTGTTTGTATGATTCCACATCTGGGTTAGAGAAGTACTTCGTTCTTATACAGAAAGAGCTAGATATTGCGTGTATTTTTATAGTGATGGATTTGTTTGTACTGGGCGCACTTTAATACTGAAGTGTACCTTTTTAGTGCACCAGGACTTTATTCGCAAACACCAAACTTTCCATAACAGACCCCAGAATGGCAGTCAGATTTCTCCTTGGATCAAGAAGCTTTTACCCACATATTAAATATTATAACCCTTAATATTCTGTGTCTGCAGGAAGTCATCCAGTCGTTTTTTAAAAGTATGTACAGACTCTGACCCAACCACCTCAATAGGCAGAGAATTCCACAGCTTTATAGATCTCACTGTAAAATAACCCTTCCTATGCTTTAAGCTAAATTTTCTTTCTTCCAGTCTAAATGGATGACCCCTTGTCCTGTGTACAGTCCTGTTAATGAATAGGTTATCAGACAATGGTTGATAATGGCCCGTATATATTTATATAAGGTTATCAGATCCCCTCTAAGGCGCCGTTTCTCTAAACTAAACAGGTTTAAGCTTGTTAGTCTTTCCTCATAACTTAACCCTTCCATTCCCCTTATTAATTTAGTTGCCCGTCTCTGCACTTTTTCTAGCGCTATAATATCTTTTTTTAAGACAGGTGCCCAAAATTGCACGGCATATTCAAGGTGCGGCCTGACCATTGATTTATACAGAGGCAAAATTATGTTTTCATCCCGTGAGTGAACTCCCCTTTTAATGTATGCTAATACTTTGCTGGCCTTGGCGGCTGCTGTTTGACATTGCATATTGTTACTTAGTTTGAAGTCTATGATTATTCACAAATCCTTCTCCTGCTTGGATTTCCCTAACTCCGTACCATTTAGGGTATAAATTACTTGTGTGTTCTTCACTCCAAAGTGCATAATTTAGCATTTATCTAGATTAAATCTCATCTGCCATTTAAGTGCCCAGTCCCCCAATTTATCTAAATCCCCCTGCAGCGAAGTAACATCCTGCTCACATTGTATTACTTTTCCTAGTTTTGTGTCATCTGCAAACACTGATACATGGCTTTCAATGCCTATCTCAAGGTCATTTATAAATAAATTGAATAGTATTGGTCCTATAACAGACCCCTGAGGGACACCGATTACCACTGGTGTCCATCTTGAAAATGTACCATTTATGACCACTCTCTGTACCCTATCTTTTAGCCAGTTTTCTATCCAAGAGCAAGTATTTTCATCCATTTTGTGTGGAACTGTGTCGAAAGCTTTGGCAAAATCTAAGTAAATCACATCCACTGCGACCCCCTGATCTATACTTCTACTTACTTTCTCATAGAACATAATTAGGTTAGTCTGACATGATCTGTGTTTCATGAAACCATGCTGATTTTTGCCAATTACATTATACCTCCCAATAAATTCCTGAATATTATCCCTTAGTAACCCCTCAAATACTTTCCCAGCCACAGATGTTAAGCTCACAGGTCTATAATTCCCAGGCACAAATTTTAAACCTTTCTTAAATATAGGGACCACGTCAGCTTTTCTCCAATCCTCTGGTACTATTCCTGAAAGAAAAGAATCTTGAAAGATTAAGAACAGAGGTTTACATATTTCAACACATAGCTCTCTCAGTACTCGCGGGTGAATTCCATCTGGCCCTGGGGCTTTATTCACATTCACATTGTTTAAGTTCTGCAAAACCTTGTCCTGAGTCAACCAGTCACTTTGTATTAGTAAGTTTTTATTAATGAATTGCATTTCTCCTGTTATAGGTTTCTCTTTGATAAATACTGAAGAAAAATAATCATTTAAAATTTCTGCCTTATCCTGATCTTCAGTTAACAATAACCCTGACTCAGATTTTAGTGAACCTACATTTTTACTCTTGGTTTTTTAGAATTGATGTACCTAAAGAATCTTTTAGGGTTGGTCTTGCTCTCTTTGGCTATTTCTTTTTCATTTTCTAGTTTAGCCCATCTAATTGCATTTTTACATGCTTTATTGGCTGCCCTATATGCTTTATAGGATGCCTCAGATTTATCAACTTTAAAAGCTTTAAATGCCTTCTTTTAATTTTTCATTTCCTTAGTTACCTTCCTACTAAGCCACATTGGTTTCAGTCTGTTTCTTTTATATTTATTAACCAGTGGAATATATTGTGACGTGTACTTTTCTAGTGTTAGTTTAAAGATATTCCACTTATCCTCAGTGTTTTCCCGTGAAAGAGTTTCTGCCAGTCAATGACATTGAGAGCTTCCTTTATTTTAATAAAGTTGGCCTTTTTAAAATTATATGTTTTAGCATGCCCCTTATGAATGTGTTTTTTTGAGTTTATTTCAAAAGTCACCATATTATGGTCACTGTTTCCCAACTGTTCCTTTACATTAATATTTGAGAAAAGATCCACATTATTTGTTATAACCAGGTCCAGACAGTTATCCTCTCTAGTTGGTGTTTCTACCAGTTGTGACATGAAGGTATCATTTAAAATGTTCAGAAACCGGATTCCCTTTGCTGAATTACTAGTCCCACTATCCCAATTAATGTCCGGGTAATTAAAATCTCCAATAATTAAAGTGCTACCATGATCTGCAGCCTTCCTAATTTGCTCTAACAGTTGTTCTTCCACATCATTATCTATATTAGGTGGTTTATAGCATATGCCAACCAATAGTTGACTTCCCTGTTTATTCCCCAACGAAATATTTACCCATAAGGATTCCACATTTCCCTCATCGCTTTCCAGTTGTGTAATATTAGGCTTTAAATCCTGATTTACATATAAACACATTCCACCCCCTTTCTTATGTTTCCTATCCTTTCTAAACAATGTATAACCGTTTAAGTTTACAGCCCAGTCATGCGTTTTGTCCCACCACGTTTCTGTTATTCCTATTATGTCGTATTGCTTAGTGTATGCTATTACCTCTAGTTCCCCCATCTTGTTATTGAGGCTCCTTGAATTAGCAAGCATACATTTAATGTTGTCTCTACCCACACATGCTGAATGCGACTTTACATTACATGCCTCCACTGTTCTGACATTACCCATCCCCCGGCTCCACCCCCCTTAGTCTGAACTGAAACCCTTCCGCTATCTGCTCTGTCTCCATTTTGTAAGATACTGTATCCCTCCCCCCCTTCCACTAGTTTAAAGTCTCCTCCAACCTTTTAACCATCCTCCGCTATCACAGCAGACCCTCTTCCATTCAGGTGCAATCTATCACGACTATACAGATTGTACCCCAGTGCAAAATGAGCCCAGTGCTCTAAAAACCCAAAGCCCTCCTTCCTGCACCAAGCTTTAAGCCACGCATTGACCTCCCTGATCTCCCGCTGCCTTTCCACTGTAGCACGTGGCACAGGTAGGATCTCAGAAAATACTACCTTGGAGGACCTCTTCAGTTTACTTCCTAATTCCCTGAAATCATTCTTCAGGTCCTTCCATCTTCCTCTTACTTTGTCATTGGTACCAATATGGACCATGACAGCTGGGTCATCTCCAGCCCCTCCCAATAATCTATCAACTCTGTCAACCACATGCCTAACACGGGCACCCGGCAGACAGCAAACTGTCCGGTTAAGGCGATCAGCGCAACAGATTACCCTGTCTACTCTCTTAATAATAGAGTCCCCTACCACCACAACCTGTCTAGGCTTACTTGCCCTCTTTATCCCTCCCTTACTTGGTGGGCTGATCCCCCTGCTGTTAGAGGGAGCAGCCTCCTCCAGTACTGCTACACCTGAGCTGATGCACCCAACATCTTCGCTCAAAGGGGCAAATCTGTTGGTGTGCTCAAGATCAGGACTAGCCAACCTTTTCCTCTTCCCTCCCCCCCTGCTACCTCGTGTCACTGACACCCAGCTACCAACCTGTTCCCCGGTTAACTCCACTCCTCCCACACCCCTAGATACCTCAACTATACTTTGCTCCGTGAGAAGCAGGCTCCTTTCAAGATTGTCAATCTGCCTCAGCGTTACGATTTGCCCCTCCAGATCTCCAATATGAGCTTCCAGAAGAGCTACACGTTCACACTTGCTACAGAGATATGGACCCTGGAAGGATTCCTCCAGACATGCATACATGCAGCAGGATGTGCACTGGGTCAAACCTTCAAGCTTGCTAACACTCATACCCCCACAACAAGATAACAAATATATAAATAACAATTGATGCCTGTTATTTGAACTCCTGTTTTTAAACTCCACTTGAAAATAGCCCACTTAGGAAGTAGACCACTGACAAGCCCTTGTGAGCAAGCTCAGTGGGCTGCCATTGAGTTTATGTAGCCATACAAGTGAAATCACCTGACAGGCTACACGCCCCCAATTAACAAGCCACCAGCCACTCAGGGAAAAAAAAAAAGCACAGCAGAAAAAAAACCAAAGAAATTAAACAAATTGATAAATAAACCAGAGGTTTCTCTCCCTCTAGAGATACAAACCACAGACCAGTACAGGTAGAATTCCTGTTTTTAAACTCCACTTGAAAATAGCCCACTTAGGAAGTAGACCACTGACAAGCCCTTGTGTAAGTCATTACTTTTTTTATATATATTATATATATTTTATGTGTGGTATCCTAGCCTAGATTATTTAAGTGTTCTGATTATTATTATTTCTATTTTTCTTTTCTTGCAGAAGACAGACATGATAGTATGCTGCTTATATGATACCATTGTTGTCTGTTTTATGATTATCCTTCCCAGGTATAAAGATCGATTCTTCTCGAATGCTGACAGTGGCAGGCAGGCCAAAGAAATATCGATGCAAGAGCTGCAAACAACAACTCAAGAGAGAGTTGCTCCTCAGGAGGCCGGAGAACCAGCTGTCAAAAGGCCTCACACTGAGCAACCAAATACCAGTGTGGACAGCATTTTTCAAGAAATAGCTGATGAAGGTGCATCTTCATCTCAGGGCAGCACTCCAACAACTGCGGCCATACAGCTGGAGTCCTTTGCCGAGACCACTGTTCCTTGTTCGGACAAACCCCACAAGTACTGGGCAGTTAATAAACTGCGGTTTCCAACTCTGGCTCGACTGGCACAAAAATATCTTTCAGCACCATGCAGTAGTGTGGAAAGCGAAAGATTGTTTAGCGCGCAGTCACAGGTTCTGATAGCAGGAACAGGCTTCTAGCTGAACACGCAGAGATGCTCCTGTTCCTTAAAAAGAACTTGCCACTAACCTTTGAAAAATAAATCATTACATTTGAATTTGTTGCTTCCTTCTATTTCTCATAATGCCAAATTTTATCTTAACCCCTTAGTGACCGGGCAGTTTTCCGAAAATCCGTCCTTTAGTGCCCGCTGCTGTTTTTAGGTTTCTGCACTGTTTGTGTTTAGGTCAAATTTTCCTCTTACTCGTTTATGCAACCCACACATATTATATACTGTGTTTTCTGCCATTAAATGGACTTTCTAAAAAAAACATTATTTCCATCATATCCTATAATTAACTATAAAAAAATATGAAATATGATGAAAAAAATGGTAATAACACACTTTTTCAAAATTGAATCCCCAAAATCTACAATCGCCAAAAAAGACCCCGGCTAAATAGTTTCAAAATTTTGTCCTGAGATTAGAAATACCCAATTTTTACATGTTTTTGCTTTGTAACCCCTTCACTGCTGAGCTAGTTCACCTCTATGCGCTGAGCTCATTCTGACCATTTTATGCTAATAATGTTTAGATGCCATCGTAAGTCCTATTTAATTAAAGCCCCCACACAAGATTTTTTTAAAAAATATATATATATATATTTTTAATTATTTTAATTTTTTTAAATATTTTTTACACCAAACGTGGTCATGTCTGGAATCATTGGAAAGGCCACAATCAGGCCTTTCAAAAGAAACACTATATTGCCAAAAGTAGTCGCTCACCCATCCAAATAATCAGAATCAGGTGTTCCAATCACTTCCAGGGCCACAGGTATATAAAATCAAGCACCTAGGCATGCAGACTGTTCTTACAAACATTTGTGAAAGAATGGGTCGCTCTCAGGAGCTCAGTGAATTCCAGCGTGGAACTGTGATCGGATGCCACCTGTGCAGCAAATCCAGTTGTGAAATTTCCTCGCTTCTAAATATTCCACAGTCAACTGTCAGCTGTATTATAAGAACGTGGAAGTATTTGGGAGCAACAGCAACTAAGCCACGAAGTGGTAGGCCACGTAAACCGATGGAGCGGGGTCAGCGGATGCTGAGGCTCATAGTGCAAAGAGGTCACCAACTTTCTGCAGAGTCAATCGCTACAGACCTCCAAACTTCATGTGGCCTTCAGATTAGCTCAAGAACAGTGCTCAGAGAGCTTCATGGAATGGGTTTCCATGGCCGAGCAGCTGCATCCAAGCCATACATCACCAAGTGCAATGCAAACCATTGGATGCAGTGGTGTAAAGCACGCCACCACTGGAATCTAGAGCAGTGGAGACGCGTTCTCTGGAGTGACCAATCGTGCTTCTCCATCTGGCAATCTGATGAACGAGTCTGGGTTTGGCGGTTGCCAGGAGAACGGTGTAGCAGATTAGAGATGGGAGATGGAGCAGATTAGATCTGTATTTCAATCTATATAAGGGTCTGCCTGTGTATATGTGTCTATGTGCCTGTTTATACATATCTCCTCCATATAGAGTCATATCCATATTTGTGTCTGACCATTTGGGGAACGTGTCTCTGTGTCCACAGCTGTCGGGAGTAAGTGCTAAAATTTAATTAAAATGGTTAGCTTTCTCCCCTGGGGGGAGGATATAACACGTGCCTGTAAAATGGAATGTCTTTTGTGAACTGACATGTCGTGTAGCCCAGGGGTTAAAATTTCCACTCGCCCTCTCGCAATTTGCGAGCAGAAATTGGCAGGGGGCGAGTGAAAATTGGTCTGTAATCCCTTTCAGGTGCTAGTGTGGGCTCCATGCTGACACCAGCACTAATCAGGGCTTTTTTCCTGCCAGCCAGTCATTGTCTGCTGGAGGAGGGATTCATATCCCTTCCTTTCAGGCTTTGAAAATAAATACTGTCTGCCCTCTGCCTCGCGTGGGTCCTCCATGATGGTGTCATGACATTGACCATGTGACATCTCATCTCTTCCTGTACTCACCGGCAGTTGTACAGCGTGTCAGACAGAGACCACTCACACCCTCACAGAGTGGGATCTGGATGGAAGGCAAGGTAGCTTGTTGGAAAGTGCCAGTGCAAGAAACAATCTCCACCTGAGGTATGATTACCTGTCCCCCCCCCCCGGAAGAAGGGGAAAATTACTTCATTTGCCCAAAAAAAAAAGGATTTTCTTTAAACCCCAGAAAAAAAAATACTTTGTCCTTTTATTTTGTGTGATGTGTGCCCTGTTTAAATTGGCAGTGGGAGCCAGGAAGGAGTTAAATGTAAAAATTTGTGCAGCCCACTGTTTGCAATGTAGTGCTCCCTCACCTCAGCTGTGATCAGGTGATTCCACTTAAAAAGAAACTAGGCAGGAAATCACGGAGCTGTCTGGTCCACTGGTCCCTCTGTCACTGCTCCAAAAGAAGAGACTTTCTGCCACTATCTGTAGATCCACAAACTCATGTCACATTCTCTGATCACAGCTGAGGTGAGCGGACACTGCAGGGGGGGCTCAGGGAGGAATGCATGGGAAGTAATCTGCTCCTTTAAGTTTTGCAGTTAACTCCTTCCTGGCTCTCCTTGCCATTTTAAACAGTGCACAAATGCATCCACACACTGACTCTACAGTGGGGACACAGCCACCATACACAATTTGTATAGGCCCCACATGAACCATACCCTCACAGCACCCACAAAATCATATAGTCCTCCTATATCGCAGCCCCCATATGTAACCGCAGCCCCCATATGTAACAGCAGCCCTCATGTCACACATTATTAAACAGTATTACTGTGAGTTTTATTGGTGTGGAGCGCTCTGTGATACACTCTTACACACTGCACGTTACTGTGTTTTATTGCTGTGAAGCTCTGTGATAAGCATGGGTGAGTATTGTGGGAATAGTTGGGGGGGGACAGCAGCATTTTATCTTTGGACCCAGGCAACACAATGTCATGGTCTGGCCCTGGCTGTATACATTGGCTGCACGCTGGCGTGCGAACTCCATTTATTAGTTCTGCCATAGAAAATAATGTAACACCGGCATCGCTAGCCTGTATCACACGTTCAGTGCAAGAGCTTATGGGACATAGAATGGTCTCATTCCAAACCTCCTCACACACAGGCCGGCGCAGGAGCCCTTGCACTGCTGTATGTCCAGGGCTGAGTGATGCAGAGAACCCTGGGCCATGTGAAAAGCCCAGCAGGCTTCACAAACATGAAGCATACAGGGCTATCTTTAATGATTAAATGATCACCATCCATTCTGGATGGTGAGGGGTTAATTAGAATCAGAGGGGGTCTCTAATACAGACCCCCCTCTGTATAATACTTGTCATCCACTGGATTCAGTGGATGATGGTATTTACTAAAACAAACACCCCTTCAGTGCCATATATACTTTACATAGTCACCGCTCTATCACCGCAAGGAAAAAGGGCTGTATGGGACTCGGTTAGGTAGGTTAACTGATGGCGAGTAACTTAGAAGACCTGGCTAGTAGCTCAGGACCTGAAATTTTGAGCCCTGGTGTAGCCTGTTAGTCACACCTTGGGAGCCAGCCCGGCACCAAGATGTAGGCCCTATCTTCAAAGAAAGGAAGCACATCCCTTGATCCCTAAGGGGGGTCTGGGGGGAAGATGGACGCCTTTGGGCAATTAAAGATTAACAACGAAGCGTACTGAGCATGCTCAGGAGAGGGGAATTCTGGGGATTGTAGGCAAAGGCTCTGCCAGCTAGGAGGCTGGACTTAGAAAAAAGGCAGCCCTATATATATTCTGAATCAAGCATGGCTCGGGGCTATTTCTTTGGAGGTCAATCGAGAATTGAGGGAATATTGCCAGCTCTTAATAGAACCTCCCTATGGCTGATCGTCTAGCTTATATTGTAAGTAACTAGGATCTGCTGTTATCTCCCTTTTATTTGTTTGCTGTTTGTGTGTAATGTGTAATTAATTGATTTATCCTATCCATCTTTTTTGTATCAAATGCACTGTGATAATTTTTTCTATATCATAATAAATATTCCTTATTAAGATCTGCTTTCTGCCTGATATTCGATCCACGCTAACTAAGAGACTGGAGTATTGCTGATTGTTTTAAGCTCGGGTAGATACGAAATTGTGAGTTGCGGTCCCTGGGGACGGCAGGGATTGTTGTCTATGCAGTCACTGTCCGGGTCGAGGGTAGGCAGACAGTGCGGTTGCTTAGCCCTGTGTCTCTCGCTGCGACGCGTGCAATGTCCATGAGGACTGGTGGCAGCGTAACTAATAGAATAGGAAAGTGAGCCCAGGGATTGTGGGAGACGTAGTCATTACCTGGTTCAAGAGAAGACCTGTACTGCAATCCTGGGACCATTGTATCACGCGCTATGTACCTGTTGCGAGAGAAAGTGTGCGGGGACAGATAGGTAAGCAAGTGTGCGGGGGCTTCTCCACACAGTCATTATCTGGGCTAGGCTAGACAGATAGTGGGTGGCTTAACCCATCGTCTTTCACAGCAGCGCGCGTAGTGGTCGTGACAAACGGTACTTGTCTGACTGCATTGTGCCAAGTGTAAAGATTAGTGGAGGGGGGATTATGGTGTGGGGTTGGTTTTCAGGAGCTGGGCTTGGCCCCTTAGTTGCAGTGAAAGGAACTCTGAATGCTTCAGCATACCAAGACATTTTGGACAATTCCATGCTCCCAACTTTGTGGGAACAGTTTGGAGCTGTTCCCTTCCTCTTCCAACATGACTGCGCACCAGTGCACAAAGCAAGGTCCATAAAGACATGGATGACAGAGTCTGGTGTGGATGAACTTGACTGGGATGCACAGAGTCCTGACCTCAACCCGATAGAACACCTTTGTGATGAATTAGAACGGAGACTGAGAGCCAGGCCTTCTTGTCCAACATCAGTGTGTGACCTCACAAATGCGCTTCTGGAAGAATGGTCAAAAATTCCCATAAACACACTCCTAAACCTTGTGGACAGCCTTCCCAGAAGAGTTGAAGCTGTTATAGCTGCAAAGTGTGGACTGACGTCATAGTGAACCCTATGGATTAGGAATGGGAGGTCACTTAAATTCATATGCGAGTCAAGGCAGGTGAGCGAATACTTTTGGCAATATAGTGTATCAAACATGATCCTCTAGCTGCCACGGACCGCGAGATATGGGGATCCAAACAATCCCCCTATCTCCACTTGGCAGTTAGGGGGTTAACTGGCCCACTGATGTCCTCACACATATGGTGAGGAGGTCAGTGGGTGGGGGGTTACCCGGAGGCTTGGCTGACATCCAAGATGTCAGCCACCTCCAGGTTTGAATTGCGTTTCGGCGCCGATTGCCGCTGAATCGCAATCCGGCAGCAAAACAGTTAATGCAATTTTCTGGCATTAATGGTTGGTGAAATAGAGGGCTCCAAAAGGAGCCCCCCTCCTCTTCCTGATTTTTACTGCAGGAGCCGGTGGGTGCCTGCCAATGACGTTATCACGCGGCGTGATGATGTCATCGCAGTCGCACATGCCGGCCCCCCTAAAACGGTGGGACAGGCTTCCAGCCTGCCAGAACACCACGGGAACTGGCGAGGGAGGTAAGTATCGGGCGGGAGGGAGGTTAGGCGACCCTGACATACTATTTTCCTTCCCTGCATCTAAGGGAGATTTCCCGATCGGACGTACATAGTACGTCAGCGGTCGGGAAGGCGTTAAAGAATTGCTCAGAGGAGTTGAAGAATTATTTTGTTACCGAAATGTTTCTCTTTATTAAACAGTAAAATGTTATTTTCACAGTATTTCACTAATTCTTGGTTGTTTACACATTGTTAGGTTATTTTCTTATTTAAAAAATATGTTGTGTGGGGGGTGTGACCGGATGTGAAGGGGAGCGGATGTGACTTTGCTGAGCTCCGTGCATTCTCCCTGCTCAACGGTGATTTTTACTGATCCCAGACAACTCGGACATTCTTTATTACTCCCCTGACGCCGGCCATCGGGTGCTACTCACCTGAGCCTGACTTGCCCTCCCCTCCGGACTTGCGATTCTCTCCAGGCCGTGCACGAGGTGCGTAGGACTGTGGCCGGCAGCCATCTTTGAGGCCTTCTCCCTCCTCGAACCCAGCTCCGCAACATCACACCCCCGGATGGGTAAGAAGACTAAGGCGGGAGAGGTGGCTGGGACCCCATGCGCTCCCGATATTTGCCTCTCTCTGGGAGGGGGACTGGGACGACGACAACCACGTCCCGCCCTGGTGGACACTGGGCAACCTTGCAGGGTAGCAGATTCGGGCCTGACGCCTACCCCGCCAGAATTATTATCGGGGATGGAGGAAGATGGTCTACCTGCCACGAAACGTGATATACGCTCTTTGCTGGCGGATGCCAGGAAAGCTTGGCAGGCGGACTTGCGGCCGCTTGCCACTGCTATGGAAGATTCCCAAAATCAGCTAGTGGAAGTCCGGACCCGCATGCAGGAGATGGAGGAGAGGTAGGCTGTGACCTCCTCTACCCTACACGTGCTACAGCGCCAGAGCCACAATCTTCAGGAGGCAGTGGTGTTTTTGGAGTCCAGGCACCGACGCAAAAATCTTAAACTGCGTTGGATACCGGACATTGTGCCAGATGCAGAGATGATGGCCTACGCTGCCCGTTTTGTGACATCACTCCTCCCCATGATTGAAGACCCAGGAGCTGCGGTGGTCTCTGCTAAACGTCTGCGACGGGCCGCTACGGCTCCTCTCGGGGCTACCCGAGACGTCATTATGGTTGTCCACGACATTTCTCTGCACTCCACCATACTCCGGGTGGGCCGCAATACCCCATCATTTGTGTTCGAGGGGGCCTCTATCGCAATTTATCAAGATCTCCCCTTTCTTGTGCTGGCGGCCAGACGACACTTTAGATCCGCAACAGCGATATTGAGGGGAAATGGCACTCGCTATAGATGGGGTGCCCTTGGCTCCCTAATGATTTACCATGGCGATGGATTTACCCTGCAGGCATCCATGCCTGAGGAGGCGGCCATTCATCTTCAGTTTCTGGGACTCGTGACTGACAACCGAGATATGGTGCCCGGGACTGTGTCAGCTGAATCTACTTCTGCTCCCCGAGACCCAGCCTGAGTCGCCAGACAACTCAAGAGATGCCACTGCTGTACATGGCTCTGATATATGGACTACCATCTGGATCCCCCTGATACGTTAGAACTGGCTGCGACCCCTTACTGGGCCTCCCCCCCCCCTATTTTCCCAGTTCTCCTCCCCTTTTTTACTGTCTCATGGCGACCATTGCGATTTTTGCACCTAACCCATCTATCGCCTCTTGCTTCACGAGGCTTGACCTACAGCGGGACATAGTGGATTCTTATTCCCCCACCCCCCCTTTTTTTCTCTCTTCTCCTTTTTCTTCTCTTCCTTTCCTTCTTTCTCTATCTTGTCCTTTCTGGGTGAACATGAGGTGTGCCATCATGGTTCCATGTCTGGCCCTCGGACGCCCCATGCCTCGTGACACTATCCCTCCATGGCCTCCTACGGGAGTGTGCCAGGAACGTCACAGTACTGGCCTTTACCCCCCCTCCCCCCCCACTCCCCCCTCATGTTTTTCTATGCTGTTCCTGTTTTAGGAAAATGTCTTTTGAGTTGAGTTACAGTTCTTTAAAGCAGGAGATGACGGCGCTGTCCTAAAATCTTTAGTTTGAAATCTATTGGACTTTGAAAATTGTCACATGATGACATCACAAAAAAGTATCAGTTGTGGTCAGCCCCATGGATTCAACCACAAAACTTTCAAGACCATCTCTTGCCTTGGAGCCTCCCTCTTGAGACATTACGGATTTGGAGAAAGGTACGCTTTTCACATGCTCTGACCTCGGCTGTGTCACCGCTTTTACCACTTAGACACAACCCAGGATTTACACTGGGTGTATGTACTGCCCTGATAGTTAGATTTGATCTACCTGGCAGACTTACGGTCTTTAACTATTTGTGAGAGGGACATCCGCCTCCGATCGCAACGCCCGATATACATCCACTCCTCACATTTTTCGAACGATTTAATTATACCCAGATAAATTCTTTCCTTAAATCTCTGAAAGCGGGCTTCAGCCTCACACATCCCCTCACACCTTTTGAGAAGTTTTTAGACTGGGACTACCCCTACTTAAGAGCATATCGACTTTCTACAATATGTTACAAACTTCCAATGACGATCCCACCACATTTCAGAGTAAATAGCAAACTTTACTAGAAGGCTCGTCCGTGAATGATGTTTGGGTCATGACTTACACATTAACACATAAAAGCTTGCGAGCATTGAAATGTGCGGAGAATGCATATAAGGTTCTTTCCTTCTGGTATTGGACTCCAGATCGGATACATCGAATGATACCTCATAGAGATCCTACATGTTGGAGATGCTTGTTGACAATGGGCACATACCTTCACGTTTGGTGGGAATGCACTGCACAATTCATAACCACTTCTGGAAGATGGTTCATGATGCTGTTGCGCATATATCCGGACTGGATGTCCAATTCACACCTGCCACTTACCTCTTTTTGCAGTTCCAAATGTCGATTTCCGCCATGCGTAAATCGGTGGAGATACGACTTATAATGGTGGCTAAACTTTTAATACTGTTATACTGGGCTTCGAAAACGATCCCATCTCGGCGGGTTTTGATTGAAAGATGTGAATCGTTACGAGCTGTAGACCGTCTGGTTGCGGTAGAAAGAGATCAAATTGAAGCATTTTGCAAGAATGTGGTTTTACTGGGATGACTTTGTTTCAGGCGGTTTAAGGATCTCAACTATACCCACTATCGAGTAGCTACATGCACTGATGAGATACCTCTGAGAGGGCAGTAGTTTGTTGGGTTGCTCCGTGGCCGGTCTCCTCAGGGTCCTGTGGCCGGCCCTGGTCCGCTATGTCATGCGCTCTTCACCTTCCCCCTCTCCTCCTCCGGGAATATTATTTATTTAGTTTTCTCTTCTTTCTCTTTTCTTCTTATCTATTGTGAATCTATCCTGTATTCTTTCTTTTATATATGTTTAGATGTGCTTTATACTGGAAATGATGCGTATCATTGCTAAGCTATACCGGGAGAGGTGCTGCTTATACCTTGTTGTCATGATGAGTTGGACATTTCTGGAATATCTGTATACCTCCGATACCCTAACTCATCAGCTTGGATACACCTACCCCGAGTATTGCAATTTACTTGATCTGTTTGAGCTGTATTTTTCACAGTATCTTTCTTATGTTGGACATATATTGTCCTTTATTGTCTGTTGATATCTCTTCTTTGATTAATAAAATTTTATTACACAAAAAAAAGTATCAGTACTCGGTATCGGTAAGTACTTTAAAAAAGTATCGGTACTCGTACTCAGTCTTAAAAAAATGGTATCGGTGCATCCCTTCGTTTTACCTTTGTATGAAACATCGTTGGGTATATTTCTGTGATATTAGGCTGAAATGAGCAAAAGATCCAAAGTATGTACAAACCTTTTTTTTATTTAGCCAAAGCTTAACAAATCCAATTTGATGTAAATGACAACTTATTATAACTATATACATTTAAAATGTAAAAGTATTTATAAAGCGCCAACGGGTTCTGAACATAGAACTTAGGACGTACTTGAAAACGAGAGAAATCTCAATGTATCCTTCCTCGTTAAATACTTTATAAATAAAATAAATAAATAAATAAATAGAAGCACTCAGCGTAAACACAACATAAAGCTGCACAGGTGTGCAAATTTAGGCTAATGTCAGATGAACGCAGTGTGAGCGCACTCTGCGTGCGTGCATAACGGATGGACGTATTGACGGAAGACACTGTAGACACCACAGTCTGTTTTTTTGACGGATGTAGAAAAAAAAGGGAAATATGGGAATCAAATTTAAATGACAGGTACAGTCAGCCAGACCAAAAAAACTTCTGAGAGTCAACGTGATGGACGGCGCAAATGCACTGCGTCTGACATCGCGTCATCAAGCACCCAGGCCACTACGCGGACGCGGCGCAGTCTGGGCATCCGTCGTAGCGCTTTTACTTCGAGGCCTAAATTGCGTTCGTTGGCACCTGCGTGGTGCATGCGCACTTCGGTGCGCACATACTTCATGTGTTGGTCTCAATTGATCACAAATCAAGGCTAAGTTGGACGTTAAACTGTGCGGCAACATGGACGTGATGACTGCTTTCGTCTGACGCTAGCCGTCTGAAAAGGAAAGACGTCTGGAAAGGAAAATTAAAATAAACAAAAATGATAAACAGCTATGAAGAGGGACATCAGCACAGTCATCAAAAGACATTGAGTGGGCAGACCGGGACATAAACAAAAACTAAACACCCTTACACGAAGGTGGGATGAGGGAAAGCGGGTAACTGCCCAAGACTGCCTGGAATTCCCAGCCCACTCCAATGGCCTTAGAGACTGCCGGAAGCCAGGTAAAAGGCCACATGGCCGGGGAGAACCAGGGCCAAATTGAGCAGGCAGGGCCACGGTATCCACCCAAAGTGGCTCACCCAGGCCAACTCCTGTTCCCACACAGAAAAACAAAAATGGGGGTGGGAAAATACCTGGAACCCAATGGGCTCAGCACAGAGCCAGCCCCCGTAACACAGCAAATAAGCACAGAAACAAACAAAAATAAAATAAAACAGTCAAAATGGTCAAAAAAAAGTGTCCAGGACTAACCAGAAGGGTCATCAGCAACACAGCACCACATTTTAGTTTTCAAGATTTTTTATTGTGAAAACAAGTCAGCAGAACAACAGACATGAAATGAAAATAGCCAGCAATGGTCATAAAGGGTGACAAGAATAAAAGAGGGAAGGGGGATGGGCACTCAAACAAATACAGGAGAACGGTACCAGGGAGGTGGTTGAGCCAGCAGGTAAACAGCAGGGGAAGTACCTGGACAGAAAGAAGGGGGGAGAGAAAAAAAAGGGGGAAGTGGGGGACTGCCCAGAAAGTAGCAGCATTCCCGGATCACTCCAGTATCCCCGCGAGGGACTGGAGGCCGTGGAAGAGGCCACAGGGCCGGGTGTCCTGGGGCCAGAGGAAATGGTCAGAGCCATGATACCCGCTCCAATGGTGCACCCAGGTCAACCCATCATCCACACACCTCCCAGAAAAAATAAAATAAATAAACAAGAGGGGGGAGGGAGGCCAGATGCCTGAATCACCAAATAAAACCACCTCCTTGGTACGTAAAAGGAAGTCCACAAAAGGGTGGACAGGTGTCCAGGATAGAAAGGGGGGATGGGGGGGGGGTGTAATTCAGCATGAGTTTTCCAAAAAATGTCTCTGAATGTACTGGTGTCCATATACAGGGCAGCAAGAAAGGGTCTTGTTGCAAGGGGGGGAGGCACACAGATACAAGAGTCCTCAAAAAAAACAACAACAAAGTACCCAGAATAAAGTGGGGGGTATCATCGGGGGGAGTCGTCAGAGGAGGATGTCATCAGAGGAGAGTAGAGGGGTGTCATCGGGGGGGGGGGGGGTCATCATCTGCAAATGATTGCCACGGACAAATGCCCAATTGGACAGACTCAGCCAGTGTCCCATAGTTGGGGGGAAAACAAAGCCCCTAGCGCATCAGAAGAAAAACAATGCTTCGCCTGACAGGCACTCGACCACCTCGTCGACACGGCCAGCTCCATTCTCAGCGAAGGTTGATCCAGCTTGGCCAACCTGACAGGCTCCTCCATAGCCCAGAATCCCACAGCAGCAAACAAATTACCGGCCTCTGGACCCAATGTCGCCCCCAAGGTCCCGGGACATAGCTTCTGAGGCACAGCTGAAGCAAACTCCTCAGAACGGCCCCCCTCCTGGAGCCTCCCCTGGGGAAACAAGAGAGCCTCGCGACTGGGATCCGGCAAGGCCGCAGAGAAGGCCTCAAAATGGCCACCGGCCTTGTGTTGCTGCAGACGAACGAGCCGTCTGAACTCTCTTCTTGGCTCTGGAGGGGGGACAAACCGGGCTCCGGAGTCTGCTTATCCGATGGCCGGTCTGGGAACTCGTAGCAATCAGGCAGCAGGAAAAAGTCACCTCAAAGGTCCCTCATAGCAAACAACCAACGGAGCTGCAGTTAAATCAACACAGCACCACATGGTGTGGTGAGTCATAAAAAATGTCTACAGGGTCTGGAAAGGAAAACAGGAGGCCTCCAAACATTCAGCCTGGGTGGGCAAAGCCAAAGAGGAATCATTCACAGGTCTCGGGCGTCGGGAGAGCCCGGAACAGGCAAGAAGAGGCCACGCTGCATCTGGGGCATCAACAACGTATGGTACATTATCATGTGAAAAAAGCAAAGTGCCAGGCACTCTCCGTTGATACTTGACAACCCCGGCACGCAGATAGGCCGCCACCTCCCAAAATCTCCGGTGAGCCTCGAGGTGTCAAGAAGGGCAAATCAGGATATTGCTTCACTGAAACGAAATAGAAAGCAATGGCATCCCAAGTTGCAGGCAGGGACATAACTTTCTGCTTAACAGACACTTATTTGGCCATCGCAATAACATCTCGCGGCACCGCTGCTGGAGCCACCGCAGATTTCCAAATGCCAAGCCAAAAACCTCTGGCGCTCCAGGTAAGAGCTGTAACAGGTGGCCGCTATACGGTTGGTGAACGCCAGGAGTGCCTCAGGCAACACTATTTTCAGAACTCCCTGGACACAAATGTTGTGCCGGCAATGTCTGGTATCCAGCGTCTCCACCTGCACCCTCAAACACTGCACATTATGTGTAACTCTGTGACACCCCCATAATGTGCAATGTTGTATGAGTGTCACAGAGCTCCACAGTAATGTGCAGTGTTTGAGGGTGTCACAGAGCTCCACAGTAATGTGCAGTGTTTATGAGGGTGTCACAGAGTAACTAGGTAATATGCGGTGTGCATGAGGGTGCCTCAGAGCTCCACAGTAATATGTGCAGTGTATGAGCGTAACATAGAGCTCCACAGTAATAAAGCTCACAGTAATTTGTGCTGTGTAGAAAAAAAAATGGCTGCTCAGTCCAAAATGCCCGGGCCTATATTTTGTCCCAGTCTGGGCCTGCAAAGAAGCGTCTAATTCATTAAAATCTGTAGTTGACACACCTCTTTTCACAAAAATTGTGTCCCAGAATATGGTCGCCATAAATTAGTTCACAATCCAAATGCTTCATCCCTCACAAATACAAATGGTACTGTAATGTCCGTGCCAGGCAACTTTTTGGGTCTTGGGATGTTCAGGTTCCTACTCTGTATTTGTTCGCAGAGTGTGGAATTCTGGAATACAGTAGAATCAGAATCATTGCCATAAGATCCAACATCCACATATGTGAACCTGCAGTTTGCATCAGCTACAGCCAGTAGTTCAATGGAAAGAAAATGCTTATACTGTAGTTCATGTATAGTGAACCACTCAGCTCCAAGACAGTTGGGGAAATTGGCATTATCATGAAATCCTTCAGCTACATGGGCCCATGTATCTTCCGTTGGTGTATGGATACATTGGTTTTTCAGTGCATCCCAAATCGTAAATTTTATCAAACAATGATAAAAGATATACAACTATTGCTGAAACTGAAATTGCTGAAGTGGTAAAACGGCCATTGAAACCTACGCCGTGCACTGCACAAACCATCTACTAAACAGAGAATTGACCGGATTCTCTCTGCAGCCGGTCCTCTATACCAGTGTTTCTTAAACTTGTCCTCGGGACCCCCAACCATGCCGGATTTTGCAGATCACCTTGGGGAAATGCAGACTGATGGTTGGGGGTCCCGAGGATAGGTTTAAGAAACACTGCTCTATACCAGTGGTCCCCAACCCTGGTCCTCAGGGCCCACTAAAAGGCCAGGTTTGCCAGATATCTGAAGCACAGCACAGGTCTCAATGATTGCAGGATTCAGTCTGCATTTCCCCAAGGTAATCCTTAAAGCCTGGCGTATTAACCTCCCTGATGGTTATCCTGAGTGTGTATCAGGGTTAAATTTCACCGCTGAGAGTGGTAACCCTGAGACACACTTTGGCTGTATACATCACCTCTCCGTGCACTCCCTCGATGATCTCTGAAGTCTCCTCCGGCGATCGCAGCGTTTTACTTCCTGGATTCCTTCTCACGAGGAAGGTGTTAAATTTCAATTTTAGATATACAAAAACAAATTCCCTATTATAATTACCATATATGGAATGCCATAAACCTGTTTTCAAGTTTCTACTTCTATAGCAAAAAGAAAGGACGCGCGCACGCCATGGCAGAGAGACCAAAATCAGCTACACACGAAATAGCTTCATCAGGTCGTCTGAGTATTCCTTTTGTCACGTGCCACGCCGCCGCCAGCGGAAGAATGGCAGATCTGGTGCTGCACCATCCTGATTTCCCCCAGGCAGCACCCTTCAAGCCCTGTCTTGCTGGAATTTGCTTCCAGAGACTCACACTTGCAGGATCAGCAAGTGCACCTAATGAGGACCTGCAGTGACTATTTAGCAGAGGCACGCCTGTCCCAGGATGCTTCTGCATTTTGCTTGCAAAGTGCCAACACTCCCAGTCTGACATCAAGCCTGTCCAGAAGCTCCATAGCTGTTCTGATATCCGTGTACTGAACCCCTGGCTTTCCCCCTGGACTCTGCATTCTGGATCATCCCTACTGGTACTGTGCCTCGAGACCCCTTTATTACACCTGTCCCAAGACATCCCTTCTGCACTCCCCAACCAGAGACTTTCCAGTATTGCTTCTCCATGTTTATTGTTTTCCTTTAATAAATCCCCATTTGATTTGCAACATATCGAGTATTTCCTGTGTATCACTTGCATCCGGGGCTTGCAACCTCAACCTGTGGCACTACACGTGACACCTTGTTAGACAGATGAGTTTATTAGATCTCAAAGAACTTATAGCCAATCAACATACAGATACATTTCTACATCAGACGTCACATAGATTTCGCGGGCATTTCTAAGTTAACACAGGATATCTATTTTAGTCAACCCACTGGCTAGCCTCGAGAGGAAACGAAGCTGAACAGACATTGTTTTGTGACAAGAAGGGGGGGGACAAGGGGGGAAAGGACGGATGGAGACCACAACCCTGCATCAGAGCAAGCCCCTATAAATCATACAGAAAATTAAACTACCTTTCATATTAAAATACATTTCAATCGTCTCTTTGATCACATATACAATCGTGATCAAAACAAACAAGGCAATTAAACTAATTATACCTGGGGCTACAGTGTCATCGCTTAATACCTTTACTCCTAAAATACCTCACTACCTTTACAATGTACGAAAAGGATTCCCCAAGGAGACCCTCATGAGCATAAAATACACTTATCTATCTAGATTCACTCTTCCAGCGAACCCCACTTGGAGCCTAGGCCAAAATACCTAATCTAGACATTAACCCCTTAGTGACCGGGCGGTTTTACACAAATCCGTCCGTTCGTGACCGCAGCTGTTTTTATGTTTCTGCGCTCTTAGTGTTTACGTCAAATTTTCCTCTTACTCGTTTATGTAACCCACACATATTTTACACTGTTTTTCTCGTCACTAAATGGACTTTATAAAGATACCATTTTTTTCATCATTTCATATAATTTACTATAAAAAATATTGTGAAATATGACACAAAAATTGAAAAAACACCACTTTTTCGAACTTTGACCCCCAAAATTTCTTATGTATCAACAACCGTCAAAAAAAATTTATTCCTTAGTAGTTTCTAAATTTAGTACTGAGTTTAGCAATACCCAATGTTTACATATTCCTCGCTTTTTTCCTTATTTTATGCAACAATAAGTGCAAGTAGCACTTTGCCATTTCCAAAGAGTTTATTTTCAAAACTAGTGATAGTGACATTGTAACACTGATATCTGTCACTAATTCCTGAATAACCCTCCACATATACATATTTTTTTAAAGTACACAAATCAAGGTATTAAACTTGGGGTATTTTGACTCTTTCCATGCAAACCATTTTACCACAAATCTATGCCAAAGTTTGAGAAAAAAAAAAAATTGGTGATTTTTTTTTTTTGAACGCAATTAAGAATACATGTACTGTGAACTTTAAGGTTTACTGCCAAAAAGCACCCCAAAATATGTTCAGCAACATCTTCTGAGTAAATTGATACCACCCAAGTATAGGTATGTCGGGTCATTTGGGGGCTAAAAGGCCTTATTTGGGGGCCGCATTTCAGTTTTCCAACTTGGAATTTTCACATTTCGTCATCATGCACCCATGTCCTATTTGGGACATTTTTGAAGCCGGCCAAAGTAATTTACCCCCATCAAACCATATATTTTTTAGAAGGGCACACCCTAGGGTGCTTCAAAGAGTTGTATTTTAACACTTTCCATGCACTAGCTCTTTGTCAATCTTTCAGGTAGTCACTTTTTGGTGTTTTTTCAACACAATTGTACTTTAGGCATGAATTGTCAAATCCAGTTATGGGTTACTGCCAAAAAACACCCCAAACTATGTTCAGCAACATCTTCTGAGTAAATTGATACCACCCATGTATAGGTATGTCGGGTCATTTGGGGGCTAAAAGGCCTTATTTGGGGGGTGCGCATTTCAGTTTTCCAACTTGGAATTTTCACATTTCGTCATCATGCACCCATGTCCTATTTGGGACATTTTTGAAGCCGGCCAAAGTAATTTACCCCCATCAAACCATATATTTTTAGAAAGGGCACACCCTAGGGTGCTTCAAAGAGTTGTATTTTAACACTTTCCATGCACTAGCTCTTTGTCAATCTTTCAGGTAGTCACTTTTTGTGTTATTTTTTTCACACACATTGTACTTTAGGCATGAATTGTCAAATCCAGTTATGGGTTACTGCCAAAAAACACCCCAAAATATGTTCAGCAACATCTTCTGAGTAAATTGATAACCCCATGTATAGGTATGTCGGCTCATTTGGGGGCTAAAAGGCCTTATTTGGGGGGTGCGCATTTCAGTTTTCCAACTTGGAATTTTCACATTTCGTCATCATGCACCCATGTCCTATTTGGGACATTTTTGAAGCCGGCCAAAGTAATTTACCCCCATCAAACCATATATTTTTAGAAAGGGCACACCCTAGGGTGCTTCAAAGAGTTGTATTTTAACACTTTCCATGCACTAGCTCTTTGTCAATCTTTCAGGTAGTCACTTTTTGTGTTATTTTTTCACACACATTGTACTTTAGGCATGAATTGTCAAATCCAGTTATGGGTTACTGCCAAAAAACACCCCAAAATATGTTCAGCAACATCTTCTGAGTAAATTGATACCACCCATGTATAGGTATGTCGGGTCATTTGGGGGCTAAAAGGCCTTATTTGGGGGGTGCGCATTTCAGTTTTCCAACTTGGAATTTTCACATTTCGTCATCATGCACCCATGTCCTATTTGGGACATTTTTGAAGCCGGCCAAAGTAATTTACCCCCATCAAACCATATATTTTTAGAAAGGGCACACCCTAGGGTGCTTCAAAGAGTTGTATTTTAACACTTTCCATGCACTAGCTCTTTGTCAATCTTTCAGGTAGTCACTTTTTGTGTTATTTTTTCACACACATTGTACTTTAGGCATGAATTGTCAAATCCAGTTATGGGTTACTGCCAAAAAACACCCCAAAATATGTTCAGCAACATCTTCTGAGTAAATTGATACCACCCATGTATAGGTATGTCGGGTCATTTGGGGGCTAAAAGGCCTTATTTGGGGGGTGCGCATTTCAGTTTTCCAACTTGGAATTTTCACATTTCGTCATCATGCACCCATGTCCTATTTGGGACATTTTTGAAGCCGGCCAAAGTAATTTACCCCCATCAAACCATATATTTTTAGAAAGGGCACACCCTAGGGTGCTTCAAAGAGTTGTATTTTAACACTTTCCATGCACTAGCTCTTTGTCAATCTTTCAGGTAGTCACTTTTTGTGTTATTTTTTCACACACATTGTACTTTAGGCATGAATTGTCAAATCCAGTTATGGGTTACTGCCAAAAAACACCCCAAAATATGTTCAGCAACATCTTCTGAGTAAATTGATACCACCCATGTATAGGTATGTCGGGTCATTTGGGGGCTAAAAGGCCTTATTTGGGGGGTGCGCATTTCAGTTTTCCAACTTGGAATTTTCACATTTCGTCATCATGCACCCATGTCCTATTTGGGACATTTTTGAAGCCGGCCAAAGTAATTTACCCCCATCAAACCATATATTTTTAGAAAGGGCACACCCTAGGGTGCTTCAAAGAGTTGTATTTTAACACTTTCCATGCACTAGCTCTTTGTCAATCTTTCAGGTAGTCACTTTTTGTGTTATTTTTTCACACACATTGTACTTTAGGCATGAATTGTCAAATCCAGTTATGGGTTACTGCCAAAAAACACCCCAAAATATGTTCAGCAACATCTTCTGAGTAAATTGATACCACCCATGTATAGGTATGTCGGGTCATTTGGGGGCTAAAAGGCCTTATTTGGGGGGGCGCATTTCAGTTTTCCAACTTGGAATTTTCACATTTCGTCATCATGCACCCATGTCCTATTTGGGACATTTTTGAAGCCGGCCAAAGTAATTTACCCCCATCAAACCATATATTTTTAGAAAGGGCACACCCTAGGGTGCTTCAAAGAGTTGTATTTTAACACTTTCCATGCACTAGCTCTTTGTCAAACTTTCAGGTAGTCACTTTTTGTGTTATTTTTTCACACACATTGTACTTTAGGCATGAATTGTCAAATCCAGTTATGGGTTACTGCCAAAAAACACCCCAAAATATGTTCAGCAACATCTTCTGAGTAAATTGATACCACCCATGTATAGGTATGTCGGGTCATTTGGGGGCTAAAAGGCCTTATTTGGGGGGTGCGCATTTCAGTTTTCCAACTTGGAATTTTCACATTTCGTCATCATGCACCCATGTCCTATTTGGGACATTTTTGAAGCCGGCCAAAGTAATTTACCCCCATCAAACCATATATTTTTAGAAAGGGCACACCCTAGGGTGCTTCAAAGAGTTGTATTTTAACACTTTCCATGCACTAGCTCTTTGTCAAACTTTCAGGTAGTCACTTTTTGTGTTATTTTTTCACACACATTGTACTTTAGGCATGAATTGTCAAATCCAGTTATGGGTTACTGCCAAAAAACACCCCAAAATATGTTCAGCAACATCTTCTGAGTAAATTGATACCACCCATGTATAGGTATGTCGGGTCATTTGGGGGCTAAAAGGCCTTATTTGGGGGGTGCGCATTTCAGTTTTCCAACTTGGAATTTTCACATTTCGTCATCATGCACCCATGTCCTATTTGGGACATTTTTGAAGCCGGCCAAAGTAATTTACCCCCATCAAACCATATATTTTTAGAAAGGGCACACCCTAGGGTGCTTCAAAGAGTTGTATTTTAACACTTTCCATGCACTAGCTCTTTGTCAAACTTTCAGGTAGTCACTTTTTGTGTTATTTTTTCACACACATTGTACTTTAGGCATGAATTGTCAAATCCAGTTATGGGTTACTGCCAAAAAACACCCCAAAATATGTTCAGCAACATCTTCTGAGTAAATTGATACCACCCATATAGATTTGTTCTGTTGTTTTTGGGGTGCTACGCCAATCTTTGACATGTGCTTGTCAATTTTCTAATTTGACATACAGTATTTCTTTGCTTATCTTCTTTTTAGGGGCCTTTTTACATACCCAGTTTTTATGAACGTGCATATATTTGGTAAGCTAACACCCCAAAGTATTGTAAATGGAGTGTTTTTAATGCTATGGATGCATCCGTTTGCTCCAACAAATTAGATACTGTTTGTGGTCATTTTTTCATTTTCACACCCACATCAGTTTTGGACTGTGATTTAGGAGACCTGTTGTTTTTTACTGCATGAAAACTCTCCAGGTTGTTTTCTGCAAGGTCTCCTGAGTACACCCATGCCCCCCATGCCTAGGTTGCCAGGATTTTGGGAAGGTTCAAAACAATTTTTATGACTTTGTCATTAGAGTTGAAATTGAGATTATTTCTTCAGCTAGGCCTATCTTTGGTTTTGGGTCTACCGCATACCCCAGTTTGAATTATTGCCAGAAAATTGTTTATATTTGTTAGTTGACACCCCAGGTATTGCATATGGAGTGCTTTGATGCCATGGATGCAACGGTTTTAGCCCAAAACATTTGGCAACAAGGTGTGTGGCGGTAATTTTTCAATTTTCAGATTTTTACGCCCACAGTAGTTTTGGACTGTGATTTAGCAGACACTGTTGTTTGTTACTGCATGAAAACTCTCCAGGTTGTTTTCTGCAAGATCTCCTGAGTACACCCATGCCCCCCATGCCTAGGTTTGCCAGGATTTTGGGAAGGTTCAAATACAATTTTTATGACTTTGTCATTAGAGTTGAAATTGAGATTATTTCTTCAGCTAGGCCTATCTTTGGTTTTGGGTCTACCGCATACCCCAGTTTGAATTATTGCCAGAAAATTGTTTATATTTGTTATGTTGACACCCCAAGGTATTGCATATGGAGTGCTTTGATGCCATGGATGCAACGGTTTTAGCCCAAAACATTTGGCAACAAGGTGTGTGGCGGTAATTTTTCAATTTTCAGATTTTTACGCCCACAGTAGTTTTGGACTGTGATTTAGCAGACACTGTTGTTTGTTACTGCATGAAAACTCTCCAGGTTGTTTTCTGCAAGATCTCCTGAGTACACCCATGCCCCCCATGCCTAGGTTTGCCAGGATTTTGGGAAGGTTCAAATACAATTTTTATGACTTTGTCATTAGAGTTGAAATTGAGATTATTTCTTCAGCTAGGCCTATCTTTGGTTTTGGGTCTACCGCATACCCCAGTTTGAATTATTGCCAGAAAATTGTTTATATTTGTTATGTTGACACCCCAAGGTATTGCATATGGAGTGCTTTGATGCCATGGATGCAACGGTTTTAGCCCAAAACATTTGGCAACAAGGTGTGTGGCGGTAATTTTTCAATTTTCAGATTTTTACGCCCACAGTAGTTTTGGACTGTGATTTAGCAGACACTGTTGTTTGTTACTGCATGAAAACTCTCCAGGTTGTTTTCTGCAAGATCTCCTGAGTACACCCATGCCCCCCATGCCTAGGTTTGCCAGGATTTTGGGAAGGTTCAAATACAATTTTTATGACTTTGTCATTAGAGTTGAAATTGAGATTATTTCTTCAGCTAGGCCTATCTTTGGTTTTGGGTCTACCGCATACCCCAGTTTGAATTATTGCCAGAAAATTGTTTATATTTGTTATGTTGACACCCCAAGGTATTGCATATGGAGTGCTTTGATGCCATGGATGCAACGGTTTTAGCCCAAAACATTTGGCAACAAGGTGTGTGGCGGTAATTTTTCAAATTTCAGATTTTTACGCCCACAGTAGTTTTGGACTGTGATTTAGGCTAGGGTCAGACGAGCGTAGTGTTCACGTCCGTGATCGCGCCTAAAAGTACGTCCGTGATAGCATGACATAAAGTCCAATGGAGCCCGACACACGAAGTACGTCCGCACTGAACTGCGGACGCACAACGGCCGCGGCCCACGGACGCAAGGCAGGCAAGAACGTAGAACCGCTAGAACGGCCGCACAAAGTGCGCTGCGTCCGCAACGTCTGCATAGCTTTGTGTGTGAGTGATGGAACGTGGTCAGACGGACTGCATTTATACGTCCTGCATTTTTCACGGACAAAATGGTTTTGCAATTGAATTTATTGTCCCTCCTACATCTGTCAAAAAATAAATGTCAGTGAAAAAACGGACTGTGTGACCACTACTGCGTCTTCCGTACTGACGATGTCCGTACTGCACGGACGTACAGTCCGTAGAAATCACGCTCGTCTGACCCTAGCCTTAGCAGACACTGTTGTTTGTTACTGCATGAAAACTCTCCAGGTTGTTTTCTGCAAGATCTCCTGAGTACACCCATGCCCCCCATGCATAGGTGTGCAAAGATTTTGGCAAAATACAGCACCAATTGTAGAACATAAAAATGTACGAATAAAATGTAAAAGTCTGGTGCCTGTCAAACTGGGGATGCTCTCTAGGGGAGCACAGGCTGTTGTCACTGAAGTGCATGAAACGCAAAATGTTTTCATACCTTCTACGTGACATTGATTGGAGGTAAATGGGGGTAGAGCAGATGGGGCTACTGCTCCAGCAGGAGCGAATTGAGGGCTTCTTTATGATGCCCTCAGCATAGTAAGTGCCCAGAATTTCAGAAATTCTGGCACATCTAGCGGGGTCCATTGCTGCCTTGCCAAGTAGGAGTCTGGCTTCGCAGCACAATGCTGATGGGCATACAGATTTGATTGGGCCACGATGTGGCCCAACAAATCATCCCCCATAAACACCTGCAAAAACTGTGTGGCGGTAAATCCTGCAACATCAATATTGATGCCAGGATTTGCCGTGAAAGGAGGGATATCTGGCCTCTGGCGATGAGGCACTACCCACTCCTCAGCTGGAGCTGTGCGTCTCCTGCTGGCAGGTGGTGACCCAGGATCTGCATCAGAAACATCACTAGATACATCAGCCAGCATAGATAATGTATCTAGCGACGCCTCTGAGCAGTTAGCGGGGTCGAAATGAGGGTCTGAGTCTGACGCAGATGCCTCAGATTCTGACGCCAGGATGGCATATGCCTCCTCGGCGCTGTACACCCTCTCAGACATTATATATAATAGATTATAAAATTTTATAATTATTATATATATATAAGCGGATTGTTGGTTCTTAGAAGAACCGTTGGGTTTCACAAGAAAATACAAATAAACACCTAAATCTCTCTAAATCCCTCTAAACCTGCCTCAATTCTTCTAAATCTCCCTAAAATCTCTCTAAATCTGCCTCAATTTTTCTAATCTCACTAAATCTCACTAAAATCTCTAACCTGTCAAATCTGATCTCTCTCTCTCGCTCACCAAAACACAAGTGAGGAGAGGGAGGGAGAATCACAGAGGTCAGAGCCAATATTTACAAAATATTGGCCTGACCTGACAAATTAGAAATTTTATTTTGATTTTTTCTAACTTCTGATTGGATGTTGCTAGCCTGCCTCTCTGATGAGGCAGGCTAGGAACATCCCACTCAGCCCCAAGATGACCCTGCCCTTAGAACCCTAACCCTACCCCTGACCCTGCCCTTAGAACCCTACCCTACCCCTAACCCTACCCCTAACCCTAACCCTAACCCTAACCCTAACCCTACCCCTAACCCTACCCCTAACCCTACCCCTAACCCTAACCCTAACCCTACCCTACCCTAACCCTACCCCTAACCCTAACCCTAACCCTACCCCTAACCCTACCCCTAACCCTACCCCTAACCCTACCCCTAACCCTACCCCTAACCCTAACCCTACCCCTAACCCTAACCCTACCCCTACCCCTAACCCTAACCCTAACCCTACCCCTAACCCTAACCCTAACCCTACCCCTAACTGTCAGTTTATTTTATTTATTTTTCTTTTTTTACACTTTTTTACACACTTTTATTTTACTTTTTTTACATTTTTTTTAACTTTTTTTTTCCACTTTTCTTTACTCTGCTGGGTGCCTTGATCCCGAGGCACCCAGCAGAGCACCTGATCACTGATGTGATCGTTTTTGTACTGAGTGCCACGATACCTCGTGGCACTCAGTACTTCCTGCCGCTACCGGAAGTGATCGCTCGGGGGAGCGATCACGGACGGACCGGCGGCAGGTAAGTATATTACAAGGATGCCTCGATGTCGAGGCATCCTTGTAATATGCTCAGAGCAGCTGGAAGCGATCCGATCGCTTCCAGCGCTCTGTAGAAGTGCCGGGCACCTCTCCGGTGCAACCGATGTAGATCGCTCCGGGGAGCGATCACATGGTGCCCGGCACTTCTAACGGCCATTGCACGGATGCCTGGACTCCCAGGCATCCTGCAATGGCGTTTGAGCTGCTGGAAGCGATCCGATCGCTTCCAGCAGCTCAAAAACGGCAGGACGTACCATGTACGTCAGCGGGTCTAAGAGAGACCCGCTGCAATGACGTACATGGTACGTCCTCGGTCCTTAAGGGGTTAAATAACTATTTATTCCCATTTCCCAAAATGTACTTCACCGAACAAGAAAAATATAATAACTTGAATGTAAAAGTTCATTTATCTAATAATCAACATGAGTCAGATCTATATCTGTGTTTTCCTAGGTTTATCTTCACTCCACAAAATGCGTACACACCTGCATTCACACACACTCTCAAGAAAAACATTCCCATTTTCCAAAATCCAATCCTTTCACACACATATCTAGGGAATTAAATAAAATAATATCTCATAATCTAATACCGTAGTCCAAAATGTGAGATCGAGGTTTGGTCTTTTTCAACATCCCAGCTTGAGATGCATAATCACTGAATGCCATCAGAGCTCCCGCCATAGGGACTCCTAAACAAACTGTCTCTTTGCGCTGGTTGCTTATTACCTGTGACCTTTGACCTTGACACATAATGTCCATGATTCGTTCCATACGCAGTCATTGTGACTGTCAGATTTCTTGATGATGAAGATGTGATACGGTTTTAGCAAAAATAAAGAAATAAAATATGGTATACCCACTAATCATATACACATTCCTTGTCACTCTCAAGTGCACGTAAACAATAAAAATGTTAATTTACACAAGAAGAGACACAGATAATACATTTTAAAATGTCCCCGCAAAGCCTATGGGCCTCACGCAACAAAAAAAGAAAATCATACTACTGCTGACTCATTGCATTAAAGAAAAAAATATATATATATACACGCAACTTTGGCTCAAAAGGGAAATAGCCGAACTGCATACTCCACCCATTTTAAAATATATATAAAAAAATAATTAATTGATATCCTATCCAGTCTTGTTTGGTGTTTTGAAACAAACCTGGTGTTTATAAAACACACCAATTCTTAATAAAATAAAAAATATAAAAACAACTTAATAATTTTACCGAATTAATTTTTCCTAATTAAAACTTTCCTACAATCATTTAGACCTGAATTATACTATGTTCCATTTACCATGTCATGAAACGTATTTATGCAAATACATTAAATTATATGTTCCTAAATACATTAATTAACTCTAATTTTAATTGGATGTGATCTTCAATAATCCTTAATGTGTCAGGGAAGTTGAACAATATTGATTGTAACCAAACAATAAAAATAATAAAATATAAAATAATAAAAGATACAGAATAATTATCACTTAGACAACACAATAATAATCCATCAACATATAAAAAATACATTATTTTCTTCTTTCTTTGTCTTCTGTCTTACTAGTTGAAAAAAATAACTGTTTTGTGAAACTGACATGTCTTAAGTTTTATTTCCAAATCAATGATCTTCTTTAATTGCATAAGTAATTGATAAATTGTTGATAAAATGTCTTCTTCCTTCATTTTTTTTTTTTTGAGAAAGGATTTTACCAGGAAGGATACATTGAGATTTCTCTCGTTTTCAAGTATGTCCTGGGTGGCGAGTATGTACCGTTAGGCAGTGGTGTATTTAGGTTTTGTGCTGCCCTAGGCCTGACTAAACTCGTGCACCCCCTAATTTAAATTTGAGGCACCCCTTCCTGTCAAGGGCACACCTCTTCCTGGTTAATCCCCACCCTTCCTCTTTAAGCTCCACCTTTTCCGCTTAGAGCTCCGCTTTTTCCTCTCTTTATATTAAAAGTGGATACCAAGTGCCTACTTGTATATTTTGTATACCATTTCAAATGTATCTATTGAGATAAATAAAATTATGAAATGTTTAAATTCAAGCATTTTTACAAAAAACAGCCACGCATGTCAAGTATACAGGATCACAGCCGCTCTAATTGGTTGAATAATAAAATCCACAGAAACGTGCACTGCATATGAGCGTATCACAGAGCTGCACAGCAATAAAACCCACAGAAAGGGGCACTGTGTAGGAGCATATCAGAACTGCACAGCAATAAAACTCACAGTAATGTGCAGTGTGTATGAGCGTATCCCAGAGCTCCAGGGCAATAAAACTCACAGTAATATGCAGTGTGTATCACAGAATCCACAGCAATAAAACTCCCAGCAATGCAATGTGCGGTGTGTATGAGTGCATCAGAATTCACAGCAACAAAACTCACAGCAATGCAATGTGTGGTGTGTGTCAGCGTATCAGAATCCACAGCAATAAAACTCCCAGCAATGCAATGTGCGGTGTGTATGAGTGCATCAGAATTCACAGCAATAAAACTCACAGCAATGCAATGCGTGGTGTGTGTCAGCGTATCAGAATCCATAGCAATAAAACTCCCAGCAATGCAATGTGCGGTGTGTATGAGTGCATCAGAATCCACTGCAGTAAAACTCACAGCAAACCGAGTGTATATGAGCACACAGCAATTATGCTGTGGAGCCATCTTGTCAGCAGTGGGGTGCCACTGCCAGAGGGTGCACTGTAGCTTTGATTCCCTTCCCGATGGGTGTTCAGTCCAGAATAGAGTCTGTGTTAACGAAAGGGCGGGGCAGCTGCGCGCGTGCGTTTCACGTGGTTCAGCCAGTCATGTGGTACTGAGACTCAGAGAAATGGCAGTGAAATGCCCTGATGTTCGGTGATTTCAATCAGCAGGTTTATTCAGGCGAACCCCATAGGATTCAATGTTGAAAATATTCCCGTTTTTATGCAATATCTAATAAATCATTTATTATTTGAATCTGCAGTAAAAAGTCTTTACTTATTGATTTTTTTTTAGTACCTTTTAGTCATTTTTCAGATTTTTTTGGGCAAAATCCCCCCCTTTTTTTTTAATAGCAGTTTTTCTTTTTTCTGTAACAGAACTTTTTATTATCAATCATAGGATCTTATATGTAAATTCCAGACATTTTCGTTTAGTAGTTCTTTTGAAAACAGCAGACCACGGGTTTGCGATGGCAGCATTCAGCGGCCGACTCCATGCACTTTGGGGACCCTGCGGTGAATGGTGAATTCACTGCAGGGTGGGGAAATTTTATTCTCCTAAGTGCAGGGAACTACAGAACACCAAAAAGTTGGCGTCATTTCGGTGCTCTGTGAGTAACCTATTTAGTGGTGAGGTTTTTTGCTGCCCCCTGGAAAGTGAAATTGAAAGTGTAAATTAGTGAAATCTCAATGTATCCTTCCTGGTAAAATACTTTGCAAAAGTAAAAAAAAAATTTAATTTTTTTTTAGGGGTGGGGCCACCCAGTGTGGGCCGCCGCCCCCTGGAGAGTGCCGCCCTAGGCCTGGGCCTAGTGGGCCTAGGCCAAAATACACCAGTGCCGTTAGGTGTCTTGCCCAAGGACACTTACTGGAGAGGTGCTCGTCGGGATTGAACCCATGTCTCCACAGGCTGTCTCCACGCAGAGCAGTGATGTTACCTCTACTCCACCCAGCCGGGTTGTATTTAATGTGAAATGAAATACAACTCCTTTGTTAGAATGTTTTATTGCCTGGTGACTGATTCCTTTCTTGTTATCCGGTAAAGGTAACATTGCAATGTGAAATGATAATGTGTTTGAGTAAATTTCCTTCAATTCCAATAGCTGTATCGATATTGGTATCAAATAATCTTCCATCTAGCTTGATCAAAGTTGGCATGTGTGGGTAATTTTCACCTAAAGTAAAAAAACTTAGGTTAATAATAAAAAAAATTCCCGTCAAAAACTTTAAAATTTATATGGTTAAAATATCTTAAGGAAACCTGGAAACCATTTTAATTTTTTTTGTAAAAAAAAAATGCAACACAATTTTTGGACACAAAGAAAAAGGAGTGGTCATGAGAGAGACAAGATGGAGGAGAGGAGGGGTCATGATAGAGACAAAATGGAGGAGAGGAGGGATCATGAGAGAGACAAAATGGAGGGGGTGATGAGAAGAATGTGAAAAACCTTTTGTTTTTCTTTTGCAACGGTCACCATTTTTTCCTAAAATGCTCTTCAATTCAAATAAAAAAAACACATAACAAAAATATCATAAACTGGGAAAGAAAGTATAGAAGGGCATGTTAAAAATTGAGACTAAAGATAATTATCAATTATTTATGTGCACAGATCCCCAATTAGCAATATAACCAAATTAATCAAATGTTTTCCTGAAAAGAAAACAAACAATACTCAGGATATTAAATTACAATCTTTTATCTCCTTTTGTCAACAACAAAAAAAACTATCCCCACTCATCACTAGAGATGAGCTGTTCGGGTTCGGACGGTTCGGAGTTTGACCCGAACTTTGGCAGTTCGAAAGTTCGCGAATTTCGAACTTTCTGGGCGTGTTTGGTTCGGGTTCGAAAAAAAAAGAAATTTTGAAAAAAGTATAGAAAATGCTTAAAAAAATACCCAAAAATCTAGAAACAAAGAGACTCTTTACTGCAGAATATTATAAGCAACGGTTTATTAGATATTGAATTAAAAACTAATGTGTACGTGGAAGGATTATCAACTCTAAATGACCTCTGTTCACAAACGGGCATAACACCAGGTGTTTTTAGTCTGGTAATCAATTTGATAACAAATTAAAAAATGAACAAGATGGTAATTGGCGCAGATATTATACAAACGGACAGTCTTGTCTAGCAGCAAGGGCACAAACGCACACTCCCAAGTGTGAATAGTCAATAGATGAGAACAGAAAGTAGAGTCCTCGTGCTTGCACAGATAGTCCAATAGGTGAGTGGCACTTCAAGTAGTCTAGAAAACATAATAGGAGACACACATAGCGCAGTACATCCTTATGACACCTGAGTTCTAGAGCACTTGGTAATAAACTCACTTTTTTCTGAGCCCCGTAAAGTCGGCTCTAAACTAAACAAACATGGGTAGTAGATGGAAATCTCTCACCAACTCGTCCTACCGGCAACGATCTGCAGTGATAACCTGGTCCATAGATGGAGTATTGGATCCCCGGAGTACACCACAAGTAAAGCGTCAGCAGGATTAATAGATGAATTTATTGATACACTGACGCGTTTCGACCTGTTGGTCTTTCTCAAAGTGCATAAAATACATAGTATAATACATTGTGCAACATTTAATTAATAACCCCAAAGGGGGAAAGCAATGGGCGGTGTCATACCACAATTTCATTATCCCAGTTGGCGTTAATACATCCTACTTCCGGTCGTTCGGGTTCTCCAAAGCGGCAGATATCCGACAGTCACATGGGCATGCAATGCTTTCATCCATGTATCTAGACATCCGCCCACTTGAGCCATCAAGCGCCATTTTGGAACAGGGAAAAATAGTAATTTGGATATGTCATACCACTACAAGATCGTGAGCTTCGTTACCACAAATAGTATTACCACATCCTCTTTTTGATCGCTCTAGATCTTAAACCTAATGAGTCTCCAATAAATAAGTGGGTACGTATTGATTATCCACATTGGCGCTGGCATACCCAGTTTTCAATCACTTGAGGTTCAAGCACCGGCGGATATCCGGCAGTCACATGGGCATACAGTAATTACATCCATGTGGCGAGACTTCCGCCCGTTTGTACAGCTAAGCGCCATTTTGAAAGAGGGCCTTTTTTTCCCTTTCGCTCTTTCAAAACTAGCGGTTCTGCGTTCTCGAAAAAATGCGTTCATTTTCCACTTGCGTTGCACACCGTACTTTCGTGCGACCGTACTTCGTATATTGGCTGTCATTGCCCATCATTTGCTGCTAGTGTGGCCGTGATTAAGTGCGCCTAAACGCACCGTTAAAAGTGCGCTAGTCTGACCCTAGCCTAAATGGGAGAATTTTTCTGGTTTGGCTATTTTGACCTAGAATTTTCCATTCTCCAGTCATTCTCCTGCTCTTCACTGCTCTCTGAATAACCCTGACAGGGTTATTCAGAGAAAGGTGAAACTCAGGAGAATGACTGGAGAATGGAAAATTCTAGGTCAAAATAGCCGAACCAGAAAAATTCTCCCATTTATCTCACTTTCCAAATCGGCTTTTTGGTCTAGAAGTTTCCATTCTCCTGCTTTTCACCGCCAAAAAATCAGTAAACTTTTTCTGCGTGTCTGAAAATGTCTCCTCTTTTCATACAGACTACCGCCCAAGCAGTTGTTTATGGATAGATTAAAGGAAAAGCATTTACCGTCATTTGAAATGTTATTTTTTGGTTTTTACATATTTCTATACATCCTAGAAATCCGCCACTTCACGGGCAGGTTATGGGGACCTCCTAGGCACGATATTTGAAGGAATTTTTAATTTTTAACCCTTATTTCATGGAAAACTCACTGTCCCTTTAAAAATGTTTTTTTTTTAAACTTTTTGTCCGTGTTTCCTGTCCCCCAGGGCACTACCCGGACCCCCATACACCTTTTATGGCAAATATGTAGCATATATGCCCTCTTGGAGGGCACTCTAAAAAACCGAATTTTGAGCCCCATTGACTTGCATGGGGGTTCGGGTTCGGGTTCGGACCCGAACAAATGGGAAGTTCGGGTTCGAACCGAACTCGGGGTATGTTCGGCTCATCCCTACTCATCACCTGAAATCTGCCTAATTTCCTTTTCCTCTTATCTCTTCTAGTTACCTGCATACATACTTTAACATTCCTTTGTACAGCGCTATAAAACCTGTAGGCTCTTTCCACATAAACATTAATCCTTCAATATCACTCTATCCTTTTAGATTGTAAACTCTTAAACAGGACCTCTTTGTCTACTGTATTATGATGAACATATATATATATATATATATATATATATCAGGGGTCAAGTCCTGGGAAAAAAAGTGAGGGAACTCACCCACGAATTCCACAACCCCTATTACCTGAAGAAAATATATATATATTACGAGTATAGCAGTACGTGGTGATACCATTTTTATTGGGTTAGCATTACATTTAAAAGACAAGCTTTCAAGAGTGTAAACTGGAAACTATACTGATCAGTGAAAGGTATCACTACGTACAGGTATACTCGTGATTGTGGCAACTGGACTAACACATTTTATTTATTTATATATAATCTCCAGGCACAGACCCCCCCCCCAGAATTATATACACAGCGCTGAATCCCCAGAATAACATACACAGCACTGAGCCCCCAGGATAATATACACAGCACTGAGCCCCCAGAATAATATGCACAGCACTGGTTATATGGATATATTTTCCACAGTTCACATGGATATAATTGCCCCCAGCTCATATGGGTATATATTGCCCCCAGCTCGTATGGATAATGCCCCCCAGCTCTCATGGATAATGCCCCCCAGCTCTCATGGATAATGCCCCCAGGTCTCATGGATAATGCCCCCCGCTATCATGGATAATGCCCCCCAGATCTCATGGATAATACCCCCAGGTCTCATGGATAATTTCCCCCCTGCTCTCATGGATATTGCCCCCCCAGGTCTCATGGATATTGCCCCCCCAGGTCTCATGGATATTGCCCACCCCCAAGTCTCATAGATAATGCCCCCCAGGTCTCATGGAAATTTCCCCCCAGGTCTCATGCATATTGCCCCCAGGTCTCATGCATATTGCCCCCAGGTCTCATGGATATTGCCCCCAGCTCTCATGCATATTGCCCCCAGGTCTCATGGAAATTGCCCCCAGGTCTCATGGATATGCCCCCAGGTCTCATGGCTATTGCCCCCAGGTCTCATGGCTATTGCCCCCAGGTCTCATGGCTATTGCCCCCCAGGTCTCATGGCTATTGCCCCCAGGTCTCATGGAAATTTCCCCCCAGGTCTCATGGCTATTGCCCCCAGGTCTCATGGAAATTGCCCCCCAGGTCTCATGCATATTGCCCCCCAGGTCTCATGGATATTGCCCCCCAGGTCTCATGGAAATTGCCCCCCAGATCTCCTGCATATTGACCCCAGGTCTCATGCAAATTGCCCCCCAGATCTCATGCAAATTGCCCCCAGGTCTCATGCAAATTTCCCCCCAGGTCTCATGGCTATTTCCCCCCAGGTCTCATGGCTATTGCCCCCAGGTCTCATGGAAATTGCCCCCCAGGTCTCATGGATATTGCCCCCCAGGTCTCATGGAAATTGCCCCCCAGATCTCCTGCATATTGACCCCAGGTCTCATGCAAATTGCCCCCCAGATCTCATGCAAATTGCCCCCAGGTCTCATGCAAATTTCCCCCCAGGTCTCATGGCTATTTCCCCCCAGGTCTCATGGCTATTGCCCCCAGGTCTCATGGAAATTGCCCCCCCAGGTCTCATGCATATTGCCCCCAGGTCTCATGGAAATTGCCCCCCAGATCTCCTGCATATTGACCCCAGGTCTCATGCAAATTGCCCCCAGGTCTCATGGAAATTGCCCCCAGGTCTCATTGATTGTGCCCCCAGGTCTCATGGATATTGCCCCCAGGTCTCATGGCTATTGCCCCCAGGTCTCATGGAAATTTCCCCCCAGGTCTCATGCATATTGCCCCCAGGTCTCATGGAATTTGCCCCCCAGATCTCATGCATATTGCCCCCAGGTCTCATGGAAATTGCCCCCAGGTCTCATGGAAATTGCCCCCAGGTCTCATTGATTGTGCCCCCAGGTCTCATGGATATTGCCCCCCAGGTCTCATGGATATTGCCCCCCTGTGTCATGGATATTGTCCCCCTGTGTCATGGATATTGTCCCCCGTGTCATGGATATTCTCCCCAGCTCACCTCTGCTTCTTCTGTGGCTGCTGCCGCCGCACATTGCAGGCGGCCGCGTGCTTCCTGCTTCAACGCCACTGACAGGAAGTGAAGCCGAGCGGCTCCACTTCCGGTCAGCGGGCCGTTCTAACAGGATGCACGCGGCCGCCGGCAATGTGCGGCGGCGGCGTTCGGGCTCGGGCCACAGCGGGAATGCTGCGTTCCCACAGCGTTTCCGCTGTGGGAGAAGTGCGGGAACGCCGTTCCCGCGCATTCCCGCTCGACTCGAGCCCTGATATATATATATATTCCATTGTACAGGTTAGAGAACCTGTAAATGACCTCAGTCAGACATTTAGGCAATTATTCGATAGGGGACTCAAATATCATTATTATTATATCTTTAATAGAGATTATCATTCGTTCAGCAACAAAGAAAACTACACAGGCATGCGTGTCCCTTATACAAAAAAAATAACTATATTAATGTGTGGTCAATCCCTTTGGGCTGGACTCAAACAAAGACCAGAGAAAAAATAACCAACCACGCCTCTTTTGGGAAAATCTATAACTTATATCAAAGCAGAGGGACGACGCCCATCACCTTGATAACTAAAATACACATTTGAATCACATGAAAATACCCAACTCCACAAACAGCTGCAATCACAACTCCCATTATAGCATGAAAATAAGACACATTCCAGAACTCACAGCCAAATACATCTTTCCTTTGTACATCATTTTAACTACTACATATTGCAAATAGAAAGAACTATTAATAAAAAACCAAAGAAAGAAAACTTTTTCTACAAAGAATTTATAAGAAAGAGAAAAAAAATAGTTAGCAAGCGCTTTTGAAAGGTGCTATTGTCTGTCCATATCCTGTCTGTTATTTTTTATTTTACTCCAGGCAAAGCAGTAAAAACGCATAGAAACGAAGCAACCTGTGGTAACAGAAGCAGTCCCTATATATTAATTACATATGAAAAAACACTATCAGAACTAGGAAATATAAAACAAAGATAAACACATAAATTAATAATTAGTAAAGACAAAGAGCGAAAGAAACAGACATAATCAATGGCAAGAAACAATAGAAAAAAATTAAAACAGAAACAAATGTGAAATCTGAAAGAAAAACAGTTTGCAAATCCTTTAGAATCAGGTTATAAAATAAGACAGCGCTCCTATTACTATGCATCTCAAATGACACGCATCTTGGACTGGGCGAAACTTGTGTCAGACTAGAAGTGGCGCGACCTGGAGGAGGAGGAGGCAGGATGACCCTTGTGGACGCTACCCTGGCTTCTTTCAGATATGGGAGATCTGCACCTCGATCGTGACTCTCCAGTTCACGCAACGTTGCGAATCTGGCATCAGATTAGAGTGCGCTTTGCACTTTCCTTTCCTGACATTTTCGGACACGCAGAAAAAGTTTACTGATTTTTTGGCGGTGAAAAGCAGGAGAATGGAAACTTCTAGACCAAAAAGCCTAGAAGTGCTACGGGACTCGTCTTTTCTCTGGTCTTTGTTTGAGTCCAGCCCAAAGGGATTGACGTTTAATACTGTAACACACTATTTTTAATGCTTTTCTTGTTTATGGAGGTTAACACTGACATTTTATTTTGCAGGGAGCGTAAGTCCGATATTTGTTTTCAATTTAACTCAAAAAGTGTAATTCATAGAAAAAGTTTCTGTTGACATGTGAAAACCAATTAAACTAGTCTCATGGTTGAAAAAAAAAAAAAACAGCGCGCAAACATACAGCAATGCGCAAAAAAATGGCAAGAATGCAAAAAAATTATAATAGCGCAAAATAAAATTGCTCTCAATGGGAGCACAGGAAACCATTTTGCTATATGAGAAGAAATTAGACAAATCTAATCAAAATAAAATTCTCACAATTACAAGCAGATATGGACGATCCAGAAACTCCAGAACACAACGGAGCTACAATACAGACACAGACAGATAAAGACAAACACATTTACTCAAACGCTAGAAACAGTTAAAAACATCTGATTCCCGGGTGAGTATCACATAAACAAATAACACATCTCCGGGTGAATTGCAACTCAAACTCTTGAGATACACGTGATTCGATTTGTGGGGAATCCAAACGCTTGTCCTTTAATTACAGCAATAAACACAAAATAACAACTTAAGGAATGATCCTAGATCATCCTTCCGGGTGAGCGTAAAAAAACAAACCAAGACAAAGAAAGTATCCGTCCTTGCAACAAAAAGGCATTAAGATTCATGATCTGAACAAGCAAATGTAACACATTTGAATGGCAGATGCCACTTCTGAGACCAACTGTGAAATTTCAATTTCAGATAAACAAAAACAAATTCCCTATTATAATTACCATATATGGAATGCCATAAACCTTTTTCAAGTTTCTACTTAGGACGCGCGCACGCCATGGCGGAGAGACCAAAATCAGCTACACACGAAATAGCTTCATCAGGTCGTCTGAGTATTCCTTTGTTAGACAGATGAGTTTATTAGATCTCAAAGAACTTATAGCCAAATCAACATACAGATACATTTCTACATCAGACATCACATAGATTTTGCGGGCATTTCTAAGTTAACACAGGATATCTATTTTAATCAACCCACTGGCTAGCCTCGAGAGGAAACAAAGCTGAACAGACATTGTATTGCGACAAGAAGGGGGGGACAAGGGGGGGGGAAGGACGGATGGAGACCACAACCCTGCATTAGAGCAAGCCCTTATAAAATCATACAGAAAATTAAAAAACTACCTATCATATTAAAATACATTTCAGAAGGAACCAGGAAGTATAAGGTTGTGGTCGCTGGAGGAGGCAGCTGGGGACATCGAGGGAGCGCAGGGAGAGGTGATGTATCCAGCGGCATCCCGAGTGTTGCTCGGGGTTACCGTTTCCAACATAAGAATTTAACCCTGAGCTACACTCGGGAATACCGCTAAGGGGGCAAAAAAAAAAATAGACCGCTTTTAGACACGGTTTTTCCAAAAATTAGACTGCCAGGGAGGATAAAGGGCCCTCAGCACCAGGGTTGTGGACCACTGTTCTATATTTTTGCCTAATTTCACCCAGGGATCATTCAGTGCATGGCCAGGGGAAGGGGTTAGTGAATTATTGTGGAAATGATTCATTCAGCAGAAACACATTTTTTGGGGGCGTGCGTCTGTTCTGCAGATTCCCAGCACGTGCAATCGGTTTATCTTCTGTATGAATTCAAACAGCAGAATCATGGCAAAGGTAAAATATGCCCGGTCACTCCTACCGGCACATTAGATTTCTACCCAGAATAGTGCCCGACCTGAATTAAAAATTCACTTTCAATGCAATAAAATAATATTCCCATCTAAAACCATTAATTAAAATCAGTGGCCCTGTGCCCTGAGCAATCTGGGGGTCCGATCTACCATATGTCTCAGTAAGCACTTACAATATATATATATAATATATACAGAAGTGAGTACACCCCTGACAACACTGAAGAAATGACAAATGACACTTTGCTACAATGTAAAGTAGTGAGTGTACATCTTGTAAAACAGTGTAAATTTACTGTCCCCTCAAAATAACTCAACACACAGCCATTAATGTCTAAACCGCTGGCAACAAAAGTGAGTACACCTCTAAGTGAAAATGTCCAAATTGGGCCCAAAGAGTCAATATTTTGTGTGGCCACCATTATCTTCCAGCACTGCTTTAACCCTCTTGGGCATGGAGTTCACCAGAGCTTCACAGGTTGCCACTAGAGTCCTCTTCCACTCCATGATGACATCACGGAACAGGTGGATGTTAGAGACCTTGCACTCCTCGAACCCCTATTTGAGGATGCCCCACGTATGCTAAATAGGGTTTAGGTCTGGAGACATGCTTGGCCAGTCCATCACCTTTACCTTCAGCTTCTTTAGCAAGGCAGTGGTCGTCTTGGAGGTGTGTTTGTTGTGGTTATCATTTTGGAAAACTGCCCTGCCCCCTATTTTCCCTGGGAGGGCATCATGCTCTGCTACAGTAGGTCACAGTACATGTTGGTATTCATGGTTCCCTCAATGAACTATAGCTCCCCAGTGCCGGCATCACTCATGCAGCCCCAGACCATGACACTCCCACCACAATGCTTGACTGTAGGCAAGACACACTTGTCTTTGTACTCCTCACCTGGTTTTCGCCACACATGCTTGACACCCTCTGAACCAAATAAATTTATCTTAGTCTCATTAGACAACAGGACATTGTTCCAGTAATCCATGTCCTTAGTCTGCTTGTTTTAAGCAAACAGTTTGCAGGCTTTCTTGTGCATCATCTTTAGAGGCATCCTTCTGGGATGACAGCCATGCAGACCAATTTGATGCAGTGTGCGGCGTATGGTCTGAGCACTGACAGACTGACCCCCCCCCCCCATCCCTTCAACCTCTGCAGCAATGCTGGCAGCACTCATATGCCTATTTCCCAAAAACAACCTCTGGATATGACGCTGAGCACGTGCACTCAACTTCTTTGGTCGAAAATGGCAAAGCCTGTTGTGAGTGGAACCTGTCCTTTTAAACCACTGTATGGTCTGGCCACCATGCTGCAGCTCAGTTTCAGGGTGTTGGCAACTTCTTATAGCCTAGGCCACCTTTTTGTAGAGCAACAATTCTTTTTCTCTGATCCTCAGAGAGTTCTTTGCTATGAGGCGCCATGTTGAACTTCCAGTGACCAGTATGAGAGAGCGATAACACCAAATTTAACACAGCTGCTCCCCATTCACACGGAGACCTTGTAACACTAACGAATCACGTGACACCAGGGAAGAAAAATGGCGAATTGGGCCCAATTTGGGCATTTCACTTAGGGGTGTATTCACTTTTATTGCCAGCAGTTTAGACATTAATGGCTGTGTGTTGAGTTATTTTGAGGGGACAGCACATTTACACTGTTATACAAGCTGTACACTCACTACTTTACATTATAACAAAGTGTCATTTCTTCAGTCTTGTCACATGAAAAGATAGAATATGTACAAAAATGTGAGGGGTGTACTCACTTCTGTGAGATACTGTAAATATGACAGAAAGAAGCTAGATTCCAAATGAGAGGGAGGGATTTTTATTGGAAATGATAAAAACAGCCCCTCTAGTGTTTTACCCAGACATTAGAAAGGTCCTTAAACACAGGCTTGTAAAATTTATCACAAAAGCCAAACAGATTTGTTACATGATGAGAATTTCTATATAGAGAGCTATACAAGCCCTATACCAAGCAATAAATAAGATGGAAGATAATGGTCAGGCAGAGAGTGACATTGTAAATACTTGTAACTGTAACTAAGTGCCAACAAGTTCCATAGCGCTGTACAATGGGAGAGACAGAATTACAAATATACATACACATTACACCCACAGAACAGTAAGAGAGAGGACCCTGTTCAAGAGCTTACAATCTAAGAGGAGAGGGGTGACACACTAGGTGATGGTGAAAAGAGAACAAGAAGTAGCGGGTTGCATGTGAACTGGGTGGGAAGATGGTTCAAGAAATGTACAGTGGGGGATTATGGAGTGAGCTGACAGGCTTCTCTAACGTAATGGGTTTTCAGAGACTCCTTGATGGACTGGAGAGATGGGGAGAGTCTGATATTGCCGGGGAGGGAGTTCCATAGAAAGGGAGCAGCTCCAGAGCAGTCCTGAAGGCAAAAGTTGGGAGGTGCAGGTACAAGGAAATGACAGCATCAGATCATTGGCAGAACAAAGTGATCGGGGTGGGATATACCTGGTAATGAGGGAGGAAATGTAATCAGCGGCATGGTTATGGAGAGCTTTGTACAAGAGGATCAGTATTTTGAAGTGGATTCTAAAGGGAGTCAGTCTAGAGATTGACAAAGGGGTGAGGTGTGCAAGGTGCGGGAGGTGAGGTGTAGGAGTCTGGCACAGGCATTCATAACAGACTGCAGGAGGAGAATCTGGGATCTTTTAAAGCCAGAGAGGAGGTTACAGTAGTCAAGGCGGGAGATGAGCAGAGCTTGGATGAGCATTTTAGTAGAGTCCTGTTTAAGAAAGGGACGGATGCATGCAATGTTTTTTAGGTGGAGGTAGCAAGATTTGGGGAGTGACTGAATGTGTGGTGTAAAGGATAGATTGGAGTCCAAGAGTCGTGGGTTCGATCCCAGTGAGCAACCTCTCCAGTAAGTGTCCTTGGGCAAGAAACCTAACGGTACATACTCGCCACCTAGGACATACTTGAAAATGAGAGAAATCTCAATGTATCCTTCCTGGTAAAATCCTTTCTCAAAAAAAAAAAAAAAAGGACACCGAGGCAACAAGCCGGAGAGTTATACCTAGTGGTGGCACCAGTCACCTGAACAGAAATAGGAGCAGGAATGGAGGATTTAGAGGGAGGGAAGACTAGCAGTTCAGTTTTAGAGAGGTTGAGCTTTAGGAAACAGGAAGTCATCAAGTCGGAGACAGCTGACAGGCAGGCTGTAACACGGTCCAACACAGGAGAGAGATTGGGGGAGCAAAGGTAGATTTCGGTGTCATCAGCATCAGCAGAGATGATATCGGAGTCCAAATGAAAAAATGAGTTTGCCCAGAAAGGCAGTATAGATTGAAAAGAGTAGGGGACCCAGGACAGAGCCTTGAGACACCAGCAAAGGAGACACTTAACGAGCAAATAGATAGATAGAGAACAAGGAGAGAGCAGTGTCACTGAGCCCTAGTTGACGTTGCGTGAGGAGCAGGAGAGGGTGATCAATAGTGTTGAATGGAGTGGAAAGGTCTAGAACAATAAGCAGGGAGAAGTGACCTTTGGTTTTAGCTGCAACTAAATCATTGGTCACCTTGGTCAGAGCAATTTCAGTGGAGTACTGGGAGCGAAAGCCAGACTGTTGTGGGTCAAGTAGAGAGTTGGCAGCAAGAAAACGGATGAGCCGTTTATAGACCAGATGTTCTAAGATTTTGGAGGTAAAGTGGAGCAAATAAATGGGACATTCATTGGAAATGGGGGTGATCAGAGCAGGTTTCAATGCAGGAGAGGAAGTCCAGAGGAGAGGCAGAGGTTGAAAATATGAGTCAAAGCAGGGACAATGGTAGAACAGATCAAATAAGATTATTTTTAAAAAGGTATAGCAGCCGATGACGTGGAATAGCGAGTGAGGACGCACTCACAGGGAGAGGAAATTACTTTTACTTAACCAGAGACAAAAGGAAAGAGAAAAAGGTAACAAAGACTAATACAAGCAATATTAAACTGAATCCTGAACACTGTGTGAAAACCAATACTCCGCTTAGGTGTTTGAGTGGCATAGGAAGAAAAAGTCCCAGAGTCAGCATAATTCCAGCAGGTAAACACACCGCACAGCCTTGTTCAGGAGCACAGCCAGAGAGTGATCACATCCTGGATCTCCTGCCTAAACAAATAGACGGTTGGACTTCCTGGGAGAGGATTAGCTGGTTTATTTCACATCCAGTCAAAAGCACATTGTCAGAGGTCGCCATCCTGTCGCTTTGGTAGACGAGAATCTTTTGCTCTTTAGTGATACCCATTGGTAGCCACGACCGTTCCATGGATATTGAAGGTACTAGTCACTTAACATTGTCCATTAAAGTATATCATATCCATAACAATAAAGCACCACATGAAATGTATAATCATAAGGGTTTTGGTGATAAAATGTGGAAAAATAAACTTAAACCATGTACATGATTAATATGTACTTGTTATTCCTTTTCCAGTGTATATTTTGAGCACTGTCTATTTATAAATGCTTTTCACCTTATGGGTTCTCACATGCTCAATAAGAAAAGCCCTTCAGGTAAAACATTTCCCATTCTAACCACTGAATTAAGCAAATAAGTTTTTATCCCGTGTGAATCCTTTTATGTTTTGCAAGGTACGAGGATTGGGCAAACCATTTTCCACATTCATCACATTTAAATGGTTTTTCTCCTGAATGTATCCTTTTATGTACAGCAAGATGAGAGGCCAAGGTAAAACATTTACCACATTCTGCGCAAAGAAATGGTTTTTCTCCAGTGTGAATCCTTTTATGGCCTGCTAGTTTTGAGGCCATAGTGAAACATTTCCCGCATTCAGTGCATTTAAATGGTTTTTCTCCTGTGTGAATCTTTTTATGTACTAAAAGAGAGGAGGAATGGGTAAAGCGTTTACCACATTCATTGCATTTAAATATTTTTTCTCCTGTGTGAATCCTTTTATGTACTACAAGAGAAGAGGAATGGGTAAAAGATTTCCCACATTCATTGCAATTAAATGGTTTTTCTCCTGTGTGAATCCTTTTATGTACTACAAAATTTGAGGCATTGGTAAAACATTTCCCACATTCACTGCATGTAAAACCTTTTTTTCCTGTGTGAATCATCTCATGCGTCTTAAGAGCAATACTGTCTGTAAAATGTTTCCCACATTCAGGACACAAGAATGGTTGTTCAACATTGTAATCATGTTGGTGTGTGGGGGCCAGATTTATAGTAGAATTCTCTCCAATAAACATTGTAGAAAATAGTGGTTCTTCTATGTAACTTGTTCCATGCGTCACAAGGTCAGATTCAGAATATGAGACTTTCCCCATTTCAGAAGAAGATGCTGAATGTCCTTTATAAACTGAATTAGGAGTAAGGAGATATGTAGAATACATACGGTTATCTGGCTTTCTGGATTCTATTAAGGACTCGCTATGGTTTATTTCCACTGGGTTTGTATCGGATTTTAAATATTCTCCTATATTATCAACTGACCATTCTGTCTGTGTATGTACTGGGGGTTTATACATGTCGCTGTCTGTGAGATTTCCCTCGTCACATGAGGCTGGTTCCTCCTTAATATCAACACGTAGATATTCAGTCTGTGTATGTTCTGGGGGTTCATACAGGTCGGTGTCTGCGAGATTTCCTTCTCCATATGTGGGCGATTCCTCCTTAATATCAGTAGATGGATATTCAGTCTGTGTATGTTCTGGGAGGGGAGAAATGTCAGGATGTGAGAGATCTCCTTCTCCATGTGACTCGGATTCTGCTCCTGTATAAGTAGAGGTATATTGTGTCTGTCTATGTTTTGGGGGTTCATACATGTCAGGGTCTGTGAGATTTCCTTCGTCACATGAGACCGGTTCCTCCTTAATATCAGTGGGTGAATATTCTGTGATTGGATAAATCACTTTCTCTGGGACGTGTCTTTCTTCAGAAGCCAGAGATTCTCGCTCTGTGAATGTTGCAGAATCAGCTCGTCCTTTTCTCGTCTTGTTCAGATCCTTTTCCACATTTTTGCTTCTAATTTCACGTCCATTTTCACATCCAATATCCCATAAAGAAACCGGAGGGTGAAATTCACTGGATACAGATTTATCTATTGGGGGGGGGGAAAAAAAAAAAATCACATTAACACGTGAGACGTTCATTCAGGAACACATCTATTACACGGCACAGCTAACATTTCAGGGGATTATTGGGACACCTTGCACTGGGATTGGACACAAACATGAGAATTAAAGCATCTCTTACCCAGTGTAATAACAGGCTGGTGACCCTCCATCATGACGTCCCCATAGAGCTCCTTGTGTTGCTCCACATATTCCCACTCCTCCATGGAGAGATAGACAGTGACATCCTCACAGCGTACAGGAATCTGACACACACAATGACACAGTCACCATCCAGACACATGGCTTGGTGTTAGCGTATAATGTCCCATTCCCAGCAGCCTCACCTCTCCAGTCAGCAGATGTATGATCTTATTGCTCAGCTCCAGGATCTTCTCATGGTTTTGCATATGGATTCCTGAGTGAGGTGGAGGCTCCGTATTGAAGCTTTGACTCCTGCCGCATCCTTCTGATATTTGGTGACGGCTGCTGTCACTGACCATCTCATGCTTCTTCACCACCATATGACCCTAAACATTGAGAATGACCCCAATATAGTGAGGTTTGACTTTTAGGGGTATAAACACGTCTGCCCCCGGGCCCCCATCCTTTTGTGTATGTATCAGTGTGTTATCTCCATAGTGTGCTGTAACCTGTATTTACACATGACAGGCATTAACATGAATCTACTACGGATCTGCCTCTGAAATGTCTCCTGGGTCACACAGCTCCAGGGGGATTTAATATCAGCAGGAATATGGCAATTTCATGGAATCTCTTACCTCTCCAGTCAGCAGAAAGATCATCTCCAGAGTTAGATTCAGGACCCTCTGGCTCAGCGGATCCCTGGCTGTTTCTTGATTCATGATCACGGGTTATCTGGATGCCAGGATCTTGTGGAGGGACGATTAGAGGAAGCACAGTGTGTCTGAAAATACAGATATTTCTGCTCAGTTTTCATCCTGATCTTTTCTCCTCCTTCCTCCTCACATTATGGCATGGGCACCATAGATGTCCTTGGCTCTTAGTTTTTAGCAGTGGTCAGGGTTGGGCGTTGCTTTGTGATAATGTAACCACAAAAAACACATGACACTTCTACCCCACGGAACTTTATTTTTTTTTTACCCTTGATTTATATACAGTGTGTGCTAGGTATTGATTGATTGATTGAGGATTATAAGAAGAGGTTTGCCTGGATTTGCATTTCGGTTTGAAGGCTGATGGGCGGCCAATAGATGATTGGCTTACAGAGAGAAAGCCTGGTCTCGCTCAAACCATACAAGTTTAACCATTGTGGAAATCATTTCAAAGTAGTTTTACATTTACATATTTATTTAAGATCCAGCATGCTGAGCAGAGGACACAAGAAGGAATTAAGAGACATCACCAAGGACATGAGAGCCATGAAGCCAGAATCCCATCCTGCACAGCAATGTTACCGACTGAGGGAAATGCATGGGTGACAGGCAGTGGCGACTCTATTAAATATTGTTCCTAAATATTGTTCCTAATGTTTTGCCACTAAATCATACCACTGAATAAAACTAAGGGCCCTATCACCTGGTGTGAGCTAAAAAGCCCTCGCTAAAAGGAAAAATTCAGAACGAGTCGCTAAAACTTAGTGCCTGATGACCTACTAACAGATCACCTTGTCTGCAGTAGTCCGTGTACAAGGTCGTTTAGCGCACGCTAGGGAAACGCTGAGACCCAGCGCTAATGTGTTTGTGTACAGGATAGAGCGTGTTTTTTCCAGTGCAAACGATCTGTTGGTCCGGCGCTAGACTCAATTAACCGGGCGATAATGCAAAACTATTAGGGATGCACCGATACCACTTTAAGACCGAGTACCGATACTTTTTTAAAAGTACTCACCGATACCGAGTACCGATACTTTTATTTTATGTCATGTGACCGCTTTTCAATTAGAACAGACCTCATATAAAAATGCCCCCAGATCACATGTATATATCCCCCCAAGATATATACAGAATGCCCCCAGCTCACATGTAGCTTGCCCCCCCCCAGCTCACATGGATATTGCCCCAGCTCACATGGATATGCCCCCCACTCACTTGGATATTATTATTATTGTCATCATTTATAAAGCGCAATAGTTTCCGCAGCGCTTTACAATAACCAAAGGGAACAAAATACATATAAACGGACATGGGCCCTGCTCATAGGAGCTTACAGTCTAGAGGGATTGGGGTTGAATGCTCCCAAGCTCACACGGATATTGCCCCCGCGGGCTCGGAGGGAACGTCTGCCCCACGGAGGATCCGAACGCATGGCTGTGACGCGGCCGTCGGTCAGTGGAGGCCTTGACTCTGCCTCCAACCGAGATCTCGCAGGAGGCTCCAGCGAGATCTCGGCTGGCGGCAGCATCACAGCCTCCACTACCCGGTGGCCGCGTCACAGCCATGCGACCGGACCCACGGCTAGGTGAGTATGCGGCCCGCCGGAGGGGAACCCTGGCCGAGTGCTTTTCCTGCTCGCGGCCAGCTTCCCCAGCCCCGCGGATACCGGAAAGCCGGCCCAGCGCTGGCTTCCGGTATCGGGGGCATGTATCGGGACATTTGCACGAGTACAAAGTACTCGTGCAAACGGCAGTATCGGCACAGATACCAATACTAGTATCGGTACATCCCTAAAAACTATGCCGATGCAAGGGTTAGCTCACACCAGGCGATAGTGCCCTAAATAAGTATATATAAATAAGAATCCAAAACCCCAGAGTAATGTGGTGCAATGATTCCTTTTTGTTGTACTAACCCGATACTTAAATTCAATATTTTATTTGCCGCTATTCGGCAGTTTTTGCTGAATGTTTGATAACTGCTTCAGCGACTTCAATTTTAGCAAATTACAGTGACCATTCGCTAAACAGGGAATTCACCATATTTTCACGAAATGTGACGAAAAGCAGAGGATCTAAAGATGATTAGACCCTTTAGATTCTAACTTCCATAATAACTCCTAAAATGCCATAAACCCAGGAAAATAAAATAAAAATAATAAACAATGTGGCATGTAGCCTACCCATTAACCCCTAAAATGCCATTAATCAAGGAATAAATAAAATGTGTACTGTGAGGAATGGAGCCTACCCATTAACCCTTAATATACAACTAAAACAAGGCAAAAACTAACCTAATACACAATGTAATGAATAGTCTGAACATTAACCACTTCACTGCTGAGCCATTTCAACCCAGTGAAAATGTTTAAATAAAAACGTGCATGTAAATGTAATGTTTTAGGACTTTTAATTCACACTGAATATAGTCAATGTTGGGTATCATAATCTGCCCTTTTTAATGACACCTAGATCTTTTAATGACACCTAGACCTAGACAGAGATACATCAGTCCAAATAGTGCGGGAAGCTGGATGCTGATTTCTGGTGGGGGGGGGGCAAGGAATAACCTTGGGGGGCAATTACCCCCTTTGCCCCCCTGTAGAGACACCTATGGTGACGGGGAAGGGATAAGAAGTGCATAAACATTACGAGGGCAAGACACATGGACATAAGATCGTGAGGACATCAGAAACAGAGCATTTCCTCATCCGGTGGGAAAATCTCATGGCAGGAGATTAGGGCACATTTAGACCCATGTATTCCTGGTATTTTGTACCCTACATGGTCATATGAAGTATCGCTAGAAAAGGCCAGAGCCTGGCATTTCCAATGATACCAAAATGTAAAATGTATATAATAATTTAAAAAATAATAATTTTGTTCTAAGGTAGTGACATTATCCACCAGTTGTGGGACCAAGACATCGTTTTGCAAGTCACAAGAAAGTCTCAAGTCTTTGTATTTAAGTTCCAACGTCAATTCCTGGGCGAGTCAAGACAGGCAAGTCCCGAGTCACGATCCGAGTCAAGACAGGCAAGTTCCAAGTCAAGTCCTCAGATTTAAGCTTCAAGTGTTCTTTTCACAATTTCGTTTCAGAGCATTATTCAGGAAGGTTTTTATAAAAGGTTTATCTTTTCTCACTTCAATTTCATGCGAGACTAAAAATGTGAAATTGTGACACACACTTAAAGGACAAACTGTGTTAACTGAGTTAACTGAGAATAACAAAATTATTATAGAAATATCTGTTGATAAAGCCGCCTGTTAGTAGTGGCGAAACGCGTTGAAATGGAGATGTATTTGTGATTTTATCCATATGTTTTTTAACAGTTTAGGCTAGGGTCAAACGAAAGCATTTTTACACGCGAACGTAAAAAAGTGCGTCCGAACGAATTGACGTATTTTTTCACGGAATTCGCGAAAACGGTCATACGATGCGCATTTTTCGTGCGTGATTTTTTTCGGATCGTCAATAAAACTCTTTTTGCGTCTGGACGTTATGTAGGCTGGGCATTAGCAGTGTCTGACATCTCCTAATCATGCAAACACGCCGCTATGCCGCAGCTGCGCACTCTGTACGTCCGTACTAGCGGTTCGGCGTTCTCGAAAAAATGCGTTCGTTTTCCACTTGCGTTGCACGGCCGGACTTTCGTGCGACCGTACTTCGTATATTGGCCGTCATTGCCCGTCATTTGCTGCTAGTGCGGCCGTGATTAAGTGCGCCAGAACGCACGTTAAAAGTGCACTAGTCTGACCCCAGCCTTATTGTAGTAGAAGTCTGTAGACTTTCTATAGATTGGCTGGGTAATTTTTTTGCTCCCTAGTATTGCTGCAGAGATGGTGAGCAGCTTTTTTTTTTAAAAAGAAAACAAGTCTCAGCTCAGGGACAGGGAATATGTATAGTTAAATTGTAACTTTTATTGGGGAGCAAATAAAACAACAAATAACAAAACGAGATACTGGGCAAATCGTGCAAACTGTGGCACAATACAGGGGGTGATAACAAATGTCTCCCCCACACTGGTCTAAGATGCGATAAGGTAAAAATTCATATAGATAACGTGATACACTATATACAATATGTACAATATCTACAAGTTTCCTGCATGGGGTGAAGGTAGAGAGAAACAAGCCCACAGAATAGACCTAGGTACATATATGAGTGAGCAGCGGCAAGGCAGTATTGTTCAGAGGTAGACAGGTGGAAACAGGCCTTCGTGGGTTTGTGGCAATAGGACAGAGCAGAAGAATAACATAAATGCTGCTCAGTATATTAGGATTTCTATAAAGCTCGGCTAAATCTACCAAGTCTGACATCAATCTACGAGCGCTCAGCAGATGTATCCAGATGCAGAGTCTCCCCCCTCCCATTGCTGCCTTGCAACATGTATAATTCATATCCTGCAGGAGGAAAATCAATGCAGGTCACCTGGTATTCCTTTCTGAATTCTTACCTGCAGTGTATGGATTATAAATGCTGTGGGGTGTCATTTTTCAAGCGCTGCCCATCAGCATGAATAAATTATACATTTCCAGGAAATCATGGCCAGTCTGGCAACCCTAATGTGGTGTGTATGCACATGTCTGTGGGGTATATACTTGTATGAGATGTGTGTCTATGGCAGAGCTCGACAAATCCCAGGCGCATGGTCGCCATGGCGACTATAAATAGCCCATTCACTGTAGGCAGCAGGCACGAAAAAAATTGGCCGGGCAGCTGATTTATTGTATCCTCTAAAGAGAAAGAAAAAAAAAAAACACTTTAGCGCTGCCGCGAGTAAACTGCTGGGCTAAAGTTTTTTCCTCTTCCCATACCGGCACCTCCGTGTATTCTCCGCCCCCAGTAGATGGGCTGATGAGAGGATTCCCCTTGCATTAGCCAATCTGTGCCGGAGGGCGGGGCTCTGCCTTGTTTGCTCACTGTGCAAACATGAGCTGGATAGGTTGCCTTCACAGCCAATCATCTGGCTGTAGTGAAGGCAGGAAGTCCCTCCCCCCGCACTCGGCAGGGAGAGGTGAGACAGGAGCCTTGAACTGTGTGGCTCGCAGAATGAGTGATTTTGTGTGTGGTGTGTGAGTGGCTGGCATAGTGAGTGTGTGTGTGTGTGGCTGGCAGAGTGATTGTGTGTGTGTGTGTGGCTGGCAGAGTGATTGCCAGCCACACACACACAATCACTCTGCCAGCCACACACACACACACAGAGTGATTGTGTGTGGGATTCTCCTGCATTAGCCAATCTATGCCGGAGGGCGGGGCTCTGTGTGTGTGTGGCTGGCAGAGTGATTGTGTGTGTGTGTGGCTGGCAGAGTGATTGTGTGTGTGTGTGGCTGGCAGAGTGATTGTGTGTGTGTGTGTGGCTGGCAGAGTGATTGTGTGTGTGTGTGGCTGGCAGAGTGATTGTGTGTGTGTGTGTGGCTGGCAGAGTGATTGTGTGTGTGTGTGGCTGGCAGAGTGATTGTGTGTGTGTGTGGCTGGCAGAGTGATTGTGTGTGTGTGGCTGGCAGAGTGATTGTGTGTGTGTGTGTTTGTGGCTGGCAGAGTGATTGTGTGTTTGTGTGTGGCTGGCAGAGTGATTGTGAGTGTGTGTGGCTGGCAGAGTGATTGTGTGTGTGTGTGTGGCTGGCAGAGTGATTGTGTGTGTGGCTGGCAGAGTGATTGTGTGTGTGTGTGTGTGGCTGGCAGAGTGATTGTGTGTGTGTGTGGCTGGCAGAGGGATTGTGTGTGTGTGTGGCTGGCAGAGTGTGTGTGTGTGGCTGGCAAAGTGATTGTGTGTGTATGTGGCTGGCAGAGTGATTGTGTGTGTGTGGCTGGCAGAGTGATTGTGTGTGTGTGTGTGTGGCTGGCAGAGTGATTGTGTGTGTGTGTGTGGCTGGCAGATTGTGTGTGTGTGTGTGGCTGGCAGAGTGATTGTGTGTGTGGTGTGTGGCTGGCAGAGTGATTGTGTGTGTGTGTGGCTGGCAGAGTGATTGTGTGTGGCTGGCAGAGTGATTGTGTGTGGCTGGCAGAGTGATTGTGTGTGGCTGGCAGAGTGATTGTGTGTGTGGCTGGCAGAGTGATTGTGTGTGTGTGTGGCTGGCAGAGTGATTGTGTGTGGCTGGCAGAGTGATTGTGTGTGTGGCTGGCAGAGTGATTGTGTGTGTGGCTGGCAGAGTGATTGTGTGTGTGGCTGGCAGAGTGATTGTGTGTGTGTGTGGCTGGCAGAGTGATTGTGTGTGTGTGTGGCTGGCAGAGTGATTGTGTGTGTGTGTGGCTGGCAGAGTGATTGTGTGTGTGTGTGTGTGTGTGTGTGTGTGTGTGGCTGGCAGAGTGTGTGTGTGGCTGGCAGAGTGATTGTGTGTGTGTGTGGCTGGCAGAATGAGTGTGTGTGTGTGTGGCTGGCAGAGTGTGTGTGTGGCTGGCAGAATGAGTGATTCTGTGTGTGTGAGTGGCTGTGTGTGAGGCTGGCAGAGTGATTGTGTGTGTGAGGCTGGCAGAGTGATTGTGTGAGTGGCTGGCAGAGTGATTGTGTGAGTGGCTGGCAGAGTGTGTACACCTAAGGCTGGTGACAGATGAGCGCACTACGTGCGCTTGTACTCACGTGCCTTCTGGCTTCTGTTGCAGCATTGTGACACTGTGACGGGGCCAGCTACACGCTGTTGCGCGCTCATGAATTGAACACGTGACAGCGGCCATGCTGTGGCCGTTTTGCAAGCCTCCCTGTCGAAGCAGTAGGACACGCATGTTCGATGGGGCTGCAAAGCGCATTTCTCCATAGAAGGATCGAGCCTTGTAGCGCTGAGTGCACTAACTGGTGGCCAGACGGGCGTCAGAGTGGAAGGAACGTCCACTCACACGGACGTTCCTTCCGCTCTTAAAAACGCTTGTCTTAACCCGGCCTAAGTTGCCTGTGCTCTCCTCCTCCCTGCTAGTCCCTGCAAGCGGTTCTGGGGAGAAGCAGGGAGGTGAGCAGAATTTAGCTCACACATCAGACATGTCAGACATTACAACAGACACACAATTTTTTTTAGTCCCAGCAACTTCAAGTATAACATTTTCACAGTTTTAAAGGGACATGCAACCCTTACAATTACCTAGAGAGAAAGCTGTCTCATTAGTAGCATTGTACCTGAATGAGACAGCGTCTGATTTTTAAATAAATAAAAGCCATAATTGCCGCCTTATGTGACCGGCAGGCTAAGTATAAGTAATGTATAGCTATTATTTTATTCTCCATTTTATACTCTGAATAGAAACCTCTAGGTTTCCCTGTAACACATGCCGGCTGATCCAGAGAATAAAAGGACTTGTGTATTACTATATATACAGTCAGGTCCCGAAATATTGGGACATTGACACAATTCTAACATCTTTGGCTCTATACACCACCGCAATGGAGTTGGAATGAAACAAACACAATGTGCTTTAACTGCAGACTGTCAGCTTTAATTTGAGGGTATGTACATCCAACTCAGGTGAACGGTGTAGGACTTAGAGCAGTTTGCAGATGTGCCTCCCACTTGTTAAGGGACCAAATGTAATGGGACAGAATAATAATCATAAATCAAACTTTCCCTTCTTAATACTTGGTTGCAAATCCTTTGCAGTCAATCAGAGCCTGAAGTCTGGAACGCATAGACATCACCAGACGCTGGGTTTCATCCCTGGTAATGCTCTGCCAGGCCTCTACTGCAACTGTCTTCAGTTCCTGTTTGTTCTTGGGGCATTTTCCCTTCAGTTTTGTCTTCAGCAAGTGAAATGCATGCTCAATGGGATTCAGGTCAGGTGATTGACTTGGCCATTGCATAACATTCCACTTCTGTCCCTTCAAAAACTCTTTGGTTGCTTTTGCAGTATGCTTTGGGTCATTGTCCATCTGCATTGTGAAGCGCCGTCCGATGAGTTCTGCAGCATTTGGCTGAATGTGAGCAGATAATATTGCCCGAAACACTTCAGAATTCATCCTGCTGCTTTTGTCAGCAGTCACATCATCAATAAATACAAGAGAACCAGTTCTATTGGCAGCCATACATGCCCACGCCATGACACTACCACCACCATGCTTCACTGATTAGGTGGTATGCTTAGGATCATGAGCAGTTCCTTTCCTTCTCCATACTCTTCTCTTCCCAGCACTCTGGTACAAGTTGATCTTGGTCTCATCTGTCCATAGGATCTTGTTCCAGAACTGTGAAGGCTTTGTTAGGTGTTGTTAGGCAAACTCTAATCTGGCCTTCCTGTTTTTGAGGCTCACCAATGGTTTACATCTTGTGGTGAACCCTCTGTATTCACTCTGGTGAAGTCTTCTCTTGATTGTTGACTTTGACACACATACACCTACCTCCTGGAGAGTGTTCTTGATCTGGCCAACTTTTGTGAAGAGTGTTTTCTTCACCAGGGAAAGAATTCTTCGGTCATCCACCACAGTTGTTTTCCGTGGTCTCCCGGGTCTTTGGGTGTTGCTGAGCTCACCGGTGCGTTCCATCTTTTTGAGAATGTTCCAAACAGTTGTTTTGGCCACACCGAATGTTCTTGCTACCTCTCTGATGGGTTTGTTTTGTTTCTTCAGCCTAATGATGGTTTGCTTCACTGATAGTGACAGCTCTTTGGATCTCATCTTGAGAGTTGACCGCAACAGATTCCAAATGCCAATAGCACACTTGAAATGAACTCTGGGCCTTTTATTTGCACATTGTAATTGGGGTAATGAGAAAATATCACACACCTGGCCATGGAACTGCTGAGAAGCCAATTGTCCCATTACCTTTGGTCCCTTAATAAGTGGGAGGCACATCTGCAAACTGCTGTTAAGTCCTACACCGTTCACCTGAGTTGGACGTACATACCCTCAAATTAAAGCTGACAGTCTGTAGTTAAAGCACATTGCGTTTGTTTCATTCCAACTCCATTGTGGTGGTGTATAGAGCCAAAGATGTTAGAATTGTGTCGATGTCCCAATATTTCTGGACCTGACTGTATATATATATATATATTATTCTTTAATGGCACAGCACCCCTTCTCTAATGTATCCCTGAAAATTGTAGTAGCAGTGAGGGACAGGCGAAGACTGGAGACTCTCTCTTATTACGTGAAGAAAAAACTGGCTCCTAACTTTTTTAGCTGACTCCTAGATTCAAAGCAAATTTGTCCCTGGTCTATGGGTGGTGTGCTATGTATATCTAAAGTCTGTATTCATATTTAGGGCTGAAACAACTAATCGATTAATCGACAATCAATAATGAAAATGGTTGTCAACTATTTTCATTATCGATTAATCGGTTGTCAATCGATTTGTGTACATAACACACTGGAGTCAGACTGAGTTAAACGTTTTAACCTCTGACTCTGCTTCGGACCGGATTGCTGAAAACATGCCGCTGTTTTACTCAGTATGATTTAGTTCTATGTTTATGTCAGACATAACCAGTTTGCTTTTATTTAGTTTACAACTATAGCAGTGCTAGAACGCAAATCCTGAGATTTTGCCACTGGAGATGGGTGCTGTACCACTGGTGTTTTATACTCACTGGAGTCCTGTGCCACCACCCCAACCTACCTGTCACCCCCTCTTTGGTCGGGAGCTCCCTTTCTATCCCATTGGTCCGGTCCCTTCCCGCAAACAGGTCTGGTCTTTTGCCCAAACCCACTCCCTCTCATACTAGGGTGAAATCCCTTGCCCAAACTCACTCCCTTTCCACCTCCAGACCCTTCTCCCATTCAGTTTGTTCATGAAATTATTGTAAAGGGACACTCTACGCACCCTGACCACTTTAGCTTATTAACATGGTCAGGCTGCTTGGTGTGCCCCCCCCCTTCTCATCCTGCTTTTGTGCTGACATTATGTCTATCTGAACGCTTGTAGCAGCGTTCGTTTGGAGAGAAAACAGACATGGGCTTAAGCGGCATATACAGCATCAATGCATTACTAACCAGGTATTCGTGTACCTTGTCTGAAAAGTATGCAATGTGCGTATGAAAGTAACATACACTACACAAATTTCTTATGAAAAAAAGGAGGGTTGGAGGCAGGGGATGATTTGATTTTTTTTTTTACCTAACATTCGTTTTAAGTAAATTATTTTTTTTAACTGATGAATCGATTTTTTTTTTCAATTAATCAGCCAACTAATCGATTTATGCAAATAATCGTTAGTTGCAGCCCATAGTCTGTATTTGCATTATGTGTGTGTGTGTGCTCTGTATAGTACAGTGTGTCATTTGTTTATATCTGTTGCTGTTGTGTTCTGTATATGTGGGCGTGTAAGTGTTCTGTATATATGGGCGCGTAAGTGTTCTGTATATATGGGCGCGTAAGTGCTCTGTATATATGGGCGCGTAAGTGCTCTGTATATATGGGCGCCTAAGTGTTCTGTATATATGGGCGCCTAAGTGCTCTGTATATATGGGCGCCTAAGTGCTCTATATATGGGCGCGTAAGTGCTCTGTATATATGGGCGCATGAGTGTTCTGTGTATATGGGCGCATGAGTGTTCTGTATATATGGGCGCATGAGTGTTCTGTATATATGGGCGCATGAGTGTTCTGTATATATGGCGTAAGTGTTCTGTAGTGTATATATGCGCGCGTAGGTTCTCTGTATATATGCGCGCGTAGGTGTTCTGCATATATGGGCGTGTAGCGCGGTTTTAGTTCTGTTGCTGTAATTACCCATTTTTGGCCACCAGGGGGAGATAAGCGCAATGTTAACTATACTGGACACATTGGGACTACGTTTTCCAGCATGCTTTGGGGCAGAGACAGGAAGTGGGTGGGGAGAACGGACAGACATCCGCAGCCTCGTCGGAGGAGAGCAGAGCGCGCCGAGAGGTGAAGAGAACCAGACGCACGTGAGACAGGGAACGATTGCGACCAGGCCGGAGAGCAGGTGCTGCCTTGCGGACGCTGGCAGATCGGTTTCAGTGGCTGCCAGAGATCTAGTATCCACCGCTGAGAACTTTACAAAGACGCAGAGCTGCAGATTGGACTCACAGTTAGGAGACCGCAATGATCTAATGGGAGTGCAGGCGGTAAGCTAAAGATCTTGTTGCAAAGACGGACAAGCAAGAACAGCGGATCCGGTGGCACAGAGTCCCCGCCAAATCGAGCGGAGAGACGTCCTTGGTCAAGCAGGGGAGCAGTTTGTCTGGCGGATGGGTGAGAGGCCTTCCAGGCCACAGTAAAGTTACCAAAGCACGCTGCAGTTTGTTTAAATCTACAGGGCCCCAACGTGACTAGTCGAAGATACACGGAATCCATTCACTGGCCAGTTGAATCTAGTACTCGGGTATCAACATACACATACACGCACACCTTCTTGGGACACAACCTGTATGGGACTTACACTCCGGCAACGAAGGGGTTAAAATTTCCTTTTTTTACCGCTACGCGTTTCTCGCATTACGAATTCCTGTAAATATATATATATACACCGTGTTTACTTTATAGACAAAATGCAGAGATAGATTAAGAATCTTCCCCGCAGTGCTTTGAGAACTGAAATCCGGGATTTGGTGACTAAACACCCTTATTAGTAAACACAGTTACCTCAAAAAAAGAGGACAAATTCCCTAATTATTAATAATAAAAGCAATTCTTTATTAACCCCTTAGTGACCACGGACGTACCATGTACGTCATGGCCGCGGGTCTCTTTTAGACCCGCTGATGTACATGGTACGTCCTGCGGTCTTTTGAGCGCTGGAAGCGATCGGATCGCTTCCAGCAGCTCAAACGCCATTGCAGGCTGCCTGGGAGTCCAGGCATCCATGCAATGGCGGTTAGAAGTGCCGGGGCACCTTGTGATCGCTCCCCGGGAGCGATCAACATCCGGTTTCACCGGAGAGGTGCCGGGCACTTCTTGAGAGCGCTGGAAGCGATCCGATCGCTTCCAGCAGCTCCAGGGCCATTGCACGCTGCCTGGGAGTCCAGGCATCCGTGCAATGGCGGACAGAAGTGCCGGGGCCCCTTGTGATCGCTCCCCGGGAGCGATCAACATCCGGTTTCGCCGGAAAGGTGCCCCGCACTTCTACAGTGCGCTGGAAGCGATCGGTATCGCTTCCAGCTGCTCTGAGTATATTGCAGGGATGCCTCGACAGCGAGGCATCCTTGCAATATGGTTACCTGCCGCCGGTCCGTCTGTGATTGCTCCCCCCCGAGCGATCACTTCCGGTAGCGGCAGGAAGTACTGAGTGCCACGAGGTATCGTGGCACTCCGTACAAAAAAGATCACATAAGTGATCAGGTGCTCAGCTGGGTGCCTCGAGGGATCAAGGCACCCAGCAGACTAAAAAAAGAGTAAAAAAAGTAAAATAAATAAATCAAAATGAATAAAATAAAATAAATGTGACAGCCAAGATGGCGCTACCCTTCTAAGGGCAGGGTCATCTTGGGGCTGTGTGGGATGTTCCTGCCATCCTGGCGTCAGAATCTGAGGCATCTGCGTCGGACTCAGACCCAGATTTTGACCCCGCTAACTGCTCAGAGACCTCGCTAGATACATTATCTACGCTGGCTGATGTATCTAGTGATGTTTCTGATGCAGATCCTGGGCCACCACCTGCCAGCAGGAGACGCACAGCTCCAGCTGAGGAGTGGGTAGTGCCTCATCGCCAGAGGCCAGATATCCCTCCTTTCACGGCAAATCCTGGCATCAATATTGATGTTGCAGGATTTACCGCCACACAGTTTTTGCAGGTGTTTATGGGGGATGATTTGTTGGCCCACATTGTTGCCCAATCAAATTTGTATGCCCATTAGCATTGTGCTGCGAAGCCAGACTCCTACTTGGCAAGGCAGCAATGGACCCCGCTAGATGTGCCAGAATTTCTGAAATTCTGGGCACTTACTATGCTGATGGGCATCATAAAGAAGCCCTCAATTCGCTCCTACTGGAGCAGTAGCCCCATCTGCTCTACCCCCAATCAATATCACGTAGAAGGTATGAAAACTTTTAGCATTTCATGCACTTCAGTGACAACAGCCTGTGCCCTCCTAGAGAGCATCCCCAGTTTGACAGGCTGTATAAAAGCCGCCCCCTGATTACCCACTTCGCCGCCAGGTTTGCAGAGGCTTATACACCTGGAAGGAATATCTGCGTGGATGAATCCCTAATGAAATACAAGGGAAGGCTGGGATTCAAGCAGTATATTCCTTCCAAACGCTCCAGGTATGGAGTGAAGGTGTATAAGGTCTGTGACAGCGAGAGTGGGTATACTCAGGCCTTCCGGGTGTACGAGGGAAAGGATAGTAGCCTTGACCCTCCAGGTTGCCCAGAACACATGGGAACCAGTGGCAAGATTGTGTGGGACCTACTTTTTCCCCTGATGAACAAAGGGTACCACTTGTATGTTGATAATTTTTATACGAGTGTCCCTTTGTTCAAGCTGCTGTATTGTTTTGATACAGCAGCATGCGGTACTGTGCGCAAGAACCGCGTAGGTTTCCCAGCACAGCTTGTCCGCACCCGGCTAAAAAGGGGGGAGGCCTCAGCTCTGCGCCAAGAGGAGCTGTTGGCGGTCAAGTACAGAGACAAGAAGGATGTATACCTTCTATCCACCATCCACACTGAGAGGTCTGTGGAGGTCTCTGTACGTGGCAGAGCTGAGCGCATCAGGAAGCCAGTGTGCATCAAAGCCTATAACCGGCATATGGGTGGGGTTGATCTGGCAGATCAGCTGCTCCAGCCCTACCATATTATGCGGAAGTCAAGGGCCTGGTACAAAAAGGTTGCAAATTACCTGATGCAAATTGCAACCCACAATGCCTTTTTGCTCTGCAAAAAGGCAAACCCCGGAGTGACGCTGTCCTTTTTACAGTTTCAGCTCCAGGTCATTTCGGGGTTTTTGTACCAGGATGCACATGCTCCCTGGGCGGTGATGGGGGACAGAGTTGGGGCTACACATTTTATTTTTAAAATCCCCCCCTACTGAGGGCAAACAGAAACCCCAAAAAAGATGCAGGGTGTGTTTCAAGAGGGGGCAGAGGAGAGACACAATCTTTTACTGCCCAGAATGCCCTGGACAACCCGGTCTGTGTCTTGGGGACTGTTTCAAGATATATCACACTGTGCGTGATCTGTGATTTTTTTTTTCCTTTCTATTTTTTTCTTACACTCTAGTTAGTTAAGCTTAGTTTAGTTTATTTTTCTTTTACTGCACCAGACTTTTACATTTTATTCCTACATTTTTATGTTCTACAATTGGTGCTGTATTTTGCCAAAACCTTTGCACACCTATGCATGGGGGGCATGGGTGTACTCAGGAGACCTTGCAGAAAACAACCTGGAGAGTTTTCATGCAGTAACAAACAACAGTGTCTCCTAAATCACAGTCCAAAACTGATGTGGGTGTGAAAATGAAAAATGACCACCAAACAGTATCCAATTTGTTTGGAGCAAACGGTTGCATCCATGGCATAAAAACACTCCATTTACAATACTTTGGGGTGTTAGCTTACCAAATATATGCACGTTCATAAAATTGGGGTATGTAAAAAGGCCCCTAAAAAGAAGATAAGCAAAGAAGATACTGTATGTCAAATTAGAAAATTGACAAGCACGTGTCAAAAGATTGGCGTAGCACCCCAAAAACAACAGAACAAATCTATATATGGGTGGTATCAATTTACTCAGAAGATGTTGCTGAACATATTTTGTGGTGTTTTTTGGCAGTAACCCATAACTGGATTTGACAATTCATGCCTAAAGTACAATGTGTGTGAAAAAAATAACACAAAAAGTGACTACCTGAAAGTTTGACATGGAAAGTGTTAAAATACAACTCTTTGAAGTACCCTAGGGTGTGCCCTTTCTAAAAATATATGGTTTGATGGGGGTAAATTACTTTGGCCAGCTTCAAAAATGTCCCAAATAGGACATGGGTGCATGATGACGAAATGTGAAAATTCCAAGTTGGAAAACTGAAATGCGCACCCCCCAAATAAGGCCTATTAGCCCACAAATGACCCAACATACCTATACATGGGTGGTATCAATTTACTCAGAAGATGTTGAACATATTTTGGGGTGCTTTTTGGCAGTAAACCTTAAAGTTCACAGTACATGTATTCTTAAATTGCGTTAAAAAAAAAAAAAATCACCAAAACCTTTTTTTTCCTCAAACTTTGGCATAGATTTGTGGTAAAATGGTTTGCATGGAAAGAGTCAAAATACCCCAAGTTTAATACCTTGATTTGTGTGCTTTAACCCTTTCGCTGCTGAGGTCATTTTTACCTGTTTTGCGCATCATGTTTAAACGTGTTTTGAAGGCTTATTTTAGTATATGACCCAGACATATTATATATCATTCTTTCCGTCAGACTCAGTAGATTCATAATATGTCATTATTATATGTATACGTTATCTCATGTCTGTATACTATAACAAAAAAAATGCAATAAAATATGTATTTTCAATAATTTACAATGTGTAAAGTGTTTTTTTCCACATTTTAACATGCGAGCAATTGCGGTTATATTTTGTATGGGGTGCGCTTGTTAAAAAAATTAGAGATGGGGTCTCGTTACATTTTTTTTTGGGGAAAATGACACTATTTTTAACAAACGCACCGCATACAAAAATCGTTAGTGCAGCATCATTGTTCACATTATAATTGAAATGGGAATAATATTGCTGCATTAACAAACCAAAAAAAATAAAAAAAAAGTGTTTTTTTTTTTTTTTTTTACAAAATTTTTCACTTTCATGTTTGGTATCGTTGGAACGGCCATGCTCTGGCCGATCCAACCATACCAAAATTTAACCCCTAGCTGCCACGGATCGGGAGATAGGGAGTTCATTGGAACGCCCTATCTCCACAGTTGGTGGCAGTTAGGGGTTAAGTCTAGGACTGGCGTCATCGTGCTACGCACGATGACGCCAGTCCTCTGGGGGAGTTCCCGGAGGCTTGGCCGACATCCAAGATGTCGGCCAGCTCCGGGAAAGGATCGCGAACCGGCGCTTTTCAGCGCCGATTCGCGATCCAGCTCCCCAGGGGTTAATGCCAGGCATCATTTGGAAGGGCAGGCTGTGCCCTTCCAAATGATGCCTGGGTTAACCCCCTGTGCGCCGCCGATCGGGAGGGAGAGAGGTCCGAAGGACCCCCCCTCTCCCTTTCAGGCGCCTCCTCCGCACATGCGGGGGGGGCGCCTGAATTAGGTGTCATCGCGCCCCCGCGATGACACCTAATTCTGGCGGCTGCTGGTCCGGATGCCGGGCTGACATCCAGGATGTCAGCCCGCACCGGAGGGGCCAGCGATCGGCCGGAACCCGGCCGAACGCTGACCCCGATGGGAGGACGCGCTCAGCGCGTCCTCCGCATACCAACGGGACTGCTGAGGACGCGCTGAGCGCGTCCTCAGCAGCGAAGTGGTTAAAAAAATATGTATATGTGGAGGGTTATTCAGGAATTAGTGACAGATATCAGTGTTACAATGTCACTATCACTAGTTTTGAAAATAAACTCTTTGGAAATGGCAAAGTGCTACTTGCACTTATTGTTGCATAAAATAAGGAAAAAAGCGAGGAATATGTAAACATTGGGTATTGCTAAACTCAGAACTAAATTTAGAAACTACTAAGGAATTAAATTTTTTTGACGGTTGTTGATACATAAGAAATTTTGGGGGTCAAAGTTCGAAAAAGTGGTGTTTTTTAATTTTTTTTGTCATATTTCACAATGTTTTTTTATAGTAAATTATATGAAATGATGAAAAAAATGGTATCTTTATAAAGTCAATTTAATGACGAGAAAAACAGTGTAAAATATGTGTGGGTTGCATAAACGAGTAATAGGAAAATTTGTCCTAAACACTAACAGCGCATAAACGTAAAAACAGCGGCGGTCACTAAAGGACGGATTTGTGTAAAACCGCCCGGTCACTAAGGGGTTAATATACTTTAAAAATTATTAGTACCACTCAATAGTAATTAGTTCCAATGACAAAATAGGGATCTGCCTATAGTAATTCAGTCGCTAATTTTTGATACCTGGCTACCTCAGATACCAAATTATTCGATGAATGATTAATCATAGAGGTGATTTGGCAATTAATATAGTGTAAAGTAGAGGCGGTACGCTAAACTGCTAAATAAATGATGATTCGAGGTAGTTTAGCCAATTCAATTGTTGTATCAGGTGCACCAGCATTCACACCTTCCAATTCAAAAACATTACTCAAATTGTTTATCAAATGCACTCAATAAGTTTAGACTCGATTTGGAAATAATTTGTCTAATATTTTATCAAAAGAGTCATTTGAATTAGTTTTCATTTGAAGGAATTAGCTGCTTTCTTGAGAATGAAACTGATGTCCGCACCACAAATTGCTTATATTACAAGTCCCATCAAATTAAGAGACCACAGTCACAATTAGTAGACTAACAAATAAATTGATTTGTATGTAGAGAACTTTAATAAAACACTGTAGGCCTCAGTTACTTTCACAATTGTTCTTTAGGATTTGCGACAAGAAAGTGAAGCCGCCAATATGCAGGGAGATTTTAAGATCATTGCAACATAATATCCTCAGATCAAAAAGTATTGTCAATTCATCAGATAATAACAATGTCGAAGTTAGTAGACTGGTAGATAAATTGATTTATATGAAGAGAACAATACTTAAACACTGCAAACCTCAATTACTTTCACAATTATTCTTTAGGATTTGCAAAAAAAGTGAATCCGCCAATATGCAGGGAGGATTAAAAATAATTGCAACATAATATCCTCAGATCAAAAAGTAGTGTCAGTTTATCAGATTGTAACAATGCCTAAATAAACTTCTCTAAGGTGCCCTGTACATTCAATATGAAACACCGCTAATTAATCTACACACTTGTATTTAGAACCAAACAATACACCTCCTCAGGTATGTTGAGTCACCAGTATCGACAGATAGATCTTAAGCTGTCACAAACAACCATACATAAATATTGGAAGCCTCATAGGCAAAATATTTTATAATTTTACAGAACTTGTTAACATCTTATTGATGATAGAAATGTATCATTCTGCTATATTAGCATGAACCTGCTCAACGCGCGTTTCCTTGCCGCACTAGCGGCAATTTCATCAGGAGCTCTCAGAGATTCCCTAGTGCGGGGAGACTGACCCGAGGTTAAATTCAGCGGCTCCTACGGGAGTGAGCGCTATGGGCGCATAAGTGTTCTGTATATATGGGCACGTAAGTGTTCTGTATATATGGGCACGTAAGTGTTCTGTATATATGGGCACGTAAGTGTTCTATAGTGTATATATGGGCGCGTAAGTGCTCTGTATATATGGGTGCGTAAGTGCTCTGTATATATGGGCGCGTAAGTGCTCTGTATATATGTGTCAGGAATGTCTTCAGGAAGGGTGGAGACCTCAGGATGCAGGAACCGATTGGTTAGATGTAGGTAGATAGTCTGGAGCGGCAATATAGTCTGAGGGCAGGCAGCTTCGGTGCATAAACGAGGAGACAGGCAAAAAGGTTCGGTACACGTGGATTCTATCAGAAGGTATATGTTAGCAAGGGGTAGGGAACTCTATACCAGAGCGTTTGTGCTTAGTGAGAGCTGGGTTTAAATAGTGTTGGGATATGGCTCCACCCCTACTCCCATTGAGCTGACCGATGATGTCATCACTGAGTGCCAGGAAGAGACAGGAGGTAAAAGGGGGTGTGGTGCGGCGTGCTCGCCCTTAGAGATGCAGGAAGCATGGTAGACAGAGGGAGTATGCTGGTGTTCGGCTCCGTGTGTCAGGCTGTAGATGCCCTGCGCTTCCCGCGGGTCCCGAGGGGAGAAGCCCCCTTCGCTGAAGGGAGTGCAGCATTGTATGGTGCCGCGACCCACACGTCCATGGCGCTGCTGTACGCCGTCGTGGCGTGGAGGTGAGTGGCCTCTAGGTCGGATACCTGACAGTACCCCCCGGAAGGAGCGCCCTCCGGGAGCGACCCGGACCGGGTAGATGAGGATAACGAAGGTGAAATGCCTTAAGTAATCTGGGGGCATGGATGCCAGATGCAGGTTCCCATGTCCTCTCCGGGACTGTAGCCTTTCCAATGGACCAGATACTCCAGGCGGCCCCGATGTCGACGGGAGGCTATAATACGGTGGACCTCATATTCCAGGTCTCCGTTGACCGTGATAGGAGGAGGAGGAGGAGGATGACGAAGTCTGGAAAAAGGATCCGGGGGACATGGTTTTAGAAGTGAGACGTGGAATACAGGGTGACATCGGTAAGTAGGGGGTAACGTAAGTCGAATAGCGGCAGGACCCACCAATGCGGCGACAGGGAATGGTCCCACATATCGCGGACCCCATTTCTTAGATGGAATCTGGAGGTTGAGATATTTAGTCGACAGCCAAACCTTTTGCCCCACGAGTATACGGGCGCGGGTAATCGATGTCCATCTGCATGGTGTTTGTTCATGGTTTGAGTGTGTTGGAGTACTTGTCTAGCTTGTAGTAAACGATTACGTAACTCTTTGAGACGAATCTCCGTCGCTTGACAAGGGATCATGGAGGGAAGGTCAGGAAGATCCGATGGATGATAACCGTAGTTTAGGAAGAACGGGGTCTCTTGCGTGGCGTCATGCGTCTGGGAATTGTAAGCATATTCGGCTTGGCTCAGGATATCGATCCAGTCATCCTGTAGGTGGGAAAGGTAACATCGTAAATATTTCTCTAAGGTCTGATTTGTGCGTTCTGTTTGACCGTTTGTCTGTGGGTGGTAGGCTGTGGACAGGTCGACCTTTATCTTGAGAGCGCTGCAGAAGGCCTTCCAGAAACGTGAAATGAATTGGGATCCTCGATCCGATAAGATGTTTTGGGGTATGCCATGGAGGCGGAACACCTCCTTTACGAACAGATCGGCTGTTTGAGCAGCTGACGGGAGGCCCTTGTTAGGGATGAAATGTGCCATCTTGGTGAGGCGATCTACTACGACCATGATGGTATCATATCCTCTTGATGGGGGTAGCCCGACCACGAAATCGACCGACACTTGGGACCAGGGGCTCTCTGGAGTTGGGAGTGGGTGGAGCAACCCTACTGGTTTGCTGGTGCTGTTTTTGTTTCGTAGACATACATCACAGGAAGATACATATGTTTTGACATCTGTGGACCAAGAGGGCCACCAATAGTTACGTGACAGGAGTCTGTTGGTTTTTCGAATACCAGGGTGTCCTGCCAGTGGGGAGTCGTGAACCTGCTTCATTACCTCCAGGCGTAGATTTTCTGGAACAAACAGGCGATTATGATGCCTGTGATAGCCATCTGGGGATCTGGGTAATGAGGAAGGAGTAAGAAGACGTATGCGATCTAAGAGCGTAGAGGTTACAGCTAGAAAATGTTTGTCTTGTAGAATGGTACCAGAGGAGTCTTCAAGAGATTGTAGGGGTTCGTGTAGTCGTGAAAGGGCGTCTGCTTTCGTATTCTTTTTTCCGGGTCTGTAGGTTACATGAAAATTAAATCGACAAAAAAAAAGGGCCCATCGAGCCTGACGAGGTTTGAGTCTTTTAGCTGTGCGTAAATATTCAAGGTTTTTGTGATCAGTGTAAATCGTGATGGGATATAGGGTTCCTTCCAGTAAGTGCCGCCATTCATCTAGGGCATGTTTGATTGCTAGAAGTTCCCTCTCACCCACGTCATAATTCCTTTCGGCCGCTTGTAGTTTGCGTGAGAGGAATGATACGGGATGTAGTCGGTCGTCCTCCTCCTGTCTTTGGGATAAGATGGCCCCGGTGGCTGTGTTAGATGCGTCTACTTCAAGTACAAAGGATTTCTTGGGGTCTGGGATACTGAGAATTGGGGCAGAACAGAATTTATGCTTGATCTCCTGAAATGCTCTTTCCGTAACTGCGGTCCATGTAAAGATGTTGTGATGTTTTGTTAGGTCAGTTAATGGAGCGACAGTTTGTGAAAAGTCTCTTATGAATTTTCTATAATAATTCGCAAATCCAAGGAATCGTTGTACTTCTTTAACTGATTTGGGTACAGGCCAGTTGGCGACGGCTTCTACCTTTTTTTTGTCCATCCCTATATGGCCCGGAGTGAGGATGTGGCCCAGGAATTCTATACATGTAGACTCGAAGACACATTTCTCCAATTTTGCGTATAAGTGATGTTGACGAAGGCGGGAGAGAACTGTTTGTACGTGGAGGCGGTGTTCCTTTAATGAGGAGGAATATACCAGGATATCGTCCAGGTAGACGACTACATATTTGTCTAATAGATCTTTGAATATGTCGTTTATGAAGCACTGGAAAGTAGCGGGAGCGTTGCACAACCCATATGGCATCACACGATATTCATAATGGCCATATCTCGTACGAAAGGCCGTTTTCCATTCGTCGTCCTTCCGAATTCTGATTAAATTGTATGCCCCTTTCAAATCCAACTTTGTAAATATTGTTGCGGTTTGCATGCGTTCCATGAGTTCGGGGATGAGAGGTAAAGGATACCTGTTTTTCACTGTGACCCGATTAAGTTCCCTGTAGTCCACACAAGGACGTAATCCTCCATCCTTTTTTTCTATAAAGAAGATTCCAGCTCCTGCTGGGGAGGTGGATGGTTGGATGAATCCTTTTTTGAGATTCTCTTGGATATACTCCTGGAGTACTCGTAACTCTGGTTCAGATAGCGGATATATGTGTCCGTAGGGGATGGGCGCTCCGGTTAGCAATTCGATGGGGCAATCATAAGGCCTATGTGGCGGTAGCTTTTCTGCTTCTTTCTCGTTGAATACATCGGCATATTGTTGGTATACTGCCGGTAGAGAGGTGTTGTTCATGGGTATCATGTTTTTGTCAAGGATGGAGAACAACACTCCTGTAGAGGGTTGTAGACAGGTCTTACGACAAGTTGTAGACGAGAATATAAATTTTCCGGTCTCCCAATCGATGGTGGGATTATGAAGGCGAAGCCATGGTAACCCCAGGATAAGGGGGAACATTGGGGTAGGTACCAGATCGAATTGTATCTGTTCAATGTGTAATGTGCCCACCGACATGGACAATACGGCGGTCTCTTGTGTGACTGGACCGGATTTTAAGAAAGAGCCATCAACTACATGTATGCTTATAGGATTTATTTTTTCAATAAGGGGAACACCATGATTTATTGCGACTTGGAAGTCCATAAAGCAATTACTCGCCCCGGAGTCCACCATGGCCAGTAGCTCCACTGTCTTCTCTCCCCACTGTAGACAAACAGAGAGGGAGAGGTGAGATATAGGTGTATGGAAGGGATCAGGAGTCAGTTTGTATATACAGTGAGATGCATGTTTACCTCTTCCGCCGACCGGTCTTATGGGACAGGCGCGACATTGATGTCCCGGTCTTCCACAGTATAGGCAGAGAAGGTTTTCGCGACGGCGTTGGAGCTCTTCAGGATGCAGTCTTCTGCTGGCCCCCAATTGCATGGGTTCTTCTGGTGGTGCTGGGAGAGCCAATTGAGTCGGTATCGGGGGAGTGTGCGTAGAGGACGCATGGCCACTCTCGGCATTTCACTTTGGTGTGAAGCTCTTTCTCTTTGCCTCTCTCTGGCTCTTCTATCTATTTGGATGGATTGATGGATTAATTGATCCAGAGTGGAAGGGAGACCAATTCTGGCGAATTCATCCTTTAGGGTATCGTTGAGACCAAAACGGAATTGGTCTACCAATGCTGAATCATTCCAGGTTGTCTCCGATGCCCACCTACGGAATTCTGTGACGTATTCCTCCGCGGCCCTTCTCCCCTGTCGTAGGGATCTAAGGGCAGTTTGGGCGGTATTTTCACGGAATGGGTCGTCATACATTTCTTCCATGAGGGTCAGGAACGTGGGCCAGGTCGCCAAGGCTTGATGTCTGGACCGTACAAGGTTATGGGCCCATAATTGGGCCTCGCCTGTTAGTAGGGCTATGACCGTATGTACCTTTACATAATCTGAATAGTACGTATGTGGTTGAATGGCGAACATTAGTTCACAAGATGTGACAAAAGTACGGAAGCTCTCTCTTCTGCCAGAGAATTTATCAGGCATAGGAAGTCTAGGTTCCGGCAAATGAGCACCCTCTAGTGGTGGATCAGGTAGGCCTTGGTTTTGATTGGCTTGTATATCCTGGACTGACTGAGTCAGTACTGAGACTTGCCTTGACACGGCATTGATGGCATCGGCCAGTCCTGCGAGGTCCATTTCTGGCTCTGGTATATTGTCAGGAATGTCTTCAGGAAGGGTGGAGACCTCAGGATGCAGGAACCGATTGGTTAGATGTAGGTAGATAGTCTGGAGCGGCAATATAGTCTGAGGGCAGGCAGCTTCGGTGCATAAACGAGGAGACAGGCAAAAAGGTTCGGTACACGTGGATTCTATCAGAAGGTATATGTTAGCAAGGGGTAGGGAACTCTATACCAGAGCGTTTGTGCTTAGTGAGAGCTGGGTTTAAATAGTGTTGGGATATGGCTCCACCCCTACTCCCATTGAGCTGACCGATGATGTCATCACTGAGTGCCAGGAAGAGACAGGAGGTAAAGGGGGTGTGGTGCGGCGTGCTCGCCCTTAGAGATGCAGGAAGCATGGTAGACAGAGGGAGTATGCTGGTGTTCGGCTCCGTGTGTCAGGCTGTAGATGCCCTGCGCTTCCCGCGGGTCCCGAGGGAGAAGCCCCCTTCGCTGAAGGGAGTGCAGCATTGTATGGTGCCGCGACCCCACCGTCCATGGCGCTGCTGTACGCCGTCGTGGCGTGGAGGTGAGTGGCCTCTAGGTCGGATACCTGACAATATGGGCGCGTAAGTGCTCTGTATATATGGGCGCGTGAGTGTTCTGTATATATGGGCGCGTAAGTGTTCTGTATATATGGCGTAAGTGTTCTGTAGTGTATATATGGGCGCGTAAGTGTTCTGTAGTGTATATATGGGCGCGTAAGTGCTCTGTATATATGGGCGCATAAGTGCTCTGTTTTTTTTAGGCGCGTAAGTGCTCTGTTTTTTTTTAGGTGCGTAAGTGTTCTGTATATATGGGCGCGTAAGTGTTCTGTATATATGGGCGCGTAAGTGTTCTGTATATTTATTTATTTATTTATAAAGGATTTTACCAGGAAGGATACATTGAGATTTCTCTCGTTTTCAAGTATGTCCTGAGTTCGAGAACATTGAGTGGTTACAGAAATACAAAATAGTAAAATGCAAGATATTAACACAAGACCAAATATACAGATTAACAGAAAAATAAATATGTAGGAAATAAAGTCATTATGTTACATGTTTACAGGTGCATTTCATATTGAGAAAAGAAAGGAAGGGAGGGGTTCCTAGTGGCGCAACAATTGTGTACAACAAATCACAATGTCGTACTTATGAACCAATAGATGCATATAAATCTTTACGGTTCGTATAAAAGCAGCTTCACTGGTGCAGATTTAAGATAAAGTGCTAATGTCACAGTTGGTGTGATATAAAGTGCAACAGTTTATGCAATATAAGGTGCAACAATTTATACAATATTAAAGTGCAACAATGTATGCATTATTGAAGTGCAACAGTGACAACTTGGGTGCATGAAAAAGAGCCAGCACAGCACGTTAATAGGTACAGATGTCCGTGTCAGCGTTATAGTGACCGGTGCAGTCTGAGTATAGATACTGGACGTCTATTAGTGAGTATACAAAAAATGACCTTACACTGATTTCCCGTGTGTATTGAAGGTCTATTGTCCTTAATGTCTTTGTTTTCCAGAGGTCCTAAGATGGCAGAATATGCACTAAACGTGCTCTGCCTTATACTTGATGTGACGGCTCCTCCTATATCGTTGATTAACTCCACTCAAAATGGGAGATAAGGAACGGGGGAGAGAGAAGAAATACAATAGTGCAGCAACGTTTTGATATTAATAAAATCTCTGGTGCTCAGTGATTGCGCACTTACAAGAGTCAGAGCCGCTTAAATCCGGGCTCTGGAGTGAAGCGCCTGGTGTCAACTATAGGGTGACCACTGCCCTTCTTTAATATAACGCCTTCACCTCAGGTGGAGAGACATAAAAAAGGGGAAAAAAAAGTGCTCTCATGGCACAACATCAGTGATTACTGACTTGCTATAGTGAAGGGGAGGTTGATTACACTCACCGATTTGGGAGCCTTATCACTCCAGGCTCAACCGTTGTGCGTGTGGTACTGCTCGATGGTGAGTACCTGGACCCCTCTTAGCTGTTTCTTTGGGTGCAGGTTGCGGTGTCCGTGGTGGATCCTGGAGAGCTGGCCTGGTCAGGTTGGTTTGAATTACCAGTTTAGGTTCAGTAACCAGATACTCCTGTATACTTGGATAGGGATTTATTCAATAAATTACATAGATTACAAATGCAATCAATAACACTCAATAAAAATAGGGGGGGATGGTGGTATCTCGAGACGCGTTTCGGCGCTATCTGCGCCTTCCTCAGTCGATAGAATAAGTGAAATGGGAGATCCCCCATTTCACTTATTCTATCGACTGAGGAAGGCGCAGATAGCGCCGAAACGCGTCTCGAGATACCACCATCCCCCCCCCTATTTTTATTGAGTGTTATTGATTGCATTTGTAATCTATGTAATTTATTGAATAAATCCCTATCCAAGTATACAGGAGTATACAAAGAAACAGCTAAGAGGGGTCCAGGTACTCACCATCGAGCAGTACCACACGCACAACGGTTGAGCCTGGAGTGATAAGGCTCCCAAATCGGTGAGTGTAATCAACCTCCCCTTCACTATAGCAAGTCAGTAATCACTGATGTTGTGCCATGAGAGCACTTTTTTTTCCCCTTTTTTATGTCTCTCCACCTGAGGTGAAGGCGTTATATTAAAGAAGGGCAGTGGTCACCCTATAGTTGACACCAGGCGCTTCACTCCAGAGCCCGGATTTAAGCGGCTCTGACTCTTGTAAGTGCGCAATCACTGAGCACCAGAGATTTTATTAATATCAAAACGTTGCTGCACTATTGTTATTTCTTCTCTCTCCCCCGTTCCTTATCTCCCATTTTGAGTGGAGTTAATCAACTATATAGGAGGAGCCGTCACATCAAGTATAAGGCAGAGCACGTTTAGTGCATATTCTGCCATCTTAGGACCTCTGGAAAACAAAGACATTAAAGGACAATAGACCTTCAATACACACGGGAAATCAGTGTAAGGTCATTTTTTGTATACTCACTAATAGACGTCCAGTATCTATACTCAGACTGCACCGGTCACTATAACGCTGACACGGACATCTGTACCTATTAACGTGCTGTGCTGGCTCTTTTTCATGCACCCAAGTTGTCACTGTTGCACTTCAATAATGCATACATTGTTGCACTTTAATATTGTATAAATTGTTGCACCTTATATTGCATAAACTGTTGCACTTTATATCACACCAACTGTGACATTAGCACTTTATCTTAAATCTGCACCAGTGAAGCTGCTTTTATACGAACCGTAAAGATTTATATGCATCTATTGGTTCATAAGTACGACATTGTGATTTGTTGTACACAATTGTTGCGCCACTAGGAACCCCTCCCTTCCTTTCTTTTATCGATATCTGCACACCCATTCGAGAGTCTGCGCTATTTCCTAGACGGCAGCAAATCTAAAAACAAGCACCCATACCTAGACAAGAGCGCCCATACCGACCTTCTTCCTTTCCGCATTTCGTATTGAGGTATGTTAATAGGGAAGTCTTAAGGGACTTTAGACTGGGGGAAGATTTGACGGTGTCTGGGAGGTTATTCCATATTTGCCGTGCTCTGTAGGAAAATGAGGATCGAGCCACTTTCTTTTTGTATTGCGGTATTGCAAGTAAGGTGCTGGTCCTGGATCTGAGGTTATAGGATGAAGGAACTGCCGGGGGAAGCAGCATATTCAGGTAGGGTGGTAGCTTCCCAGAAAAGCTCTTAAACACCAGGTTGGAAAGGTGAAGGGTGCGTCTAGAGTCCAGTGATGGCCAGTTTAGTTCTCTTAACATGTCACAATGGTGTGTCATGTAGTTACATTGTAGCACAAAGCGACAGAATGAGTTATACAATGTAGTAAGTTTCTGGAGGTGTGTTTGCGGGGCGGCTGCATAAACTACATCTCCGTATTCAATGGCTGGCATAAGCATTTGTTGTACAATCTGCTTTCTTACCGCGGGGCTCAGGCAGGATTTGTTTCTGTACAGGGCACCTAGTTTGGGGTAGAGTTTAGATGAGAGTTTTTCGATGTGGGGGCCAAAAGATAGATTTTGGTCTAACCACATACCTAGGTATTTGAGAGCAGTGACTGTGGTCAGCGTGCCATTTGATTTTGTCCCAACACATAGATGGGGTGTTTGCAATTTGTGTAGTTTAGGTGCAGTTCCAAAGAGCATTGTAACAGTTTTGTCAGTATTTAGAAAAAGTTTGTTATTTGCGATCCACTTTTCTACCCCTGTGAATTGTTCTTGCAGCACTGCCTCCAGCTGTGGGAGATTTGGTTTGCTGGTATAGATTACAGTGTCGTCTGCGTACATGTGTACAGTTGAATCTTTGCAGACATTGGGCAGATCGTTTATGAATATTGTGAATAGCAGCGGGCCAAGTATCGAGCCTTGGGGTACACCGTACGTGACTGGGAGGGGAAGGGAAGTGCTGTCAGAAATGGACACAAATTGAGACCTATCAGACACATATGATTGGAACCAGGTTAACGTACTATCACCAATACCAGAGTTAAGTTTTTGTAATAGGATGCCATGGTCTACTGTGTCAAAAGCCTTGGCAAAATCAAGGAAGATGGCTCCAGTTAGATTTCCTTGTTCCATGTCCGCTTGGATATTATTACAAACTTTTAAAAGGACAGTTGTAGTTGAATGGTTTGGACGAAAGCCTGATTGATCTGGGGTTAAATAGTTCTGATACTGATAATAATCACGTAATTGAGTGTAGACACATTTTTCCAGAATTTTTGACATTACAGGGAGCAGTGATATTGGGCGGTAGTTGGATACCAAAGTATTGTCTCCACTTTTATGGATAGGTACCACCCTTGCAGTCTTCCAGAGTTTGGGTATGTATCCAGTCGCCAGTGATTCATTAAATCAGGGTTGCGACAGGTTTTGCAATTGCTGGTGCACTGATTTTCAGCAGCATTGCTGGGATTTGATCAGGTCCAGACTGGTATTTCATTTTTTGGTTATGGAGAAGTTTAGTGATGGCACTGACAGGCACTGGTCTAAAACTGAATTTCTCTGGGGCCTGACCTGCGTGCGGCCTTTCTGATTGCGTGTCATTTCCTAGCTTAGCAGTCAGGGTGGTGGTGCATCCAACAAAATAATTATTAAAAGCATTTGCTACATCTAGGGGGTATTGTACAGTTTGGTTGTTTACTTTTAAAGCAGCTGGTTGGGAGTGGACGGGGGGGGGGTGCTTGTATGTTACTTATGATTTTCCAAAAATTTCTGGGGTTTGATATGTTATTGTTTAAATTTTCATTGAAGTATTGGGCTTTAGCCATTTTTGTTTGTTTTGTGCATTCATTCCGGCATTTTTGGTATTCAGTGATCGTTCATGGATCCAGTACTCTTGAACTTTGACCACAGGGAGTCTCTAAACTGGTACATATGCGTGAGGTCAGCTGTAACCCAAGGGAGATGGGCCCCTTTTACTCGCACTTTGCGCAGTGGGGTATGGGTGTTCCAGACTTTCAGGAGCTCGGCTTGAAAGCATTCAATTGCACAGTCCAGGTCTGGGATTAGGTTTAGTCTGTACCATGGGAGCTGTTTGAGATCATTTAGGAAGGATTCAAGATTAAATTTCTTGAAATCTGTAGTGTATATATGGGCGCGTAAGTGCTCTGTATTAGGGATGCACTGATACCGATACTAGTATCGGTATCGGGGCCGATGTGCAAACGGCTCGATACATCCCGCCGATACCGGAAGCCGGCGCTGGGCCGGCTTGCCGGTATCCGCTGGGCTGGGGAAGCTGGCCGCGTGCATGAAAAGCACGCGGCCAGCGTTCCCTTCCAGCGCGCCGCGATACTCACCCTTCCTGAAGGTCCGGTCGCTTGGCAGTGATGCGTTCCCGCGGCCACTGGGCGCTCCTGTGACGCTGCCTCTCGGCTGGAGGCAGCGTCACAGATGCGCCCGGCGGCCACGTGATCGCATCACTGCCAACAAGCGACCGGACCTTCAGGATGTGTGAGTATCGCGGCGCGCCGGAAGGGAACGCTGGCCGCGTGCTTTTCATGCATGCAGCCAGCTTCCCCAGCGTTCGAGCTGCGGGCAAATCCATGAGAGCTGCGCGCAAAGCCATGAGACCTGTGGGCAAAGCCATGAGACCTGGGGGCAAAGCCATGAGACCTGGGGGCAAAGCCATGGAGACCTGGGGGCAAAGCCATGGAGACCTGGGGGCAAAGCCATGAGACCTGGGGGCAAAGCCATGAGACCTGGGGCAAAATCCATCAGAGCTGGGTCATATCCATCAGAGCTGGGGCATATCCATGAGTGCTGGGGGCAAATCCATGAGTGCTGGGGGCAAATCCATGAGAGCTGGGGGCAAATCTCATAAATTTTTATATGCGGTCTGTTCTTATTGGAAAGCGTCACATGACATTAAATAAAAGTATCGGTACTCGTACTCGGCCTTAAAAAAGTGGTATCGGTGCATCCCTGCTCTGTATATATGGGCGCGTAAGTGCTCTGTATATATGGGCGCGTAAGTGCTCTGTATATATGGGCGCGTAAGTGCTCTGTATATATGCGCGCGGATGTGTTCTGTATATATGCGCGCGGATGTGTTCTGTATATATGCGCGCGGATGTGTTCTGTATATATATATATATATATACGCGGATGTGTTCGTTCTGTATATATACAGTGGCAAGAAAAAGTATGTGAACCCTTTGGGATTACGTGGAGTTTTGCATGAATTGGTCATAAAATGTGCTCTGATCTTCATCTAAATCACAACAATTTGAAAAACACAGTCTACTTAAAATAATACAACACAAACATATTCAATAAACACATGAAGACATATAATAAAATGTAAACATTCACAGTGCAGGTTGGAAAAGGTACGTGAACCCCTAGCCTAATGACTTCTCCAAGAGCTAATTGGAGCCAGGAGTAAGCCAACTTTGAGTCCAATTAGTGTGATATTATTGGATGTGTTGCTGAAAGCTGTCCCGCCCTTTAAAAACACACACCAGTTTTGGGTTTACTGGTTTCAAGAAGCACTGCCTGATGTGAACCATGCCTCACAGAAAAGCGCTCTCAGAAGACCTACGATCAAGAATTGTTGACTTGCATGAAGCTGGAAAGGGTTACAAAAGTATCTCCAAAAACCTTGATGTTCATGTGTCCACGGTAAGACAGACTGTCTACAAATGGAGAAAGTTCAGCACTGTTGCTACTCTCCCTAGGCATGGTCGTCCTGTAAAGATGACTGCAAGAGCACAGCGCAGAATGCTTAATGAGGTAAAGAAGAATCCTAGAGTGACAGCTATAGACTTACAGAAATCCCTGGCACATGCTAACATTTTTGTTGACACATCTACAATAAGGAAAACCTTAAACAAGAATGGAGTACATGGGAGGACACCACGGAGGAAGCTATTGCTGTCCAAAAAGAATATTGCAGCACGTTTGAAGTTTGCAAAATAGCACCTGGATGTTCCACAGCACTACTGGCAAAATATTCTGTGGACAGATGAAACCAAAATTGAGTTGTTTGGAAAAAACACACAACACTATATGTGGAGAAAAAAAGGCACAGCACACCAACATCAAAACCTCATCCCCACTGTAAAACATGGCGGAGGGAGCATCATGGTGTGGGGCTGCTTTGCTGCCTCAGGGCCTGGACGGATTGTTGTCATTGATGGAAAAATGAATTCCAGAGTTTATCAAGACATTTTGCAGGAAAACATAAGACCATCTGTCTGCCAACTGAAGCCCCGCAGAGGATGGGTGATGCAACAGGACAATGACCCAAAGCATACAAGTAATTCAACAAAAGAATGGCTTCAACAAAACAACATACGCCTTCTGGAGTGGCCCAGTCCGAGTCCTGACCTCAACCCGATTGAAATGCTGTGGCATGACCTTAAGAGAGCGATTCACACCAGACATCCTAAGAATATTGCTACACAAACAGTTTTGTGAAGAGGAGTGGTCCAAAATTACTCCAGATCGTTGTGCAGGTCTGATCTGCAACTACAGGAAACGTTTGGTTGAGGTTATTGCTGCCAAAGGAGGGCCAACCAGTTAAGTTCAAAGGTTCACATACTTTTTCCACCCTGCACAGTGAATGTTTACATGTTCTGTTCAATAAAAACATGAAAACATATACAGAGTAATTCAAAGAGATTCGAAAAGTCACTGCACGTTCGGTGACTTTTCGTTCTCTTCAATTCGGTTCCTTTCGGTGACCCTGCGGTGTATTCAGCAAGCACCATAGGGTCTCCGAATTGCAGGTTAAGGCTGCCGCAAACCCGACGAAAACGAACCGCAAAATCCAGCGAATGCACACCGAAAACCCGCAAAAACATCTGGATTAACCTGCCGAATACCACAGAAAAACCGAGCAGGAGCCGATCACACCCAGTCGAAGCCTCTGGAGAAAGCCGAGACCGCAGAGTGAAGTGAATAGAAACATAGAAACATAGAAAAATGTCGGCAGATAAGAACCTTTCGGCCCATCTAGTCTGCCCAATTACATGGATACTTAACCTGGATTTATCTTTTGTTTAGGATAGCCTTATGCCTATCCCATGCTTGCTTAAATTCCATTAGGAAAATAGTTTGCATGAATGTTTGAAAAGTGAAACGCTGTTTGCAAAGTAACTACTGAGTGAAAATGTCTAAAATTTGCATATGAGGTCCAGGGAACGATAATAAAAAGGGCTGTTACAGAAAAAATATGTAACCTTTAAAAAAAAAAATGCTTAAAATATCCTTAAAAAAAAAATCTATAAATAAAGAGACTCTTTACTGCAGAATTTTATAATAAAAGGTTTATTAGATATTGAAATAAAACCGGAATATTTTTAACATTGAAGCCTATGGGATTCTCCTGAATAAACTTGCCGAATTAAACCACAGAATGGCAGGGCATTAGGGGAATCTTTCACTTCTGGTTTGTGTTCTCTGAATAGCAGAAGCAGTGCTTTTTCATGGGGATTTCACTGCCCTCGAACAGGCACCGTATGTTCAGGCAATTCGCCAGGATTTATTTATTTATAAAGGATTTTACCAGGAAGGATACACTGAGATTTCTCTCGTTTTCAAGTATGTCCTGGGTTCAAGAACATTGAAGTGTTACAGTTACAGAAATAAAGTAATACAATGCAAGATATTAAAAAAACACAAATATACAGATTAACAGAAAATAAATATGTAGGAAATAGTCATTACGTTACATGTTTACAGGTGCATTCTGTATTGAGGTATGTTAGTAAGGAGCTCGAGTGACTTAAGACTGGGGGAAGATTTGATGGTGTCTGGGAGGTTATTCCATATTTGTGGTGCTCTGTAGGAAAATGAGGATCGAGCCACTGTCTTTTTGTATTGTGGTATTGCAAGTAAGGTGCTGGTCCTGGATCGGAGGTTATAGGATGAGGGAGCTGCTGGGGGAAGCAGTCTATTCAGATAGGGTGGCAGCTTCCCAGAAAAGCTCTTAAACACCAGGCTGGAAAGGTGAAGGGTGCGTTTAGACTCCAGCGATGGCCAGTTTAGCTCTTTTAACATGTCACAATGGTGAGTCATGTAGTTACATTGTAATGCAAAGCGGCAGAATGAGTTATACAATGTAGTAAGTTTCTGAAGATGTATTTGCGGGCGGCTGCATACACTACATCTCCGTATTCAATAGCCGGCATAAGCATTTGTTGTACAATCTGCTTTCTTACCGCGGGGCTCAGGCAGGATTTGTTTCTGTACAGGGCACCTAGTTTGGGGTAAAGTTTAGATGAGAGTTTTTCGATGTGGGGGCCAAAGGATAGATTAGGGTCCAACCACATACCTAGATATTTGAGAGAAGTGACTGTGGTCAGCGTGCCATTTGATTTTGTCCCAACACATAGATGTGGATTTTGCAATTTATGTAGTTAAGGTGCTGTTCCAAAGAGCATCGTTACAGTTTTGTCATTATTTAAAAAAAGTTTGTTGTGTTTGATCCACTTTTCTACCTCTGTGAATTGTTCTTGCAGCACGGCTTCCAGCTGCCGGAGATTTGGTTTGCTGGTATAGATTACGGTGTCGTCTGCATACATATGTACAGTTGAGGCTTTGCAGACGTTGGGCAGATCATTTATGAATATTGTGAATAGCAGGGGGCCTAGTATTGAGCCTTGGGGTACACCACAAGTGACAGAGAGGGAGGAGCTGCCAGAAATTGACACATATTGTGATTGGTCGGATACATAGGATTTAAACCAGGTTAGCGTGTGATCACCAATGCCAGAGTCTTTAAGTTTTGCTAACAAGATGCCATGATCTAATGTGTCAAAGGCCTTGGCAAAAATCAAGGAAGATGGCTCCAGTTAGGTTTCCTTGTTCCATCCCAGCTTGGATATCATTGCAGACTTTTAAAAGGGCGGTTATAGTTGAGTGATTTGGACAAAAGCCGGATTGATCTGGGGTTAAGTAGTTCCAATATTGATAATAATCACGTAATTGTGTGTAGACGCATTTTTCCAAAAATTTTGACATTACAGGGAGCAACGATATCAGACGGTAGTTGGATTTGGCGAATTGCCTGCTCTCTGGATAGCCAAATGGCCAAGAAAGGTAACCGAACGCTGATTTTCAGCGTTCGGTTACCTTTCTCAAGCAATTCGGAACGCTTTGAATTACCCCGATAATGTTTGTGTTGTATTATTTTAAGCAGACTGTGTTTTTCAAATTGTTGTGACTTAGATGAAGATCAGAGCACATTTTATGACCAATTCATGCAAAACTCCACGTAATCCCAAATGGTTCACTTACTTTTTCTTGCCATTGTATATGCGCGTATGTGTTCATTCTGTATATATATGTGTATGTGTTCTGTATATATGCGTGTAAGTTTTGTGCTCTATTTGTATGTGATGTAATTGTATTTTGCGCATTTGAGTTACAGGTGTGTGTGTAATATTCAATGGGGGTCGTGAAAACGTAGTGCGTTCCCTCACCTATTTTTTTTCCCAGGCTTGACCCCTGCTCAGTGTTCTGTATATATGGGCGCACAAGTGTTCTGGAGTGTATATATGGGCGCGTGTGTGTTCTGTATGTATGAGCGCGTGCGTGTTCTGTATGTATGAGCGCGTGCGTGTTCTGTATGTATGAGCGCGTGCGTGTTCTGTATGTATGAGCGCGTGCGTGTTCTGTATGTATGAGCGCGTGCGTGTTCTGTATGTATGAGCGCGTGCGTGTTCTGTATGTATGAGCGCGTGCGTGTTCTGTATATATGAGCGCGTGCGTGTTCTGTATATATGAGCGCGTGCGTGTTCTGTATATATGAGCGCGTGCGTGTTCTGTATATATGAGCGCGTGCGTGTTCTGTATATATGGGCGCGTGCGTGTTCTGTATATATGGGCGCGTATGTGTTCTGTATATATGGGCGCGTATGTGTTCTGTATATATGGGCGCGTATGTGTTCTGTATATATGGGCGCGTATGTGTTCTGTATATATGGGCGCGTGTGTGTTCTGTATATATGGGCGCGTGTGTGTTCTGTATATATGGGCGCGTGTGTGTTCTTTATATATGAGCGCGTGTGTGTTCTGTATATATGGGCGCGTATGTGTTCTGTATATATATATGAGCGTATGTGTTCTGTATATATATATTTATGCGCGTATGTGTTCGTTCTGTATATGCGTGTAAGTTTTGTGCTCTATTTGTATGTGATGTAATTGTATTTTGCGCATTTGAGTTACAGGTGTGTGTGTAATATTCAATGGGGGTCGTGAAAACGTAGTGCGTTCTCTCACCTTTTTTTTCCCCAGGCTTGACCCCTGCTCAGCTTCTCACACACATCATTTCCTTCAGCAGCCCAGGGGAGTGGACGCACTCTGATGACATCACAGCTCATGTGACTGGCTGCAGGGCTCTCTTGGTGCTAGGGGAGGGGATTGACGGACACGGCGCTGTGAGCTGTCTACTTCTGGAGCACTGAAGGGCAGGGAGGGAGACACAGCACTGATCAGGCCATGCATTTATTTTGCAGTCCGGGGGGGGGGCAGAGGGGCAGTTTATGGAGCTTCTGCCATCAGTGATCCGCATTTTGTTTTGATATGGGATTATAATCCGTGGTTTCCGAGTGATTGATTGATTCCCTCCCTGGGGATTGGTTTTGCTACATCCCATCTGGTACTGCGGGTTTTTTATAGGAAAAACATAAATTTTCCTAACGTAAATTCTCTTTTTTCTGAATCTAAGCGTCAGTACCCAAACCCTTCCTTTAAATAGTGTTTTGCAGTATTACTGTGGTGTCTTGTGTACCCCTGGGGTCTCTAGGTAGGGGCCGGCCTTATTATGGAGAAGTTAGCCTGAGGGTTGGGGTTTTGTGAGGAAGGGTAGGGACAGAGTTTTCTTTATGATCTTTTATAGGTGACTGCCTGTCCCGGGGAAGGCCAGACACCATCTGGTAACCCGCTCTTTTTTTCTTTCTAAATTTACAGTTTTATTTTGTAAAGAAGTCATCGGTCAAATAGACAGAAAAGGGTACGGGCCACGCAGGGCCCCGAAAAGACATTGAATACAGAAATGGCTGTGTAGAGCCAAACCAGTCATCTAGAAACCAAGCATGAAAAACAAACAGAAAACAAAAGACATCGTGTCTCTGCTAACAGCTAATATAGTAATTAAAAACAACACAAAAAAAAAAAGGGGGCAGAAAGGTCATCAGATAAATGTCGCAAAAAAAAGGGGAGGGGGTAACTCTCAGGAAACAAGTCACTGCTAAAATGTCCCCAGCCGGGGACATCCATGTCCCAAAAGGTAAGAAGGGGGGGGGGCGGCAAAAACATCCCCAAAGGGGGGGTCCCATCCAAAAAGTCAGCCGAAGTGGTGGGGAGGGGAGAGACAGTCCAAAAAAGGAAACATAGCTCACCAAACCAGGTCAGGAAATGTGGGAAAATAGCAGGAAGGAAAAGTCCGCTCCAGCCCGTGTCCCTCCAAGGAGTGGAAGCAACAGCCCCACCAATCTCAGACATGTCACAGAGGGCAAATCGGGTGACCTATCTCCAGGCCGTTCGATCACCGACCTCACCATCGCCGCAGTGCCAAGGCCTCCGCAGCACCTGACTGGCCAATAGATACGGTCACGTACGCAATGGCGCTCATACCAGATCAGCGTGGTTTGGATCCTTTTGGACAGACTACTGTGATTTTTGAATATATAGCAGTTAGGGAGGTGAGACAGAATACTAGATATCACTCAGTTGCAAATGATTTCTTGACCAAGTGTCTACTGAGCGAAGGCAAGGTAGCTATACATAGACAAAGATAGTGTAGCACGATGTATATATCAACAGCGTGGTCAAAAGTATGTTCCGAGTTGGCACCAGAGAGGGTACTCGTACAGGCAGGATTGGCAACAGAGAAGACTCCCATATACTTATTCTCAGTAACGTAGAATGATGATACAATAACTTCAGTAACATGCAGGGCAGGCCTACAATCAAGGATAGCACAGTATGAGGTGTCCATTGACTTAATACCAGCCAGGCAACAAGAGGGGGTTGATGGATTCAGCAACCTGCAGAGCAGACCCACAATCAGACAATGCGGTATGAGGTGTCTATTTAATTAATCCTCAGATCTGCCAGGCTGGTATTAACTGATTCGGTAACCTGTAGGGCAGGCCTACAATCAGGCCTGCACATACACTTAACAACCGCAGTGAGTATCATGTGCACAGCAAAGGAGTCAGAGAGAGAAATGGACAAAAGCAGTCCGGGTCAAAAACACCAGCAGGGCCCTCATACAGCAAAATTGGCAACTAGGCATAGAATACACTGAGACATAAGTGAGCACAGCTGGCGATGCAGGAATAACTCCACGTCAGGGCGACGAGCAGAATCTCGCGCCCTATTTAAGGCCTGCGGCTCTGCGTCACCACGCCAAGCCCCGTCCCTGAGATGCCGTTCGGCCATCCTGAACTCCTGGCACCCGGCCAGCCAGCAATGCCGCCGGGCACCCAGACCCCCCAGGAAGTGCTGCGGGGGCAGAGGTCATGACAGATACAGGTGTTTCACTCTTCCTAGGCCACTGGGGGGGATTTCTTTATGGCCGGACCAAGAGGCGCTTCCATCCCCTGAGGCACACATGGCACCAGCGCAGCTCCAAAAGGCGAGCGGGAGACCAGTCTCGGGATACAGGACTCCAGAGCCAGTGTCCCAGACGGTACGTCGCTCTCGACGCAGCTCCCCTTGACAGCTTTTCTGCGATACTAAAGATCAAATGTATTTGGCACCCTTCTGTGAATTTATTTAAAGAAAATGAATATAAAGATATGCCCTGAAGCCTTTTTGTATTGATACTATAAAATAATAGGGGAAACTTACATCACATACAGGAGGAGCGGGGGTCGCACCTATTCCCTGATGGTTGCAGCCGCCCCACCAAATTGTATCCAGTCCAGCAACATGTATAAAACATAACAAGAAGAAAAATGTCATCTGCGCTTATTCCTATTACATCACCCCTAGTATCACCTTACATTAGTCGGAATCCGCTTTGTATTTTATTATACTTTTGGTGTTGTATAATTTTAATTATGAATAAAAGGTTATATTTTAATAATTGGCTCATGTGTTAGGCCTGCCAAAGTGTCCTTTTCATCAAGGAAACAAAATGTATTCAAAATGAAACATTTTCCAGATGTGCACACCTCTAATAAAAATTAGATGGTTTGTTCACAATGACTTTTTCCTAGACAGAGCGTTAAGACAGAATAATTGTAACAGCTGTGACAAGAAGTCTTGGCATGCAGCAGAAATAGACGTGACCCTGGTGGTAATTATCCGCTACAGAGATGGTCTGCCCCATTTGGTTCGAAACTAGTAACATTAATACTAAAAGAAGTGCAAAGTAATCTATTTTCTCATTCCTGCTAAAAATCTTCTATGGAGAAGCAGCTATTTGCATTTCCAAATACAGAATGCAGTGGTAAGCATTGTCAGAGACTCTCTTGGTCGACGAGATGTTAAAGAGTCAGATTTTCACAATATATAGAATTAGCTCAGCCTCTGTTTCAACACACAAGACCCACCGCACTCCTATTGGCTGAATGTAAAATCTGAGATATACTTAACTTATATAAAAGAATTCATACACGGGTATACATATCTTATATAAAATAATTCATACATGTGGTACACATCTTATGAAAGAATTATACATGATAAACACTTATTTTCTTAGCTTAGAAAATAATTTAGGCAAGAATTCATACATAATTTACCTGCATAACTTTATATTGTTGAAAACATGTTTATCGTTTAATGTGAACTCAACTACTTTTTAATTCATAAACATTCATTGTTTGAGATGCAGACTCCCAATTACTAGTAAATCAATAACTAGTAATAACATCCTGTTTTATATCCTCGGCCTTCTCATTGGCTGTCCGCTACCCTGTTTCCCCAAAAATAGGACCTACCCCAAAAATAAGACCTAGTGTGTTTTTTTGATAACTGCGAAAATATAAGACCTACCCCAAAAATAAGACCTAGTTATAGGGCAACTTGAAGAGCCGCAGGAGAGAATCAGTGATGCCAGTGCCAGAGGGAGCGAGGTGGCAGTGGAGGGAGCAGAGACGCATAAGGCTGTGGTCACACCAGCGTTCTTTGAGCAGAAGGAACGTCAGAGAGTGGACGTTCATTCCACTCTGACGCCCGACTGGCCTCCTCGCTGAGCGTTTAGTGTGCTCAGCGCTACAAAGCGTGATCCTCCTATGGAGGATCGCGCTTTGTAGCCCCATCTGCGTCCGTCCTAACTTTTTGACGGGAAGGCTGAAATCACGCCGGTGGCAGTGCACGCAATTCATGTGCGCACACTCATGCTACACGCACGCTATACGCAGGGAAGTGTGGTCACACGGACGCACCCAGTGCGTTCCTTCTGTTCAAACAACGTTCGTGTGACTGCAGCCTTAGCCGATGCTTCCTCTACTGCTGGCTCCTGTCACAGGCGGAGTGATACCAGATGTACACCGCCAAAAAAAACACCAACATAACAAGAAAAAATAAGACCTACCCCGAAAATAAGACCTAGTGTGTTTTTTGGGGGGCCAAAAAAATATAAGACAGTGTCTTATTTTCGGGGAAACACGGTATTTATGGTGCACCATCTTCAATATCCCTCTAATTATTAAATAGCATAGCCCAGTGTATCTTACTAATATGCCCTGTTCCATGGAGGTGCACACGGACCAAGTGAGAGATGTCCACTGTTGACAGATCCCAACATTTGCTTTGACCTGCGGCCAGGTCAGGTTCTCGTCAACAGCCTCGATATGTTCATGAAGGCTCCGTCACCAGGAGCCTCAGATATCACAAACATATATTACAGTGAGGGGAAAAAATGATTTGATCCCCTGCTGATTTTGTATATTTACCACTGACAAAGAAATGATCAGTCTATAATTTTAATGGTAGGTTTAATTTTAACAGACACAACAACAAACAAATCCAGAAAAACACATTTCAAAAAAGTTATAAATTGATTTGCATTTTAATGAGTGAAATACGTATTTGATCCCCTATCAATCAGCAAGATTTCTGGCTCCCAGGTGTCTCTTAAAAGGGAGTGTTCCTAATCTCAGCGTGTTACATGTATAAAAGACACCCATCCACAGAAGCAATCAGATTCCAAACTCTCCACAATAGCCAAGACCAAAGAGCTGTCCAAGGATGTCAGGGACAAGATTGTAGACCTGCACAAGGCTGGAACGGGCTACAAGACCATCTCCAAATGCTTTGTGAGGAGGTGACAACAATTGGTGTGACAATTGGAGTTTCAATTACCATGAGAAAATGGTGAGGAATCAGACCAGAACTACATGGGAGGATCTTGTCAATGATCGCAAGGCAGCTGGGACCATAGTCACCAAGAAAACAATTGGTAACAATACACCATGAAGGACTGAAATCCTGCAGCGCCCGCATGGTCTACCTGCTCAAGAAAGCACATGTACAGGCCTGTCTGATGTTTGCCAATGAACGATTCAGAGGAGAACTGGGTGAAAGTGTTGTGGTCAGGTAAGACCAAAATCAAGCTCTTTGGCATCAACTCAATTTGCCGTGTTTGGAGGAGGAAAGCTGCCTATGACCCCAAGAACAGCATCCTCAGCGTCAAACCTGGAGGTGGAAACATTATGCTTTGTTGACGTTTTTCTGCAAAGGGGACAGGACAATTTCACCGCCTCAAAGGGACATGGTCAGGGCCATGTACCGTCAAATCTTGGGTGAAACCTCCTTCCTTCAGCCAGGGCATTGAAAATGGATTGTGGATGGGTATTCCAGCATGACAATGACCCAAAATACACGGCCAAGGCAACAAAGGACTGGCTCAAAAAGAAGCACATTAAGGATCTTGAGTGGCCTAGCCAGTCTCCAGACCTTAATTCCACAGGGAATCTGAGGGAGGGACCTGAAGGTTCGAGTTGCCAAATGTCAGCCTCGAAACATTTATGGACTTGGAGAGGATCTGCAAAGAGGAATGGGACAAAATCTCTATGGAGATATGTGCAATCCTAGTGGCCAACTACAAGAAACGTCTGACCTCTATGATTGTTAAAAAGGGTTTTGCCACCAAGTACGAAGTCAGGGGTCAAATACTTCTTTCACTCATTAAAATGCAAATCAATTTTTAACTTTTTTTGAAATGCGTTTTTCTGGATGTTTTTGTTGTTATTCTGTCTCTCACTGTTAGAATAAACCTACCATTAAAATTATAGACTGATCATTTCTTTGTCGGTGGGCAAACGTACAAAAATCAGCAGGAGATTTATATAATTTTCCCCCCCCCTCACTGAAAGCGTTTACTCTTTATGTGATCAGGGGCTTCGAATTGTGGATCAACTTGCAATGCCCATAGGCTGTTTTGACAATGGCACAACATCCACAAATCCCCTTTTTCACCAGGAATGCCGGAAACCTGAAACTGGCAGGTAAGTATTAATAGATAAAGGAATAAAATAACCGCTTACATAATGCTTCAAACAAGAGTGAAGCACATGCAAGCAGCGTCAGTATCGATATCGCCACGAGAGCACTCAAGAAGCACGGAGTCAACAGCAAAGTGAAAACCACCAAATGATGTTGCCGACCCCCCGGCAAGCATGGATTCCTGACACCGTCCATCCTTTATATAAACTCTCTAATCTTTTATTTAGCTCATTTAGGACATAAAAATTAAAAAAAACATATAAAGCGTTTTCTACTTATTAAAGAACTCAAACTTCTTGGATGGTAACATAATATATTAACCCCTTATATCATTTAAAGACTTTATGTATATAGAGAAATAGTAAATGATATCTCTTATGCTTCATTGAAACTTTATTAAAACAAAAGGCACTTTACTATTTTCTGCCTTAATGCTGATATATATGCAGTTAGTATAATTTCCCTCCCTAATATTAATGTGTAATTAGTGCTAATATCATGTGATGTGTGTGTATTAAATCTATTAAACTCCTTTTATCATTCTAACAGAAAATGAATGTGTAATATATAAATATATATTAGAATAAAAAAAAAATCAACGTTGTTCCTTTTTGGTGCCAAGGCAGTGGCATTATCCACTTACTTTAAAAGTGAACAATTCCAAACCTTCTCATTCCCATCTCCAGTGTTTCATACGGAGCCAGATTATTCAGGAAACACAATGCACCAAAATACAAGAGAAAGACCTTGATTTTAATTTGTTAATATTGCACCTGCAGGTTTCCTCGTAGTATCCCCATTTTAGCGTGAGATTCGGAAGCAGGCGCTACTTCAGCACCTTGCCTCGGAACGAAGGGATACCCTTGGTGATACTCTGGGTAGCGATTCCACGATTATCACCTCCTGGAGTCCATGACTTTATGGAGGGTTTCGCCTTTGGGCTGTAAAATTACATAGCACCACGGAGGGAGACTATTTGTCCCCAGTCTCACTCTGCTCCTGGCAGCCAGAAGAGGCAGATCGGGCTACAGTTCTCGCTGCGGGATGAGAGGTGGGTATGTGATTCATTGGAGGGGTTTGGGAGGGGGTCCTAAATAATTCTGCAAAGTGGAATCAGTTAGAACCAGCTTTTAGATGTAGCTAAATTTTTGTTTATCCCATTGGTGCGTTAATTAGTGTAGGCACTTAATACCTTACTTTGCACTCTCCTTGTTTATAGGATATGCAAAGTATAGTAAGCTCACGCAATCACTGATGCGGCAACAGATTTTTCAGGGAATTAGTGTTAGGGATGTAATATGGGGCATACATTGAGGTCACTTATCCTACCGTTACCGCTTACTCACCCAAACGCTACAGCTGGGGTACTATCCCCCAGTGAACGCAAATTTTTTATCTTGTGTGAATAATTTCATGTCTTGCAAGATTTGAGGCCCGCGTAAAACATTCCCCACATTCAGGGCATTTAAATGGTTTTTCTCCTGTGTGAATCCTTTTATGTCTTGCAAGATGCGAGGCCTGTATAAAATATTTCCCACATTCAGTGCATTTAAATGTTTTTTCTCCGGTGTGAATCCTTTTATGTGATGCAAGATGCGATGCCTGAATGAAACATTTCCCACAGTCAGTGCATTTAAATGTTTTTTCTCCTGTGTGAATCTTTTTATGGCCTGCAAGAGATGATTTGTGGGCAAAATATTTCCCACAGTCATTACAAAAAAATTGTTTTTCGCCTGTGTGAGTCCTTTTATGTGCTGTTAGATTTGAGGACCTGTTAAAGCATTTCCCACATTCAGGGCATGTAAATGGTTTTTCTCCTGTGTGAATCTTTTTATGTGTTGCAAGAGAGGAGGCTTGTGTAAAACATTTCCCACAGTCATTACAATTAAATGGTTTTTCGCCTGTGTGAGTCCTTGTATGTGTTGCAAGATCTGATGCCTGTACAAAACATTTGCCACATTCAAGGCATTTAAATGTTTTTTCTCCTTTGTGAAACCTTTTATGTTTTGCAAGATATGAGGCCCGAGAGAAACATTTCCCACATTCAGGGCATTTAAATGTTTTTTTATCTGTGTGAATCTGATGTTTTTTAACATTAATATGGTTCAAAAAATTATTCCCAAATTCAGGGCATGAGACGGATTGTCTTTCAATGTGAATATGTTGAAGTTTAAGCTCTGACTCAGCAGAGTAATTCTCTCCACAAAACATAATAGAAAACGGTTCTTCTCTGCAATTTGTTTCATGTGCCACAGGGTCAGACGCAGGATATGAGACTTTCCCCATTTCAGAAGAAGGCGCTGAATGTCCTTTATAAAATGAATTATGAGGAAGGAGATCTGTATAATATATACTGTGATCTGGCTTTCTGGATTCTATTAAGGACTCGCTATGGTTTATTTCCACTGGGTTTGGGTTGGATTTTAAATATTCTCCTATATTATCAGCTGACCATTCTGTCTGTGTATGTTCTGGGGGTTTATACATGTCGCTGTCTGAGAGATTTCCTTCTCCATCTGTGGGTGATTCCTCCTTAATAACGATACGTAGATATTCAGTCTGTGTATGTTCTGAGAGGGGAGAAATGTCAGGAAGTGCGATATCTCCTTCTCCATGTGACTCTGTGTCTGTGAGATTTCCTTCGTCAGATGAGGCCGGTTCCTCCTTAATATCAATGGGTGAATATTCTGTGGGTTCTGTGATTGGATAAATCTCTTTCTCTGGGACGTGTCTTTCTTCAGAAGCCAGAGATTCTCGCTCTGTGTATGTTGCAGATTCAGCTCGTCCTTTTCTCGTCTTGTTCAGATCCTCTTCCACATTATTGCTTATAATTTCACTTCCATTTTCAGATCCAATATCCCATAAAGAAACCGGAGGGTGAAAGTCACTGGATACAGATTTATCTATTGGAGGGAAAAATCACATTAACACGTGAGACGTTCATTCAGGAACACGTCTATTACATGGCACACCCAACCTTTCAGGGGATTAATGGGACATATTGTTCTCTATCTTCCTATCACAGCAATAGCCGAGCCCAGAACCTATCTCTGCCTTTGTGTTCTCACTTTATTATACAAAGAGTCAGATACAGTGATTTGAGACGTAGGGATGAGCTGTTCGGGTTCGAACGGTTCGGGGTTCGACCCGAACTTAGCCTGTTCAAGCAGATCGCGAACCCCGAACATTTCCGGGTGTTCGCCGCATGTTCGACCACAATGCATTTTCCCACTGCCTGAAGCTCGTAATTGGCTACAGCCTTGCACCTGACCACAGGTCTGGTGCAAGACTGGTTGAACACTATGGGCAAATTTTGCCCAATCATGGGCTCACAGAGCTAAGTCCCGCAGCACACTATATAAGGTTTCAACGCAGCGCTTTCTGCACGCATTTCAGAGGAGTTTCAAAGAAGATAGTTGTGTGTGTTGTTACTGCCGGTCTGCCACGCTACTGGGGGGGGGGGTCTCATTTCGACCAAATATCAGGGAATCTAGGTGATGTGTGTCTTGTCACTGTGCCAGCATTTTTTTTTGGGGTTTACAACTTCCTTTAAAACATTTGTGAATTGAGGTGATCTTCTGGGTCTCGTCACACAGCCAGCAATTATTTTTGGGGCTCACTAATTTCTTTAAAAACACTTGGGAATTAAGGTGATCTGTGTCTCGTCATACATACAGTACCACGCTGTATTTTGGGGCTCACTAATTTCTTTAAAAACACTTGGGAATTAAGGTGATCTGTGTCTCGTCATACATACAGTACCACGCTGTATTTTGGGGCTCACTAATTTCTTTAAAACATTTGTGAATTAAGGTGATCTGTCTCTTGTCACTGGCTGCCAGCTATCAGTGTGTCTCACTGAGTTATACCAGAGTTATTTAAATCTTTATACCAGAGTTGAATCAGAGTTCTGTATATATTAATCTAAATATCACTCACCATGTCTGAAAGAACAAAAAGGACAGTGTGACGAGAGGAGAGGAGTGGTGTTTGAGGGACGGTATGTGTCCCCTCGAGTTTTGTCATATTGTTGGGACTAGCACTCCAGGCCGGAGTTTGGGTTCAGCTCGGGGCACACAAATCTCCGGGTTTTGCAGTTCTCCCTGGGGAGGCTTAATTGATTGATGGGTGAGGCTAGAGGGAAATAAAAGCAGGAAGTGAGGTTCATTCAGTCTCCACCCTGGGACTCAGACCAGCTACTGAGGGAGCAAAGCTGAACCAGAGATCAGGCTGCAAAAGGAAAGGTTGGAATACACTTTGTTTTCTGAAACGGTAGTGAGGGAAAACCTTAAATGTTTAGTTAGCGCCGGACAGGCAAGGGTATTGTTTTGTTTTGTTTTGTTCTTGACCTGTATGCAGCTCTTGAATAAAAGTACAGAGGGCTGTACATTATAAAGAAATCCTGCGATTGGGACTACCTTTATCCTGGGAAGGGTACCCCCCATTTGAGCTGTACCCCACATATGGTGGAGAATGCGGGCAACGCCCGGAGTACATGACAAGTGACGATATGGACGACGTAGTGAAAGCCCTGGTCCAGGCCAACAGCGGCCCAACAGGAGACCAACCGACAGATGCAGGCTGACCGGGATCTCCTCCGCCAGATGCTGGAGCTTCAGCGAGCCGCCCAACAAACGGACAGAGCAAACCAGCGGGAAGACCGGGAGGTACTCCAGGAGTTGGCCAAGGGCCTCATAGAACTAAGACAAAACTGTGCGGTCTCCGAGCCGGTGGTGCCCAAAGTAAAGAGTGCTAACCAGTTCCTGCAGAAGATGACTACGACGGATGACGTGGAGGCCTACCTCACGACTTTCGAAAGACCGCCGAACGAGAAGGCTGGCCGAAGGAGGAGTGGGCTGGTTTACTGGCACCGTTTCTAACCGGGGAACCTCAGAAGGCCTACTTCGATCTGGAGCCAGAAGCGGCCCGGAAATACGACACCCTGAAAGCGGAGATCCTAGCAAGACTGGGAGTAACGACGGCTGTTCACGCCCAGCGCGTGCACCAATGGCGCTATGTAGCGGAAAAAGCCCCGAGGTCACAGATGTTTGACCTCGTACACCTTACCCGAAAGTGGTTACAGCCAGAGACCTTGACCCCACCGGAGATCGTAGAACGAGTAGATGGACCACTATTTGCGGGCGCTTCCAGGCCCCTGAGGAAATGGGTCGGCTATGGGAACCCAAAAACTGCCACCCAGCTTGTAGATATGGTGGAGCGGTACACCACGGCCACAAATTTACAAAGTAACTCAGCCCTGGAACATTCCACGGCACCACAAGGCGGTATGCCTAAAAAACTTGGCAAGTTCGTCGGCGGCCCTAAGGACATGGGAGAGTCGAAGAAGACCTTTAGTCGGGAGGAAGAACCCAGGCTTGGGTCTGAAGATCGGGCCGAATCGGTTCAGGAAAGTTCTTGAGGACACCCTCGGGACTCGACACCGTAAGGTGTTTTCGCTGTCATGAAATGGGACACATTGCTGCTCACTGTCCGGTTATGGACGAACCAATGCAATGTGATAATGCCGGGAGGCCGAAACGCTTATCCTTCTTCGCTCAATTCACATGCACTGCTGCACACAAGGAGCATATTGAGAGACAGATGTGTAAGATGTCCGTAGATGGGAAGGCAGTTACCGCCCTGTTAGATTCGGGGAGCGTAGTGACCTTAGTCCGACCCGAGTTTGTTGACCCCATCAAGTATCACCCGAGTACCATAGGTGTGGTCTGTGTCCATGGGGATACCCGCGACTACCAGACCGCCGTGGTAGACATTGGTACGTCCTGGGGGATTGTGACACAGTCTGTGGGGGTGGTTCCTTCCCTGCCATATGAGGTGTTAGTCGGGAGGAACTTTCCACGGTTTTGGAGTTTATGGGAAGAAAAAACCTCCGAATAGATAGTGTGGACCCTGTCACGAATCTTAACCCCGAACCGTTTGAACCGGATACGGAAGAGGGCATTGTGGGGTCCCAAAGGGGGATAGTGTACCTTTTCCTTTCTCTGTCATGGCTGGGGAGCAGGAAGAAGAACCGGGCCCTGGGGGGTGAACGGATCGGTTGACGTGCCTGATTTAGAAGTCAGAAGGGACGATTTTCTTAGCGAACAGGTGAAGGACCCCACCTTGGCCAGAGCCCGGGAGAATATAAAGGTTATAGACAATAAACCCGTTGACCCAGATATGAGGCTAGCTTTTCCACACATGGCACAGAGGAAAGACTTGTTGTACCAGGTCGTGAGACAAGGGGAGGATGTGGTGGAACAGCTACTGGTGCCTCAACCATACCGCAAGTGGTGCTAGATCTTGCTCATGGGCACGTACTGGGGGACACCTAGGGGTAGAAAAGACCAAAGAAAGAATATGCTGGAGGTTCTTCTGGCCGGGTCTGCATGCAGATATAAAGAATTATTGTGAGTCCTGCCCGGAGTGTCAACAATCCGCACCGTGCCCCATTTTCGTAGCCACTGGTGCCGTTGCCCATCATAGAGGTTCCCTTGAGAGGGTTGGCATGGACCTGGTGGGTCCGGTGGTGAAGTCTGCCCGGGGTCACCAATATATCCTCGTGATAATGGATTATGCCACGCGATATCCGGAAGCGATCCACTACGCAACACCTCGGCCAAAACCATAGCCAAAGAACTGGTCCAAGTGTTTAGCCGGGTAGGCATCCCGAAAGAGATACTAACGGACCAGGGTACCCCTTTTATGTCGAAGGTGACCAAGGAGTTGTGTAGGTTGTTTAAAATCTCCCATCTACGCACATCTGTATACCACCCCAACCGACGGGCTAGTGGAGAGGTTCAATAAAACCCTAAGAAATATGTTAAAAAAAGTCGTGGACAGAGATGGGAGGAACTGGGACTTCTTACTCCCGTATCTCATGTTTGCCATCCGAGAGGTGCCCCAGGCCTCTACGGGCTACTCCCCCTTTGAACTCGTAATATGGCAGGCATCCCAGAGGACTCCTAGATATTGCCAAGAGACGTGGGAGGGTCAGACCACCCCTTTTAAGACTGTCATTGAACATGTGTCCATGATGCAGGACAGGATTGCCGCCGTTATGCCCCTGGTGAGGGAACATATGGAGCAAGCCCAGGAAGTCCAGAGGAGGGTGTATAATCGGGGGGCGAAAATGCGTAGTTTCAACCCCGGGGATAAGGTCTTAGTGTTGGTCCCAACGGCTGAGAGCAAATTCCTAGCAAAGTGGCAAGGCCCTTATGAGATAGTCGAAAAAAAAAGTGAAGTAAACTATAAAGTCCTCCAACCGGTAGAAGGAAACACGAACAAATCTACCATATAAATCTCCTGAAGCTGTGGAAAGACCGGGAGGCCTGCTGAGCACCCCAGCTACTTCAAACCCCATGGCTCGCCCCACACCTGAGGTTCCTATCGCCGACACATTGTCGGTGGCTCAACGCAATGAGGTGAAGGAATTTTTGAGGGGAAACACCGATTTCTTTTCAGAGATACCAGGACTAACCACGGTGGTTCACCATGACATAGTGGTTGAACCTGGGGTTCTCATAAATGTTAAACCCTATAGGATCCCAGAAGCCAGGCGGGAGGCCGTCTCGGCAGAAATTGGGAAAAGGTTAGCCTTGGGTATAATTGAAGAGTCCCATAGCGACTGGTCGAGCCCCATAGTGCTGGTGCCAAAACCAGATGGGAGTATCCGTTTCTGCAATGACTTTAGGAAACTGAACGCTGTATCGAGATTTGATGCGTACCCCATGCCCCGGGTGGATGAGCTTATCGACCAACTGGGTACGGCCCGATATATAACTACCCTGGATTTGACGAAGGGGTACTGGCAGATACCCCTGACAAACCGGGCCAGAGAAAAGACCGCCTTTTCCACCCCGGATGGGTCGTTCCAATATACGCGAATGCCCTTTGGCTTACACGGGGCCCCTGCTTCATTCCAAAGGTTAATGGATAGGCTATTGAAGGCACACCGACGGTATGCCGCCGCGTATCTAGACGATGTGGTGATCCATAGTCCTGACTGGCAGACGCACTTGGTACGAGTACAGGCCGTAGTCGATTCGCTGAAGGAGGCAGGTCTCACGGCAAACCCTAAGAAATGTGCCATAGGCTCGGAAGAGGCCAAATACTTGGGATACGTCATTGGACGAGGGCTAGTTAAGCCACAAATTGACAAGGTGGAGGCTATTCAAAAATGGCCCCAGCCCCAGAATAAGAAGCAAGTCCGGGCCTTTTTAGGGATCACCGGCTACTACCGCCGCTTTGTCCCAAATTTTGCCACCATGGCCTCCCCATTGACCGACCTGACAAAGGGTACGAAGTCGGGGTTGGTACGATGGAGCCCTGAGGCTGATAGTGCCTTCAAAGCCTTGAAGCGGGCGTTATGCACACAACCCGTGCTGGTGGCCCCTGATTTTTCAGGGGACTTTGTAGTCCAGACTGATGCTTCGAACGTGGGTCTGGGGGCGGTTTTATCCCAGGTACGGGAGGGGGAGGAACACCCGGTGGTCTACCTAAGCAGGAAACTCAACAGGCACGAGCAGAACTACGCGATCGTTGAGAAGGAATGCTTAGCAATTAAGTGGGCCCTGGATGCTCTTAGGTATTACCTGTTGGGCCGACAGTTCCGGCTCATCACCGATCACAGCCCGTTGCAGTGGATGTGCAATAGTAAGGAAAGAAACTCCCGCGTTACGAGATGGTTCTTGGCCTTACAAGCCTTTCGGTTCACGGTGGAACACAGGGCTGGGAGGTTGCAGGCTAACGCGGATGCGCTGTCACGGGCCCCCAACCCTATTGTTGCGTTTGCTCAGCCGCAGGGGCTGGAGCAGAGGGGGGGGATATGTGACGAGAGGAGAGGAGTGGTGTTTGAGGGACGGTATGTGTCCCCTCGAGTTTTGTCATATTGTTGGGACTAGCACTCCAGGCCGGAGTTTGGGTTCAGCTCGGGGCACACAAATCTCCGGGTTTTGCAGTTCTCCCTGGGGAGGCTTAATTGATTGATGGGTGAGGCTAGAGGGAAAATAAGCAGGAAGTGAGGTTCATTCAGTCTCCACCCTGGGACTCAGACCAGCTACTGAGGGAGCAAAGCTGAACCAGAGATCAGGCTGCAAAAGGAAAGGTTGGAATACACTTTGTTTTCTGAAACGGTAGTGAGGGAAAACCTTAAATGTTTAGTTAGTGCCGGACAGGCAAGGGTATTGTTTTGTTTTGTTTTGTTTCTTGACCTGTATGCAGCTCTTGAATAAAAGTACAGAGGGCTGTACATTATAAAGAAATCCTGCGATTGGGACTACCTTTATCCTGGGAAGGGCACCCCCCATTTGAGCTGTACCCCACAACAGGCAGACGCTCCCAGCCACAGATAAGAGGGCAAGCAGCCCCTGTGTCGGGAGGCTGTGTCTCTGGTCGTGGTGGACGTGGTGCATCCTCTGCAGGGGCACGCTTGTCCTTTCTCAATAAGAACAGACCTCATAAAAATTTATATGAGATTTTCCCCCAGGTCTCATTGATTTGGCCCCAGCTCTGATGGATATGTCCCCCAGGTCTCATGGATTTTTACCACCAGGTCTCATGGATTTTTACCACCAGGTCTCATGGATTTGCCCCCAGCTCGAACGCTGGGGAAGCTGGCCGCGTGCATGAAAAGCACGCGGCCAGCGTTCCCCTCCGGCGCGCCGCGATACCCACCCTCCGAAGGTCCGGTCGCTGGGCAGTGATGCGATCACGTGGCCGCCAGGCGCATCTGTGATGCTGCCTCCAGCCGAGAGGCAGCGTCACAGGAGCGGCCAGTGGCCGTGGGAACGCATCACTGCCCAGCGACCGGACCTTCGGAGGGTGGGTATCGCGGCGCGCCGGAGGGGAACGCTGGCCGCGTGCTTTTCATGCACGCGGCCAGCTTCCCCAGCCCCGCGGATACCGGCAAGCCGGCCCAGCGCCGGCTTCTGGTATCGGCGGGATGTATCGGGCCGTTTGCACGAGTAACAAGTACTCGTGCAAACGGCAATATCGGCCCCGATACCGATACTAGTATCGGTATCGGTGCATCCCTAATGTATACATTATGTCCTGTCTGTATATTATAACATAAAATGCAATAAAATTTGAATTTAATAATTTACAACGTGTAAAGTGTTTTTTTTTTCACATTTTAACATGTGAGTGTTTGCGGTTATATTTTCTATGGGTTGCGCTTGTTAAAAAAATTAGAAACGGGGAATCGTTACTTTTTGGGGGGGAAAATTACGTGGTTTTTGGCAAACGCCCGCCATAGAAAAAATAGTTAATGCAGCATCATTGTTCACATAATTGAAATGGGAACAATATTGCTGCATTAATAAAACAAAAGTTTTTTTAATTTTTTAAACTGTACATGGTCATGTTTGGCATCATTGAAAAGGCCATGCTCTGGCCGTTCCAATGATATCAAACATTAACCCCTCGCTGTCACGGATCGGGAGGTAGGGGGTTCATTGGAACCCCCTATCTCCACCATAGGTGGCAGCAAGGGGTTAATTGCGGGACTGGCGCCATCGCGCTATGCCCTAGCAGGCTGTGCCCTTCCAAGCGGTGTCTGCCTTTACTGGCTGGCCCGCACGGATCCCCCCCCCCCTCCACTTCAGGCCCCTTCCCCGCAATGGCAGGGGGGGGCCTGAAATAGATATCATCGCGCATGCGTGATGACGTCTATTGTGCCCACCGGGGTCCCGGAGGCTGGGCTGACATTGATGATGTCAGCCCGCACCGGGGGGCCGCCGCAATCGGCCAGAATCCCGGCCGATCGCCGCTGCTAAGGGAGGACCCGCTCAGCGCGTCCTCCGCAGCGAAGTGGCCATGCGGCAGGACGCGCTGAACGCGTCCTCCGCATGGAAAGGGTTAACCTCTTTGCTGCTGGTGACGTGCCGAGTGCATCCTCTGGTTTCATGTTTGTGTGCAGAGGATATACTCCTCACGCGGGTGAAGTGCTGCAGCTCAGTGCCATTTCATTATTCATCCACAACGGGCTGACATTTTTCCCTCGCTGTAGGATGACCCCCTGGACACTGATATAAATCGCCTAAGAGCATGGTTATGTCAGAGTCTCAGCTGGGAAATCCCTTTACCGGAGATACAGGTGTCCTTTGGGCCTCTGTATCTCTGGTACTGTAGGTTCTACAGGGTCATATAATATAAAATATATATTAGATCTTGAATGGGTATGTCTGGTCTGAGGTCTGTATATATGTATGTTGAATGGGTATATCTGAGATGAGGTCTGTATACATGTATCAGAGTGGGTATGTCTGGCCTGAGGTCTGCGAGTGTGTGTGTCTGCGAGTGTGTGTGTGTCTGCGTGTGTGTGTGTGTGTCCATACATTTCAATATAAACATGAACGGACAGATTTTCAGCAACATCCTAAAATAATTATTGGAAAGCAGTCACATGACTTTAAATAAAAGTATCGGTACTTGTACTCAGTCCTAAAAAAGTGGTTTTGGTGCAACCCTACAATTAAGGTGTGGTTTTTTTTTTTTCTTCCAGGGCCGTATAACACCCAAGCGACAGGCACACACTTATAAATCTCCACACTCAACCAGCAGAGGTTGCTCCTGCGTTGAGTTGGCAGTCAGATTTGTCACTGTGGTGAGCCAATCAGCTGCCACGGGTGCGGATTAACAGCTCCCTCTGAAACAGCGGGAAGGAGCAGAGGTCTGCGTAACTTATACCGGCGCTAATCACCACAACAAACATTTACTAGCTCGCCGGGCTATCAGCCTGTTAACACAGACTTGCCCGGCGCCAGGATCAAGTTGTCTGGGGTGTCGGGCTATACAAATTGCCCATCCTAGCACAGTAATATATGTATTGGACATAAATAAAAAGCAGCACCTGTCCTTTGCGTGGGGCAGGGCTGGCACTAGGCAAGCTAGGCGGCCACCTAGAGTGCAGTGCCCGCCTAGGGCGCAGCCGGGCCCGACCACTTAAAAAATTGTTTGTGTCCACCGGGCAGCCGGGGGTGGCCACGTGCTGCAGCCAGCCCCAATACGTGCCGGCGTCGTTGCCTCAGCCACTGGCATCCAGGAGACGGCGGTGCCGCGCACTCGCTACACCAGCCAACACCAAGTCCATGCCTCCGTCTCCTTGACGCCAGTGGCTGACGCCAGCGGCTGATGCGGCGACGCCGGCATGTATTGGGGCTGGCTGCAGCACACGCGCCCTCACGTCAGTCGCTGGCGTGAAGGAGTCAGAGCAGACGAGGTGTCGAGTGAGACAGATGGAGCTGGGGGCAAATATACCCATGCGTGAGCTGGGGGCAAATATACCCATGCGTGAGCTGGGGCAAATATACCCATGCGTGAGCTGGGGGCAAATATACCCATGCGTGAGCTGGGGGCAAATATACCCATGCGTGAGCTGGGGGCAAATATACCCATGCGTGAGCTGGGGGCAAATATACCCATGCGTGAGCTGGGGGCAAATATACCCATGCGTGAGCTGGGGGCAAATATACCCATGCGTGAGCTGGGGGCAAATATACCCATGCGTGAGCTGGGGCAAATATACCCATGCGTGAGCTGGGGGCAAATATACCCATGCGTGAGCTGGGGGCAAATATACCCATGCGTGAGCTGGGGGCAATATACCCATGCGTGAGCTGGGGGCAAATATACCCATGCGTGAGCTGGGGGCAAATATACCCATGCGTGAGCTGGGGGCAAATATATCCATGCGTGAGCTGGGGGCAAATATATCCATGCGTGAGCTGGGGGCAAATATATCCATGCGTGAGCTGGGGCAAATATATCCATGCGTGAGCTGGGGCAAATATATCCATGCGTGAGCTGGGGGAAATATATCCATGCGTGAGCTGGGGGCAAATATATCCATGCGTGAGCTGGGGGCAAATATATCCATGCGTGAGCTGGGGGGAAAAAATATACATGCGTGATCTGGGGGCAAATATATCCATGCGTGATCTGGGGGCAAATATATCCATGCGTGATCTGGGGGCAAATATATCCATGCGTGATCTGGGGGCAAATATATCATGCGTGATCTGGGGGCAAATATATCCATGCGAGAGCTGGGGGCAATATACCCATGCGTGAGCTGGGGGCAAATATACCCATTGCGTGAGCTGGGGGCAAATATACCCATGCGTGAGCTGGGGCAAATATACCCATGCGTGAGCTGGGGGCAAAATATTGCGTGAGCTGGGGGCAAATATACCCATGCGTGAGCTGGGGCAAATATACCCATGCGTGAGCTGGGGGCAAATATACCCATGCGTGAGCTGGGGGCAAATATACCCATGCGTGAGCTGGGGGCAAATATACCCATGCGTGAGCTGGGGGCAAATATACCCATGCGTGAGCTGGGGGCAAATATACCCATGCGTGAGCTGGGGGCAAATATACCCATGTGAGCTTTCTATTTTTGGGGGGAGGGGGGTGCAAGTAGCTGGTCTTGCCTAGGGCGCAAGATAGTCTAGCGCCGGCCCTGGTGTGTGGGGGGGGGGGGAGTGCACGAGCTGAATGTAGCACTACATAAATACCGAAGCATACACAGATTGATATACACAAAGTAATATACTGAATATGAGGCATTAGAGAGAGGTTATATAGAAAGAGAAAAGCTGTGCACTTACCATTAGGAGGCATATACTGAATATTAGCATTTGAATACAAGATCGCATGAGAGATATGGGATACTGCATGGGGTGTACATCATGTCACTTATTGGGGATTATTTCTCCAGCCAGTGTCTGTTCTTACCCCAGGTATGAGGTGAGGGATATGGACGAGGGGGATGAAAGTGGAGGATACCAAGAGGTGCCCATACACACATCTGCTGCCTCATTTCCTCCTGCACAGAACACTAATCGCTCACTGCAGAGACACAACGCTGACAGCTGGCAGCCACACATGTGCTCCTCTGAGCATCCACGTTACTCTGGCCATATTCTGATGTATTGTACCGCCTGTAAATGTGAGCGCTCAGGCACCCGCCCCCCCGACCTCATTGCATCCTAAGAGATTGTCTGGTCTGCCTATTGGGCGCATAATGCCCTGGTTATTAAAGGGGTTAAATCTTCTCTTACCCAGTGTAAGAACAGGCTGGTGATCCTCCATCATGACGTCCTCATAGAGCTCCTTGTGTCGCGCCACATACTCCCACTCCTCCATGGAGAGATAGACCGTGACATCCTCACAGCGTATAGGAACCTGACACACACAATGACACAGTCACCATCCAGACACATGCCTTGGTGTTAGCGTATAATGTCCCATTCCCAGCAGCCTCACCTCTCCAGTCAGCAGACGGATGATCTGATTGCTGAGCTCTAGGATCTTCTCATTGTTTTGATCACGGATTCCTGAGTGAGGTGGAGGCTCCGTATTGAAGCTTTGGCTCCTGCCGTGTCCGTCTGATATTTGGTGATGGCTGCTGTTACTGACCGTCTCATGGATCTTCACCACCATATAACCCTAAATATTGAGAGTGACACCAATAGAGAGGTATAAACATGTGTTTCCCCTGGGCCCCCCATTATTTTGTGTATGTATCAGTGTGTTATCTCCATAGTGTGCTGTAACCTTTATTTACACATGACAGGCATTAACCTCCCTGGCAGTATTTCCGGGTGTGTCTCGGGGTTAAATTTCAGTGCAGAAAACTGTAACCCCAAGCCACACTTGGGCTGATACATACCTGACCCTGCGTTCCCTTGATGTCCTCCCGCAGTCACCTCCGTTCAATTGAGGCGTCCTGCTTACAGTTTTTGGAATACCTCCAGGGAGGGTAAGATGAATCTATTACTGATCTGCCTCTGAAATGTCTCCTGGGTCACACAGCTCCAGGGGGATTTAATATCAGCAGGAATATGGCAATCTCATGGAATCTCTTACCTCTCCAGTCAGCAGAAAGATCATCTCCAGAGTAAGATCCAGGATCCTCTGGCTCAGCGGATCCCTGGCTCTGTCTGGATTCATTACCACAGGTTACCTGGGCGCCTGGATGTTGTGTAAGAACGATTAAAGGAAGCCAATGCGTCTGAAATTACACACAAATATTCTGCCCCGTTTCATCCTGATCTCCCCCATCACATTATGAAATGAAATACTGATGAAACTGTGGGGAAAAGCGACAAAGAAAAAAAAACATCACCTCCCCAGCCCTCACCTCTCAATAAGGCACCATAGACACCTGTGGCTCCTCTCCCAGCTCTGTCTGTAGTACTCGTGTGTGTGTGGCCTCTCCAGTTACGTGGGGGTGAGAGCAGCCTCATGAAGCCCATAGTAAGGAGCCAGGGCCAGACATCCTCAGCGTCTCACACACCATTTCCTGCAGGAGGGGGGCACGCTCTGATGACATCATAGCTCATGTGACTGGCTGCAGGGCTCACGTGGTGCTGGTGTTTGTCTTGTGTGTTTTAAACTCTGCTACACTTACTGTTGTTCCTGCACAGCATTGCAAAAAGTGTGAATCTCTATCTTCATGGTAGCAGAGAGCTCAGTAATAGCAGCAGGATCCAGGCTGCAGATCAGAGCTGGTTTATGTCTATTAATATACTAATATGAGAGGAAATTTGGATTCACATTGTGCTGTAAATGTATTGAGAGACTCCATGAAGATCCTGCAGAGCAAACACATAAGGGGTCATTCAAAGAGAGCCGAATTGCACTGAAACGGTGAATTTCCTCGATGCAATTTCGTGGCTATTCAAAAAGTCAGTGCAATTCGATGGCAGTGAAATTCCCCATAGTGAAGTAATGGTTAACTGCTTCGCTGCAGAGGACGTGCAAAGCCTTGGCTGCGGAGGTGTCACGGTTCCCGGATACCACCACGCAGTCCTTAAAGCCCAACACTCCACAGAGCCAAAAACTACCAACAGGGTAGCCGTAAAAGAATCCCTAACTGTCTGGTCCTTAAAAATTGGCCAGGTATATGTATACTAGCTAGACAGAAAGAGTTAAAGACAATATCGTAATACAAAACCAGGTCAGCAACACGGGGTAGTCAGACGAGCCAGAATCAGGAATACAGAGTATAGAATAGTCAAATGGAATAGCCGGGTTGATATCAGTGCAGAAGCGTAGTACAAGGAAATAGTCTAGGGCAACTATGGCAGAATAGTCAGAAAACAAGCAGAGGTCAATAACAGGTGCAATCACGAGAGAATTCAGGTACAGGCAGCTCAGGTATGGATAACCACGATCTGGCACTGCTTAGAAGGAACTGTCGGTTTTTAAAAGGACTTCACCAGACCGCGCCCCCTCTCAAGCCGCGCCTCATGCAGCCACCTCCCTGTCTGTCTTAATTTAAACCGGGCGTTGGTAATCGAGCAGCATCAGACATGCTGCCGTCAAGCACACCGGAGAGGCTGGAAGCCCCCAATGTTACAGTACCCCCCTCTCCACGGGAGGCCACTGGACGACCAACAGGACAAGTGGCAGGACGACCACCGGGGCGAGTGGCAAGACAACCACCAGGGCGATCGGGGTGCGAGGCATGGAACGCCCTGACCAACCTAGAGGCAGACATGTTGGAAGCCAGAATCCAGGACCGGTCCTCCGGGCCATAACCCACCCAATCGACCAAGTACTGCAGAGCACCCCTGAACAACCTGGAATCCAGAACTTTCCTAACCTCATACTCCGTTTCTCCATCAACCTGAACAGGTGGAGGAGGAGGAACGACCCGCGTGTACCTGTTACACAACAAATGCTTCAGTAGGGAGGTGTGGAAGACGTTGTGAAAGTGAAGATGTCTAGGAAAGGCAAGAGCATAAGCCACAGGGTTAACGCAGCGAATGATCTTGTATGGACAGATAAACCGAGGTGCCATTTTCATAGAAGGCACCCGCAACTTCACATTCCTAGTGGACAACCAAACTCTATCCCCCACGTTGTAGGAAGGAGCTTGTAACCTATGCCTGTCAGCCTTGCGTTTCTGGACAGCAACATTGCGCTCCATGTTTTCACGAATCTGTCTCCAAATATCTTGTAGTTGTGTGAGATGTTCATCGAGAGCTGGGATGGCCTGTTCAGCAAACTGAAGCGGTGCAGCCGGAGGGAAAAAACCATAGATAGCAGAAAAAGGAGATTGGCCAGTGGTCTCGTTAACGGCGTTATTACGTGCATACTCGGCCCAGGGCAACAACTCCGACCAATTGTCTTGTTGTTGTGTGGTAAAGCAACGTATATACTGCTCGAGACCCTGATTTGCCCTCTCTGCTGCCCCATTGGTTTGTGGATGATATGCTGAAGAGAAGGCCACCCCCATCTCCGCACAGAAATCCCTCCAGAAACGAGAGACAAACTGAGCTCCTCTGTCAGAGACTATTTCAGACAGAACCCCATGTATTCATACAATCTCTCTAGCAAAGACGACCGCCAGTTCTTTGGCTGTAGGAAGCTTAGGTAAAGGAACAAAATGAGCCATTTTGGAGAAGCGGTCTACATCTGTCAGAACCACAGTATGACCCTTGGACTTCGGCAAGTCCACAATAAAATCCATGGATAGATGAGACCACGCCTATTAGGAGTGGGTAAAGGCTGCAATAGACCGACAGGCAAGGTTTTATTGGTTTTGCTTCTGGCACAGACTTGACAAGCCAAAACAAACAGACGTACATCCTGTCGCATGGTGGGCCACCAGAACTGTCTGGAGATACTGGTAAGAGTCTTAGTAATACCAGGATGACCTGCTGGTTTTGAATCATGAAACATTATGAGTAATTCTTGTCTTTCCTTTTCAGGCACAAACAACATATCTGGAGGCTTGTTAGGTGGAGCCCCCATTTAAGCTGCTTGGAGGAGTAAAGGCGAGGAAACAGACAAGACTGTGGAAGCCACAATACGTTCAGGAGGAACTATAGGATTATGGTCTTGTGTATTTGATTCATACGGGTTATATTGACGAGATAAGGCATCAGCCTTTACATTGCGGTCACCTGGTCTGTAAGTCAACACAAAATTAAACCGAGACAGTAGTAATGACCACCTGGCCTGTCTCAAGTTCAGACGTTTAGCATCCCCGATGTACGTAAGGTTCTTATGATCAGTGATTATAAACAAAGTGTAGAGTACCTCCCAACAAATGTCTCCACTCTGACAGGGCAGACACAATAGCAAGCAATTCTCTGTTACCGATATCATAATTGCGTTCTGCTGGTGATAATTTTCTCGAAAAGAACCCACAAGGATGTAGGGGCTTCCCTGGAGACTCTCATTGAGATAGGACAGCCCCAATGCCTATCTCGGAAGCATCAACCTCAAGAACAAATGGAATTCTGGGATCAGGATGCCGTAACACGGGAGCGGAAATGAAAGCCTGTTTGAGAGCTTCGAATGCCTGTTTGGATTGTGAAGACCAGACCTGGTTCTTCAGACCTTTACGTGTCATATTAATGATAGGAGAAGCTACAGCAGAATAATTCTTGATAAATCTCCTATAATAGTTGGAAAACCCCAGAAACCTCTGTATGGCTTTGAGGCCTTGAGGAAGAGGCCATTCTGAGATGCCCGTGAGTTTGGAAGGATCCATCTCAAAACCTTCTGGAGTGATAATGTACCCAAGAAATTTTACAGTAGTAATGTCGAATAAACACTTCTCCAGTTTGCAATAAAGACCATTGTCTAGTAATTTTGCTAATACCTGTCTGACATGTTCATGGTGGGTTTTCAGATCGGGAGTGTAAACCAGTATATCGTCTAAGTATATGATAACAAAGGATTGCAAAAAATCTCTGAGCACATCATTAATGAAATCTTGGAATACAGCTGGAGCATTACAGAGACTGAAAGGCATGACCAGATATTCATAATGCCCACTCCTGGTGTTAAATGCTGTTTTCCACTCATGCCCATCTTTTATATGTATCAGGTTGTAAGCCCCTCTTAAATCGAGTTTTGTGTATATTGCTGATCCCCTTAACCTGTCGAACAGTTCTGATATAAGAGGGATAGGGTACACATTCTTGATGGTGATCTTGTTAAGCCCCCTATAATCAATACACAGGCGTAAATCTCCTTTTTTAGACACAAAATAGAACCCAGCCCCTGCTCGAGAAGAGGAACGTCGGATAAAACCTCTCTCCAAATTCTCCTTTATGTACTCCTCCATGATTTGGTTCTCCTTTATGGATAAAGGATATACTTTGCCTCGAGGAGGTATGGTACCTGGATGAACATCTATGGCGCAATCATACGGTCTATGTGGAGGTAGTTTCTCTGCCTCTCTTTTATCGAATACAGCCCTGAGGTCGGCAAACCAGTCAGGAACCTCTGTAGACAATGGAGGAGCTGTAGGTGTGTTCAGGGCACCAATATACTGAATGGGTATTAAACAAGTCCCAAAACAAGCAGGACTCCAAGACAGTATCTCTCCCTTAGCCCAATCAATAACAGGATTATGTTCCACCAACCAAGGGAAACCAAGCACAACAGGATTGGAAGGTGAACGGATAACCTGAAATATGATCTCTTCTTTATGCAAGAGACCAGTGGTAAGAACCACTGTAACAGTATCATGAGTAATCCTGGGGCAGGTTAATGGCCTACCGTCTATGGCTTCGACAGCCAATGGTGTCTCTTACAACCAGAGGGAGAGAGATGGAGGAAGCGTATTCAACATCAATGAAATTACCAGTAGCCCCAGAATCAACAAAAGCGGTAGTATGCGTGGTCTTGGTCTCCCAAGCTATGGATACTGGTAACAAGAGTCTAGTGTCTTTGACAGGAACCATGGACGTCACACCCAAGGCCTGTCTCCTCAGCTGCCTTAGGTGCGGTAGTTTTCCGACTTATCATGCATTCTAGGGCGAGTGGGACATTGAAGTCGTAAATGTCCTTTTAAACCACAATACAGGCACGATCCTTCACGAAGACGCCTTGTTCTCTCTTCCTCTGTAAGCCTAGTATGGCCTAGTTGCATAGGCTCAGAGGGAGGAGATAACTCTCTGGGTGGTGCCTGAAAGACAGGAGCCAACCTCGGTAACGGTCTCTTAGGTTTCTCTCTTGGAGTTCTTCTGTCCCTTATCTGATCATCCAGATCTATACAATAATCTATAAATTCACTCAACACCTCAGGTAATTTACGAGGGGCAACTCATGCATCAATGACTCCGATAACCCCTCCATAAAAGCCAGAACCAGAGCCTCATTAGTCCAGTTCACGTCAGAAACCAACGTTTTAAATTCTATAGCATAATCAGACACAGTCCTGTTCCCTTGACGTATGCGGAACAAGGATTTTCCAGCTACCTTGGCCTTTCTGGTAGGATTAAACGTACGTTTTAACTCGGCTATGAATTCTTTATAGTTCAGTACGATAGGCTTCTCTGCCTCCCATAAAGGATTCGCCCATGTCAACGCTCTGCCAGACAGATTGTTAATAATGAACCCCACTTTGGCTATGTCAGTGATAAACATTTGTGGATTTAGTTTAAAATGAATATCCACATGGACCAAAAATCCCCGGCACTCCGAGGGAGTACCGTCAAACCTCATAGGAGCGGTCATGTGTACCTGGGAAGTCTGAACGACAGGGGACACAGGTATAGCAGGCGGAGGTGCAACCCCAGCTGGTTCCAGGTGAGCCGTACGAGTCAGGATAGTTTGTAAGGCGAGAGCAAACTGATCCATCCTATGGTCCTGCTCGTACTGTCTGGATACAAAGTTACTCAAATGCTGTGTTAAGTCTGCGGGATCCATTTGGCCAGATCGTAATGTCACGGTTCCCGGATCCCACCACGCAGTCCTTAAAGCCCAACACTCCACAGAGCCAAAAACTACCAACAGGGTAGCCGTAAAAGAATCCCTAACTGTCTGGTCCTTAAAAATTGGCCAGGTATATGTATACTAGCTAGACAGAAAGAGTTAATCAAAGACAATATCGTGATACAAAACCAGGTCAGCAACACGGGGGTAGTCAGACGAGCCAGAATCAGGAATACAGAGTATAGAATAGTCAAATGGAATAGCCGGGTTGATATCAGTGCAGAAGCGTAGTACAAGGAAATAGTCTAGGGCAACGGATGGCAGAATAGTCAGAAAACAAGCAGAGGTCAATAACAGGTGCAATCACGAGAGAATTCAGGTACAGGGAGCTCAGGTATGGATAACCACGATCTGGCACTGCTGTCATGCGCTGATTCCGGGGCGGTAGGTGCGAGCCAATATGCAATGAATACTAGTAAACCAGATATATTTATATATAAGGATTTATTGAGAAAAGGCACAAAAAGGGATAGGCCAGAGGCAACAGCAGAATCTAGGAGGGGTAAACGAGAGAAGTGGGAGAAAGCTAAGGAATAGGGGAGGAGAGATTGTATATATATGTATATACACAGGTTACAGGTTACAGGGCTAGAGGGAACTAGAGCAGAACATATATAGGTTACAGGGCTAGAGGGAACATATACAGGTTACAGGGCTAGAGGGAACATATACAGGTTACAGGGAACTAGAGCAGAACATATACAGGTTACAGGGCTAGAGGGAACATATACAGGTTACAGGGCTAGAGGGAACATATACAGGTTACAGGGCTAGAGGGAACATACAGGTTACAGGGCTAGAGGGAACATACAGGTTACAGGGCTAGAGGGAACATACAGGTTACAGGGCTAGAGGGAACATACAGGTTACAGGGCTAGAGGGAACATACAGGTTACAGGGCTAGAGGGAACTAGAGCAGAACATATACAGGTTACAGGGCTAGAGGGAACTAGAGGAGAACATATACAGGTTACAGGGAACTAGAGCAGAACATATAGATGTATACACAGGGTACAGGGCTAGAGCAGAATTACTATATATGGATAAGAAGAAAGGGAGAGATTGTATATATGTATACACAGGTTTACAGGGCTAGAGGGAACTAGAGCAGAACATATACAGGTTACAGGGCTAGAGCGAACTAGAACAGACTAAACATAGGGGGAACTGCAGATAACAAAATGGGAAACAGAAAAAGTATACTCAAGGTTATATATATGAATATATCAGTACTAGAGATGTGGGCAAGTCCTTGTGATCCAGGTAAGGAAAACTTGGGAGATCCAGGAAGATGCCAAGTCCAGAGATCTGTAGTAAACAGGAGGTCCAGAAGGTTTGTAAATAATAAGTCCAGGGGGGAACTGTAACAGTGGTAGTCTTGAGAGGGTAGGATCCAGCAGAGTATGGGTCATAGGTTTCTTGGAGGAATCGCAGGTAGCTCCTAACAGCTTGGATATTTCCAAGGCAATGTGGAAGTGTTGGGTTTCAGGTGTGGCCTGGTTTTATGCAGGAGTAGGTGGTGATCTGGGCAACACCTGAGCATTACACAGTCAGAGGCGACTAGTGGTACTGCATGTGAAAGTCTCACTACTATGAGCCAGCACTGGGTTTAGGCTTTTTATTACGCCGGCGGCGATGATCATGACAACTGCTTAGAAGAAACTGTCGGTTTTTAAAAGGCCTTCACCAGACCGCGCCCCCCTCTCAAGCCGCGCCTCATGCAGCCACCTCCCTGTCTGTCTCCATTTAAACCGGGCGTTGGTAAGCGAGCAGCATCAGACATGCTGCCGTCAAGCACACCGGAGAGGCTGGAAGCCCCCAACGTTACAGGAGGACGCGCTGAGCGCGTCATCCCTTGCAACTGCGATTGGCGGGATTCCGTCTGATCGCTGAGGCCCCCATCTTGGATGTCAGCCCAGTCTTCGGGACTCCGGAGGCTGCCCTTCCAAGCGGTGGCTGCCTTTAACCCCTTGGGGGCTGGATCGCGATTCGATGCCGGATCGCGGTCCTCTCCTGGAGCTGGCTGCCATCTTATATGTCAGCCAAGCTTCCGGGATCTCCCCCTGCCTACTGGTGTCATCGTGCATAGTGCGATGATGTCAGTTCGGTTGTTCATCCCTAGCTGCCACCTGTGGTGGAGATAGGAGGTTTATTGGACGAGTCCTTTTTTAATACGTTCACAATGTTGTCTTTTTATTCGTAACTCTGCAGGGTTATGGTAGAAATCGAATAAGCTTAGGGTCAGCTTGCTATCTAGTTTAGATCGGTTGATTTACTCAACGTCGATGTGTTGTTTATAGGCGTTTTGACCATACTATCCACGTTGATTGGGTGATCTAATGGCGGGATAATGGTGTGATTAAACACACGGGAACTGTGTCAATGGCGCCACCTAGAGGTGGTTTCAATAACCAGAGTGAACAATAAGAAATTATACGTATATAATATAACCGACACAAAAGCATAAAATGCAAAAAAGTGGGAGTATGAGTTCAAATATTTGTGAATCAGAAGCTGTTTCCCTCCATTGGATGGTATATCCAGGACCAGCCGACAGTATTAAGTAGAAGAAAAAAATGGCGGAAGCAGCACTTCCTTCAACCGTGATCGTCCTCCTGCTGTCCTCCTTACTGTAGTGATAGTGTGTACATTTGTTGGTGTCTCGATCAGACACTAGATATAAATGCAGCCGGTGATATTAAAGGGAACACCGGATCTCCCATATAGCCAGCAAGTTTTTTTCGGCCATTTCAGACAAACTTCAGGATACAATTAGCCAAATAAAATCTGGTTTATTAAGATAAAAAATAGGCAATACACCCAAATGCGCTTCACGGCAATGCCGCTTCTTCAGTAGGTGTGCACATTCACAGAGCAGGGTGGAAAAAGTATGTGAACCCCTAGCCTAATGACTTCTCCAAGAGCTAATTGGAGCCAACCTTGAGTCCAATCAGTGTGATATTATTGGATGTGTTGCTGAAAGCTGTCCTGCCCTTTAAAAACACACACCAGTTTTGGGTTTACTGATTTCAAGAAGCACTGCCTGATGTGAACCATGTCTCGCAGAAAAGAGCTCTCAGAAGACCTATGATCGGCAGGATTCCGTCTGATCGCTGAGGCCCCCATCTTGGATCTGTGAATGTGCACACCTACTGAAGAAACGCGAAACGCGTTTGGGTATATTGCCTATTTTTTATCTTAATAAACCAGATTTTAATTGGCTAATTGTATCCTGAAGTTTGTCTGAAACGGCCGAAAAAAACTTGCTGGCTATATGGGAGATCTGGTGTTCCCTTTACTATTCAAGAAGCACTGCCTGATGTGAACCATGCCTCGCAGAAAAGAGCTCTCAGAAGACCTACGATCAAGAATTGTTGATTTGCATGAAGCTGGAAAGGGTTACAAAAGTATCTCCAAAAGCCTTGATGTTCATGTGTCCACGGTAAGACAGACTGTCTACAAATGGAGAAAGTTCAGCACTGTTGCTACTCTCCCTAGGCGTGGTCATCCTGTAAAGATGACTGCAAGAACACAGCGCAGAATGCTTAATGAGGTAAAGAAGAATCCTATAGTGTCAGCTAAAGACTTACAGAAATCTCTGGCACATGCTAACATTTTTGTTGACACATCTACAATAAGGAAAACATTAAACAAGAATGGAGTACATGGGAGGACACCACGGAGGAAGCCATTGCTGTCCAAAAAGAATATTGCAGCACGTTTGAAGTTTGAAAAAGAGCACCTGGATGTTCCACAGCACTACTGGCAAAATATTCTGTGGACAGATGAAACCAAAATTGAGTTGTTTGGAAAAAAACACAACACTATCAGGGTTATTCAGAGAGCGTGAAAAGCAGGAGAATGACTGGAGAATGACTGGAGAATGAAAAATTCTAGGTCAAAATAGCCGATTTGGAAAGTGAGATGAAAGGGAGAATTTTTCTGGTTTGGTTATTTTGACCTAAAATTTTTCATTCTCCAGTCATTCTCCTGCTTTTCACGCTCTCTGAATAACCCTGCATGTGTGGAGAAAAAAAGGCAAAGCACACCAAGATCAAAACCTCATCCCCACTGTAAAACATGGCGGAGGGTGCATCATGGTTTGGGGCTGCTTTGCTGCCTCAGAGCCTGGACGGATTGTTGTCATTGATGGAAAAATAAATTCCAGAGTTTATCAAGACATTTTGCAGGAAAACGTAAGACCATCTGTCCGCCAACTGAAGCTCCGCAGAGGATGGGTGATGCAACAGGACAACGACCAAAAGCATACAAGTAACTCAACAAAAGAATGGCTTCTACAAAACAAAATACGCCTTCTGGAGTGGCCCAGTCAGAGTCCTGACCTAAACCCGAGTGAAATGCTGTGACATGACCTTAAGAGAGCGATTCACACCAGACATCCCAAGAATATTGCTACACCGAAACAGTTTTGTGAAGAGGAGTGGTCCAAAATTACTCCAGATCGTTGTGCAGGTCTGATCTGCAACTACAGGAAACGTTTGGTTGAGGTTATTGCTGCCAAAAGAGGGTCAACCAGTTATTAAGTCCAAAGGTTCACATACTTTTCCCACCCTGCACTGTGAATGTTTACATGTTCTGTTCAATAAAAACATGAAAACATTTAGGGCCCTAATACATTCTCAGCGCAGCGCATTTGCGCGACTGCAAAACCATTTGCGCAGAACGTCGTATTACGACGTTTGCGCAAACGATGCAAGTTAATGTTTAACGTGGATGGAGCTGCGCGAGCGTGATATACTTAACATTGTGAGCACAACTGCCTTTGCGCGCATGGTATTACAATCTTCGTGCAAAATTTAACACACAGCATAATTTTAACGTCATTGAAAAGCTGGTGTTAATGGCAAATCTGAACGTCCTGACCGAACCTAAATACAACAGCGCAAAAAAAAATATGCAGCAACGTATAGTTACACATTCTGCGCATATACAAACAATAAATTAATGAAGTTGTGCGTGTTTTTTTGTTTATTGCTGCAGCATATACACACTGACCGTAGGAGTGCGCAAAGCGAACCCTGAGAGGCATTTAAAGGTCTTGCAAGGAAGGGCGGCACAAAGTGGCTGTATTAACTGCTTGTATAACAGACATACGTTTAATTCTTAAATTTCTGCTGATTGCCATCGGGAGCAGGCAGTTTATTGAAGCTAGTCAGTGCATACAATTCCCAGACATCACGCAGCTGCAAGAGATTATTGCGTTTCCCTAAGCCTCCAGTTAATGCTAACAAAAGAAAAAGCTATGGACCAACAGAGCAGAGCAATTCTGGTGATAAAACTTATGAGAAGAATTCTTCCAAGGTCAGTCATGAAGGAGAGACACCTGTACCCAGTCCTATCAAGTCGCCTCTGGAGAAATCAAATGAAAACCATGAAGAGATGCTCATGTTTCATCCATTACACACACTGCAGAGATTTCCAAACAATTAGAGCAAACGAAAAAAGTCACCATGCAAGTTCCAGAGGAAAAACCAAGAGTGAATGTGGAATCACGCATTGTGAAAAATCACTCCCCAGTCAAAAGTGCAGTGAAGAGCAAAACTAAAGAGAGCTGCTGTAAAACCCCTCAGTCCTGTCAATGAATTCTCTGAAAACAAAACCTTACTGATTCCAACAGAAGCATCTCTTGTGGAGGAACCAATTAACAGGCCATCACCCAAACCTCTTAAAGAAAGCTTGGATATTAAAGTCCCAGAGGTGTGTACCCCCAGCACATGGCAGGGTCCTGGCAAAACATGTAGGATCAGCACTGCATCTACAGGACAGCCTGCATTGTCTACAGAGGATGAGTTCGATAACCTAATCTGGGAGATCTCTGATGGCAAACTAGAGGCCCAGCAAAGATGAAGATGACCTCTTGCTCGAATAGTCAGAAATGATTGACAGCTGAGAACAAGTTGGATGTAACTAAGCCATACCGAACACTTAATAAAAGAATATTCAGGGATAGCATAGACACATCATTGACTGACTCCGCTCTGTCTTGGGGTACACTGTGGGGGGTTATTCCTCTTCTCCATCCTATGTTTTGAACCTTCACCTGCCAGCTCTTCTACAGCAGGCATCCTGCACTTATACATGATCCTGAACCTGGAAAGAAGGGAATGTGGCTGGTTGTACCAAATAAGGCTAGGGTCAGACTGAGGCAGTGCGAACGCGCGTGCAGCCGCACATAATCACGGCCATGCTAGCAGCAGATGCCGGGCAATGAAGGCCAATATACGAAGTACGGTCGCACAAAAGTGCGGCCGCGCAACGCAAGCGGCAAACAAACGCATTTTTTCGAGAACGTGAAACCACTAGTACTGACGTACAGAGTGCGCTGCGTTCGCTAGCGGTGTGTGTGCGTGATTAGGAGACGTCAGACGCTGCTAATGTCCGGCCAACATAACGTCCAGACCCAAAAAGTGTTTTATTGATGATCCGTACAAAATCACGGATGAAACTGCGCATCGTATGACCGCTATTGCGTATTCCGTGAAAAAATACGTCCATTCGTTCGAACGCACTTTTTCACGGACAACGTGAAAAATGCGTTAGTCTGACCCTAGCCTAAGGCTAGGGTCAGACTAGCGCAGTTTTAACGTGCGTTTAGCCGCACGAAATCACGGCCGTACTAGCAGCAAATGACGTCCAATGCCGGGGAACATACGACGAACGGCCGCACGAAAGTTCGTCCGCGCAACGCAAGTGGCCAACGAACGCATTTTTTCGAGAACGTCAAACCGCTACTACTGACGTACAGAGTGCGCTGCGGCCGCATAGCGGCGTGTGTGCGTGATTAGGAGACGTCAGACGCTGCTAATGTCCGGCCAACATAACGTCCAGACTCAAAAAGTGTTTTATTGATGATCCGTACAAAATCACGGACGAAAAGGCGCATCGTATGACCGCTATCGCGTATTCCGGGGGAAAATACGTACGTTCGTTCGACCGAACTTTTTCACGGACGACGTGAAAAATGCGTTCGTCTGACCCTAGCCTAAAATGGAACCTTTGGCAAAAAAAAAAAGAAAGAAAACATGTCCATTTATCATGAGAATCGACCCATTTGCCGTGATGAGCGTGATCATTCAATGAAAGAATCAGCCCATACATCCTGCTGATTTTCTGATCCAACTAGAGAACATGGCGATAGATCCTGAGAACCTGCCCCATGCACCCCTAAGGCTAGGGAACGCATTATTCACAGCGATCGTCAAAAACTGCGTCCGAACGCTCACGGAATGAGCGAAAACGGTCAAACGACGTGCATTTTCGCGCGTGATTTTTTACGGATCGTCAATAAAACACTTTTTGCGTCTAGACGTTATGTAGGCTGGACATTAGCAGCATCTGACGTCTCCTAATCACGCACATACGCCGCTATGCTGCCGCAGTGCACTCTGTACGTCAGTACTAGCGGTTCTGCGTTCTCGAAAAAATGCGTTCATTTTCCACTTGCGTTGCGCGGCTGGAATTTTGTGCGACCGTACTTCGTATATTGGCCGTCATTGCCCGTCATTTGCTGCTACTGCGGCCTTGATTAAGTGCGCCTAAACGCACGTTAAAAATGCGTTAGTCTGGCCCCAGCCTAAAACCCTGAGTACACGTCTGTGCATTCTGTGAACCAGCCCAATCTTTAATCACCCCGGAAAATGTCAGATCAATCTGAGGAGCTGCCAGTTCTTCCAGAGACTCGGAAAATGTGTCCTGCCATTCTGACCGGCTGGAATTCACTGTCATATTATGTGTACACAATTATGCACTACATAAGGTTAACGCTAACCAAGTTCGCCTTTCACAGATGTTCCGTTCTGCTGCCATCTAGCGGCCATGGAAAGAATGGTCTTTAAAAAAAATAAAGTATTTTTTTTCGTGCACAAAAATAGTTGTGCTGCGCGAGCGCATTTGTGCGAAGGATGTAACAGGGCCCATAATGTTTGTGTTGTATTATTTTAAGCAGACTGTGTTTTTCAAATTGTTGTGTCTTAGATGAAGATCAGAGCACATTTTATGACCAATTCATGCAAAACTCCACGTAATCCCAAAGGGTTCACATACTTTTTCTTGCAACTGTATATATACTCACAGACACCAGACCTCAGACACAGACCTCGTATACCCAGACACCAGATCTAATTTTTCAGCGTTCGGTTACCTTTCGGCAGCCATTCGGCTATCCAGAGAGCAGGCAGTTTGCCAAGTGTTGGCGAATTGCCTGCACATACGGTGCCTGTTCGTTGCCTGTTCGAGGGCAGTGAAATCCCCATTGCTTTGGCTATTCAGAGAACAAAAACCAGACCAGCAGTGAAAAGTTGCCGAATTGCCCTGCCATTCGGTGGCTTCATGCGGCAGATTTATTCAGGCGAATCCCATAGGCTTCAATGTTAAAAATATTCCCGTTTTAATGCAATATCAAATAAACCGTTTATTATAATATTCTGCAGTAAAAAGTCTCGTTATTTACAGGTTTTTATGATCTTTTAACCACTTCGATGCTAAGGACGAGCTCAGCGCGTCCAACCGCAGGTACGCTCCTTGTGGTGGACGCGCTGAGCGCGTCCTCACTTTGGGGCCAGCGTTCGGCCGGGTTCCGGCCGATCGCTGGCCCCCCCTGGTGCGGGCTGACATCCTCAATGTCAGCCCAGCACCCAGAACCGCCGCCGGAGTAATTAGGTGTCATCGCTGGGGCGCGATGACACCTAATTCAGGTGCCCCCGCATGTGCGGAAGAGGCGCCTGAAAGGGAGGGGGGGACCTCTCTCCCTTCCGATCGGCAGCGTGCAGGGGGTTAACCCAGGCACCGTTTGGAAGGGCACAGCCTGCCCTTCCAAATGGTACCTGGCATTAACCCCATGGGGGCCGGATCACGAATCGGTGCCGAAAAGCGCCGGTTCGTGATCCTTTCCCGGAGCTGGCCGACATCTTGGATGTCGGCCAAGCTTCCGGGAATGCCCCCTGAGGACTGGCGTCATCGTGCATAGCACGATGACGCCAGTCCTGGAGTTAACCCCTAGCTGCCACCAATGGTGGAGATATGGGGTTCCAATGAACCCCCTATCTCCCGATCCGTGGCAGTTAGGGGTTAATGTTTGGTATTGTTGGATCGGCCAGAGCATGGCCATTCCAACAATACCAAACTTGACTATGAAAAAAGTTTAAAAAAATATATATATAAAAAAAATTATAAAAAAAAAATAAACAAGTTTTTTTTTTCTTTTTTTGGTTCGTTAATGCAGCAATATTGTTCCCATTTCAATTATAATGTGAACAATAATGCTGCACTAACGATTTTTGTATGCGGTGCGTTTGTTAAAAATCGCGTAATTTTCCCCAAAAACAGATGTAACGAGACCCCATCTCTAATTTTTTTAACAAGCGCAAAATATAACCGCAATTGCTCGCATGTTAAAATGGGAAAAAAAAACACTTTACACGTTGTAAATTATTGAAAATTCATATTTTATTGCATTTTTTGTTATAATATACAGACAGGTTGTCACGGAATGGCTCAGCACCCTCAGCCAGGGGCGGTGCAGTGACAGTGAGATGGCCATGGACAATTAGGTGCGGTGGCACGCACGGAGTTTTAAAGTGCTTTTATTTAGATGTGGTGTAATAAAGTGTCCCCGTTGGTGTTGAAATGTATTCCCTTTGTATGCCTTGCCCGCCGCCATTTTCCGATTGCCTCGTGGCCATTATCAGATTCTTCGAATCGGAAAATGGCCGATTCGAACCATCCGGTTCGAATCGTAAAATGGCCGATTCGGACCATCCGGTCCGAATCGGCGACTCCCCGAACTGTAATGGCCAATGGGTCCTGGGAGGGCGGGCAGGGATTCCCATTGTATTGTAATTCGTGCAAAGTTAATAAATGCTTGAGCTGTGAATAATAAAGGCAGATTTAGCAGTGCATCCAGCCTCGTCTGATGTGTTATTTCTCCGCCGTGCCTCATCTTCTGAGTATCCCCCGCGGTCTCAGGGTACGGTGTCCAAGACGATCCGAACCGAACCGAGCGCTCTGTGCCTGCATCGAGCATCAGGGCAGAGGCGCAGCGTATGAGGTTCAGTTCCCAGACTATTAGACGGAGATCCGATCCGAAGGACGCGGCCGTGTACCGCGCTTCGGTATTGCGAGGGACTGCGGTAAGATACGAAGACTCTGCCGATCCCGCAAGATCCGAAGCTGCATCCAGTTCAGATCCGAAAAGTCCTTCACTTGAGATACGAAGATCCACCCGCACCCAGATCCGAAACGTTTCCCACATAAGATCCGAATATTTCTCCGCGGTTGACAGATCCGATCTCCACAGACGTCCCACACCCACAAGGTCAGTGAACCAGCTGCTCGGGACGCTGAGTGCCGTATGGCTCAGTGGTCGGGCTGGTTCTAGGCAGGGGTCCCCTCCACCGCCCGCTAACCCCTTCCCGGGGTCACGCCAGGCCGCACGAGACGCCGAGTGCGCGTCACTCGGTAGTCGGGCCAGCGGTAAGCGACGGGGCCACGCAGATAGAGCACACCCGCAGGCGGACAACATCCCATTCCGTCATACAGGTCATGTCGTATACATATAATAATGACATATTATGAATCTGACAAGTCGGACGGAAAGAACGATATATAATATGTCTGGGTCATATACTAAAATAAGCCTTCAAAACACGTTTAAACATGATGAGCAAAATCGGTAAAAATGACCTCAGCACAGGGGCGGGAAATGCCTCAGCAGCGAAAAGGTTAAGCATTTTTCGGGATTTTTTTAGAAAAAAAATCCCGTTTTTTTAAAAAAACATTTATGAACGTTTTTTCTTTTTTCTGTCACAGCCCTTTTTATTATCATTCATTGGACCTCATATGTTAATTTCAGAAATTTTCGCTCAGTAATTTGCAAACAGCGTTTCACTTTTCTTTTTTCAAATTTAAAGTTTTTTATTGAATGCAAAAGGTCACACGTAAACCAACATACATGGCCTCGCAGGGCCAAAAAATCTCAGATAGTGACTTCAAGAAGGTAGTGGTCTCACAGGACCACAGTATGTCATCCATTGAATCACATAGTAAAATAGAAACAAAAAGCATAAAACAACAAATACAAATGTCAGCTATAGAATAAAAACCCTGCATTAAATAAGCATACAACTCAAAAAAAAAATAGAAAAGGTCCTCAAATAATGGCTCAAGAACAAAGTCCTCAAAAAAACATTGACATCCCCATATAAGGGGTCTCAGCAGAATAGCGAAATCCGGCATACGGGAGGAGGTGTAAAAATATAACCAGCAAGGGTAGTAACATGTTGTCAAGTAGCTTCCCCAAATGGGGGGGTCTCAAAAAAGGAAAACTCTACTTGTGGGCAGGGAGAGAGAAATAAGGAGGGGGAGTTGGCAAAGGCCAGACCTGTGCCTACCCTGGCAGGTTCCTGGGATGACTTATATGGCCGCAGGGAGGCCAGGGGGGGAAAATGGCACCTGGCTCGGTACTCAGAGGTAAACCGGACACCAGGCCACGGCTGCGCCCCTGAGCTAACCCGGAGAAGCCAAAGCAAGCAAAAGTGGGAATAGACAACAAAAATAGGGGAGTGGAGGAGAAAAAAAAAGTGGGGGGTGGGGACGAGAGTCATCGGGGGGGGGGGTATCAAAGCCGAGATCAACAATGAGAGTGTTAATCCAGTGCGCGGGGTATGGTACCTCAGCCCATATCCAGAAACGGAATCGGGGCCATAGCAAGCAGTGTCCCGAACGGCATTCCAAACTTTTCGGTCTCACCCGACTCAGGAGCCTCAGTCAGCAGTGGCGTAAGGGACAAGACAGCCAGTGCAGACCACGGTTTCCTCTCGAACATCACATGGGGAAATTCCATCATCCTCGGTTCTCGATCGATGCCTGCAGGCTCCGCTTCCGCACTATCCAGCTCCGTGTAACCCAGCGAGCCATAGGTAACAGACCCCCCGGGATCACAAAGCAGCGACAGCTCTGCAGGGGTCAGCGCTCTCCCCCCAAACGGAGCAGCAGCCACCTACGCGGGCAGAGGGACCGCCAACGGCACAGCCTCCAGACTCCCACCAACATCACTATGTACGCAGGAACTCCGCGGCTCGCCAGCGTCCACCTCTGGATGGACCACCACGTGGGCAGTCTGCGATGCATCCACCTCCGCTCCTCCAGCAAGGGCCTCCGACCTCAAGTCTCCCCGCACCCCGGCCATCATTCGGCGCCACATGCCCTGCGCGAGTGGGCTCTCGTCGTCTCCGGGCATCTGCTCCAGGAACGCCTCAAAGTAAGCCAGCATAGCCCCCAGTGTCCTGACGGTAGGCGGGAGAACCAGCTGCCCCTGGTCCGCTCCCCCTCCCTCCGCTGCTGTGGGAACAGCCGCAACCATCGGAGAATGGGGGCCCTCCACCTGCCCCGATCGCAGCCGCCGTAAATCTAGAAGGGGCCAAGCTGGGCTCAAGTCGTCGCTGTGCCGTAGTATAGGCCTCAAGATGGCCGACCACAGGGTGCGCTCGGAGGCCGCAAATCTCTGCAAACTCCTCTAGGCTCTGGAGGGGGGCCAAGACGAGCTCCGGAGGTTGCCACTCGATGGCCAGCTCGGCGGGTTATCACAAGTGTGTAAATTACGGGGAAAATCCGGGTAGAAATCCCCTGAATGAGCGGGTTCCAGAGCAGCACCTAAAGATCACGTCTGCTTCCCCACGCGGCCGGCCACGCCCGTCTCTGCATTTCACTTTTCAAACATTCAAGTGTACTGTTTTTTTTCACTCCATTCGTCTGTGGTGTCGAGTTTTTCCGGCGGCTGCTCTGCGCTGTGATCGGCTCCTGCTCGGGTTTCTCCGACGTGTTCGGCGGGGTTAAGCCCGATGTGTTTGTGGGTTTTCGGCGTGCATTCGCCGGGTTTTGCGATGAGTGTTTGGCAGGTTTGCGGCAGCTTTTCCCTGCACTTCGACAGCCCTGCGGTGCTAGCTGAATACACTGCAGGGTCGTCAAAATGGGATCACCAAATCGCACCGAATTGAAGAGAACGAAAAGTCACCGAACGTGCGGTGGCTTTTCGATTCTCTTTGAATAACCCTGTAGGTCTTCGCCATTGAAGTCTGTGTGAGGAACAGCCACAGCAGGATAGAGAAGGGAGTTGAACATACCGAACAGGCGTTGTGGGTTCCAGAAGTGAGTGTGTATGAGGGCCGTATAATATGACTGCTTGGCTAGAAAGAGGGCAGAGCTGTAGGACCGGAGCATAAATTTATAGAGAACAAAGACTGAATAGAAGCAGGTCTTTCTCAAGTAGCATTCAGCAGTTCTAGAACATCTTTGGAGATGCCAGGTCAATTTGTTGTGCCAGGGTTCCAGGTTTTGTCACCTCATTGACCAGCTTATTGAGGGTGGAGGAAAGATAGAGTTGTAGCGGGTGATTGCTTCATTAGGACAGAAGAGAGATGAGAGTGGTACCGATATATATCAGCAAAGAATTGCTGCGAATCGAGTGAAGATTTCTGCGAGTCTTATAAAGTTTGGGTTCAGATGGAGGAACGTGGGGAGAACTAAGGTCAGAAGATGATGGCCAGAGAGAATGAGAGGTGAAATAGTGAGATAGGATATAGGGTATGAGTAGGAGAAGATGAGATCCAGAGTATTGCCAGCTGTGTGTATAGGGGAGCCGGACCACTGAGTGAGGCCAAACGAGGACATAATGGAGAGAAATTGTGAGGCAGCTGAGCTAAGCGGCGCGTCAACAGGGATATAAGTGGATGGGGAGAGAGTGTAGAAGTGAACAATAAATGCCTGATTTGAGAGACGGGGGGATGGATGCAGCGAGGGAGCAATAGAACTGGAGTGTGAGGGTGAATGGAAAGACATGGAAGTCCTTACAGTTATTGAAGTTACCGTAAACAGGAAGACGATAAGGACTGAAGTATCATTTTCATAGAAGAGGATGACAATATGAGCCTGTAGTGATAGAATAGCAAAGAGTGATGGGAACATGGGTGGAGAGGGGAAAGGTGAGGCTGAGCCATGGGTTAACTGTGTTATTGTGAAGGTTGGCTGGGTGGGTAATTGCAGGGGTGTGTGTGTGTGCGCATAATCATCTGAGAACCTCACAGGTAAAGAAGGAAAGTGGGTTTAGAAATTAAATACTGAATTAAAAGGAGGTGTTCCATCTCCTATGACATATTTCCCTTATAATAGTAGAGATGACCTTGGGGAGGGTGGGAGAGGGGTGAGTAGGGCAGGAAAGAAAGTTGTCAGACCTTTTCAGATATGAAATTTCTATAACGCATTATATTTCGCAGGACTGTTTAAATTTGGGGCCAGCAATTGCTTCACACAGACAACTCGTCTGTGTGGTTAATATATATAACAAGAATATGCATTCTAAAGACAATGGATCGTTATTGTTACGCATACAAGGGAAGACTTTTCCATTGATCAAAGAAGCTCTAATGGACTCTGGTTGTAAAAAATAAACAAGCAGATGTTAGATCAAATTGTTTAAAAGTAAGGGAACACAATGACAACTGATCTTACCCTAGGATAGGTATCTCAGTATTGTGTTTATTTTGTCAGATCGAAACTCTGAAAGACACGTAAACATTGAACAATGGGTTGCCCAATAAAGAAAAAATCCCAGAGAAGGTTAAATGGCTTGGATAAACCAGCTTGTAATGCTATGCTATTCGGCGCTATGATCTAACACTATATGGTATTTGAATATTTAATTTATGTGGTCAGTTAGAATAGATAACCTTGGCGTCTTATAAAAAACAGAGGCCCTACCACATTCAGTTGATTATTACAAATGTCTGGTGTACTAACCTGCATAAAACAGATTAAGTCTGGTAATTGTGAATGTTAAAGACGATATCACGAATGAATGAATTGATGTATGTCTGCAGAATCCTCTCATATACACATACCTGTGGAATTAAGTAAAGGGGGTATGAAATGCACACACGCCGTGGCGAAGTATGCCGGCGATGCCACAATAGAAATAAATTTTGATTTGTTAATAAAATCTATGGAGTCCCGGGATATAGGAATAAAACGACCCCAAACCAGTAAAAGATTGGCCAAATACATAAAAAAATTCCTGCAGAAGGTTGATGGTTGATCTGAGAGCGCCATCTGCTGGCCAGGTAATATAACACCTGGACAGACCCCTGGAGTTGATGAATATATATATCCTCCAATGAAATGAGGCCACATAGTGATGGGCTAGATCTAACACTGGGCGGAAGACCACTATATAGAGGAGACAATCCAGAGCAGATCAACACACTGAGAAAAGCTTGGGGAGAGACCTGAGGGACGCTTGGAGGGGAAAAAGGGCAAATATCATCAGCCCCCCTTAAGAGGTGACCACACCCTAATCTTCCACCACTCTATCTTCACTAACCGGTAAAGTATGCCTGAATAACTTGATATCTATTTTCTAATTGCATAGTCCTTACTTTAGATGTCCATCACAAACTATAGGAATATAAATGAATTATTTTGCTGTTTAAGCCTACTCAGTAGACTAGTAATTAGGGATGAGCTGTACGGGTTCGGACGGTTCGGGGTTCAACCCGAACTTAGCCTGTTCGAGCAGATTGCGAACCCCGAACATTTCCAGGTGTTCGCCGCATGTTCGACCACAATGCATTTTCCCACTGCCTGAAGCTCGTAATTGGCTACAGCCTTGCACCTGACCACAGGTCTGGTGCAAGACTGGTTGAACACTATGCCAATCACCGCTCAGAGTCCTGATTGGGCAAATTTTGCCCAATCATGGGCTCACAGAGCTAAGTCCCGCAGCACACTATATAAGGTTTCAACGCAGCGCTTTCTGCACGCATTTCAGAGGAGATTTCAAAGAAGATAGTTGTGTGTGTTGTTACTGCCGGTCTGCCACGCTACTGGGGGGGTCTGGGGGGGTCTCATTTCGACCAAATATCAGGGAATTTAGGTGATGTGTGTCTTGTCACTGTGCCAGCAAGTTTTTTTGGGGTTTACAACTTTATTTAAAACATTTGTGTATTGAGGTGATTTTCAGGGTCTTGTCACACTGTGCCAGCAAGTCTTTTTGGGTCTCATTTATACCAAATATCAGGGAATTTAGGTGATGTGTGTATTGTCACTGTGCCAGCAAGTTTTTTTGGGGTTTACAACTTTATTTAAAACATTTGTGAATTAAGGTGATCTTCTGTGTCTTGTCACCACTCACCACTGTGCCAGCAAGTCTTTTTGGGTCTCATTTCGACCAAATATCAGGGAATTTAGGTGATGTGTGTCTTGTCACTGTGCCAGCAAGTTTTTTTGGGGTTTACAACTTTCTTTAAAACATTTGTGAATTGAGGTGATCTTCTGGGTCTCGTCACACAGCCAGCAATTATTTCTGGGGCTCACTAATTTCTTTAAAACACTTGTGAATTAAGGTGATCTGTGTCTCGTCATACAAACAGTACCACGCTGTATTTTGGGGCTCACTAATTTCTTTAAAACACTTGGGAATTAAGGTGATCTGTGTCTCGTCATACAAAAAGTACCACGCTGTATTTTGGGGCTCACTAATTTCTTTAAAACACTTGGGAATTAAGGTGATCTGTGTCTCGTCATACAAAAAGTACCACGCTGTATTTTGGGGCTCACTAATTTCTTTAAAACATTTGTGAATTAAGGTGATCTGTGTTTCGTCATACATACAGTACCACGCTGTTTTTTGGGGCTCACTAATTTCTTTAAAACATTTGTGAATTAAGGTGATCTGTGTTTCGTCATACATACAGTACCACGCTGTTTTTTGGGGCTCACTAATTTCTTTAAAACATTTGTGAATTAAGGTGATCTGTCTCTTGTCACTGGCTGCCAGCTATCAGTGTGTCTCACTGAGTTATACCAGAGTTATTTAAATCTTTATACCAGAGTTGAATCAGAGTTCTGTATATATTAATCTAAATATCACTCACCATGTCTGAAAGAACAAAAAGGACAGGCAGACGCTCCCAGCCACAGATAAGAGAGCAAACAGCCCCTGTGTCAGGAGGCTGTGTCTCTGGTCATGGTGGACGTGGTGCATCCTCTGCAGGGGCACGCTTGTCCTTTCTAACTGGTGCTGGCCGTCTTAAGCAGCAGCAACATACAGAGGACTTGGTGGATTGGCTAACCAGGCCATCCTCATCCTCCGAGTCCTCTGCTATCACACACGGAGGAGTCAGCTGAATTGCTTGACTACAATGAGAGTGACATGCTGCTTGAGGATGCGCAGCAAGTACAGTGCTCTGATTCAATCTCTGAGGTTGAGCAAGGGAGTATAATCAACCTAGAGGAAGGGGGTGCCAGTGATGACACACAAATAACTGGCACTCATGTTGCCCCAGCAGCTGCAGCATACTGCCAAGTTGGCTCCAGTGACGAGGAGATAGGGGGTGAAGATGACATTGATGATGATGAGGTCACTGACTCCACCTGGGTGCCAGATCGAACTGAGGAATCAAGTGAGGAGGAGGGGGAGGAGGAGAAGGCACAGCAAACACGAGGCACAACATCCTCTGTGACCAACAGTAGCACTAGCCAGTCCAAGGCATCACATGTCAGAGCTGCTCCGGTGCAGAGCGCTGTTGTCTCAAAGAACACATGCAGGAACTCTGCTGTCTGGGAGTTCTTTAAGAAATGTGCAGCAGACCCCACCGTTGCTATTTCTAATCTATGTCAGAAATTTTGTCAGCTCTGCAGGGGCAGGTGCAGAGATGGTTTACACCATGCCAGCTTGAGCTGGGAATGATCGTCTGCGATAATGGCAGCAACCTTCTTTCCGTCCTACGCAAGGGTAAATTGACGCATGTACCATGCCTAGCACACGTCCTAAATCTGGTGGTGCAGCGTTTCCTAACCAAGTACCCAGGGCTGCCAGAGCTTCTCATCCAGGCCAGAAAAGTCTGCAGCCACTTCAGACGGTCATTCCCAGCAAGCGTTCGTCTGGCAGAAATTCAAAGAGAATTCCACCTTCCCACAAACCGTCTGATCTGTGACATGCCCACCAGGTGCAACTCGACATTAGCAATGCTGCAGCGTCTGCACAAGCAGCAGAGGGCCATCAACGAGTACCTGTGTGAGTATGGCACAAGGACAGGTTCAGGTCAACTTGGTTTCCCCCCCCCCCGCAGTGGCTGATGATCAAGGATGCATGCACTGTACTGTCACCATTTGAGGAGGAAACGAGGATGGTGAGCAGGGACAGTGCATGTATCAGTGACACAATTCCTTTAGTGTTCCTGCTGGAGCACACTCTGCAGGGAATTATAGATGTAGCTCTAGAGGCAGAGCAGCGGGAGGAAGAGGATGCCTTCCCTAGCTCTCAAGGCCCCACTCTTCCCGCAGACAGCATTCCAGCGGGTCCTACTCAGATCAGACAGGAGGAGGATGAGGAGGAGGAGGACTATTTAAGTAGTGGGGGCATTGAAGGTGGGGATTCCTCAAGGCAGGGTTTTGTGTGTCCAGAAACAGAAGGGCTTGTGTGTGGCTGGGAGGATGAAGTGCACGATACGGTCATCCTCATTGACCAGGAAGACTCGGCAGCTAATGCCACCTCCAACCTACGCTGCATGGGCTCCCTAATGATGCAAAGCCTGCTAAAGGACCCCAGGATTCGTGCTATCAAGGAAGGGATCATTACTGGTTGGCAACCCTTCTTGATCCATGATACAAGGGGAAAGTTGCAAAGCTCATCCTGCCCGCACAGAGGGAGCACAGGATGACAAAACTTGAAGACGCTCTAAAGTGAAACTTGTGTAACACCTTTCCAGGCACTGTTAGATTACTAAGTGCTGATACACCTGCTTCTGAGGCTGCAGGTGATCAGAGGAATAGCGGTGAAGGCCAGGGCCGCTTGACTGATGCATTTTTAAATTTTTTTAGTCCTCGACGACCAGGGACGTCAAATGTTCTCACCCATTGCCAGCGTCTTCACCATATGGTGCAGGACTACCTAGGGGCAAGGGCAGACCTGGATACCTTTCCAGCAGATGATCCACTGGCTTACTGGGTGTTGACATTGGATCACTGGCCAGAACTTAGCCAATATGCTATGCAGCTACTAGGTTGCCCTTCATTTAGCGTGCTTTCCGAAAGGACGTTCAGTGCCGCTGGAGGTTTTGTCACAGACAAAAGAGTGTGTCTGTCCACCGACTCTGTAGACCGGCTGACATTTATAAAAATGAATCAGTCCTGGATCATCAGCTATCAATCCCCTGATGCTGAAGTAATGGAATAGATAGGGGATGTCCTCTTCTGCATTCACAAAACCTCCAGCACTGAACTCTTCCACAATACCACAAAAGGGTTACGGTGTGAAGGCACTTGCTGCCATGAAAGGCACAATATCTGGCTGCACTGACGCCCATTAAAAAAAACAAAAAACTTTTCAATATAGGACCACATGGTCCACCCCTGCACTCTTCCACAATACCACAGAGGGGTTACTGTATGATGATACTTGCTGGCCTGGCACCAAAGGCACAATATCTGGGTGCACTGACGCCCATTACCAGATGCATATCTTTTCAATATAGGACCACATGGTCCACCCCTGCACTCTTCCACAATACTACAGAGGGGTTACTGTATGATGATACTTGCTGGCCTGACACCAAAGGCACAATATCTGGGTGCACTGACGCCCATTAACAGATCAAAAACTTTTCAATAAAGGACCACATGGTCCACCCCTGCACTCTTCCACAATACCACAGAGGGGTTACTGTATGATGATACTTGATGGCCTGGCATTAAAGGCACAATATCTGGGTGCACTGACGCCCATTAACAGATAAAAAAAAACACTTTTCAATATAGGACCGCATGGTCCACCCCTGCACTCTTCCACAATACCACAGAGGGGTTACTGTATGATAGTACTTGCATGCCTGGCACTAAAGGCACAATATCTGGGTGCACTGCCATTGACGACTGTATCAGATTCATATCCTCAGAGGGGTTACGGTGTGACGGCACTGTTGCCGACGCTAAAAGCCCAATTTTAAAGCACCTATTGTTACTTTCATCCAAAGCCTGCATAAGTTTCACAATAATTTAGCCCAAAAAAACACTAGACTTTTTCTGCGCCTCCTAAAATGTCTTTTCATACAGGCTGCCGCCCCAAGCAGTTGTTTATGGATAGATTAAAGGAAAAGCATTTACCGTCATATGAAACGTAATTTATTTGTTTTTAAGTGTTTCTATACATCCTAGAAATCCGCCACTTCACGGGCAGGTTATCGGGACCTCCTAGGCACGATATTTGAAGGAATTTTTCGTTTTTATTTTTAACCCTTATTTCATGGAAAACTCACTGTCCCTTTAAAAACGTTTTTTTAAAACTTTTTGTCCTTGTTTCCTGTCCCCCAGGGCACTACCACCTCATCAGTGAAGCATGGTGGTGGTAGTTAGGGATGAGCCGAAACACCCCCCCCCCCGAGTTCGGTTCGCATTCGAACTCGAACTTTTCAGAGCTTCGAATTCGAACTCAATACAAGTCAATGGGACTCAAAATTCGATTTTTAGAGTGCCCTCCAAGAGGGCATATGAAGGGAATAGGAGCACCAAACGTCTCGCATTGATCGGTAGCAACCTATATATATTTCTTTAGTTTAATATGGGACACATATATGCAGAATCCCTGTTAAGTTTCGTTTCTGTATCCTACAAGATTAGTTTCATTTCTGAAGAAAGGATCTGCGATTTCCCAGAAATCACGTGTTCTGTATGTTAGGGGGGGATTTTCCAGCCACTGTCTCCCGCTCTACCAATTAGAGCATGAGATGAGAAACACAGCCTCTTTTGCAGAAATGTATAAATAATGTGTTTAAACAAATAGAACCAGAGATGTGTTTTGAGTGACTACAAGGCTTCCGTGTCTTAATTTATCATTCTAATCATCTCTCCTTCAACGTTGATGAGATTTTAATCTAAGGTGTCAATATCAGCTCGAGACAGGGTTTCGAGATAAGAACTAAAAGGACGGACAGGAGACAGTTAATTCTCCACAGATTTGGAGGCAGCTGCCGAGATAACCTGTCACCCCTCGTCCTGGCGAGTATTTTTCTTGTCCAGACGAGGGCTCTGACCTCGGTTTACGAGCTAAATTGGTCCGTGCCTTTTTTTTCTTCTTTTTTTTTTAATGTATCTGGGATACAGACATAACTAAAGTGGGACAGAGTTCCCGTACGGAAGTATGTCAGGGACTGCTCCGTATCTAGGGTATCTGGGATACCCAAGGCAACCTTGGATTAACATCTAAAACTGTATATTTGATGCATGCTTATCAATAAGTATATAGATATATTGTTAAAGTATAAGTTAAAGTGCCGAGTGGTCTGTAAGGTAAGACGGACGCTCGTCATTCCTGTATTACCGGTTTAATTATATATGTGTATAAATGTTATGAATGTGGATTTAGAGTTGTGTGTGTATATGTGCTCTGTGCAGTAAGTGTATATATGTGATATATGGCTGCAGCCAGTGTGGGTATGTGCTATTTACAGAGCAAAAGTGATATATAGATATATATTGTTAAAGTATATAAGTTGTTTTTTTTCTTGAGCACTGTGAAGAGCCTCTCTTTTCTTCTTTCTTTCTCTATTTTATCTGTCTGAATATTTAATTGTACAACTAACCATGGGTACTCAAAATAGCAAGGTTAAAGAATATCCTTTACCATTAGTAGGGGAATCCTGTAAAGATTATGTAGCAAGAGTAGGAGGGACAGATTACTACCTTATTAATCCTTGGGTGGATAATATAGCGGGATGGACGGAGGCAGTCGGTAGTTTAACCCATTCCCCAGACAATGTGATAACAGTTTTTTCCACATGGATATGGTAAAGGGGTTATGCCTTGATGACACCGAAGCATGGCCCTATTACCGGGGAGACCCTCAGTGGGACATGCAGTACATGAGACTGGGAGGAGAACAGTGGTTAATTTTGGCAAGTCATTAGTTTAATAGACAGACTAAACAATGCAAAAAGGCCCCCGCAACAAGGTCTGATTGTTCCAGAGAACATAAAATAGAACAAAGTATACCACGCAATAAATAGGAAGAGCCTCGTGCCAACTGGGGACCTCGACCCCCTCCTCCTTATAAGCAGTCAATATATTTTTCCCTAGTGCGGTTTTCTGACACTGAGATATTGGGTGCAGTGGGAGCAATGGAGGACCACAAATCCTCAGCCCCCACCAAGTCCGATGATACTAAACAGGAGAACACACAAAAAAAAAAACCCTGAACCAAGTGCGCCCCCTTTGTTTAGAAATAGTGGTGAGTTTTCCCAGATCATAACCCGCACTCAGGCCGGGACCCCGATTAATCCACCAGTCAAATATGATGATGTTCTTTATTTTTTTTTTATGACCGTTGGAGACAGATTATTAAAAAAAAAAAAAAAGCCTTTGGATATAGAAGATAATAATAAAATTTTAACACACTGTCCAAAGCCAAGAGAGACCCCTTTAGGCACACTCAACTATCTAAAAAAGGCTTGTAACGGCCGCAATTTTACACAGGAAGATATGAGACTAATTATAGACGCTATTATAGATAAACAGGCTGGATGGAAGTGGAGCCAAGTCCCTTCCATTTCTGAGATACAAAAACATCCAACATCTGATAATTATATTTTAAACGATGAAGATGGAATTAATAAAATGTGGCAGGAGATTGAAAACGAAATGACCCTGGTTTACAAAGCACGGTCATCCTTGCCCATAGCGGTTGCATGCAAACAAAAACAAGGGGAGGGATCTCCTTGGGAAACTAGAAGTCACAATATATTCCAGAACAGGGGGTCTTATTATTGACTCACCAACACTCCCCCTCTTCTTAGACATGCACCATCATTTTTTTACTGATTACAGAAACACTACCCACTGAACTCCGGGACTTGGACCAGTTGTGGTCCAACGGTCCCTATGACACTGGACTGATTAGTTGCACTCCATATAAAGCCAGACTATATGACAATTGCAACTCTGTCTACCAGAAATAATATTCTTTGTCCAAAGAAAAAGAGGACGGATTGCGCCCCATGATTGACCAATTCCTAAAGGACGGCATTTTAAAACCAGTGGTATCTCCATACAGCACCCCTATTAACCCCGTAAACAAAGCTGACGGCACTGTCAGGTTCGTCCAAGACTTGCGCGCAGTTAATTCCCTAGTGATTCCAATAGCACCAATTGTCCCAGATGTTACATATCACTTCTGTCATCCATACCGGCAGCACACACACATTTTTCAGTGATTGATCTCAAGAATGCATTTTTTAGCATCCCTGTGCACCCAGACACGGCACTACTTTTTGCATTTTCATTCGAAGGCACACAGCTTACCTGGTCTAGAATGCCCCAGGGGTACGTTGATTCCCCGGTGGTCTATAGCATTGTGTTACAGGCCACTCTGAAATCCTGGCACCCCAGCCATGGTTCTGTCCTGCTGCAGTACGTGGATGATCTCCTCGTGTGCAGTCCTTCGGAGGAGGCCAGCCGGGAGGATGGTGTATCTCTATTAAAATGGTTACGAGAATGTGGCCATAAGGTCTCTCTACAGAAAATGCAATGGTGTAAAACGCAAGTCGAATATTTGGGTTTGTTCTCAGACAGGGAGAACGGAGCATCAGTCAGAAGCGAGTCCAGTCTGTCACGGGCCTGGTCAACCCGAAAACCAAGAAGGACATGCTGTCATTCTTGGGTATGATAAATTATTGTAGACAGTGGATCCCTGACTGCTCCTATTACGATAACATTCTGAGACAAGCCACCCTGTTGGGTCAATCCGATATGATAAAATGGTCAAACGAAATGTTAAATGCCTTTAGGGTTCTCAGAAATGCAATGATGACAAGCCCCGCGCTCGGCCTCCCCGATTATGTTCTTCCATTTTATTTGTTTGCAAGGGACAACTGTAAAACCATGGCCGGGGTACTGACGCAAGAACACGGTGGCCGGTTGCGCCCAGTCGCTTTTTTTTCAAAAATACTGCCAGTCACAGTGCAAGGGATGCCGGCATGTCTGAGGGCTCTAGCTGCATGCGCAATGGCTGTCAGTATGGCAGGCCAGTACACTTTAGGATGCGAAACTTACCTACACACAATATATGATGTCCTGGCTTTACTTAGAGGCATACACACCCAGCACATGTCTTCCCAGCGTTTCAGCGGCTATGAGGTCACTCTGCTCAGCAACCCTGCCTTACACATAGAGTACAGCTCCAGTATTGCGGGCCTGGCGCCCATTCTTAATGCAATACTAGGTTTTAAAGAACCCTCTGACTCACTACCTGAGGCCCATGACTGTTTTTTTAAGTATTGAGTCTGATACAGGCACCCGCTCTGACCTTATGTCCATTCCAGTACCAGACGCTGACGTAGTGTTTGTTGACGGATCCTGCACGCGACCCAATGACCAGACATACCATGCCGGATATGCAGTGGTCCAACTCCCTGATAAGATACTCGAAGCAAAATCTGTACCCTACCAATCAGCCCCGGCAGCAGAACTCATGGCCCTTACTAGAGCTTGCCAACTGTATGAAGGAAAGCCTGTCACTATTTACACAGACTCCAAATATGTTTATGGGGTTGTCCATGACCATGGAATGATATGGGAAAAGAGGGGATTTATGGCAGCAGATGGAAAGAAGATTTCCCATTTATCCCTGGTCATGGATCTCCTAGCAAGCATTTTTTTGCCATCCCAGATAGCAGTACTACACTGCAGGGCACACACTGGATCATTCAAGGACAGGTTACGTAAGGCCACAGGAGGGACATTCAAGAAATGGAAAATAGTGCTCCCAATAGTCCTAGAAGAAATCAGGATGTCAGTAAATAGGAACACAGATTATTCCCCTTTTGAGATACTGATGGGGCGCCTATTTCCTTTGCCATGGTCACGAATACCCCTGGCACTGGAGACAGGGGACCTAGAACAGATAAGGGATGAGTATGTCAGGCAGCTAATAACCACTCGAGGAAACCAGAGACGAAGTTACTTTTAGGTTTTCTCTTTCAGACACACCAACCCACCTGTTCAATCCAGGAGACAAGGTCCTGGTAAAGAGACTGCAAAAGGGAAAAAGGCCGGAGGAATTCACGTATGGACCAGAGACCACGGTGGTAGCCGTTACTCGCACAGCTGTACTGACGGAGGATAGCCCGGTCTGGATCCACGCCTCCAGGATCAAGAGAATCCCGCAAGGGGCACTAACGGGGGCAGCTAATAGCCTTGGCCTCCATCAGGAAGAGGACCCGGACCAAGAGACACTCACGAGGGCAGGCAGCCCTGTCCTCCAACAAGGGAAAGATGACGACCAAGGATTCTTTCCGAAGAATGTGGAATCTCATGCTGGGAAGAAAAAGACTGAAACGATATGGTTACCACCCTCGCCAAAGTTGTCCCAACCCCTGTTGCCCAGCCCCACCACAAGTCCCTTACAGCTCAGCATTATTTGTTTTCTTCTTTTCCTGGTCTTAAATTGCCCGCAATGCCAAACCAAAGACGTTTACATGACACAAGATAAAGGACAAATGACTTTTTGGTATAATTCCTCAGCCGGGAGAAGGGATATATATTTACCCTGGGGAATATACTTGCTACCGATCTATTGAGAGGGGTAGGAACCTTACCTTTTTCCCTGAGGGGTATTGCTCTAAATACAGCACTATAAACAGTACTAAGTTGCAGAATCAGGTTTTTTTAATTGGGGATCTCTACTGGATATGTGGAGACCTCAAGATTAGGGCGCGCCTGCCCCTCCAGTGGTCCGGTGAGTGTGCCCTATCCAAAGCAGTTATGGGATTTCATATTGTTTTAGACCCCGAGGAAATTCCAACTTTTTCCACTCAGCGCATAAAGCGAAAGGCTCCGAACCCCCAGGGAAGTCTTGACCCACACGTCTATATTGATGCAATTGGGGTTCCAAGAGGGGTCCCTAACGAGTTTAAAGCAAGGGATCAAGTCAAGGCGGGCTTTGAGTCCTTCCTAGCCCCCCTTGTTACTATTAACAAGAATGTAGATTGGATTAATTATTTGTACTATAATCAGCAGTGTTTTGTTAATTATACGCGAGATGCTCTACAGGGTCTTGCGGAGCAGTTACAATCGACTTCTATTATGACTTTCCAGAATCGGATGGCTCTGGACAAGATATTAGCCGAAAAGGGAGGCGTGTGTAAGATGATCGAAGGGACGGGTACATGCTGCACCTACATCCCTGACAATGTGGGCCCCAATGGCAAGGTTACCTGCGCCATAAAAAAATTGACAGAACTTTCAGAAGAAATGAAACGTAACTCGGGAATAGACAATCCCTGGGACCAATATTTTGGGTGGTTCAAGGGATGGCGCCAGGCTCTAACCCAGCTAGGCATTATTCTACTGCTAATTATTCTCTGTATCGCCATTATTGTTTATTGTCTAATGCCCTGTTTAAAACAGATGGCAAATAAAGTCACCTCATCCAATATGATGCTTAGTCTTCCCTCTAATACCCCTGAGGACTATACTCAGCATGTGCAGCTGCGTCGCATAATCCATAATAGGCAAAGAAATGGGATTCTAGGAGGACAGTAGCGAAGACTGGAATTGGGAGACTGTCATGTGTTATCCGTTCCGTGACAGGTACTGCGCCCCTGGTTCTAATGTTTCTCGTCTGAGTAATGAGGGATTTATTCCCCTGCTCACGCTGTCCAAGGACTGTTTAAAGAATCATATGTTAAAACAGAATGATTCTAAGAGGGGATTGAAGGGAATAGGAGCACCAAACGTCTCGCATTGATCGGTAGCAACCTATATATATTTCTTTAGTTTAATATGGGACACATATATGCAGAATCCCTGTTAAGTTTCGTTTCTGTATCCTACAAGATTAGTTTCATTTCTGAAGAAAGGATATGCAATTTCCCAGAAATCACGTGTTCTGTATGTTAGGGGGGGATTTTCCAGCCACTGTCTCCCGCTCTACCAATTAGAGCATGAGATGAGAAACACAGCCTCTTTTGCAGAAATGTATAAATAATGTGTTCAAACAAATAGAACCAGAGATGTGTTTTGAGTGACTACAAGGCTTCCGTGTCTTAATTTATCATTCTAATCATCTCTCCTTCAACGTTGATGAGATTTTAATCTAAGGTGTCAATATCAGCTCGAGACAGGGTTTCGAGATAAGAACTAAAAGGACGGACAGGAGACAGTTAATTCTCCACATGCAATTCTCCATATGCTAGATATTTGCCATAAAAGGTGTATGGGGGTCCGGGTAGTGCCCTGGGGGACAGGAAACAAGGACAAGAAGTAAAAAAAAAAACTTTTAAAGGGACAGTGCGTTTTCCATGAAATAAGGGTTAAAAATAAAAACGAAAAATTCCTTCAAATATCGTGCCTAGGAGGTCCCCATAACCTGCCTGTGAAGTGGCGGATTTCTAGGATGCATAGAAACATTTTAAAAAAATGTCCGGGTCCGGGTAGTTTCCTGGGGGACAGGAAACAAGGACAAAAAGTTTAAAAAAAGACGTTTTTAACCCCTTCACTGCTGACGACGTGTGGGCTCAGTTACTCCCGCTGCATGCTGAGGAGGATGTGTCCCACACGTCATCAGCTTTGCGGGACCCCCGGCGGAGATACTCACCTCTCTGTACGGGGTCCCGCGGCGTTCTGACTTCAGCGTCCTCAGACGCCGTGAGATGTCGTGTATAGAGATGCTGATGGGGTTGTGTATAGAGATGCTGTTTGTGTATAGAGATGCTGATGGGGTTGTGTATAGAGATGCTGTGAGGTTGTGTATAGAGATGCTGTGTATAGAGATGCTGATGGGGTTGTGTATAAGATGCTGTTTGTGTATAGAGATGCTGATGGGGTTGTGTATAGGGATGCTGTGAGGCTGTGTATAGAGATGCTGATGGGGTTGTGTATAGAGATGCTGTGTGGCTGTGTATAGAGATGCCGATGGGGTTGTGCATAGAGATGCTGTTTGTATATAGAGATGCTGATGGGGTTGTGTATAGAGATGCTGTGAGGTTGTGTATAGAGATGCTGTGTATAGAGATGCTGATGGGGTTGTGTATAAGATGCTGTTTGTATAGAGATGCTGATGGGGTTGTGTATAGGGATGCTGTGAGGCTGTGTATAGAGATGCTGATGGGGTTGTGTATAGAGATGCTGTGTGGCTGTGTATAGAGGATGCGATGGGGTTGTGCATAGAGATGCTGTTTGTATATAGAGATGCTGATGGGGTTGTGTATAGAGATGCTGATGGGTTGTTTATAGAGATGCTGTTGTGTGTATAGAGATGCTGATGGGGTTGTGTATAGAGATGCTGTGTATAGAGATGCTGTGAGGCTGTGTATAGAGATGCTGGCCTGTGTATAGAGATGCTGTGTATAGAGATGCTGATGGGGCTGTGTATAGAGATGCTGTGAGGTTGTGTATAGAGATGCTGTGAGGTTGTGTATAGAGATCTGCTGGGGCTGTGTATAGTGTGATGCCTTGCGGCACAGAAGTGCGCCTAGCCCCAGTTGGGGCACCATATAGGATGCATAGAAACATTTTAAAAAATGTCCGGGTCCGGGTAGTTTCCTGGGGACAGGAAACAAGGACAAAAAGTTTTAAAAAAGACGTTTTTAACCCTTCACTGCTGACGACGTGTGGGCTCAGTTACTCGGATGCATGCTGAGGAGGATGTGTCCCACACGTCATCAGCTTTGCGGGACCCCGGCGGAGATACTCACTCTCTGTACGGGATCCCGCGGCGTTCTGACTTCAGCGTCCTCAGACGCCGTGAGATGTTGTGTATAGAGATGCTGATGGGGTTGTGTATAGAGATGCTGTTTGTGTTATAGAGTGCTGATGGGGTTGTGTATAGAGATGCGTGGTGAGGTTGTGTATAGATGCTGTGTACAGAGATGCTGATGGGGTTGTGTATAAGATGCTGTTTGTGTATAGAGATGCTGATGGGGTTGTGTATAGGGATGCTGTGAGGCTGTGTATAGAGATGCTGATGGGGTTGTGTATAGAGATGCTGTGTGGCTGTGTATAGAGATGCCGATGGGGTTGTGCATAGAGATGCTGTTTGTATATAGAGATGCTGATGGGGTTGTGTATAGAGATGCTGATGGGGTTGTGTATAGAGATGCTGTTTGTGTATAGAGATGCTGATGGGGTTGTGTATAGAGATGCTGTGTATAGAGATGCTGATGGGGTTGTGTATAAGATGCTGTTTGTGTATAGAGATGCTGATGGGGTTGTGTATAGGGATGCTGTGAGGCTGTGTATAGAGATGCTGATGGGGTTGTGTATAGAGATGCTGTGTGGCTGTGTATAGAGATGCCGATGGGGTTGTGCATAGAGATGCTGTTTGTATATAGAGATGCTGATGGGGTTGTGTATAGAGATGCTGATGGGGTTGTGTATAGAGATGCTGTGTATAGAGATGCTGTGAGGCTGTGTATAGAGATGCTGTGTATAGAGATGCTGATGGGGCTGTGTATAGAGATGCTGTGAGGTTGTGTATAGAGATGCTGTGAGGTTGTGTATAGAGATGCTGATGGGGCTGTGTATAGTGATGCCTTGCGGCACAGAAGTGCGGCCTAGCCCCAGTTGGGGCCACCATATTGGATGGCGGCTCCACCCCCGGGTCCCCCCTCACTGCCGGACGTCCTCACGCATAGCGTGATGACGTCAGATAGCCGGGGAAGCCCTAGCTGCCCAGAATCCCCTGGTGGAGATAGGGGGTTCATTTGAACCCCGATATCTCCAGGCAGCTAGGGGGTCATGGAGGGTGTCAATCGAAAAGGCCTGAGCATGGCCTTTCGAATGATACCCAACATGACCAGGTATAAATTTAAAAAAAACTACATTTTTTTTGTGTGTTATTTTTATTAATGTAGCAATATTGTTCACATTTCAATTATAATGTGAACAATGATGCTGCACTAATGATTTTTTTCTATGGGGTGCATTTGCTATAAATCACGTAATTCCCCCCACAAAATGTAACAAGTCCCCATTTCTAATTTTTGTACAAGCGCACCCCATAGAAAACATAACCGCAAACGCTCATGTGCTAAAATGTGAAAAAACAACATTTTACACACTGCAGATGATTAAAAATTCAATTTTTATTGCATTTTTTGTCATAATATACAGCCAGGACATGACGTATACATATAAAAATGATATATAATGAATCTGCGGAGTCTGCCGGAAAGAACGATATCTAATATGTCTGGGTGATTTAATAAAATATGGCTTCAAATCGCGTTTAAACATGATGAGCGAAAGCGGTAAAAATTAGCTGAGCGCACAGCAGTGAAATGCAGCATATTAGAGGAAGATTTAGTAGAGAAATTAACACTTCTCAGAAGCAGACACCACACCCTCAGTATAGTCTACATACATACAATGTATCAAATTCATTAGACCAGACTAAAAACACCTGTTTATGCCGTTTGAGAACACAGGTCATTCAGAGGTGAGAATCTTTGCACAAACACATTAGTTTTTAATTCAATATCTAATAAACCGTTGCTTATAATATTCTGCAGTAAAGAGTCTCTTTATTTCTAGATTTTTTAGTATTTTTTAAGCATTTTCAATACTTTTTCCAAAAAAATTTTTTTGAGAACTCGAACCGAACACGCCAAAAAGTTTGAAGTTCGCAAACTTGCGAACGGCCAAAGTTCGAATCGAACTCCGAACTGATCGAACCGAACAGCTCATCCCTAGTGGTAGTGTCATGGCGTGGGCATGTGTGGCTGCCAATGGAACAGGTTCTCTTGTATTTATTGATGATGTGACTGCTCACAAAAGCAGCAGGATGAATTCTGAAGTGCTTCGGGCAATATTACCTGCTCACATTCAGCCAACTGCTGCAGAACTCATTGGACAGCTCTTCACAGTGCAGATGGACAATGACCCAAAGCATACTGCAAAAGCAACCAAAGAGTTTTTGAAGGGACAGAAGTGGAATGTTATGCAATGGCCAAGTCAATCACCTGACCTGAATCCTATTGAGCATGCATTTCACTTGCCCCAAGAACAAGCAGGAACTGAAGACAGTTGCAGTAGAGGCCTGGCAGAGCATCACCAGAGATGAAACCCAGCGCCTGGTGATGTCTATGCGTTCCAGACTTCAGGCTGTGATTGACTGCAAAGGATTTGCAACCAAGTATTAAGAAGGGAAAGTTTGATTTATGGTTATTATTCTGTCCCATTCCCTTTGGTCCCTTAACAAGTGGGAGGCACATCTGCAAACTGCTGTAAGTCCTACACCGTTCACCTGAGTTGGATGTACATACCCTCAAATTAATGCTGGCAGTCTGCAGTTAAAGCACATTGTGTTTGTTTCATTCCAAATCCATTGTGGTGCTGTATAGAGCCAAAAATGTTAGAATTGTGTCGATGTCCCAATATTTCTGGACCTGACTGTATATGTTCTGCTAAATAGCACTAAGCATCTTCCAACCATCTGAGAAAAACAAGTTACGAAATAGAGTTCAGCTAGCAAGCAACCATGTCTGATTGAGACAATATGGCCGAACTCCGGTTGAGCTGAGCATATCCAGATCATCACCCCCTTTTTATTTTGTTTACAGTGATCAGGCCTCGAATGACCTTCATCTATTGAGCTTTTGACTAGCATTAGCATACATATCTCTTAGCTGGGGGTCTAAGCGTTTAGTTTTCTATATGGTTACAATCACCATGATAAAGCAAACAACAATCAAAATAAGCAAGATTATCAACGGATGTGTCAACCAATGGACCTCTCCATTCCAAGGACAAAATTTGGAACCACCAAACCATCTGACACCATGTGATCTGTTGCTTCCGTTATGCAATTTTTCACTGCTGAGCCATTTCACCCCTGTGTGCTGAGCTAATTTTAACTGTTTGGGGCTCATCATGTTTACATGCGATTTAAAGTCCTGTTTTATTGTAGGACCCAGACAATTTATATATCCTTTTTTATGACAAACTCGGCAGATTCATAATATATCATTAGTATAGGTATAAGTCATGTCCTGTCAGAATGCTATAACAAAAAAGATTTAAACAAAATGTGAATTTCCATTCAGTTTCAATCATTTACAGTGTGTAAAATATTTTTTTTCACATTTTATCATTCAAGCTTTTGTGGTTTTATATTCTATGGGGCAATCATGTTAAGGAAATTAGAAATGGGAAATCGGTTATTGTATTCTTCACAAATTAAAACACAATTGTAACTAAAATATTTTTCATCGTGCGAAATGAGGTTAATGTAGCGTCATTGTTCAGATTGTTATTGACTAGTGAGCAATAGTGCTGCATTATAAATAAGAAGAAATATATTTATTTTATTTCTGTAATTTTATTATTACCTGGTCATGTTTGGTATCACTGAAAAGGCCATACTCTGGTATCATTGGAAAGGTCATGACCCTCTAGTGTGTACTGATTGTGAAATATAGGGGTCCAAAGGACCCACCATATCTCTAACATAGGGAATTCCCTGCTCGGCTTGGGGGGATAATTCCCTTTCTGATGTCATCGTGCCCATGTGCAATGACGTCAGTGAATGAGGGAAGGCTCCGGATGCAGGGCTGACATACAAGATGTCAGCTCCCACTGGAAGATGTCTGTGATCCGGAGCTGATTGGTGTTATTGGTAAGGGGTTAAGAAGGGCATCGCTGGAAAGGTCAGACTGTGACATTTCCACCAATGCTTCTCTAGCCTTCCTAAACCTTACAGATGGGAGATAGAGGGGTCTCGAGGAGGTTAGTGCATCGGCCAGGGTATAAAAGGAACTTCAAGGAAGACAGACTACTGCGAGACCCCGGCCAGAGAGGTGCGTATACCCTGCAGCGCTGCAGAGACCCCATGACATGTGGGGTACGTTATCTGCATACAGTGAGGAAACACCATGACATTCCCCACACGTGGTCTGCAGTGAAGGGGTTAAAAGGACACTCTACTCATTCCGACCGCGTTATTGTTTTAAAGTGGTCAAGATGTGAGGAGTGTCCCGCCTCTCTGCTGCCCTGATCTGGTGAAAACGCTGGGTGAAGCTGGACTGGATGAGACGTTTACTCATTCTGGGCATTTAGAGTTTTACACCTCTGAGTCGTCACATGTTCAAAAAGTCCTTAAAGCAAAACATTTCCCATAAAACACTGACATGGCCTATATCTTGTGTGAATCATTTTACTTATTAAGGTTTTATTGCATATAGAATATAGACTTACATGCAGAAGAGTGTCATACATATAGGGAGGAGGAAGAGGGGAACAGGATGGGATTTGTGGGGGGGGGGTATTTGCTTTTGTTCGCAATCACAAGGTCATCTTATCCTTTAATACAGGGGTCAGCAACCTCGGCTCCCTGATGTTTTGGGAACTACATCTCCCAAAACATCAGGGAGCCAAGTTTGCGGACCCCTGCTTTAATACAACAAGACGTATCATAGCTAGTAATAAAGCAAGGAATAATACACACAGGAGATCTGCAGTCTATCAGAGCAGCATCTGCCCCACGTGATGTTTACTGTCTACAATTCCCAGAATTCTTTGAATGCAAAAAATGGCCAGATAATCGTGGGAGCTGTAGTTCAGAAAATCTGAGGGGCGCAGAGTTTGAGATCCCTGAATCAGAGGAGGAGGGCAAAAATGTGAGGGTAAGAGTATGACTGGAAGACGCCTGCAGGCAGTGGGAGGGGGACGGGGCAGAAACCAACTCTATTGAGCACAGGTAAGGTGTCAATGAGCCAGAAGTAGCAGAGGTGCATGTAACTTCCTGTGTGACCCTCTGCCATTGATTGCGGAGTTCCTCCACAGTATAAATGTTTCCAACAGCTGAAATTCATGATCAGAAGGGTGGTGGTTAACGTTTGTACCAAAAATGAGGAAAACATCACTTTAACCACATTAAAACATTGTTATTCCATTATTTAATCTTTTATATACACAGAGAGGCTTATTGGGGTTTGGTGCAATAGGCAGAACGAGTCAAGAGTGGGTTTAATTACTTGATATAAAGTTTTGCAAACGCCTTCACGAAAGAGAACTAAAAGGAGGGCAAGACCACAAACGTGTATGTATCTGCCTGCCCCTTGTGCATGTCGAGCAGGATCCCGCCTCCCTGGCACGGAAGTGTCACAATCTATCTGCGGTCCTGTACCATCTTGTCAGCAATTTGTAGGTATTTACTGGATATTTAGATGCTGTGGAGAAGCTGTGAGCTAGCATGCATATTTTACCCCAGTCCTCCTTGGTCAGCGGGATGTGCTGGTCTTACTCCTATTTGCTTTTGAAAGAGGATGGGGTCTGTGTGTCGGATTGTACGATACATAATAATGAGACAGTCAGGTAATTTTTCCTGTGTCGTCAATTGTTCAAAGGGGGTAAGTGGGGGGTATATGAGGTGGGAGGGGCCAGTGATCTTAAATCCTGTAGGCGACACTGAAGGTGGAAGTGAAAAACAAAGCTCGCTGGATGCGCCAGAGGTAGTTGAGCAATGACTATTGATTCCACCTGACATGTATAATCCCAGTTTGTGGAAATCATTTTATGTGTTGCCAGATACGAGCCCTGAAAAAACATTTCCAGTATTCCGTGCAAATAAATGTCTTTCCTCGTCCGTAAACCATGTTATGTGCTGGAAGATATAAATCATCAGAAAAACATTTCCCACATTCAGGGCATTTAAATGTTTGTTTTTTTTGTCTGAATCATTTTATGTGTTACAAGATTTGCGGCATCAGAAAAACATTTTCCTCCTTCATGTTGTTCAAACATTTCTCAGATTCAGTGCATATAAATGATTATACTCCTGTGTGAATTTGTTTTTATATACTGTAAGTTCAGATTCCTGGATAAAACATTTCCCATATTCAGTACAAGTAAATGGCTATACTCCGGTGTGAATCCTTCTATGTCTTGCAAGTTGTGAGGCAGCCGAAAAACATTTTTCTTGTTCATGTAAATAGTATTTTTCCTGTGTGAATCCTTTTATGTCTTACAAGAGCCGAGGGATCGTTAAAACATCTCCCACATTCAAGGCATTTAAATGGTTTTTCTCCCGTGTGAATCCTTTTATGTTTACCAAGAGAAGAGGGATCATTAAAACATTTCCCACAGTTAGTGCATTTAAATGTTTTTTCTCCTGTGTGAATCCTTTTGTGTGGTGCAAGATGTGAGGCATCGCTAAAACATTTCCCACATTCAAGGCATTTATATGGTTTTTCTCCTGTGTGAATCCTTTTATGTGTTGCAAGATGTGAGGCTTGAGAGAAACATTTCCCACATTCAGAGCAATTAAATGGTTTTTCTCCTGTGTGAATCCTTTTATGTGTTGCAAAATGTGGGGCTTGAGAGAAACATTTCCCACATTCAGGGCATTTAAATGGTTTTTCTCCTGTGTGAATCCTTTTATGTGTGACAAGATGAGAGGCCCGAGAGAAACATTTCCCACACTCAGTGCAATTAAATGGTTTTTCTCCTGTGTGAATCCTTTTATGTGTAGCAAGATGAGAGGCCCACAAGAAACATTTCCCACACACAGTGCATTTAAATGTTTTTTTGCCTGTGTGAATCTTCTGATGCTTGCTAACAGTAATACTGTCTACATACTCTTTCCCAAATTCCGGGCATGAGATGGCTTGTCCTTCAATGTGAAGGTGTTGATGGTTAAGGTCTGATTCAGAACATGGCTCTTCTTCTCTGCAATTAGTTTCATGTATCACAAGGTCAGGCTCATTATATGAGAGTTTCCCCATTTCAGAAGAAGGCGCTGAATGTCCTTTATAAACGGAATTATGAGGAAGGAGATCTGTATAATATATACTGTGATCTGGCTTTCTGGATTCTATTAAGGACTCGCTATGGTTTATTTCCACTGGGTTTGTATTGGATTTTAAATAGTCTCCTATATTATCAGGTGACCATTCTGTCTGTGTATGTTCAGGGGGTTCATACAGGTCGGTGTCTGTAAGATTTTCCTCGTCACATGAGTCCGGTTCCTCCTTTATAACAACACATAGATATTCTGTCTGTGTAGGTTCTGGGGGTTCATACATGTCGCTGTCTGTGAGATTTCCTTCTCCATATGTGGGTGATTCCTCCTTAATGTCAGTAGATGGATATTCAGTCTGTGTATGTTCTGAGAGGGGAGAAATGTCAGAATGTGAGATATCTCCTTCTCCATGTGACTCTGTTTCTGTCCCTGTATAAGTAGAGGTATATTGTGTCTGTGTATGTGCATGTTCTGGGGGTTCATACATGTCGCTGTCTGTGAGATTTCCTTCGTCACATGAGGCCGGTTCCTCCTTAATATCAGTGGGTGAATATTCTGTAGGTTCTGTGATTGATAAATCTCTTTCTCTGGGACGTGTCTTTCTTCAGAAGCCAGAGATTCTCGCTCTGTGCATGTTGCAGATTCAGCTCGTCCTTTTCTCGTCTTGTTCAGATCCTTTTCCACATTATTGCTTATAATTTCACTTCCATTTTCACATCCAACATCCCATAAAGAAACCGGAGGGTGAAATTCACTGGATACAGATTTATCTATTGGAAGGAAAAATCACAAACACGTGAGATGTTCATTCAGGAACACGTCTATTACACGGCACAGCGAACAGTTCAGGGGATTATTGGGACACGTTGCTCAGGGATTGGACACAAACATTATGAGAATTAACCCCTTAACGCCGTAGGACATACAATTACGTCCTGCGGCGTTAAAGCCTGCCTAATGCAGGATGTAATTGTAACGCCGCAGGACATAATTGTACATCCTCGGCGTTTGTAGCCCCCCCTCGGCAGATACTCCCCTCCTCCGGCGGCGGCTCCCTCGCTGATCTGAGTACCACGGAGTCAGATCGGCAGGGTTTACTCCTCCGGCGCACTGACTGACGTCATGGTGCCAGGGGTGCGATCACGTCAGTTTCAGGCGTCCCCCCCCCCCCTGCCGGAGTAGGGGAAGCGCCTGAAGGGGAGGGGGGGGATCCTTTGGATCCCTCTATCTCCCCATTGCCGGGTACCAGGACGCTGTGGCCAGCATCCCTGGAAGGGTCACAGCCTGATAAGAAATAATAAAAATAATTAAATAAATATGTGGTTTTTTTTAATGCAGCACTATTGTTCACATTTCAATTATAATGTGAACAATGATGCTTCACTAATGATTTTTTTGGGGGGGGGGGTTAGCTAAAATCACGCAATTTCTCCCCAAAAAGAAAAAAAAAAAATGGGTTCCCAAGTCTACCCATAGCATACAAAGGCTCGGTTAATAAAATTTTAAAAAAAATACACACTGTGGAAGATTGAAATTTTATTGAAAACTCACATTTTTTGTTATACAGTGGCAAGAAAAAGTATGTGAACCCTTTGGGATTACGTGGAGTTTTGTATGAATTGGTCATAAAAAGTGCTCTGATCTTCATCTAAGTCACAACAATTACAAAAACACAGTCTGCTTAAAATAATACAACACAAACCTTATAGGTTTTCATGTTTTTATTGAACAGAACATGTAAACTTTCACAGTGCAGGGTGGAAAAATTATGTGACCCTTTGGACTTAATAACTGCTTGACCCTCCTTTGGCAGCAATAACCTCAACCAAACGTTTCCTGTAGTTACAGATCAGACCTGCACAACGATCTGGAGTAATTTTGGACCACTCCTCTTCACAAAACTGTTTCAGTGTAGCAATATTCTTGGGATGTCTGGTGTGAATCGCTCTCTTAAGGTCATGCCACAGCATTTCAATCGGGTTGAGGTCAGGACTCGGACACTCCAGAAGGTGTATTTTGTTTTGTTGAAGCCATTCTTTTAATGAATTACTTGTATGCTTTGGGTCATTGTCCGGTTGCATCACCCATCCTCTGCAGAGCTTCAGTTGGCGGACAGATGGTCTTACGTTTTCCTGCAAAATGTCTTGATAGACTCTGGAATTAATTTTTTCATCAATGACAACAATCCGTCCAGGCCCGGAGGCAGCAAAGCAGCCCCAAACCATGATGCTCCCTCCGCCATGTTTTACAGTGGGGATGAGGTTTTGATGTTGGTGTGCTGTGCCTTTTTTTCTCCACACATAGTGTTGTGTGTTTTTTCCAAACAACTCAATTTTGGTTTCATCTGTCCACAGAATATTTTGCCAGTAGTGCTGTGGAACATCCAGGTGCTCTTTTGCAAACTTCAAATGCGCTAGAATATTCTTTTTGGACAACAATGGCTTCCTCCGTGGTGTCCTCCCATGTACTCCATTCTTAAGGTTTTCCTTATTGTAGATGTGTCAACAAAAATGTTAGCATGTGCCAGAGATTTCTGTAAGTCTTTAGCTGACACTCTAGGCTTCTTCTTTACCTCATTAAGCATTCTGCGCTGTGCTCTTGCAGTCATCTTTACAGGACGACCACGCCTAGGGAGAGTAGCAACAGTGCTGAACTTTCTCCATTTGTTGACAGTCTGTCTTACCGTGGACACATGAACATCAAGGCTTTTGGAGATACTTTTGTAACCCTTTCCAGCTTCATGCAAGTCAACAATTCTTGATCGTAGGTCTTCTGAGAGCTCTTTTCTGTGAGGCATGGTTCACATCAGGCAGTGCTTTTTGAAACCAGTAAACCCAAAACTGGTGTGTGTTTTTAAAGGGCAGGACAGCTTTCAGCAACACATCCAATAATATCACACTGATTGGACTGAAGGTTGGCTCACTGCTGGCTCCAATTAGCTCTTGGAGAAGTCATTAGGCTAGTAATTCACATACTTTTTCCACCTTGCACTGTGAATGTTTACATGTTATGTTCAATAAACACATGAAAACATATAATGTTTGTGTTGTATTATTTTAAGCAGACTGTGTTTTTCAAACTGTTGTGACTTGGATGAAGATCAGAGCACATTTTATGACCAATTCATGCAAAACTCCACGTAATCCCAAAGGGTTCACATACTTTTTCTTGCCACTGTAATAATATATCATTATTATATGTAATCTGCCGAGTCTGCCGGAAAGAATGATATATAATTTGTCTGGGTGGTATAATACGTGACTTAAAAACGGTCAAAATGAGCTCAGCAAACTTCTACTTCCGAAACAGCGTCGAAGTTGTAAAATTACTCCCGTCCTTAAGGGGTTAAAGCATCTCTTACCCAGTGTAAAAACAGGCTGGTGATTCTCCATCAGGACGTCCTCATAGAGCTCCTTGTGTCGATCCACATACTCCCTCTCCTCCATGGAGAGATAGACAGTGACATCCTCACAGCGTATAGGAACCTGACACACACAATTACACAGTCACCATCCAGACACATGCCTTGGTGTTAGCGTATAATGTCCCATTCCCAGCAGCCTCACCTCTCCAGTCAGCAGACGGATGATCTGATTGCTCAGCTCCAGGATCTTCTCATGGTTTTGCTCATGGATTCCTGAGTGAGGTGGAGGCTCCCTATTGAAGCTTTGGCTCCTGCCGTGTCCTTCTGATATTTGGTGATGGCTGCTGTTACTGACCATCTCTTGGATCTTCACCACCATATAACCCTAAATATTGAGAGTGACCCCATTATAGAGAGGTATAAACATGTCCGGACCCTGGCCCCCCCATGCTTTTTTGTATGTACAGTGTGTTATCTCCATATGTGCTGTATGATGTGCTGTATCCTTTATTTACACATGACAGGCATTAACATGAATCTACTACGGATTTGCCTCTGAAATGTCTCCTGGGTCACACAGCTCCAGGGGGATTTAATATCAGCAGGAATATGGCAATCTCATGGAATCTCTTACCTCTCCAGTTAGCAGAAAGATCATCTCCAGAGTAAGATCCAGGATCCTTTGGGTCAGTGGATCCATGGCTGGGTCCGGATTCATTGTCACAGGTTACCTGGATTCCCGGATCTTGTGGAGGGAACAATTAGAGGAAGCACAAACTGTCTGAAAAACACAGGAATCTCTGGAACTCTGTTCGATTATACTCTACGGGCATTCCACTCTGTCCCGTTATTCTCTGTGGGCATTCCGCTCGGTCCCGTTATTCTCTATGGGCATTCCACTCGGTCCTTTATTCTCTATGGGCATTCCACTCGGTCCCGTTATTCTCTATGGGCATTCCACTCGGTCCCGTTATTCTCTATGGGCATTCCACTCGGTCCTGTTATTCTCTATGGGCATTCCACTCGGTCCTGTTATTCTCTATGGGCATTCCACTCGGTCCTGTTATTCTCTATGGGCATTCCACTCGGTCCTGTTATTCTCTATGGGCATTCCACTCGGTCCTGTTATTCTCTATGGGCATTCCACTCGGTCCTGTTATTCTCTATGGGCATTCCACTCGGTCCTGTTATTCTCTATGGGCATTCTACTCGGTCCTGTTATTCTCTATGGGCATTCTACTACCCTATTAAGGGCTATGGTCATTCCATTCTGTCATTCCTTTTAGTAGCTCCCCAGGATTAGTGCAGGAATAAGAAGAAACCAGCTTTCCATTTGTTACAATTTGGGACATGACACCCACACATACCTGAGCCACCTCTCCCAGGATATCAGCTGTGTCTGAACGACTCCTGTGTGTGGCCTCTCCAGTCACAAGTGAGCAGAATCATGGAGCCCGTTGTAAGGGCTGGAAATTCCCTGCACAGCCTCAGCTTCTCTCTCTTACACTCACACACAATTTCCTGGAGCAAAACAGGGGGATGGGCGCACTCTAATGACATCACCCCTCATGTGACTGGCTGCAGGGCTCACATGGTGCAGTGGTAGGGGAATGGCAGACACTGAGCTGACAAGAAGATTCTGGCTGGAGACTGGAGCCCCACTATGGACAGGAAACATGTGACCTCCACTCACTCAAAAGGTTTTTTTTTCTTTGAACTCAACTTTAATGTAACGAACAACAGTAAACACGATAATTCTGAACACTGTTTTCTGCTCAATTTTCATAATTAAGGGTAAATAAACTGATTTATTACATTAAGATACTGCATGTTAGGGCAAAGAATAGTAATGATTGGAAGTTATGAATACATCATCTCAGAAAGTCAGAGGATTCCTCCAGCATTTTGAGTTTTCAAGTATTATGTACTGTTTAAAATACACAGTGGGAAAGGGTTAAAGCAGGGATCTCTCACTAAGGCTGCGGTGTTCTGGCACATGTGGGAACCTCTCATATGTGGGGACCGGCGCACTTCCGGTGACGTTTCAGCCGCTCACATCAAGGAACCACCAGCAATGCGTCGGAGACGCGCTCGCTGCGATTACAGCCATCTGTAATTGTACTTGGGGCTGGGGAGACACAGGGTATATATCAATCAGAACTTCACAGGGACTGCTTCCTGTTATTTGCTGAAAATATCAGCAGATGGCAGGACAAACACTGTATCGCCCTTGCAGGACCTCATACAGCTGTGCTCTGCAAGCAGCCTACATGAGAGCTGGGGTATCCAATCGGCGGTACGCATGCGCATTGCTGGTGGTTCCTTGATGTGAGCGGCTGAAACGTCACCGGAAGTGCGCCGGTCCCCACATATGAGAGGTTCCCACATGTGCCAGAACAGCGGTCACAAGAGCATGAGGCCTCACCTCCTCTCTCTGGTCACCTGTCACCACGGAGGGGAGGCAGCCGCAAAACCACGATATTTGGGGGCTCAAGGAACAGCTGCTTTGGGCCCCATAACAATGACTGGGCCCAGAGCAACTGCATCACGCTAAAGACAGCCCTGCCTGGGCAGCCCCTCAGTGGTGGAATGCCAGGGCCTGGTTGCAAGTACGACCCTGGTAGTTCCACCACTGGGGTCGCCGGATGGCCAGCTGCCTTGCCGGACGGCTGGCTATATCAGCCGGCCGACCGGCACGGGAGGCTAGTGGCTGACTGGCCCGGGAGGCTAGCGGTGTTCAAAAAAAATAAAGTCTTTTGGCTGAAAATGAAAAAAATAAATGGTTGAATAAAAAAAAATATATATAAAAACGATAATGATTTTACATTGAAACCTCTGGGATTCACCTGTTTAAACCTGTCGAACTGAATCACCAAAAATCAGGGCATTTCACTGACACTTCGGTGCAGTTCTGTATTTTGTGAATAGATTAACCATTTCTTCTCTATGGGACAATTTTGCTCCCAATGAATATCGCTGATCTGTGGCGAACTGCACCGTATTTCACCATCAATTTGCCAGTATTTGATGAACTGACAGTTTAGTGATTAGAAAAACTGCCCTGGAATTCATCGGTGCAATTTGGTGGAAAGTTCGCCGCTTAGTGAATGACCCCTAGTCTATGTACTATGTACATCCGTGGAAAAAATCCCCTTAACGACCACGAATGTATGTAGCACCTATAGTAGAGTTAATATGTCTGCCGGCATGCTTCGGCGTCTCAAGCATGCCGGCACCCGCTGCATATTTAAAATAATACATGTATACCCAGACATCAGAGCCAGAATACATGAATACCCAGAGCCTGCATTATCACCTGAAAACTAAAGTATTCTGCAATCAACATGTTGCACTCGCCACCACTACACTCCGCAACCTTTGCTATAATCCTACTGTTCATATTTTATATTTGTGTAGCGCTCACCCCAGGAGGAGCCGCTGAATAAACCTCAGGATAGTCTCACCGCACTAGGAATTACTGTACACCAACACTGTTATGGATTTTCTATTTTATATACTTTACTAAAGAATAAAGTGTCATATAGTATACATGTGCGATAAAGGGATTTACATGATGCGTCACGCGGTAAAAACACGCGTTGGAAAAGAAACGGTTAATACCTTGATTCGCAAGTTTAAGTCCCATTCAAAAGAGCTCAAAAAGTGGTGTCTTAGGGTACCCGGGTACTATATTCAACGTTGGGGCCCTGTGAATTGAAGCAATTAACCAAGTGCACAGTTTCGTTTCGGAACCATAGGCCTTGAGGCTTCTGACCCATCCGTCGAACGAAATGTCCAGAACCGGTGTGTCGACCAAAGGATCTCTCTCCACTTTAGATTGGAACTTGGTGCCGACGAATCTGCTCTCCGCTTGCCGAATCTCCGCAACAGGAACACCGATCCGCCGCCTGCACTCACAATCGATCGTTGCGACCTCCTCACTCGGGGTCCTACCGGAACCTGGTTGTCCTCCTGCAGTCCAGCGAAGGATAGTAGGCGATCACACACTCTTTGTCTCTGATCTCCAGCACTGGATACAATAACGCTTTTACTCCGGCCTGGTTGCGATCCCTGACGGTATCTGGCATGCGTCCTCCTACTCTTCTCTTCGCTCTGCCCCATCTTGCACAAGGCTGCTGATGTCTTCCCTTGGGGCCGCACGCCCACTTCCTGTCCTTCTTACAAAGGGTTCTGGGAGATAAAGTCCTTTAGTCCAGCATTGCTCATAACATCTCTAGGCTCTGTCTCCCTCTAGTGGTAGCAACAGTCAATTACATAGTCCACAATCTATCACAGTGCTACACTCTCCCCCCCCTAAACTCTTGGGTCCCTCCAAGGGCGTGTAACGGATACATAACATTATAATATTCACATTAATCAATACATTCAGGCTCAGCATCAAACATATAATGGGTCAGAAATGCATCCTCAATTTGACTCATGTCCCTAGCTACTTCAACCAGCATAGCAGACACTTCGGGCAGCCTTCGCACAGTTGTAACCGCTTCTTCTGTGCTATGCCCTGGTGAATCATATATAAGTCTCTGAGGGGGGCCGTATCGAACGCTTGAGCTTTGATTCTGTGATCCACAAGGAGCCTTCATCTGTGTAGGGTTACAATATAGTTCAGGAACACCCGCAGCCATGACTCCCACAGCCTCTGCTCCAATCACTCCTTTGGTTCTTTTCAGTTCAACTAGGTCTCCCAATGGAACTCGTCGTGACCTTTCTCGAAAAGGCTTGTCATCCTGGAGACAAGTGTGGCGCTCAGTGCTCTTAGCGCACCCCAGATCAGACTCATACTTGGAGAAAAATGTTTCCGACTTGAGTATCGGAGACTGAAAGCGCTTCTTCCGTTCAAACGAGATGTGGGTATCTTTAGGGTAGAACCGTTCAACTTGAACCTCTTTATTCACTCCCCCCCCTAAATCGGTTGGGGAGAGAGACGTAACAGAAGCCACTTGTCCGATTGGTATCCGTGCTTTCCGAATTTCTGGAGAGTCAGACACATTACATACACTGACGGATACTCTTCCTCGTGTCTGTTTCAAAGTTCGTGTGGAGATTATTTCAGGGACTTCTCTGGACTGTATGACCTTCTCTGTCCCTCCCATTCTCCTCAGCCACTTCACTTCTGCAGGGGCTCTCTGTTCGTTGTCCATCCGTCGTCAGACCGACCGTAACATCGAGTGCACCTTCTTGGGAGCAGGACTCTCCTCCTTCACCAGTGGGGTTAGGAGACGTCTCACTAAGTCGGTGTTCGTCCCCTCTACCATATAACTTCGATTAGCTCCCGAGGGACAAGGACACACAATGGCCAATGTGTCACATACTCTCGGTTGTCCATCGGTTACTGAACTGAATTCCAGCTTCACCTGTAGATATCGATCATAGGGAAACCTCTCAGTCCCCATACCCCAGATTTCAAGATCCTTCAACTTCCTCAGGGGTATATGTTTCAAGTATTTCTGATAGAAGTCTCGGTAGATCAGAGTTACTTGAGCGCCTGAATCTAGAAGAGCCTTGGTGTAGATCCCTTCTACTTGAACCGGAATGACGGGCGAAGGACCTATCAACTTATCAGGGAACTTCTCCGTAGTAGTAGGAAGCATAGGTTCAGTCTGTTGTAACCTAACCCTCGTCCTCATTCGTGGTGATTAAGGGCGTGCATTGTTTTCCCATGACATAGGACCAGACACCCAGGGAGAGTATCTTCTGGTTCTAGCAGATACATATTCGGACCCTCCCTGCCTCCTATTTGGGTCTTGGGAATCGTAGCAGTTTCTAGCAGTTGGGCACCAATTTTGCTACCTCAACCAGGGTTCTCTGAGGTTTCCCACCCATGAGGTAGATAACAGTCCTTCTAAGGCCTTTTAGAACTCTTCAACGGTCTTCCTTTCTGGCCTTCGGTTTGTGCACTGCGCTCTGAAATGACCCATTTCTCCACAGCTGAAGCATCTCTTCTTTGAAGATGGAGGCACACTTTCTCTCGCTGATTCATTCGAAAGGCCCCCGCCAGAGGCCACAGCAACTCCTGTTGTCCGCATATCCGTCAGGAACTTTTGCATGTCAGTCTGTGTCTCAGCCACCTTCAAAATTATCCGGCACAGATCCGTGTGCGCTTGCTCCAATTCGGCTTGAGCTTCTTGCACTTTCTTAACAGTCTTCTGTATTTCACCATAAGCTTGAATAGTTGACTCTTTTGCAGTACGCTCTGAAGGTATAGGAACAACAAACTGTTCATGTCTGTCAACTTCGGACCCATAGGCATCCAACGAATCATCTTCAGTCGGCGAACATTCGTTATGTCTCACCGGTTGCACGTAGGCTCTTTCTTCTTAGGAATTTCTCTTCCAGAAGAGCCTCTTCTTCTCTAACAGCTCAAAGCAGTTCTAGGTATTTCAATTCTCTGTTACCTTCTCTGGTTTTCAGCTGTAACATTAGAGGGTCTAGAGGTTGAGCACCCCTCAATAGTCCTTTAGTCCAGCATTGCTCATAACATCTCTAGGCTCTGTCTCCCTCTAGTGGTAGCAACAGTCAATTACACGGTCCACAATCTATCACAGCGCTACACTTGCATTTATGTATTCATAGTTTGGCTGATTATTTTTCTTGTTATAGTTTTTCCGTCTGTTTACTTTCAAGTTGCTTTCCCATCCCTTCCCCATGTTGTAAATTAATCTCACTCACAGCCCACGGTCTTTCATTGTGTATTTCTTTCTTTACACAGCACCCATTCACAATAACCTTCAGTCCCAGACTCTGCTGTCCCACCCAGTCCCAGTCTAAAACTTGTAGCTTCCTTTCCAGCTGCTTCCACCTTGTTACTTACCCATGGGCGTCTGCAGGTTGAGGTAAGGGGGGCGCATGCCCCCCTGGAACCAGGGCTACCTGTCTGCCCTGCCCAGGCAGCTGTGTGTGCAGCCTGCTTGAGTGTTTATTACTCACAGCAGGCTGCACCTGAGTTCCGGTCAGTGTGGGGGTGGTCTGTGTCATGTGGATCTTGTGATGTCACCTCCTCACTCCGCCTCCAATCCACCACATGCTCCTACTCCCTTTAGACGCTGGGAGAGGCTGCCTGGGCTGAGATACAGGGGCTGCTGCTGCTGTGGCCATTGGATGGAATGCTGGACACAGCAAAAAAAAAAAAAGGATGATTGTCAAATCTTTATTGCCCCCTGGTCTGAGGTCTAGTTTGTCTGCCTGGGGAGGAGGAACACAATGATTAATAGTAATCTGGTGGGGATGAGCTAACAATCTAAGAGGAGGGGGACCCTGCTGCAGAGTTTACATTCTAACATGAGAGGGGACCCTGCTACAGAGCTTACAATCTAAAAGAAGAGGGGACCCTGCTACAGAGCTTACATTCTAACATGAGAGGGGACCCTGCTACAGAGTTTACAATCTAACATGAGAGGGGACCCTGCTACAGAGTTTACAATCTAAAAGAAGAGGGGACCCTGCACCAGAGTTTACAATCTGTCGGATATAATCTCTGCACGTGAATACAACACGTTTGTATATATTAGACTTCTCAGCTAAGCCTCCAATATGTCTATATTGGATTTACTGGATCTATCTCGGCAGTTGCCTCCAATATATCAGGGATTATTATTTCATAAGAAACTTATACGAGACACAAATATCAATCGTTTATATCTCTTAGAAATTATCCTGAATTCTTTTAATTGTCTGTGTTTTGCTTTGAAAAATACAATAATCAATAATCGGATAAAAATATATATCTATTTATTACGTATACAAAAAAGTTTCAAATCTCATATCATAAACAAAAATTTATAAACCACAATCCATCAGCATATAAAAACTAGCTTCACAATATATGTATCTCCGGTTAGTAACTGCATATATGATTAATATCATTTACCTTATCAGTTAGTAACTAATACACAAATGGTTAATAAACATTTCTGCTTAATACAACATGCATTTCCCAGCAAACAATGTTTAACCAGCCAGCTCTTATAGATATATATATATATATATCTATGCTACATGGATCAACAAAAGATGAGCTAATTTAATGATAAGTAATAAAAACTTATTTAGTGAATCCTCCCCTAATCTCGAGAATTAAACTTCTAATCTTTTGCTTTTTATTTTGTAGTTATATAATTCCTTGCTTATTTTAATCACAGTAATTTCCAAATTCAATATATATATTGGTATCAATCTTACAACATTTCTTTTAGGAATAAATCCTTATATCCACTTCTTCATATTTCTATCTGCAGAATAGAAAATACTTAGAATTTGGATCTAACCCAAATATCTGAGAAATCTCAGTCTACGTTGCAAGAATATCTACAAATATATATATTTACATTAATTCTTTTTTTTTTTCATACATTACCTGTCCAATTTGGATGTTGATAAGTCTGCCTTGGAATTCCTGATGTAATAATTTTGGAATGTGTGAAGATTATCGATCAGATAATCAATGCATGTGAGTTAGAGATTTGGTGAGAGTCAGAAATTTGGTGAGAATCTTGATTGCCTCATGTCTTGGGATCTGCCTGCATGTGGTGTGAGTCTGAGTGTTGGAATCTTGGACTCTCAGAGTGTCATGAGTAATGCATTGCAGTGTGAGTCTGAATGCTGGAATCTCGGACTGACTTACAACCAACACTGCCACTTATTATAGCCAATTTGACGTCACTGGCAATATTATTGATACATGAAATCTAATATTTACTATCCTCTAGAGGGCAGTATTGCACTTCTTAATTAATTCCACCGTTTCTTTTTAATATTTCTATCTCGGGTCAAAAGGTCAATCTGACGTAACAAAGAACCTCTCTCTCAGTCACTAGACACGATGTCTCCATCTGATTTATATCCCTACTCCCTTTTGAAATTACTTACTATCAGCTAAATTCTTTTCTCGTTAACTCAACAGAATCTATTCTTTAGTAAATTTTATTATTTACCAATTATATACTTTCTACAATATTTATTGGAGTATATATTTCCTACTGTAAATATAATAAAATATACCTTGATTATAAACATATATTTTGTAAATATAAATCTATATTAGAGATATTAACTCTTATTCCTATACCCAAAAGACAAAATATCTTTTGTTTTAAAACTTAAGACAGACCAATAAATTTAATTATGACACGTCTTAGCACTTAACTCTAGCCTTATCACACACAAACATTCTAGGTTCCTTCATGTCTGGCACTTCTTAAAAAAATATAAAAGACTTCACCCAGGAATGAACTCTGTAAAAAAAATCTCGTTCATTTCTAAACCTAGAGAAATTTTGGAGAAAAAAAAACTGTCTTTAAAAACAAAATGGCTACAGGCATCCATTTTAATTTTTCCCTTGTGTAATATACCTGACAAATCTAACAGGAGAGGGGACCCTGCCCCAGAGCTTACAATCTAAGTGGAGATGGGACCCTGCCCCAGAGCTTACAATCCAAGAGGAGAGGGGACCCTGCTCCAGAGCTTACAATCTAACAGGAGAGGGGACCCTGCTCCAGAGTTTACAATCTAAAAAGGAGAGGGGACCCGGCTCAAGTGTAGGGATGGGCTGGCGTTTCGATGTGAACATGAGTACGCATAGAACATTGGCCGTTCGACCATTCGTCGAACAGCGAACATTTCCGCGTGTTCGCCACATGTTCGCCCACAATGCACCACAATGGACCACAATGCACTTTTCCACTGGCCTGAAGCTTGTAATTGGCTACAGCCTTGCACCTGACTACAGGTCAGGTGCAAGACAGGTGCAAGACTTTGCCAATCAGGGCTCAGAGTCCTGATTGGGAAAATTTTGCCCAATTATGGGCTCACAGAGCTAAGTCCTGCAGCATACTATATAAGGCTTCCCCGCAGCCCCAGCGTGTGTGTTGCAGGAGTGAATCAGAGAGGAGATTGTTGCATATCAGGGTGTATCATTGAGTTATACCAGAGTTCTGGGAATTTGAATCTGTGTCTTGGCACTGCCAGCTATCAGGGTGTATCCCTGAGTTATACCAGAGTTCTGGGAATTTAAATCTGTGTCTTGGCACTGCCAGCTATCAGGGTGTATCACTGAGTTATACCAGAGTTCTGGGAATTTGAATCTGTGTCTTGGCACTGCCAGCTATCAGGGTGTATCACTGAGTTATACCAGAGTTCTGGGAATTTGAATCTGTGTCTTGGCACTGCCAGCTATCAGGGTGTATCACTGAGTTATACCAGATTTCTGGAAATTTGAATCTGTGTCTTGGCACTGCCAGCTATCAGGGTGTATCACTGAGTTATAGCAGATTTCTGGAAATTTGAATCTGTGTCTTGGCACTGCCAGCTATCATGGACAGGGTGTATCACTGAGTTATAGCAGAGTTCTGGAAAATCTGTATATCTTTAATCTAATTCTAGATACCATAGAATACCACAGTTGAATCAGAGTTCATCTGTATCTTTAATCTGTATCTTTATCTATTCAGAGTTGAATCTGGGTCTTGCCAGCTATCAGGGTGTTGCAGGCTGCAGGAGAGGAAGTGAATCAGAGAGAGAGTAGAGGACATTGGCAACCTTGCAGGGAAAATATCAGTGAAATCGCTGACTTATAGCAGAGTTCTGAATATCTTTAATCTAGATAACACAGTTGAATCAGAGTTCTGCATATCTCCAATCTTTATACCAGAGTTTAATCAGAGTTCTGTATATCTTTAATCTATATATCACTCACCATGTCAGAAAGACCAAAAAGGACAGTCAGATGCTCCCAGACACAGATAAGAGGGCAAGCAGCCTCTGTGTCGGAAGGCTGTGCCCCTGGTCGTCGTGGACGTGGTGCATCCTCTGCAGGGGCACGCTTGTCCTTTCTAACTGGTGCTGGCCGTCTTAAGCAGCAGCAACATGCAGAGGATTTGCTAACCAGGCCATCCTCATCCTCCGAGTCCTCTGCCAGCCAGGCTTGTAGTGGTTTACAGTCCACCCCAGCTGCCAAAACATCTAATTCAGCCTCCATGTCCACAGCTACTCCTGCCGTAGCCTCACCATCATACACGGAGGAGTCAGCTGAATTGTTTGACTACAATGACAGTGACATGCTGCTTGAGGATTTCCAGCAAATCCAGTGCTCTGATTCAAACTCTGAGGTTGAGGAAGGGAGTATAATCAGCCTAGAGGGAGGGGGTGCCAGTGACACACAAAGAACTGGCACTCATGTTCCCCCAGCAGCTGCAGCATACTGCCAAGTTGGCTCCAGTGATGAGGAGATAGGGGGTGATGACGATGATGAGGTCACTGACTCCACCTGGGTGCCTGATCGACCAGAGGAGTCAAGTGAGGAGGAGGAGGCACAACAAAAACGAGGCACAACGACCTCTATGAGCAACCGTAGCCAGTCCAAGGTATTAGATGTCAGAGCTGCTCAGGTGCAGAGCGCTGTTGTCGAAAAGCACATGTCCAGGAACTCTGCTGTCTGGGAGTTCTTCATGACATGTGCAGCAGACCGCAGCGTTGCTATTTGTCAGCTATGTCTGAAGTGGATCAAGCGTGGAAGAAACATCATCCGCTTGGGTACCACATGCTTGAAGCGACATATGACCACCTGTCATGCATCCCGTTGGCACAACACTTCCCATCGGTCCTCATCTGTCTCTACCCCCACTATATGTCCTGCTATGTCTACAACCTCCACTGACAGGGATTATTTTATAGTAATGGGTGTACCACATCCTTCCTCAGAATGTGACAGCATCCCATCAGCTGCAGATTTACGCAGTCAGATTTCATTGCCCCAGCTGCTGCAGCGTAAGAAAAAATATAGTCCCAACCAGGGATCAAGTGCTGGGAAAAAACTCACCCAAGATTTCCACTACCCCCACCACCTGAAAAAAATTTGGCCTGCCCTCACAGCCGACATAGAGCACTGGCTACAGGGGTACGGCCTGACTTCAGGCCATCTCACTTCAGCCAATGGCACACGGTGCTGCCTGCTGCGGGGAAAGGCCGAGGTGGCAATTTGAAGAGAGCAGGACGTACATGTACGCCCTGCGTCTTCAAAGCCCTCCCGCCACAATGATGGCATAGTACCTCCCACGGCAGCATGGGGTTAAGCCACTCCTATTTTGGCAAAATACAGTGACAATTTGCTAAATAAATAGTGTATTCACAGTATTTTTGACAAAATGGAATCGCCAAAGTTCAGTGAAAAAATAGACCCTATTATCAATTTTCTTTTACTTTACCATAAAAAAAGAGAAATAATTCACTTACATTTTATTATAAATATATAAATACATAAATATAAAAATTACATAAATACATTTTACATTATTTTTACCTCTTTTGTTCTCTGCCTCTTCAGCTGGACATGGGTGGCACAGGTCTCTGCAGCTGGATTGGAAAAAAAAATTGGGTGCATTTTGTTATAAATAAATATATAAATAATATAATAATTACATAAATGAAATACATTTTAAATTAAATTTTTACCTTTTTTGTTCTCAGCCTCTTCAGCTGGACTTGGGGTGGCACAAGTCTCTGCAACTGGGCTTGGGGTGGCACAGGTTTCTGCAGCTGGGCTTGGGGTGGCACAGGTTTCTTCCGCTGGACTGGGGGGGCACAGGCTGTCAGTAGCTCCTCTGCTGCAGGCAAAGGTGTAACTATAAATCTCAGGGCCCAGGTGCAAGAATCCATGAAGCCCCCCCCCCCGTATGAGCATATCACAGAGCTCCACAGCAATATAATACAACAATATGTAGTGTGTGGGAGCCACAATGTCCCCATTGCCACGTTAGCTAAGGTCCCCCTAACTACCAGGTCCCTCATAATCCCCAGCCCCCCTTAACCATTAAGTCCCTATAACTCCCAACCCCCTTAGCGACAAATACCCCATTACCTCTTAAACCCCCATTAACTACCAGGTCCCTCAGCCAAGATTCCCCATTAGCCACCAGATCCTCATAACTCCCCCATAAGCCACCATAACCCCTGCTCTGATTAGCCACCAGGTCCCCAAACCTCCCTCATCCTGGTCACTGGCCCCCCAAATCCCTTACCTCATTCACCTCATCACCACAGAGCAGATAATGTCAGAGACAGCTGAGGGGTCCTCAAGATTCTGATAGGAGGTTGTGAGGACCTCTTGGCTGTCCATCACAATGCCTACCCTGCTCCAAGTTAAATGCCAATCACTGTCTCCTAGAGACTGCTCCGCGTGCAGGGGGGACCAGCAGTGAGAAAAGGCAGGAGATTTGGGGGACATATCAGGGATCGCTGCTGCTGGGCCCCCTGTGCACTGGGAGTGTGCAGTTGAATGGCCTGAACCGGCCTGGGCGCGGTGGCTCCCTCTGCTGCACCCATGGTAGTTCACTCCTCTGCCTGCAGTAGAGATGGAGATCGCTGGGCTGCCTCCAGGAGCAGGGGTCCTCCTGTGCCGGCTCACACACAGTGAGCACGTGTCACGTGCCTGCGGCAGGCAGCTGGGCACGTGACTGGTTCTCCTGCATACCCGGCCAACCACAGGCAGAGTCACAGATGCGTGTTTATTGGCCGGGAGCGCCTTCAATCATATGGGAAAGCTGATGATTGGCCGCAATTACACTCCTCCAGCATCCAGTGCAGCTGCGAGTAGTTGCCCTGGAAGTGACAAGCTGCGTTCCTGCAGCGTTCCCCCTGCGGGAGAAGTGTGGGAACGCCGTTCCTCCGCGTTCCCGCAGGACTCGAGCCCTGGTCCCAACCATCCCCTTGCACAGCGTCTAAATGCCAGCTTGGCAAAATTACTCGCATTACAGCTGCTGCCTTTCCAGCTGGTAGACTCTGCCTCCTTTCATGGGTACTTGGACCCATTCTCTTTAATATTTTTATTAGTGATATTGCAGAAGGTATTAATGGAAAAGTATGTCTTTTTGCTGATGACACAAAGATTTGCAACAGGGTTGACGTTCCTGGAGGGATCAGCCAAATGACAAATGATTTAGGTAAACTAAAAAAATGGTCGGAGTTGTGGCAATTGAGTTTTAATGTGGATAAGTGCAAGATAATGCACCTGGGACATAAAAACCCAAGGGCTGAATATAGAATATTTGATACAGTCCTAACCTCAACATCTGAGGAAAGGGATTTAGGGGTCATTATTTCAGAGGATCTAAGGGTAACTAGTCAATGTAAAAGAGCAGCAGGAAATGCTAGCAGAATGCTTGGTTGTGTAGGGAGAGGTATTAGCAGTAGGAAAAGGGAAGTGCTCATGCCACTGTACAGAGCACTGGTGAGACCTCACTTGGAGTACTGTGTGCAGTACTGGAGACCGTATCTCCAGAAGGATTTAGACATCTTAGAGAGAGTTCAGAGAAGGGCTACTAAAATGGTGTACGGCTTGAAGGAGAAAAGTTACCAGGAAAGGCTTAATGATCTTAACATGTACAGCTTGGAAAAAAGACGAGACAGAGGAGATATGATAGAAACATTTAAATACGTAAAGGGAATCCACAAGGTAGAGGAAGGGAGTATATTTAAAAGGAAACAAAATAGCAAAACAAGAGGACATAGTCTTAGATTAGAGGGGCAAAGGTTTAAAAGTAACATCAGGAAGCATTATTTTACTGAGAGGGTGGTGGATACATGGAACAGTCTTCCAGTAGAAGTGGTAGAGGCCAAAACAGTAATTGAATTTAAGCAAGCATGGGATAGGCATAAGGCTATCCTAAACAAAAGATAAATCCAGGTAAAGTATCCATGTAATTGGGCAGACTAGATGGACCGAAAGGTTCTTATCTGCCGACATTTTTCTATGTTTCTATGTTTCCTTTTGTGAATTTGCCGAATGTGCTGTACCACAGTGGCAGGTTCCAAAATGCCAGTTCTTTTCACGGAAGGCCATTCCAGCACTATACCAGCACGTGGAAGACAGTGTTATGGAGTCATTGGGAAAGGCAGTCAGCGGCAAGGTGCACATTACTTTAGACACGTGGTCCAGCAAGCAAGGACAGGACCATTACATTTCCTTCACGGCACACTGGGTAACTCTGATTGTACCTGGGAGGGATCCAGGACGGGGATCTGTCAGCTCTGCGGGGCAGTCATTTCCAGCAAGTTTTCGCCTGGCAGAAATTCAAAGAGAATTCCACCTGACACGCCCACCAGCTGGAACTCGACATTGGCAATGCTGCAGCGTCTGCACAAGCAGCAGGGGGCCATTAATGAGTACCTGTGTGAGTATGGCACATGGACAGGTTCATGTCAACTTGGTCCCCCCCCGCAGTGGCTGATGATCAAGGATGCATGCACTGTACTGTCACCATTTGAGGAGGCAACGAGGATGGTGAGCAGGGACAGTGCATGCATCAGTGACACAATTCCTTTAGTGTTCCTGCTGGAGCGCACTCTGTGGGGAATTATAGATGTGGCACTAGAGGCAGAGCAGCGGGAGGAAGAGGAGGACTTCCCTAGCTTCTAAGGCCCCAGTGTTTACGCAGACAGCATTCCTGCGGGTCCTCAGATCAGACAGGAGGAGGATGAGGAATATTTAAGTTGTAGGGGCATTGAAGGTGGGGATTCCTCAAGGGAGGGTTTTGTGTCCCCAGAAACCCAAGGACTAGTACGTGGCTGGGAGGAGGTAGTGCACGATACGGTCATCCTTAGCGACCAGGAACACTCAGAAGCTAATGCCACCTCCAACCTATGCTGCATGGGCTCCCTTATCCTGCAAAGCCTGCTAAAGGACCCCAGGATTCGTGCTATCAAGGAGAGGGATCATTACTGGTTGGCAAGCAACCCTTCTTGATCCACGATAAAAGGGTAAGGTTGCAGAGCTCATCCTGCCCTCACAAAGGGAGGACAGGATGAAACACCTTGAGGGCGCTCTAAAGCGACACTTGTGTAACACCTTTCCAGGCACTGGTAGGTTACCAAGTGATGACACAGGTGCTTCTGAGGCTGCGGTTTATCAGAGGAAGACTGGTGAAGGGGGCCGCTTGACTGATGCCTTTTCCAATTTTTTTAGTCCACGACGCCCAGGGACGTCAAATGTAGGCACCCATTGCCAGCGTCTTCACCATATGGTGCAGGACTACCTAGGGGCAAGGGCAGACCTGGATATCTTTACAGCAGATGATCCACTGGCTTCCTGGGTGTTGAGATTGGATCACTGGCCAGAACTTAGTCAATATGCTATGCAGCTAATAGGTTGCCCTTCATCCAGCGTGATTTGTGAAAGGACGTTCAGTGCCGCTGGAGGTTTTGTCACAGACAAAAGAGTGCGTCTGTCCACCGACTGCTATCACTCCCCTGATGCTGATGTAACTGAATAGATCGGGGATCTCTTCTGCATTCCCAAAACCTCCACCACTGCACTCTTCCACAATACCTCAGAGGGGTTACGGACAGTGTGAAGGCACTGTTGCCGACACTAAAGGCCCAATTTTAAAGCACCTATTGTTACTTTCATCCAAAGCCTGCATAAGAGGTACCATAATTTAGCCAAAAAATCACTAAACTTGTTCTGCGTGTCCTAAAACGTCTCCTCTTTTCATACAGGCTGCCGCCCCAAGCAGTTGTTTATGAATAGATTAAAAGGAAAACCATTTACCGTCATTTGAAATGTCAATTTCTTCTTTTTAAATGTTTCTATACATCCTACAAATCCGCCACTTCATGGGCAGGTTATGGGGACCTCCTAGGCACGATATTTGAAGGAATTCTTTGTTTTTATTCTTAACCTTTATGTCATGAAAAAATCACTGTTCCTTTAACCCTTTCCATGCGGAGGGTGCGCTCAGCGTCCTTCGTTTGCAGCAGCGATCGGCTGATCGCGGCGGCCCCCTGGTGCGGGCTGACATCCTCGATGTCAGCCCAGCCTCTGGGACCCCAGCAGGCACGATAGACATCATCGCGCCTGCGCGATGACATCTATTTCAGGCACCCCCTGCCATTGCGGGGAAGGTGCCTGAAGGGGAGGTCCTTCGGACCTCTCCCCCTCCCCATCCGTGCGGGCCATCGGGTAAAGACAGGTACCGCTTGAAAGGGCAAAGCCCCCTATCTCCCGATCCGTGACAGCTAGGGGTTAATGTTTGATATCATTGGAACGGCCAGAGCATGACCATGTACAATGTAAAAAAAAATAATTAAAAATAAAATTAAAATTGTTTTATTAGTGCAGCAATATTGTTCCCATTTCAATTATAATGTGAACAATGATGCTATACTAACGATTTTTTTCTATGGGGGCGTTTGCTAAAAACCACATAATTTTCCCCAAAAAAAGTAACGATTCTCCGTTTCAAATTTTTTTAACAAGCACAACCCATAGAAAATATAATCGCAAACGCTCGCTTGTTAAAATGTGAAAAAAAACACTTTACACATTGTAAATTATTGAAAATTCTTATTTTATTGCATTTTTTGTTATAGTATACAGACAGGATATAACGTATACATATAATAATGATATATTATGAATCTGCCGAGTCTCCCGGAAAGAACGATATATAATATGTCTGGGTTATATAATAAAATGTGACTTCAAATCGCATTTAAACATGATAAGCAAAACCGGTAAAAATGAGCTCAGCACAGAGGTGTGAAAAGGTTCAGCAGCGAAAGGGTTAAAAACATTTGGGGGGTATGGCCGGCAGCAGACCGAGGCGGACATGCAGCAGAGGAGCTCCGACCCGGAGTCTATGTCCAGTGGCAAAAAACTGGACTTTCAGCTCGGAAGAATTTCCACCGAGGTGACACTGCTGTCGGCCATCGGTGTGTGGACCTCCGGAGATTGTTTACTCGTTCCCTCCGGACCTGCGCTCGAGTCGGGGGCAGCTGTGAGGTCACATCCCCTGTCTCACGGCGGCCATTTTGGAGGCCTGAGGTGACTGACTTTTCCCGCACTACCAGGTACTGTCCTGTCCCCGGATGGGGAAAAAGACCAAGACGGACGGAGCGGCGGAGGGCACCCGCACCCCCGATATCCATTTCTCGATTTTTTCAGGAGGGGCCGGTGCGACGGCTTCAGCGTCCTGTACTGCCAGATGTGGAAGACATGCCGGGTCTGTAGACAGCAGACAGGGCCGGCCCAAGCCACTGTGCTGCCTGGAGCGAAGTATGAAATGCTGCCCCCCCCCCCAAAAAAAAACAACCACGTGACATGCATGAGCGTATCTGAGCTCCACAGAAATAAAACTCGCAGTAATGTGGTGTGTGTGAGTGTATCACAGAATCCACAGCAATGAAACTCAGTAATGTGCGGTGTGTATGAGCGTACCACAGAGCCCCACAGCAATAAAACTGTTATGTGCAGACAGGGTGTATGAGTGTAACAGTTTTATTGTTGTGTGGCTCTGATATGCTCATACACACTGTCTGCAGATAAAAATTTTATTGTTGTGTGGCTCTGTGATACACCCATATACACAGCACATTACCATGAGTTTTATTGCTGTGGAGGCTCCACAGTGGAGCTCTAGGATATGATCCATGGGGGAGGGCGCGTATCCTGGTTTGTTTGTTTTTTTACTTCATTGCCCTCCTAAAATACTTAATTTGGCCACACATAATAAAAAATAATATATATATATATTATATATATATATATATATATATATATATATATATAAAATATTTTATTTGCACCCCAGAATAATAATTTTAAAAAAGCATTAATTTGCCCCCAGGTGGAAAGGCAAATTAATGATTTTTTAAAATCTTATTCTGGGGAAGACAAATCCATCTTTACTTCATTTGGCAGAGAGAGATAGAAGAGAGATAGAAGAGAGAGAGAACAGAGAGATACAGAACAGAGAGAGAGCAGAACACAGAAAGAGATACAGAACAGAGAGAGCACAGAGACAACAGAACAGAGAGAGAGAGAGAACAGAGAGAGAGAACACAGAGCACAGAGAGAGCAGAACACAGAAATACAGAACACAGAGAGAGAGAGCAGAACACAGAGAGAGCACAACAAGAGAGACAGAGACAGAACAGAGAGAGAGAGGAGAGTACAGAGAGAGAGAGATACAGAACACAGAGAGCACAGAGAGAGCAGAGTACAGAGAGAGCAGAACAGAGATAGCAGAACAGAGATACAGAACACAGAGAGAGATACAGAACAGAGAGAGAGCAGAACACAGAGAGCACAGAGAGAGCAGAACAGAGAGAGAGATACAGAACACAGAGAGAGGGCACAGAGAGAGAGAGAGAGAGACAGAACAGAGAGAGAGCAGAGAGAGCAGAACACAGAGAGAGACACAGAACAGAGAGAGCACAGAACAGAGACAGAACACAGAGAGAGCACAGAGAGAGCAGAACACAGAGACACAGAACAGAGAGAGCACAGAACAGAGAGAGCACAGAGAGAGCAGAACACAGAGAGAGACAGAACACAGAGCACAGAGAGAGTAGAACAGAGAGACAGAACACAGAGAGAGACAACACAGAGAGACAGAACACAGAAAGAGACAGAACACAGAGAAAGAGACAGAACACACAGAGAGGGGGCAGAACACACAGAGGGGGGCAGAACACACAGAAGGGGCAGAGACACACACACAAGGGGGCAGAACACACAGAGAGAGGGGGCAGCAACACACAGAGAGGGGGCAGCATACACACACAGAGGGGGCAGCATACACAGAGAAAGGGGGCAGCACACACAGAAAGAGGGGGAAGCACACACACAGACGGGGCAGCACACACACAGAGGGGCAAGCACACACAGAGGGGCAAGCACACACACAGAGGGGGCAGCACACACACAGAGGGGGCAGCACACACAGAGAGGGGGGCAGCATACACAGAGAGGGGGCAGCACACACAGAGAGGGGGGCAGCATACACAGAGAGGGGGCAGCACACACACAGAGGAGGGGGCCGGGCAGCACACACAGAGGGGGCAGCAGAGAGAGAGAGAGACAGAGAGGGGGGGCAGAACAGGACACTCACTGACAGGCAGACACACTCCGTTCCTCTGCTTTCCCTCTTCCGATGGCTGCAGAACAGAGAGAGCACAGAACAGAGACAGAACACAGAGAGAGCACAGAGAGAGCAGAACACAGAGAGAGACAGAACACAGAGCACAGAGAGAGTAGAACAGAGAGACAGACACAGAGAAGAGACAACACAGGAGACAGAACACACAGAAAGGACAGAACACAGAGAAAGAGACAGAACACACAGAGAGGGGGCAGAACACACAGAGGGGGCAGAACACACAGAGGGGGCAGAACACACACACAGAGGGGGCAGAACACACAGAGAGAGGGGGCAGCACACACAGAGAGGGGGCAGCATACACACACAGAGGGGGCAGCATACACAGAGAAAGGGGGCAGCACACACAGAAAGAGGGGGAAGCACACACACAGACGGGGCAGCACACACAGAGAGGGGCAAGCACACACAGAGGGGCAAGCACACACACAGAGGGGGCAGCACACAAGAGACAGAGGGGGCAGCACACACAGAGAGGGGGGCAGCATACACAGAGAGGGGGGCAGCACACACAGAGAGGGGGGGCAGCATACACAGAGAGGGGGCAGCACACACACAGAGAGAGGGGGCCGGGCAGCACACACAGAGGGGGCAGCAGAGAGAGAGAGAGACAGAGAGGGGGGGCAGAACAGGAACACTCACTGACAGGCAGAACACACTCCGTTCCTCTGCTTTCCCTCTTCCGATGGCTGCAGCAGGTGGTGGCACACTGCACATTCCTCTGGCCGCCAGTGCGCATGTGTGACCATTACCAGCAGAGGGAGAGAAGCAGGAGGGTCCCAGCAGGCAGCTGCCCATTGGTCTGTTAACAGACTGACGACATCACCTTGTGCCGGATGTCTGCCAGGTCATCTGACTGATCAGGAAGCCGGCTCAAGGCCACAGAAGCCTTACATTTAACAACCGGTAGCCCCTGCATGCCGAGCCGCGGCCACAACATGGCGGCCGTGCACCTGAGGCCTGGGAGGTTGTTCTGATTATATTTTTAATTAATTTACCCCGCATTTTGCCGCCCCTGACGGGGGCCGCCTGGAGCCCATGCTCCACCCTGCTCCATGGACGGGCCGGCCCTGACAGCAGACGCCCCACGTGCGTCTGGGGGACGACGCTCTTCCCGCCACTAAGGGTGATATCTGGGCCCTCCTGGATGATGCCAGGAAATCCTGGCAAGCGGATTTTCAAGCTCTTGGAGCCGCGGTCACGGAGACTCAGATCCAAATGGGGGACCTCCAGAATCGCACCCAAGCAGTTGAGAGCTCGCAGGCTGTCTCCTCCTCTTCCATTCACACCCTACAGCAGCAGGTCAGCGGCCTACAATCTGCCATGATGGTGTTAGAAACGAGGCACAGGCGCCGAAACCTGAAGCTCCGGGGGGTTCCAGAGATGGTGCCGGACTCTGATGTGTTGCCCTACGCTGCGTGATTTTTGGAGTCTGTTCTCCACTCCATGGAACACTTGCGGGACTCTGTCCTTGCGGCACTCCGCGTGCGAGAAAGCAGCCTTGGCCCCAGCAAAAGCGTCGCGAGATGTGATCGTCACACTCCGCGATACGGCCTTACATTCCTCGGTCTTTCGTGCAGTGCGGAATGTGCCTACAGTCCTTTTTGAAGGAGCTTCAATCGCCATATTCCAGGACCTGTCTTTCATGTTACTTGCCGCCCATCAACAATTTCGGCCTGTTACCACCCTCTTACGTGCGCACGACATAGGCTATAAGTGGGGCACCTCTGGCTCCCTCATTATTACCAAGGACGGTGGACAAGCGATGGTGGCCACCTCAACGGCTGAAGCAGAGAGTCATTTGCACTCCCTTGGCCTACTTCCTGCTCTCTCGAGTCAAGCGGCTGTGTACTCACCTGCGGGCTCCCCCCTATCCTCAGGCAATTTGGAGTGAGGCTGGGGGTTTTCAACCAGCTGTGGCTACTAACCCGACCCGTTCTGAAGTGCTGCCTGTCTCCTTCTCTCCCGTTTCTGTCCTACCTTGGATAAGTGTCCCCTGGAGGGTGATGTTCTCCCATCCCCCCCTTTTTTTTTCTTTCCCCCTTTTTTTTTTATGTGGAAATCATGGTATATAAACCATGCCTGGCCCTCGTGCCCCCAGGCCCCGTGACAGTACCCCTCCATGGCCTCTGCCAGGAGAGTCACGGATATGGCCTTTGCCACTTCCCTCACCCCCTCCAGCTTCCCTTCCATATGGTGGGGTGTTTTTGGGGTTTTTTTTGTTCCCTTCTAGATGGTGGAGACATCTACTCCCCCTCATAGTGAACCGTGACACGTCCCCCCCTTGTTTCCTCTTACTCTCTCCCACTCTCTGATTTTAGCAGTTAGCAAACGTATAGGTTACTGTGGACTTTTTTCTTTTTAATAATGTGGAATTACGTTGCGTTCCCTGTCTTGCATCACCACGTCGTTCGTTATCACTATGCGTCATATCCATGTTTCCCTTATTATCGAAAATTTTGAAATTCAAAAAAACATTTTTTTTTTACTTTTTTTCCTTGTTTCCTGTCCCCAAGGCACTACCCGGACCCCCATACACCTTTTATGGCAAATATCTTGCATATATGCCCTCTTGGAGGGCACTCTAAAATTTGAACGTTCGAGTCCCATTGACTTGCATTGAGTTCGAATCGTGTTCGCGTTCGCATTCGAACTTTTTCAAATGTTCGTGTTCGAATGCGAACCGAACACGGGGGTGTTCGGCCCATCACTACTCAAGAGTTTACAATCTAAGCAGAGAGGGGACCCTGCTCCAGAGCTTACAATCTAAGCAGAGAGGGGACCCTGCTCCAGAGCCTACAATCTAACAGGAGAGGGGACCCTGCAACAGAGCTTACAATCTAAAAAGGATAGGGGACCCTGCTCAAGAGCTTATAATCTAAGCAGAGAGGGGACCCTGCTCCAGAGTTTACAATCTAAGAGGAGAGGGGACCCTGCAACAGAGCTTACAATCTAAGAGGAGAGGGGACCCTGCTCCAGATCTTACAATCTAAGCAGAGAGGGGACCCTGCTCCAGAGTTTACAATCTAAGAGGAGAGGGGACCCTGCTCCAGAGTTTACAATCTAAAAGGAGAGGGGACCCTGCACCAGAGCTTACACTCTAAAAGAAGAGGGGACCCTGCTCCAGAGCTTACAATCTAAGCGGAGAGGGGTCCCTGTTCCAGAGCTTACAATCTAAGAGGAGAGGGGACCCTGATCCAGAGTTTACAATCTAAGAGAGAGGGGACCCTGCTCCAGAGTTTACAATCTAAGCAGAGAGGGGGATACAGATTGTATATCTGTATACAGAGCCGGCTCTGTCACTGTGTATACAGAGCTGTGTCTGTTTATACAGAGACGGAGGGAGGGGTATATATAATATATATATATATATATAATGTGTGTGTATGTGTGTAGGAAGGGGCCTGATGTGTGTGCCAGTATGTGTGGGAGGGTCATGGTTTATGTATACAGAGATGGCCTAGAAAATGCAACACTCAGATCAGACATTTATTCTTCTATTAGTCTTGCAGAAAGGAAAAGAAAAAGCACTGGGGAATAGAATCAAAAACCAGTGTCTACAATGGGCATAACCCGGCAATATTAACCCTTTCGCTGCTGAGGCATTTCCCGCCTCTGTGCTGAGGTCATTTTTACCGATTTTGCTCATCATGTTTAAACGTGATTTGAAGGCTTATTTTAGTATATGACTCAGACATATTATATATCGTTCTTTCCGTCAGACTCAACAGATTCATAATATGTCATTATTATATGTATACGTCATGACCAGTTTGTATATTATAACAAAAAATGCAATAAAATATGAATTTTCAATAATTTACAACGTGTAAAGTGTTTTTTTTTCACATTTTAACATGCGAGCAATTGCGGTTATATTTTGTATGGGGAGCGCTTGTTAAAAAAATTAGCGATGGGGTCTCGTTACATTTTTTTTGGGGAAAATTACGCGATTTTTAACAAACGCACTGCATACAAAAATCGTTAGTGCAGCATCATTGTTCACATTATAATTGAAATGGGAACAATATTGCTGCATTAACGAACCAAAAAAAGAAAAAAAAACTTGTTTATTTTTTTTATAATTTTTTTTAAAAAAATTTATTTTTATTTATTTTTTTATTTTTTTAAAAAAAACTTTTTTCATACTCATGTTTGGTATCGTCGGAACGGCCATGCTCTGGCCGATCCAACAGTACCAAACATTAACCCCTAACTGCCACGGATCGGGAGATAGGGGGTTCCAATGAACCCCCTATCTCCACCATTGGTGGCAGTTAGTGGTTAACTCCAGGACTGGCGTCATCGTGCTATGCACGATGATGCCAGTCCTCAGGGGGCATTCCCGGAAGCTTGGCCGACATCCAAGATGACGGCCAGCTCCGGGAAAGGATCACGAACCGGCGCTTTTCGGCGCCGATTCGTGATCCAGCCCCCATGGAGTTAATTCCAGGTACCGTTAGGAAGGGCAGGCTGTGCCCTTCAAAACGGTGCCTGGATTAACCCCTGCAACGCCGGCGATCGGGAGGGAGAGAGGTCCTTTCAGGTGCCTCCTCCGCACATGCGGGGGGGGGCACCTGAATTAGATGTCATCGCGCCGCCGCGATGACATCTAATTAGCCCGGCGGCGGTTCCTGGTGCTGGGCTGACATCGAGGATGTCAGCCCGCACCGGGGGGCACAGCGATCGGCCGGAACCTGGCCGATCGCTGGCCCCAAAGGGAGGATGCGCTCAGCGCGTCCTCCGCAAGGAACGCTACCTGCGGGTGGACGCGCTGAGCGCGTCCTCCGCAGCGAAGGGGTTAAAGAAAAAAAGGTGTTAGACACCAACTACCCAATATCAAATTTAATAGGTGTACAAAAAACTAACATAACACCGAATGCATAAAAAACATATATAATGAATTAGATAGGTCACGAATTGAAACCACCCAATGAGGGATGGTTACCTCACTAAGGCAATCCTGTTGGTCTGTAACATCAAGTAAATCTGAGTAACACAGTCTCGCTAATGTAGGCTACCGAGCGGCAATTAGCAGTATGCCAGGCATTCATACAATCAAATCGAAAAACATTGAATAATTTATAATCTTCGGAGGACCACCTTAAATGGGTATAGAAGTCGACCGATATGTGGATAATTTTGCGCATAAAGTAGCAAGATATTGTATAGACTGTGTAAAGTATCAATGCTATGGAGATCCTAACAATTGGCTCCTATATATGCCTGATGTATATTCATTAAGACAAAAATTGTACTAAAAAATGTAACCGTGCAATCATAGAAACTGCTAAATCAGTGATACAGCATAGATTTATAACCATAGAACCATCAAGCAGCACAAAAGCCATACAACAGAGATAGCTACGCCCTCATTCTTAGGGGCAAAAGTGACCAGACCCACAATATTAAACTGTTAAAAGAACCTCACTCCTCGACATGTTTCGCCACCACAGAACCGCGGCTTTTTCAAGAGGGAAGACCCTCTGTACTGTTGCTGCTTATATACTGGGACCTTGATGGCAAACACCGGATCAGCTGTGTTACTCCGCCCATTCAGGAATCCACCTTCGTAAAGGTACCTTGAACACACCTCTCCATTGGGGAACCTCATCACCATAGTAACCAACTGTTATTCTCCAATCTATTATCCACATCACATGATAGAAACATAGTTGGTCTCATTCCCTACAATAGGGGCCAGCTTACTACTGAGCGGCTGGTATACATATTCATTAAATGAATGCATCAAAATTATCTCAAATTGAGGGGTAAAGAGGGCAAAAACATGCCCCAAACCAACATGTGTAATCCACTGATGAAATGTTACTAATGAAATCTAATGCCTCATTGAATAATAAGCCCAGAATCTCATTAGGGCTAGTTAATTTGTAATATATATCGCCATCTATACCGGAGTGTTGCTCACTAGTCTGCATGATAAGCCTGGGATCTCATTAGGGCTAGTTAATTGATAATATATATCGCCATCTATACCAGAGTGTTGCTCACTAATCTGCAGGTCTTCTGATCTCTATACTACTTTCATAGCTTCATAGAAAAGTAGGCAAGGAAAGTGATGCTGTAGCTGATTATGTACTAATATATATGTAAACAGCCATCTATCATCATATTCATTGAATGAATGTGTAGCACTGGTTTAAAACACTGTTGCTGTATTACTCGAGTTTGGCCACCAGAGGGAGACAAGCGCAATGTAAGAGACACTGGACAATGGGACTACGTTTTCCAGCATGCTTTGCGGCGGGAACAGGAAATGGGTGGGGAGAAAGGAAATACATCCGCAGCCTCGTGCAGAGGAGAGCCAGTGCGCGCCGAGGAGTGAACAGAGCAAGACGCACGTGAGATAGACCACGATTGTGACCAGGCCGGAGAGCAGACGCTGCCTTGCGGACGCTGGAGATCGGTTTCAGTGGCTTGCCAGAGACCTAGTAATCCACCGCTTAAGGGTTTGCACAGACACAGAGCTGCAGATTGGACCCCGAGTTAGGAGACCGCGATGATCTAATGGGAGTGCAGGCGGTAAACTGAGAATCTTGTGGCAAAGACGGACAAGCAAGAAAAGCGGATCCGGTGGCACAGAGTCCCAGCATAAATCAGCGGAAAGATGTCCTTGTTGGGTCAGCGGAGCAGATTGTCTGGCGGATGGGTGAGAGGCCTTCAAGGCCACAGTAAAGTTGAAGCACGCTGCAGTTTGTTTAAATCTACAGGGCCCCAACTGACTAGTCGAAGATACACCGAATCTATTCACTGGCCAGTTGAATCTAGTACCCGGGTACCAATACACACATACACGCACACCTTCTTGGGACACAACCTGAACGGGACTTACACTCAGGCAACGAAGGGGTTAAATTTTCCTTTTTACCGCTGCGCGTTTCTCACATTTCGAACTCCTGTAAAATATATATATATATACCGTGCTTGATTTATATATGCCCGTTTATTTGAGACCAGTAAAAGATATAACTTATAAAATCCACAACAGTGCTGGTGTATATTTATTCCCTAGTGCGGGGAGACTGACCCGAGGTTTAAATTCAGCGGCTCCTCCGGGAGTGAGCGCTACACGTGGGGGCTCGTCCGGGATCCAGTCTCTGGAAAAACGCATTTAAAGGGTTAAATATGGATCCAGACACTGCTGCCAAATGGTGTGAGGACTGAGCAAAGTAGTCAGATAGAATTATGCATAGTCATGGATATTCCTGCAGACACTTGGGCCGAAGATCAGATTCGCCGGGCCGTGGCCGAGCTGACACCAGATCATTGGGGGTTAATCCTGGACATTAAAGCAAACCCAGATACCTCTCACACGTATGTTCTTTTTGAATGGAGAAAGGGTGTTCCAGTGTGTTTTCAGGGCGCGAGCGTGAAGCTGACCGATGAGGTGGAAGTTCAACTGATTCAGCCAAGTGCGCCACGTGGCGATCCCACGAGTGTTCCCATGCCCAGTCCGCTGGCCATGATCGGGCCTGAATTTATAGTGGCTATTGGAGATTTGCTGGCTAAATGTCAAAGAACAAGCCCTCCTCACACTAACTTTGGTTATCGACGGTTGAGAAATTTTACAGGAAACGTACCAACTCCGGCAGGAGAAGAAACCTTCGAAGAATGGGTAGAACAGGCAATGCAGGCTCTGGATGAGTGGGACGTCCCTGAAGCACAGAAGAAGCAAAGAATTACTGAGAGCTTAAAGGGACCTGCATCAGAGGCTGTCAGAAACCTAAAATTGAGTAAGCAAGACTGCACTGCTTTAGATTATCTAAATGTATTACAAGAAGTCTTTGGGCGAACGGAAAAGGCTGCTGAGCTCATGTACCAGTATGAACATACCTACCAACGGAAAGGGGAGAAAATGACCGAATACATGAGGCGCCTAGATAAGATTCTGCACCAGATACTTCTTAAGAAAGGGGCCGAACCAGCCACAATAGATAAAATCCGAATGCAGCAGATATTGTGGGGCGCTCAACCTCTAGATCCTGTGATGCTACAGCTGAGAACCAGAGAAGGTAGCCGAGAATTGAAATACCTGGAACTGATTCGAGCTGTCAGAGAGGAAGAGGCTTTACTGGAAGAAAAATCTTTAAGGAGAGGGGAAAGAGCTTACGCACAACCAGTAAGGCATAACGAATACTTGCAAACTGAAGAAGATTCGTTGGACGCCTATGGATCTGAAGTTGACGGACAAGAGCATCTGTTACTTCCTATATCCACAGAGAGTACTGCCAAAGAATCAACCCTTCCTGCCTATAGTGAGTTGCACAAAACCATTAATAAAGGTACAAGAAACTCAAGCGGAATTGCAACAGGCGCACGCGGACCTGTGCCGAGCACTTTTGAAGGTGGCAGAGACACAGACCGATATGCAGAAGTTCCTTACTGATATGCGGACAACTGGAGTTGCTGTGGCGTCTGGCCAGGGTCCTTCAACCGAATCACCGCAAGCAAGTGCGTCTCCGTCTTCAAAGAAGAGATGTTTCAGTTGTGGGGAAATGGGTCATTTCCGAGCGCAATGCAAAAGTCAAAAGCCTGAAGGAAACAGGGTAGAAGAGTTCCTAAAAGTCTTGGAAGGGCTGCTATCTACCTCACAGGCGGGAAACGCCAGAGGGCCCAAGTGAAGGAGCAAACTAGGTGCCCGATGGTCAAAAACCGCTCCAAAAATCAAGCCAGGACTGAAAGGCCGAGAGGGCCCAGAGTTTTGCCAACTGCTGAGCCTACCAGGACTGAAAGCGTCACTCCCTTAGCATCCGGTCCTACGTCATGAGGAAGCAATGCACACCCAAAACCTACACGGGCCAAGAAGAAGGCCAGGGTACAGCAAACGGGGTCTAAACCTCCTGCTACTACGACAAAGTTTCCTGACCAGCTGATAGGTCCTTCTCCCATCGTTCCAATCCAAGTAGAGGGAGTCTATACCAAAGCTCTGTTGGACTCCGGGGCTCAAGTGACATTGATCTACAGAGACTTCTATGAGAAGCACTTAAACATATACCTCTACAGAAGTTAAAGAACCTTGAAATCTGGGGTATCGGAACTGAGAAACTTCCCTATGACGGATATCTACAGGTAAAGTTAGAGATCGGATCCAAAGTCATCGGACAGTCTGGAGGTTGTGATGCATTGGCCATTGTGTGTCCTCGGCCTTCAGGGGCAAACAGAAGTTCTATGATAGTGGGGCCGAATACTGATCTGGTGCGACGTCTCCTGACTCCCATAGTAATGGAAGAAGGTTCTACCAAGGGAGTACACCCGATGTTACGTCCAGTCTATCAGAGAATGGTCGAAGAACAGAAGGCACCTGCTGAAGTGAGGCGCCTATGGAGATTGGGAGGAACAATCTGCATATCAGGAGAGGTAGCGAGTTTCCAGGCTTCAGTCAAGTTGAACGGATCACAACCGGGTCCCTATGTGGTACTGGAAACTGATTTCAATCATGGGAGTGAAGCCGGAGTAGAAGTAATCCCTGAAATAATCTCCACAAGGGCTCTGAAACAAACACGAGGAAGAGTCTCAGTTAGTGTATGTAATGTGTCTGATTCTCCAGTGATCCTGAAAGCACGAATGCCTATCGGGCAAGTAGCGTCCGCTACGACTCTCTCTCCTACCAATTTAGGAGGGGGAGTGAATAAAGAGATTCCAGCTGACAGGTTCTATCCCAAAGACGCTCCTATCTCGCCTGAATGGAAGAAACGTCTTCAGTACCAGGTCCTAAAGTGGAGGGATTTGTTCTCAAAGGATGAGTTCGACGTGGGCCTAGCTAAGAGTACTGAGCATCACATTCGACTACAGGAAGATAAGCCGTTTCGAGAGAGGTCAAGACGAGTTCCGTTGGGAGACTTGGATGATCTACGAGAACAGCTGAATGAACTGCAAAGAACTGAGGTGATTCAAGAGTCCAGGATCCCTTATGCATCTCCATTCTCCAATAGTGATGGTTTGGAAGAAGAATGGTTCTGTCCATCTATGTATAGACTATCGCACGCTAAATCAGAGAACCATCCCAGATCAATATGCTACTCCTCGGATAGAAGATGCCTTACAGTGTTTGTCTGGAGCAAAATGGTTTAGTGTATTAGACCTGCGAAGTGGGTATCACCAGATACCAATGCATCCTGAAGACAAAGAGAAGACTGCGTTCATCTGCCCACTGGGGTTCTTTGAGTTCAACAGAATGCCTCAATGCCTTACGGGGGCTCCAGCTACGTTCCAACGGTTAATGGAGAAGACAGTCGGGGACATGAACCTGATCGAAGTGTTAGTGTATCTGGATGATATAATTGTGTTCGGGAAGACTTTGGAAGAACATGAGCAACGGTTGGAGAAGGTCTTGAAGCGGCTCCATGAAGAGGGGTTGAAACTGTCTCTGGAGAAGTGTCAATTCTGTTTGCCTTCCGTTACGTACCTGGGACATGTTGTTTCAGCAGAAGGCATTTTGACAGATCCTCGGAAGTTGGAAGCCGTAGCTTCCTGGCCTAGACCCCGAAATGTTACCGAACTCAGATCTTTCTTGGGGTTCTGCACCTATTACCGAAGATTTGTAGGAGGATTTGCCAAGATAGCTCAACCACTGAACAAGCTCCTACAGAAAGAAGATGCAGAAGAAGGCCACAAGGCCTCCGACCGAAATCCGTCGGCTCCAGGGCCAAGGAAGGCTCGAGAATCTATCCACGGAGAATGGACTAGTCATTGTGAAGGTGCTTTCTTGAAGCTGAAAGAGAGTCTAACTCGAGCTCCTGTCTTAGCTTACGTGGATCCTCATAAGCTGTACGAACTGCATGTGGATGCCAGCAGAGAAGGTCTAGGGCACGGGTGTCAAAGACAAGGCCCGCGGGCCAAATCCGGCCCGCCAGACCTCGTCATGTGGTCCGCCAGCCTTAAACTGGCCCGGGGGTTGAGGGGACCCAGATGCCGGGCAGCGGGAGTGCCTGCCCGGTCCTGAACAGTCCGTCCTGTTAAAGGGGAGGCGGCTGTGTGCAGGCGCAGCCGGTCACGTGGTCCGGCTAATCAGGTGGTACTGAGTCTCTGTACCACCTGACTGGCCGGACCGCGTGACCTGCGCGCGCACGCACGCAGCCGCATCCCCTTCAACAGGACGGACTGTTCATGACCGGGCAGGCACTCCCGCTGCCCGGCATCTGGGCCCCCTCAACCCCTGCCGGAGCTGGGGCAAGAATCCAGGTGAGAGCTGGCTGCCTCTGGGGCATATCCAGGTGAGAGCTGGGGCAAATCCATGTGTAAACTGGGGCAAATCCATGAGCTGGGGGCAAATCCATGAGCTGGGGCAAATCCATGAGCTGGGACAAATCCATGAGGTGGGGCAAATCCATGAGCTGGGGCAAATCCATGAGCTGGGGCAAATCCATGTGAGAGCTGGGGCAAATCCATGAGCTGGGGCAAATCCATGAGCTGGGGGCAAATCCATGTGAGAGCTGGGGCAAATGCATGAGCTGGGGCAAATCCATGTGAGAGCTGGGGCAAATCCATGAGCTGGGGCAAATCCATGAGCTGGGGGCAAATCCATGAGCTGGGGCAAATCCATGAGGTGGGGCAAATCCATGAGCTGGGGCAAATCCATGAGGTGGGGCAAATCCATGAGCTGGGGCAATATCCATGTGTGAGCTGGGGCAAATCCATGAGCTGGGGCAAATCCATGTGTAAGCTGGGGCAAATCCATGAGCTGGGGGCAAATCCATGAGCTGGGGCAAATCCATGTGAGAGCTGGGGCAAATCCATGAGCTGGGGCAAATCCATGAGCTGGGGCAAATCCATGTGTGAGCTGGGGCAAATCCATGAGCTGGGGCAAATCCATGAGCTGGGGGCAAATCCATGAGCTGGGGAAAATCCATGAGGTGGGGCAAATCCATGAGCTGGGGGCATATCCATGAGCTGGGGGCAAATCCATGAGCTGGGGCAAATCCATGAGGTGGGGCAAATCCATGTGAGAGCTGGGGCAAATCCATGAGCTGGGGCAAATCCATGAGCTGGGGCAAATCCATGTGTGAGCTGGGGCAATATCCATGTGTGAGCTGGGGCAATATCCATGTGTGAGCTGGGGCAGTATCCATGTGAGAGCTGGGGCAATATCGAAAACTCATTTTTCAATAAATTGTACAATAATTGTACATTTGAATATCTACTTGCCATTATTCTGACTATGTTTCTGCTTTCAGAGCTAGTTATTACTTACATTATTACAAAAAACAGTAATAATTGAATGCAGTGACAATAATTTATGATAATAAAGAGTGGACACATAGTCCTACAGATACAACTGGCCCTTTGAGGGTGACCAAACTGCTGATGCGGCCCCGATGACATTTGAGTTTGACACCCCTGGTCTAGGGGGAGTCCTATACCAAGAGTATGGTGGATTGCTGAGGCCTGTAGCGTATGTGAGCCGGAGCCTTACGCCGTCAGAAAAGAACTATCCTACCCACAAGTTGGAGTTTCTAGCCTTGAAGTGGGCGGTAGTAGACAAGCTAAAAGATTATATGTATGGAGCCGAATTTGTGATAAAGACTGACAACAATCCTCTTACCTACGTCTTTACTGCTGCGAAGCTGGACGCAACGGGACATCGGTGGTTGGCCGCTCTGTCAGGGTTTCGGTTCAGCCTGAAGTATCGCCCTGGGGTGAATAATCGAGATGCCGATGCTTTGTCGAGAAGACCCTACACTACAGAATGGACTCAGTTAACTCCAGATGGGGTGCAAGCTTTATGTCAAGGAGCAGAGCGCCGGGTCAAGGGAGGGATTGAAGCAGAAACCATAGGAGTTATGGCTGCGGCTGTTCCAGAGTTCTATTGTAATCCTACGCAGCTGAGGGATGAAAGTTTGCCTACTTTTTCGAAACAGGACCTGAGAGCTGATCAGGCTGGAGACCCTTTGATTGCATTAACCATGAAGGCCCTAAACGCGAACCAACGGGAGATTCTTCTGACAAATTCCCCAGAAGGGACCAGATTGGTATACAAAGAGTGGGAACAGTTGAAGATGTTGGATGGGGTGGTCTACCGAAGGGGCCCCTCGAACAATGCTGAAGAGACCCAACAGTTGTTCCTTCCCACCAAACACAGAGAGGATGTGCTGCGGTCGTTACAAGATGAACATGGACATTTAGGTGCAGAAAGAACTTTTAAGCTGGTGCGAGACAGATTCTATTGGCCCTGCATGAGATCTGAAGTTGAAAAGTTACTGCCACTCATGTCTGAGGTGTATCCAGAGGAAGACCCTACCAACCCGAACTGCTCCAATGAGCCACCTACAAAGTCAAGGACCCATGGATTTGGTGTGCATTGATTTCCTGTGCTTAGAGCGGGACGCTAGTGGGCAGGGAAATATTCTAGTAGTAAAAAAGGTGTCATCTGTGCTCGTTTCTATGTGTTCCATGTACAACAAAACTGAGGTTTTTGTTTGTTTCAATGGCCTTTGCAACGTAAGCCCACTCGCCACTTCACGGCACCTCTTTACAGAGTGAGTACCTAACGTACCAAAAGGCCGCTCTACTGAGCAGCTCCAAAGCCCTCCTGCTGCTTTTCAGCCAAGGAGAGGCAGAGATGGTGGGTTTTATTTATACACGTACCAAACACTTCCCATTTGGGATTAAAAACAAAAACATGAAAAGAGGAACAGCTGCAGAACGACGAACTGGTGTTACAAGCATGATATACATAAACACAGAAAAAATGGCGTTGCGCCCATACTCACCGGAGCGGCAGCAACTGCCAGGAGTAACAGCCCAGTTAATGTATAAAACATAACAAGGAAAAAAGGTGTCATCTGCGCTCGTTTCTATGTGTTCCATGTACAACAAAACTGAGGTTTTTGTTTGTTTCAATGGCCTTTGCAACGTAAGCTCACTCGCCACTTCACGGCACCTCTTTACAGAGTGAGTACCTAACATGTACCAAAAGGCCGCTCTACTGAGCAGCTCCAAGCCCCTCCTGCTGCTTTTCAGCCAAGGAGAGGCAGAGATGGTGTTTTTTTTTTTTTTAAACATAATTTTATTGGACGTTAGGACAATAAGAATAACATGGGTGCAAATGTGGCGTCGCAGCGCCATGAAAGCAATATCAATAAACATATGCATCCTAGTAAGCCATAATCCCGTCCATAGTATGGCATTAAAGTAGGGTGAAAAATAATGGCGGAGAGGTGGGAAAGAAAGGAAAAGAAAAGGGAGGGGGGGAATGAGCGGCCCGGCCCAGGCCAGAATCCTAAAACATAGATATTAATCCAACCTGTCGAATGCTATAGAGGGAAATGTAGAAGGGTGGGGGGGAGAGTGCCAAAGAAGAAAAAAGGGGTGAAAGGGGCCAAGAAGCCCTATATACGTGACCATAGCCCAAATTCCCGTCATAGATTATAACCCAGCATCAAGCCAAGGCCCCAAATTTTACTATATGATGGCAGTGTAAAACGTACTATAGCGGTCAGTTCGTCTATAACCTGAGTGTCTCTGATTTTGGCATATACTTTAGCCATACAGGGCGGGAGGGGAGAGATGGTGGGTTTTATTTATATACGCACCAAACACTTCCCATTTGGGATTAAAAACAAAAACATGGAAAGAGGAACAGCTGCAGAACGACGAACTGGTGTTACAAGCATGATATACATAAATACAGAAAAAATGGCGTCGCGCCGATACTCACCGGAGCAGCAGTAACTGCCAGGAGTAACAGCCCAGTTAATGTATAAAACATAACAAGGAAAAAAGGTGTCATCTGCGCTCGTTTCTATGTGTTCCATGTACAACAAAACTGAGGTTTTTGTTTGTTTCAATGGCCTTTGCAACGTAAACTCACTCGCCACTTCACGGCACCTCTTTACAGAGTGAGTACCTAACATGCACCAAAAGGCCGCTCTACTGAGCAACTCCAAGCCCCTCCTGCTGCTTTTCAGCCAAGGAGAGGCAGAGATGGTGGGTTTTATTTATACAAGCACCAAACACTTCCCATTTGGGATTAAAAACAAAAACATGGAAAGAGGAACAGCTGCAGAACGACGAACTGGTGTTACAAGCATGATATACATACTCTGGTGAGTATGGGCGCGACGCCATTTTTTCTGTATTTATGTATATCATGCTTGTAACACCAGTTCGTCGTTCTGCAGCTGTTCCTCTTTCCATGTTTTTGTTTTTAATCCCAAATGGGAAGTGTTTGGTGCGTGTATAAATAAAACACACCATCTCTGCCTCTCCTTGGCTGAAAAGCAGCAGGAGGGGCTTGGAGCTGCTCAGTAGAGCGGCCTTTTGGTACATGTTAGGTACTCACTCTGTAAAGAGGTGCCGTGAAGTGGCGAGTGAGTTTACGTTGCAAAGGCCATTGAAACAAACAAAAACCTCAGTTTTGTTGTACATGGAACACATAGAAACGAGCGCAGATGACACCTTTTTTCCTTGTTATGTTTTATACATTAACTGGGCTGTTACTCCTGGCAGTTGCTGCCGCAACGGTGAGTATGGGCGCAACGCCATTTTTTCTATATTTAAATATTCTAGTAGTGACTGATCATTTCACACGTTATGCCCAAGCTTTTTCTACGAAAGACCAACGTGCTCCTACGGTGGCGAAGGTTTTAATGGAAAAGTTCTTTGTTCACTATGGCCTACCAAGGAGAATACACTCTGATCAGGGTAGAGACTTTGAGAGCCGGCTTGTTGGGCAATTACTGGAACTGCTGGGAATTCAGAAGACCCGAACTACACCATATCACCCTCAAGGTGATGCTCAACCCGAAAGATTCAATCGCATGCTGCTAAATATGTTGGGGACACTGTCAAACAGAGAGAAGCAGAGCTGGAGTCGTCACATAGCTACGCTAGTACATGCATACAACAGTACGGAGAGTGACGCTACTGGATACTCACCGTACCGTCTTATGTTCGGAAGAGAAGCTCGACTGACGGTCGATTTGGCGTTTGGGTTATCTCTGGATCAGACGTATGTAGCCTCTCATAGAAATTATGTGGATAGACTTCGGAAGAACTTGGCCTCTGCGTTTGTACAGGCCCGTTTGACCTCAGGAAACAGGGAACAGCGGAATAAGCGGAAGTATGACTTGAAAGTTCGGATACAGGATCTACAACCCGGTGATAGGGTTTTGTTGAAGAACTTGGGTGGATAAGTGGGCATAAGTTGGCGGATAGATGGAGTTCTCAGGTTTACATTGTCTGCAAGCAACTGCCGGGTCTGCCAGTTTACCAAATCCGACCGGATGGAAAGGCTGGGCCTCTTAAAAACTGGCACCGGAATCATCTCCTACCTTTGAGAGAGGCTGTAAGGATACCAGTTGGAGACGAACTTTCTCTGCCGAACCCGCCTGCTCCACGTTTAACTCCCGTTACTCGGTCTCATCAAACACGGGTTGTTGAAGAGAGTGAAGGGAATAGTGAGGAAGAAGGCTTTTGTCTGGACTGGGTGCGCTCACCAGAACCTGAAGAGGTCCTTCCAGTTCCCGAACGGTGGGAAAGTAACCTGAGGCCTGAGGCTCCTGAATTCCAATTGGAAGTTCCCGAGACTTCTGAAATCCCTGTAGTTCCTGAAAACGCATCCTATGATTACAGTTCTATGCCTTCACTGGAAGGATCATACTCTGAAGAGATGTCTGTCCCAGTTGTGGATGAAAGAACTTGAAAGGAATTGAAATATGGTAGCTAATTCATTGAATACATATTTCTATATTCTAGTAATATTTGATAGCTATATAAATATATAGGGCCGGATTGACTGCTCAGCAAATGCCTAATATGTTTATGAGGTAATGCCGAGTTTGGTCTTTCTCTTGGCTTCCTGTTTTTATCAAGGAGTGCAAATGTTCTATTCAATTCCATTTCCTCTAGAGACTAAGAGAGGCTGACCAGCCGAGAGGAAGGGAGGGATACACATGGTCAATTGTTAAATGCATCCTATGGAACATTCCTATTCCTAGAATAGGATATAGCTGTGACGTCAATTTAGGCGTGCCTACTAGGCAAGGACAGGAAATGTTTGTAAGTCTAGGTACTGCCCAAAGTAGAAAAAAACATGTTCCTATATTGCTGACGTATTGGTTTGTAATCCATGAATTTGTGACACTCCATATTTTTGACAAAACTACTGAATGTATGAAATTTTGCTCCAGAGTAAAGAAACCACCCGAGACAGCACTTGTGTCCTGGTCTTCTATTATTCTCACTCGAGTTGTTTCCTGTATGGTCACTGGGTCTGGTGACAAGGCAGCTATCTCTCATCACTGGACCATGGCCATTCCTGTGATGTTCTTGCAGTATCCATATCAATTTGGTATCAGAAGTGCGGATTTGAACTAATCAACTTGTCTTGGTGAGTATGGGTTACATATTTATTTTATTAATATTTATTGAACCTAATATTCATCATAGATAACTTGCTTGTTCAAATTTTCGAACTCGCATTATTTGATTTGATAGTGCAAGAGTTTCTTTTGAATGATTTGATTGTTTAAGTGATGGTGAATGAAAAATAGGATTTTTTACAATCGTCTGGGTAAAGAATAGTGATCCTTTCTCTTTGTTTCCTTGATCAATTGTTGGATGTCCCCGCTGTTAGTGACTCACATTTGAATTGTGTTGTAAAGAGTATTATATTTTAAAAGATTAATACCTTTAAGTTTCCCGCCCCGAGAATTGGGTCTCTATTTACCTGACTACTTGTTATTTCCTATTTGTGCGTGTTCTCCCTGATAGTGTAGTTAAAAAGATTTTAAATAGAATGGAGATTGCTGTTTTGTGATTTGGCTCAGTGAGAATAGAGGAAACTGCGCATTTTTGCGACCCTTTCCCTCTCACCCTTTTAATTGCGCTGGCCCTTCTCCTTCCCCTCTCCACCGCGCCTTTTTTTTGCGATATGGGTGCCAAAAAATCCTCCCATATAGATCCAAAAACAACGGGCAAATTAGATAAGCACTTCAATAAGAAGTTAATGCCCCAAAATGGCCCTGCTGAAACGCCCGCCGATTATGTACAACGTGTTGCTGGCGAATATTTCACCACGCCCTTTATAGATTGTCTCGCTGGCTGGACTACAGCCATGCATTCTTTTGATCCATTCCCAAATTCAGGAAGCTTCTCTTCCTATCATATGTCGATGATAAAAGGCTTATATCTTGGCGACCAGAAAGCTTTCCCATATTTCCAACCTGACTCAAATTGGGATAGAAAATATATGAAGGAATGTGGTAAAGTGTGGATTCACTTGTCCTCTTCATATAACCCCATTTCTAAAACTCCTAAAGATGTATCATGGTCCATAGATAATCCCCCACCTTACAATTCCTCTCCTCCTGCCCTTTCACAACCTACTCCCAAACCCTCTTCCCTTTATCCCAGCCTTGACCCTAAGACTTTGGCAGCTGTGATTACAACTATTGAAACTACTACTAATCCTCTGCCTTCCCCCGAAGCCCTAACACAAAATATAGGTGTTTCAGGTGCTATCGTAGGAATACCCCATGTTGAAACAGAATCTGACACAGAACAAGATGAAACTAGCACATATGATTGGCAAAATAAAACCCCTAAGTCTAAATTCAGTACATCCTCATTTGTATCCACTTCCAAACCCAACCGTGTAGGATACTCTCCCCAAATGCAATCTTTTATTGACCAATTTGAACCCCAAGTTCAGAACATAATAACTAGGACCCAATCTGGAAAAACTATCAACCCCCCTGCTAGATATCAGATGCCCTATTTAATTGCAGGAAATAATGTCGTTATTATGCCCCCTGATATAGGAACCTTAAATTCTATAATTAAGGGTTCTCCTAATCCCAGAATTTCCCCGACTGCGACAACACAATACCTTAAACGGGCAACACGAGGATTGCAATTAACTCAGGAAGATTACAAATTGATCATTAACGGTGTCATGGGATATGCTGATGACACTGGTTTTGATTGGACTCGTGTACTCTCACTTCAACCCCCCCATGTTCCTCTAGTAGGTGCCCCTATTACACCCCAAAATTTGCCTTAGCAAACATCGGTCCAGATTGATGATATGTGGACAGAAGTTTGTGATGAATGGACTCGTAATTATGGAGCTCGACGTTCTATGGTCGCAGCCATTGCATGCAAACAAAATGCCAAAGAATCTGTCACCGAATTCGTCCACCGGTTCCATAAGAACTGGAAGGAGGATGCCGGCATGAAATTAGATGGAGATATGGGTCTCCTCTACACTCAAACTCTCATGGGTAATCTCAGAGATGATACCCAGAGAATTGCTAAACAGGTGATTGATAACTGGCCAACGGTGGTACCTATTGATCTTAATAATAGGCTCCTTGTTAAAGATTCTGCTGGTTGCTTTGACCTGCAGCATTCTAAATATATGTTAGCTGTTTTTAACAGTCCTTCAGGTCCCCCAGGTAATAATGGTCCTCGCCCTAAACGGATTTATTATCGTCCTCAACACCCCACACGTACCCCAGGTACTTGTTTCATTTGTGGTGATCCAAATCACTGGCGTAATGAATGCCCTCATAATCCCAGGAACATTGGCAATACTGCTATGAACCCCCAGCCACGATCTCCAACAAGCAATGCTGTTACCTCTCCTAACAATGCCTGTGATCCACCTCGTCATAAGATTGATTGGCAAAACCAATCAAATGCATGATGTGGCCCAGAGGCATGCTCCATCTCATGTGTTCAGGTTTCATAAACAGTTGACCATTTGCCCCTAGTGATCCTTAATTTGGAGGATCATAAAACCCCATTCCTTGTGGATACGGGTGCTACAAATTCGACGCTTACAATAGAGTGGTGTTTGTGGTCAATTAAACCTGCTGAGATGCCATCTTTGGGGATTAATGGAGTCCTAACAGAAACGTTTGTCACCCCACCCATTGCTATTTCTTCAAATTCTTCTCCTGCCTCTGTGTTTCATTCTTTTCATGTTCTCCCTACCTGTCCTGTTAATTTGTTAGGCAGAGATTTGCTTTCTTTGCTTGCTCTGTCTATTATCTGCATGCCATCTGGATCTTTACATGTGGATTCTCCATTCCTTTCTTTTGAAGCTGCTCCCAGCACATTTCATCCCCCAACAGCCCCCACTCCTCTCTCTCTACCTAACACTTCCTCCCATTCTTTCTCTCCTCTTCACTGTGCTTTCCTTTCAGCACCTGATCTTGAATTGTGTGTACATCCGGATGTATGGGCAATTGACGAATATGATGTGGGTTCTATCTCCTGCACACCATATTCGGCAAAATTAAAAAAATCTGCAACTCCTGTCTATCACAAGCAATATAATCTGTCACCTGCTAAAGTTGAAGGAATACGGGAATTCATTCACCGCTTCCTTGCTACTGGCATTCTGCGTCCCATTGTAAATTCGTACAACACTCCTGTAAATCCTGTGCCTAAAGGAGATGGATATCGCTTTACTCAGGATTTCAGATCTCTCAATGAAATCATAATTCCTATTTCTCCAATTGTACCTGACCTCCCAACCCTTCTCACCTCCATACCCCCAGACTCCACACATTTTACAGTCATAGACCTAAAAAATGCCTTTTTTTCTGTCCCAGTATATCCAGATACACAACACATTTTGGCCTTTACATTTGAAGGTAGTCAATTTTGTTGGTCAGTTTTACCTATGGGATTTATTGACAGTCCTGCGACTTTCGCGCGTGCCCTGCGTGAGACTCTGTTGAGTTACAGTCCGCCGGAAAGCTCCACCTTACTACAGTATGTGGATGACCTCCTTCTTTGTAGCCCCAGCCAAGCTGCATGTCACACTGACTCTGTTGCTCTCCTCAACCATCTACACTCAGAAGGCCACAAGGTGTCCAGAAAAAAGATGCAATTTTGCTCCACCTCTGTTGAATATTTGGGTTTCGTTCTCACTCAGGGATCTCGTGTCCTCTCACTGTCCCGCATTCAGAGCCTGCTCCAGCTCAAGCGTTCTGCCTCCAAAACAGACATGTTGTCCTTTCTAGGGATGGTGAATTTTTGTCGTCACTGGATACCAGACTGTTCCTATTATGACTCTGTTCTTCGTGCGTCTGCTGTGCGCACAGCTCCGGACAAAATTGTTTGGTCTCCGGACATGGTGTCTGCCTTTGATACGTTAAAGGAACTGTTGGCTACTGCACCAGCACTGGGGCTACTGAACTATAAACTGCCTTTTCACCTCTACTGTAGGGAGGATGGGCGCACAATGGCGGCTGTTCTTACACAGGTCCACGGGGGGGGCGCTGCGTCCAACTGCATTTTTGTCAAAAGTCATGCCACCTGTTGTTCAGGGAATGCCAAATTGTCTCCGCTCCTTGGCTGCCTGTGCCATGGCTGTGGAAACCGTTCAGTCCTTAACCCTAGGTACTGACACAATTCTCCATACACAACACAATGTCTTGCATGTACTTCGTAACCTTTCTACCCAGCACATTTCTTCCCAACGTTTGTCTGGTTATGAAACTGTACTAACTTCTACCTCTAATTTGTCTGTCAAATACTCTTCTGTCACTTCTGGTCCTTCTGTTGTTCTAAACGCTCTCCTGCGTCTACGCGAAGACCAAGAGGAGCCTCGTGAATTACATGATTGTCTTCCGCTCATTCAACTAACGACCTCTCCTAGATCTGATCTTTCTGACACTCCTCTAGAAGGTCCTGATATTCGTCATATCTTTGTTGATGGCTCCTGTTCTCGTCCTTCTGATTCACAGTATCTGACTGGTTATGCTGTGGTTGAATTGCCTGACATTGTGCATGAATCTGCTTCCATTCCTTCAAATTCTTCGCAAGCTGCGGAACTCTTTGCTTTAACAGCTGCATGTAAACTTTTTAAAGATCTCCCTGTCACCATTTATACTGACTCTCGTTATGCATTTGGTGTTGTGCATGATTTTGGTGCACTATGGCATCGCCGTGGTTTTACTACGGCTGATGGACGTCCTATTTCTCATTCTGATCTGATTTCTGATCTCCTGTCTGCTATTCTATTGCCTTCTCGTCTTGCTGTTGTTAAATGCAAAGGTCATGATCCTGTTGACTCTTTTGTTTCTCGTGGCAATCACTTTGCTGACGCTAAGTCTAAAGCTGCTGCTCTTTCATCTCCTACCATTTCTCTTGTTCCTCACCCTCCAATTGTCACCTGCTACCTTTCTCCTTTTCTGCTGCCCCAGAAATGGATGCTTAAAGAACTCCAGGCAGGTGCTACTGAAGCTGATGTTTATCATTGGGCCTCAGAAGACCTTGTGAAGTCTCAAGAAATTCCTCCTGATGTTAGAATTTATGAGAAAGGAGGGAGAGTTGGCCTACCTGCTGCAGCAGCGCCAATCTTTATTTTTTCTTTTCACGGTCCTGGCCACAGATCTCCCAAACTCACATACAGCGAAATGGCTAAGCATTTTTCTGTTTGTAATCTTAAGGCTATGATTAATTCCCAACTTTCTCGTTGCCTTATTTGTGCCAGAAATAATACACAGGGCCCAAAAATTAAAACTCAACACCTACCGCCAGCTAATGGTCCATTCCAGGAACTCCAAATTGATTTTACACACATGTCCACTGCAAAAGGTAACCTGAAATACCTTCTGGTAATAGTTGACAAGTTTTCTAGATGGCCTGAAGCCTTCCCTACTACAAGAGAAAATGCCAGAACTGTTGCCAAAATTCTTTGTAAAGAATTAATACCCAGATATGGATGCCCCATATCTATTGATTCAGATAATGGTCCTGCCTTTACCTCCAAGATCACACAGGAATTGGTAAAATTAATGGCCATTCAATGGAAGTTTCATTGCCCATACCATGCGGAAAGTTCCGGAATCGTGGAACGGCAAAATAGAAATATAAAAAAATAAACTTAGAAAAGCTACTGAGGGTACCTTCAAGAACTGGCCGGATTACCTTCCAGCCATTCTTGCAGAAATAAGAATGACCACCCATTCTGTCACTGGCCTTTCCCCCTTTGAAGTTCTCATGGGAAGACCCTTTCCTACCCCATGGATTCCTAAGCAAGGTCCCCTGGTAATGTTACCAGGTGATCTGGATGAATTTAGAGAAGCATACGTTACTCAATTGCTTAAAACATTGCATGATTTCCATAGAACGGTCTCCTGCTCTTTTCCGCCTCTCTCCACAGATCCTACTCACCGTTTTGTTCCAGGAGATCGAGTGCTCGTGAAGGCCCTGCATCATCACAAAACCATTGATCCATATGGAGAGCCGACTACCGTCCTTGCTGTGACCAGAACTGCCGTGCTGACTGATGAATCACCTTCCTGGATCCATGCATCAAGGATAAAGAAAGCGCCATTCATCCCTGATGACTTCATTCCTGATCCACCTGTGACCTCAACCCCAGACGTGGAATCGCTGACTCCTGCTTCTAGATGACCTCCTCCTGTGACGTACCCCACTGATGAATCTGGAGTGTGGGCCACAGCAGTTGTAAGCCCCTGCTAACCTGTTGGCTGGTTTCCCAGCTGAAGAATCGTTCCCCCCCCCAATTTATTTTTATGCCTATTAACTGTCCTACTCAACCTGAAGAGTAGTACCTTTTTGTCCTCATTTACACGAACTGTTTATTTTTTGATGAACTTTCCTTTTTCACAAAGTAATACATATTGTATTAACTCTGATTTTATACTTGCAGTGTCTATTGCTAGAACTACTACCGAGATGTTTTGCTCTTTTTCCAAGAACTGTTGTATTTTTGTTGGTTCGCTTTTAATCATTATGATTTATATGTATAATATGATGACAATGTAACCCCACTTGTAATAGGTTCACTAGTTTAGTTTAGTTTTCTTTTTTAATTAGTGATCACGTGATACATGATCAAAAGACGGATTGAAAGGAATTGAAATATGGTAGCTAATTCATTGAATACATATTTCGATATTCTAGTAATATTTGATAGCTATATAAATATATAGGGCCGGATTGACTGCTCAGCAAATGCCTAATATGTTTATGAGGTAATGCCGAGTCTGGTCTTTCTCTTGGCTTCCTGTTTTTATCAAGGAGTGCAAATGTTCTATTCAATTCCATTTCCTCTAGAGACTAAGAGAGGCTGACCAGCCGAGAGGAAGGGAGGGATACACATGGTCAATTGTTAATTGCATCCTATGGAACATTCCTATTCCTAGAATAGGATATAGCTGTGACGTCAATTTAGGCGTGCCTACTAGGCAAGGAGAGGAAATGTTTGTAAGTCTAGGTACTGCCCAAAGTAGAAAAAAACATGTTCCTATATTGCTGACGTATTGGTTTGTAATCCATGAATTTGTGACACTCCATATTTTTGACAAAACTACTGAATGTATGAAATTTTGCTCCAGAGTAAAGAAACCACCCGAGACAGCACTTGTGTCCTGGTCTTCTATTATTCTCACTCGAGTTGTTTCCTGTATGGTCACTGGGTCTGGTGACAAGGCAGCTATCTCTCATCACTGGACCGTGGCCATTCCTGTGATGTTCTTGCAGTATCCATATCAGAACTGAACCCGCACCTGTAGTACTTCTACCTGAAGAGGAACTGATTGAGCCAGAACCAAAACGCTCTATTCGACCGCCCCAGAGACTCACCTACGACTCACCAGGACATAGCACTGAAGAGGCTGTCACCACAGTGCGAAGGTTGCCCGAAGTGTCTGCTATGTTAGCTGAGGTAGTCAGGAGCATGAGTCAACTTGAGGACGTGTATCTGACCCATTGTATGCTTGCTGCTGAGCCTGTATATGTTGCCTAATGTATTTTGAAATGTAATGCAACTGTTATACCATATTGGAGAGACCCAAGAGTTCTAGGAGGGGGAGAGTGTAGCGCTGGTTTAAAACACTGTTGCTGTATTACTCGAGTTTGGCGACCAGAGGGAGACAAGCGCAATGTAAGAGACACTGGACAATGGGACTACATTTTCCAGCATGCTTTGCGGCAGGAACAGGAAGTGGGTGGGGAGAAAGGACATACATCCGCAGCCTCGTGCAGAGGAGAGCCAGTGCGCGCCGAGGAGTGAACAGAGCAAGACGCACGTGAGACAGACCGCGATTGTGACAAGGCCGGAGAGCAGGCGCTGCCTTGCGGACGCTGGAGATCAGTTTCAGTGGCTTGCCAGATCCGGTGGCACAGAGTCCCAGCGTAAATCAGTGGAGAGACGTCCTTGTCGGGTCAGCGGAGCAGATTGTCTGGCGGATGGGTGAGAGGCCTTCAAGGCCACAGTAAAGTTGAAGCACGCAGCAGTTTGTTTAAATCTACAGGGCCCCAACTGACTAGTCGAAGATACACCGAATCTATTCACTGGCCAGTTGAATCTAGTACCCGGGTACCAATACACACATACACGCACACCTTCTTGGGACACAACCTGAACGGGACTTACACTCAGGCAACGAAGGGGTTAAATTTTCCTTTTTACCGCTGCGCGTTTCTCACATTTCGAACTCCTGTAAAATATATATATATATACCGTGCTTGATTTATATATGCCCGTTTATTTGAGACCAGTAAAAGATATAACTTATAAAATCCACAACAGTGCTGGTGTATATTTATTCCCTAGTGCGGGGAGACTGACCCGAGGTTTAAATTCAGCGGCTCCTCCGGAAGTGAGCGCTACAAATGCATCAAAATTAACTCAAATTAGGGGGTGACGAGGGCAAAAACATGTCCCAAACCAACATGTGTAATCCACAATAAAAATTTTCTAATGAAATCTAATGCCTCATTGAATAATAAGTCCAGAATCTCATTGGGGCTAGTTAATTGGTAATGTATATCGCCATCTATACCAGAGTGTTGCTCACTAGTCTGCAGGTCTTCTGATCTCTATACTACTTTCATAGTTTCATAGAAAAGTAGGCAAGGAAAGTGACGCTATAGCTGATTATGTACTAATATATATCTAAACAGCCATCTAAGAGTGAAGCACACTGATTGTTTAAAGGGGTATTCTTCCACGAATGGCATCAAAAATAAAACTGCAGAGGGAACCATAATTGGATGATGGGAGTGCCTTTAAAAAGAGGCGAAAAGGTACCGTAAATATAACTGATGTAATTAGTAAGGGATAAACAAGCAAAGCAAGGGGGTCGCAAAAAGGAGGTATAAACAAAAAACATTATGATTACGTAGCAGAAATAAATGGAGCGAAGGTGAACCCCTTATTTAGACCTCCAGGGTATATTGTACACAGTTCATAAATCCAAAACGCTTCTCTTCGGTGTAAGCGTAAATCAAAATTTCCACGGCGTGGACCCACTATAACCTGTTCTATGACTTGGAACCGCAAGCCATCAGCATTTCCGTCATGTTCAGTCCTAAGGTGTCTTGCTACCGGTGTATCACGAATATACCTCACAGATCTGACATGTTCTAAAATTCTCAGGCGAAGGGGTTTTCCCCACGTATTTTTTGTCGCATGAACATGTCATTAGATAGACCACACATTTGGAACTGCAATTGAAAAAATGTTTGTATTAGTCTTGCATCATGTTTCACAGCCTCTGTATCACTACGCTTTTTTTTTTTTTAATTTAGAATTTTTATTTTGGAAATAAGTCAGCGTACATTCAGACACAATAAAGTAAGGGCCACGCAGGGCCGCCCAAAACTGTCAGCATAGGTACGGCATAAAAAAAACAAAACAATAAACATCCCCAGATAGGGGGGTCTCAGCAAATAGCCAAAAAGAGGGGGGGGAGGTGTAACAATCCAGGTATTCCCCAGCAGGGGATCATCAGCAACAAAGTCATCAGCGACCTAACGGGGGGGGGGGAGTGTTCTCAAAAAATGGCTAAGGCATCTCATCAGGTAAAGGTGTAAAAATAGCAGGGCAGCAGAATGTAAAATGTAAGGGGGAGCACATCAAAATAAATAAATCACTCGGGGGGCAAGTACATCAAAAACAGAGGAGAGTCCCGCTAATAGGTGCAGAGTCATGTACATCATCCTGTATCCAGAGTGCCATCTGGGCCATCGCAGGCAGCTCCCCGCTGAGCGATCCACATCGTTCGTACACTGCTGGCACGAAAGCGCGGTGCGTCGGCAGGCTCCTTCGCGCCATCTTGACATTTGGCCGGAGGGGACCATCCATCCCAAATCCGCCGGACCCATTCAGCCTGCTCCCCCAACGCCACCTCTGTAGACACAAGGGGACACACGCAGGGCCGGCCCGACCATGGAGCGGTTCGGAGCAACTGCTCTAGGCGGCAGATTTTGGGGGAGTGCAATATTTTGCAGCCGAGCCCCTGCACTGCTTTATAAACAGCGCCGCTGCGTGGCATCTCATGGAGGCCTGCGCAGTGGCCATTCCGCGCCGAGCTTCCGGACTAACTCCCAGTCTCGGCGCCACCTGCTGGCATCACCGGACCATTGCATGCTGGGAGATGTAGTTCTAGCCTTGTTTACTGCATATTGCAGAGAACCCGTTTAGAACTACATCTCCCGGCATGCAATGCTCCAGTGATGTCACAAGGCGGCGCCCAGACAGGGAGATAACCAGGAAGTTCAGCGCTGAATTTCACAGATGGGGGGAACAGTGCCTGGGAACGGTGAGAAGCATATGGACACAGGAGTCAGACTACAGACATAGCCTGCTGGTAAGTCAACACAACAATAAAACTCATAGTAATGTGTGGTGTGTATGAGCGTATCACAGGGCTCCACAGCAATAAAACTCACAGTAATGTGCGGTGTGTATGAGTGTATCACAGAGCTCCACAACAATAAAACTCACGCTGATACACACTGTACATTACTGTGAGTTTTATTGCTGTGGAGCTCTGTGATATGCTCATACACACCACACATTACTGTATCACAGAGCTCCACAGCAATAATACTCACGCTGATACAAACCACACATTACTGTGAGTTGTAATGCTATGGAGCTCTGGATACGCTTTTACATGTCATGTGTTTTTATTTGGGGGGCAGCATTTCATCTGTCGCTCCAGGTAGCACAGTGATTTGGGCCGGCCCTGGACACGCGGCAAGCAACTCTGGAGGTGCCCCACCAACTTCCATCTTCCTCGGTCCCTGCCCTGCCGATCCCGCAGGTACTGCCATATCCAGGGGTTCACAGATCTCCATATCGCTTCCGTCGCAAAGAAGCAGGGCCGCTCCCGAGGGCTCAGACACCCAGGCCAGGGCTCTAGGCAGATCGCTGCTCCTGGCACCACTCCCCGAGGACGCCTCAGCAAGCGAGCAGGCCGCAGAGCCTCCCGGTTCCTCAATGGCCTCTGACTCTTTTGACCTCGGGGTCATCGCCCCGGTGCAGCTCCTCAGCGTAGCGAGCATCCGGCGCCAGACACCCCTGGTGACTGGGCTATCGTCGTCCTCCCTCTCTAGAATTCTCATGCAGGCATCCAGGCCCGTGACCAGGGCTCCCTCACCTCCAGGTGGGGGGATCCGTCCGTCCATCCCCTCGCAGATCCGTCCACCACACCCACGGTACAGCCACTTAAGTCTTCAGGAAGACGTGGGCCCACCATCTCCATCGACTGCGCAGCAACTCAGTCCGGGGCAGGGCGTTCCGACCAGCAAGGCCACCAGCCAGCTGGATCCCGATCTCAGGCCGCAAGATGGCTTGCCGATGCTGCGCTGTGGCCACGAAGCAGCAGCCGCCAGCGATGTCTCTGGTCCGGAGGTAGTGCTAAACAGACTCCGGACGGCACAACACTGAAGACCAGCCGCTCAGGGACCTTTTAAAAGCAAAAAGGTGCGGAAAAGGTCGTCGAGTGGTCCCTGGATGGAGAAGACGTGCGGAGCTCCGAGACACGTCCTCTCCCTTCAGCAGCCGGCCACACCCCCACTACGCTTTATTTTATGACTGTCCCCCTCATGACATTCTTAAAAGGGCAGAATATGGATGCCATTAAAATTTTGGCCCCCCCCCGGAAAAAATTCTGCAGACGCCCATGGCTTACCCTAACAAGTCCAAGCTTCTGGCCCTTCCCATGCAGTCCCAGCTTATCTTATTTATAGCCACAAGCTCCACACTACAGATGCACCCTCTTGTTTCACATACCTCTTTCCCTTAGACTGTAAGCTCATGGGATGTCTGGTTGAGCACTTTTTTCAAGTGCCGTTTTAGCAAGAAAATTATCCTGCGGGCAGAGTTGTTTGTGCCTAATCTATATCTATTTATTATGTCTCACGTTTGTGCTTACCCCATTGTAAAGCGCTAAGGAATCTGTTGTCACTGTATAAGTACTTGTAATTGTAACATCAGACCCCCAGATACATTAATACCCAGACCCCAGATACATGAATACCCAGACCCCAGATATATATATATACTCAGACATCAGACCGAGATACATGTATACCAAGACACAGACCCTAGATAAATATATACCCAGACATCAGACCCCAGATACATGTATACAGAGGCGGCTCTAGACTTTGTGAGGCCTTACGTGAAACTCAAAACACGAGGCCCCTACTGACTCCCATTATAGAAAAATGCAAGCGATACAAAATTAACTGTATAAATTGTGTATTATAAAATTGACAAATCGTATGATCTTATAATTCACAGCTTTTAAAAATCTATGGGCTCTATTACATTCTTCGAGCAAACGTCAATGCGTGTGCAAAAACACATTAACGCAAGGTGCAAAACCCTTTGCGCTGAACGTCGTATTACAATGTCCGCGCAAAAAATGGCATTAATGTCTACCGCGTGTGAACCTGCGCGAACGCTGCGCGAGCGTACTTTGTCCTATACTCAACATTGTGAGCGCAAATGTGTTTGTGCGCTGGTACGCGGATGGTATTACAATCTATGTGCAAAATTTAATGCACAGCATTTGCGCGCATAATTTTAACATCTTTGAAAAGCTGGTGTTAATGGCAAATCTGACCGTCCTGGCCGAACCCAAATACACCAGCCCGAAATAAAAAGTACAGCAAAGTATAGTTACACATTGTAGACATAACCAAACAATAAAATTGAGAAGTTGTGCATGTTTTTTTTATTGATGCAGCAAATATGCGCAGATTGACTTTGACAGGCGCAAAAACTTAATCAGAGACAATTGTGGTTCTTAATTCTGATTGGCTGAATCTTATGAAAAAACAGTCCGCACACTGATTTCTGTGCGCAACGTTCGTTTTACGCACGGTATTTTCTGACAGATGAAAAAATGCGCGAGGGTTGTAATACCAGCGTTGTTTTACGTGCGTTAACGTTTAACGCTGCGTGCAAAGATCCACACGTTCTGCGTGCATTTTTGCAAGAAGAATGTAATAGAGCCCTATTAGTCTAACACCCACCCACATATTACTGTGAGCTTTATTGCTATGGAGCTCTGATACACACCGCACATTACTGTATCACAGAGCACCGCAGCAATAAAACTAACAATAATGTGCAGTGTGTATGAGCGTGAGTTTTATTGCTGTGGAGCTCTGTGTATGTGTGTATCACAGAGCTCCACAGCAATAAAACTCACTCTCATACACACTGCACATTATTGTTAGTTTTATTGCTGCGGTACTATGTGACACAGTAATGCATGGTGTGTATGTGTGTATCACAGAGCACCACAGTAGTAAAACTCACAGTAATGCACGGTGTGTATGCATGTATCACAGAGCACCGCAGCAATAAGGCTAGGGTCAGACAAGCACGTTTTCTACAGACTGTGCACCCGTGCAGTACGGACGCACTTTTTGACGGAAGACGCAGTAGTGGCCACACAGTCCGTTTTTGTGACTGACGTTATTTTTGACTGATGTAGAATTGTAAATTGAAATGAAAAAACATTTTGTCCGTTAAAAATGCTGGACGTATAAATGCAGTCTGTCTGACCACGTTCCGTCACTCACACACAAAGCTATGTGGACGTGGCGCACTCCGCACGTCCGTCCTAGCGGTTCGATGTTCTTGCTAACCTGCATCCGTTTGCTGCGTACTTCGTGTGTGGGCCTTCATTGGTCATGATTATCTGCTACCACGGACGTACTAAAGTGCGGCTACACGGACGTTAACACTGCGTTCGTCTGACCCCAGCCTAAAACTCACAGTAATGTGCGGTGTGTATAAGCGTGAGTTTTATTACTGTGCAGCTTTGTGATACCCTCATACACACTGCACATTACTGGGAGATTTAATGCTATGGAGTTCAGTGTGTATGTCTGTATCACAGAATCCACAGCAATAAAAACTTACAGTAATGTGTGGTGTGTATGAGCATATCACAGAGCTCCACAGCAATACAACTCATGCTCATAAACACCGTACATTACTGTGAGTTTTAGTGCTGTGGATTCTGTGATACAGACATACACACTGCACATTGCTGTGAGTTTTATTGCTGTGGAGCTTTGTGATACAATAATATGCGGTTTGTATCAGCGTATCACAAAGCTCCGCAGTGTCAGGTATTTTCAGAGAAAAACAAAATGGATGCCTGTAGCCATCTTGTTTAATCGTATATCTATACTTTTATATGTAAAGTCTTTCTCAACTTTAGCCTAGTTTTAGAATGAACTCAGAGATTTTTTTCTTAGAAATAAGTTCATTTGAGGGTAAAACCTATTAAGTAAACTAGAAGAGTTATGTACGTCTAATTGCTAGACTATGATGCTATAGACAATATAAAATGTCTTTATATGATATATGCCGAGCCTAAGTGCTAATCATAGATAAAGATATTTTCTTTTCTGGTTAAGAAATATATTTAAGGTTTAGAATATATGCAAGTATCTATGCTATCCACAAAAATATATTCTAATATCAATATATTCTATTATAGTAGCACAGAAAATAATATTAAGAAATATTACATTATAACAGTAGTTACTGAAGAATAGAAATAAGCTGGTTTAAATGTAAGAAGATTTAACTGTAAAGGAATGTAACTGATAAGACAACCTTGAAATGGATAGAAATGAATAAATATTAAATCAAATATGACAGGACAGACAGGGCCGGCGCTAGTGTAAGGCATCACAGGCGGCCGCCTTACTGTTCTGGCTTGGTGCCAAACTGGGGGGCGTGAAAATCCTCTTCCCCGTTCATAGTCACTCACTGCTGGCTGGGGATTTCCTTCTGATGCCGCCCATGATGTAAATGATCCTCCCCTTTCTGGCTGGAGCAGCTGCTGCACTTCCGGCCTGGTGAGGGGGAGGGCGCATAGGAAGAGGCAGAAGAGTCTGGACCATGTGCTTCCTCGTGCTGCTCCTTTTACAGCAGAACCAATGAGGAGATTAATCAGCCCCTGCCCTGCAGCAGCAGAGATCCCATGGAGCCAGGAGGTGAGTTATCACACTGCCTGCCCTCCATCTGCCCCTCTCCCTTTCATGATATCCTCCCTCTCTGAGATGCGGAGATAGTGCCCCCCCCCTCTGCACACAAACACAGCAAAAGTGTGAGAGATCTTCCCTGCTGTGAAGATGCTTCTGTTTTAACTCTTGCTCGACCAGGTCATCCTTCCTGACAGTAAAGCACAGCTGAAGCACATTGTAATATGGTGCTCAGATACCTGGTCCAGCAAGAGTTAAAAACAGAGGCTTCTCCTTCACAGCAGGGGAGATCTCTCACACTTATATTACTGTTACATGTGTAGCGCTGTGTAAAAAAATCCTCTTGCTGTGGCAGTACCTATTTTTGGCCACAAGATGGAGACTATCGCGATCAGATACTGGACATTGGGACTACAACGCCCGGCATGCTTTGCAGGAAGACAGGAAGTGGGTGGGGACTGGAGTCTTACATCCTCTGCCTCGTGGAGAAAGTTCCAGAGCGCGCCAGGGAGTTAGAGGATATAGACGCAGTGAGAGACATCGCAAGAGGGCCTAAGCCAGAGCCTGAGCGAGACCTGTCAGAGTCATTTATTGGACATTCAGCCTGAAGAGAAGGAGAGCGCTTCAAGTTCCCGAGATTGCTGCAGATCTAAGAGACCCAAGACCTCGAGTAAGGAGTTGCAGCGAATTGACCGAATACGGAGAGCAGGCGGTGAGTTGGACAAGTCGTGGACAAGCTGCGGAAAGTCAGACAACGGATCCGGCCGCTAGTATCCCCAGTCAATATCGAGCGGAGAGACGTCCTGGGTCAGCGGAGCCTAAAGCAACCATCGGATGGGTGAGAGGCCTCCAAGGCTGTACTGTAAATATAGAACTCGCTGCTGTTTTCCTTCTTAAAGTCCACAGGGCCCCAACTTGACTAGTCGAAGAGATTCTTTAAGTAAATTCACTGGCCAGTTGAATAGTACCCGGGTACCATACACACACATACACACCTTTCACATTCCGGGACTTAACCTGTGCAGGACTCATTTTTGTTGCGTATCGGAACAAGAGTAAGGATACGTTCCGAATATATTTTCCTTTTTTTCCGCTGCGCGTTTGTCGTAATACGAAGAGATTGTATTTTTTGGGTTCCGCTACGTGTTCCTTTTTCGTATATTCGTGCAACTGCTTTTATTTTCTGTTCGGTTACGAATATTTTATTTTCCGAAATACGAAGCCTCGTGTTTCGTTTCTTTTCCGCCACGCGTTTTACCGCGATACGAAAATACTGTAATATATCTGTGAATACCGTGTCTAAATATCTGCTCATTATTTTAGTAAATTATTTAAATGATAAAAACTCACAACTGTGTTGGAGCATATTTATTCCCTAGTGCGGGGAGACTGACCCGTGGTTCAATTTTCAGCGGCTCCTCCGGGAGTGAGCGCTACACATGGAATAGCCTCCCAGTGGAGGCAGTATCTACTACCCTTTCTATATCACTGTTACATGGAATAGTCTCCCAGTGGGAGCAGTATCTACTACCCCTTCTATATCACTGTTACTGCCCCCACTGGGAGACTATTCCCTGTATCTACTACCCTTTCTATATCACTCTTACCGCCCCCACTGGGAGACTATTCCCTGTATCTACTACCCTTTCTATATCACTGTTACCGCCCCCACTGGGAGGCTATTCCATGTATCTACTACCCTTTCTGTATCACTGTTACTGCTCCCACTGGGAGACTATTCCCTGTATCTACTACCCTTTCTGTATCACTGTTACTGCTCCTACTGGGAGGCTATTCCATGTATCTACTACCCTATCTATATCCATGTTACTGCCCCCACTGGGAGGCTATTCCATGTGTAGCGCTCACTCCCGGAGGAGCCGCTGAAAATGAACCACGGGTCAGTCTCCCCGCACTAGGGAATAAATATACTCCAACACAGTTGTGAGTTTTTATCATTTAAATAGTTTACTAAAATCTTGAGCAGATGTTGAAACACGGTATTCACAAGAGTTATTACAATATTTTCGTATTCCGGTAAAACGCGCAGCGGAAAAGAAACGAAACACGAGGCTTCGTATTTCGGAAAATAAAATATTCGCGACCGAACATAAAAGAATGCAATTTCCCGATAGTTCAGCAAAAAGGGACACGTAGCGAAACCCCAAACATACAATCCCTTTCGTATTACGGCAAACGCGCAGCGGAAAAGAGAAAAATGTATTCGGAACGTATCTTTGTCCTTAACCCCCGTTCCGATTCGTAAAAGGAAATGAGTCCTGTACAAGTTAAGTTCCAGAATGTGAGAAGCGTATCCGTGTGTGTGTGTGTGTGTGGTACCCGGGTACTGTTCAACTGGCCAGTGAATTTATTAAAGGAAGATCTTCGACTAGTCAGTTGGGGCCCTGTAAACTTTAAAGAGAAACAGCAGAGCGTCCTTTAATCATACAACAGCCTTGGAGGCCTCTCACCCATCCGATGACTGCTTTAGGCTCCGCTGACCCAGGACGTCTCTCCACCCGATTTTGACTGGGGATACTAGCGCCCGATCCGTTGTCTGACTCCATACAGCTTATCCAGCTCACGCCTGCTCTCCGTTCGATTCTCCGGTCTGCAGCAATGCCTGGATTCCGGCGGGTCTTCTTCTCCTCAGCTGGGGTGATCCTCTCTGCAATAACAGGTCTCTCTTGGTCTTTACTTGGCTCTCTCTCGGTCTCTGGCATAGGCCCTCTCGTGATCTCACACAATGCGTCTCCTCTCTTCCCTTCCCTGGCGCGCTCTGGAACCTTCCCCACGAGGCAGAGGATGTAAGGGTCCAGTCCCCACCCACTTCCTGTCCTCCTGCAAAGCATGCCGGGCACTGTAGTCCCAATATCCAGTATCTCTGATCGCGATAGTCTCCATCTTGTGGCCAAAAATAGGTACTGCCACAGCAAGATCTTTAGCACAGCGCTACACTCTCCCCCTCCTAGAACTCTTGGGTCTCTCCAAGGAGGTACAACAGTTACATTACGTTCCACAATATTTGAATACAATTTACATAACATGTACAGGTTCAGCAGCATACATACAGTGGGTTAAGAACACTTCCTCAAGTTGACTCATATTTTGGGCCACCTCAGCTAGCATAGCAGACACTTCGGGCAACCTCCGCACCGTGGTGATGGCCTCTTCAGTGCTATGTCCTGGTGAGTCGTAGGTAGGAGTCGTTGGGGCGGTCGAACAGAGCGTTTTGGTTCTGGCTCAATCAGTTCCTCTTCAGGTGGAAGTACTATAGACGTTGGCTCAGTCCTTCTCTCTATTACTGGAGCAGACGTTTCTTCAGAGTATGATCCTTCCAGCGAAGGCATAGAACTATAATCACCTGAGTAAGCTTCCGGAACTACCGAGATCCCCACATCCTCAGGGTCTTCCAACTGAAATTCAAGAGGCTCAGGGATATCAACAGTCTCAGGGACTTCCAACAAGAATTCAGGAGCTTCAGGCCTCAAATTACTCTCCATCGTTCAGGAACTGAGGTAATCTCTTCAGGCTCCGGTGAACGTATCCAGTCCAGACAGAAACTTTCTTCTTCACTGTCCCTTTCGCTCTCTTCGACAGCCCGGGTCTGTTGAGACCGAGTAACAGGAGGCAAACATGGAACAGGCGGATTTGGCAGAGGCGGTTCGTCCCCAACTGGCATTCTCACAGCCTCTCTCAAGGGTAACAAATGATTCCGGTGCCAGTTCTTGAGAGGCCCAGCCTTTCCATCTGGGCGAATCTGATACACTGGTAGACCTGGTAACTGTTTGCAGACAATGTAAACCTGGGAACTCCACCTATCCGCCAACTTGTGTCTCGCAGCAGCACCCAAGTTCTTCAATAGAACCCTATTGTAAGGATATAGGGTCACCCAGCACGCAGACAAAACCCAGAAAGGCAAGAAAGGACCCTAAACTGAGAAGCTGGTCTTTAGAATGGCCAGGTACTAATCTAGAATACACAGAAGTACAGATCAGGGACAGGAGAGATATCGTAGTATAAACAAGCCAGAGGTCGGTACACGAGGTAAACATATGCCAAGGGATAAAGCAGAAAACACAGTCAAAATACAAGCCAGAAGTCAAACCAGAAAATCAATAATCATAAGCTGTAGAAACGCGCTGAAGGCTAGAAATAACCACGTCAGGGCTCAGAGCACAGACTGGAACTGATATTTAAAGGCCTAGATCCCTGACCAGGTGTGGCATACAAAGTGGCCTGATTCAAAGACTGGCGCCCTCTCTGTTGGGAAGGCCGTACTGCAGGAGCAGTAGCAGGCATGACAGTACCCCCCCCTCCACGAGCGCCCTCTGGGCGCCGAGATCCCGGAGCAGTGGGATGAGAACGGTGAAAGGCACGGACCAGACGGGGGGCATGGAGATCAGAAGTAGGAACCCATGAGCGTTCCTCCGGGCCATACCCTCTCCAGTGCACCAAATATTGAAGACCACCACGGGAATGACGGGAATCAACAATGGACTGGACCTCAAATTCTTCTTGTCCCTGGACCAGAACAGGACGTGGTCGAGGAATAACAGTGGTGAACCGATTGCACAGAAGGGGCTTCAACAAGGAGGTGTGAAAGGTATTCGGTATACGGAGGGTATGAGGTAGGTCCAGCGCATAACTGACTTCGTTGATACGTCTTAGGACTTTGAATGGACCAATGTACCGCGGAGCAAATTTCATTGATGGCACACGTAACTTAATGTTACGGGTAGACAACCAGACTCTCTGGCCTGGAACATAGGAAGGACCCATCCGCCTATGCCTATCTGCATAGGTCTTCTGTTGGACTGCAGCGTGACAGAGGTTGGAACGTACCAAAGTCCACACTTTATGAAGAGACTGAACATAGGAGTCCAAGTCAGGAAGACCAGTGTCAGCACTAGGGGATGGCAAAAAAGTAGGCTGGAAACCATGGGCAACATAAAACGGGGAGTGACCAGACGAGGCATTAACATTACTATTCAGAGCAAATTCAGCCCAAGGAAGCAAAGATACCCAATCATCTTGCCCTTGAGAAGAGAAGCTACGAATGTAGTTCTCACTAGACTGATTGGCACGTTCGGCAGCTCCATTGGACTGTGGGTGATAAGCAGAAGAAAATGATACTTTAATACCCAACTGTGAACAGAAATTTCTCCAAAATCTAGAAATGAACTGTGGACCCCGATCAGAGACAATTTCATGAGGCAAACCATGTAATCTGAATACCTCTTTGGCAAATATGTTGGCTAGACCTTTAGATGTTGGCAATTTCTTGAGAGGAACCAGATGAACCATTTTAGTAAAGCGATCAACAATGGTCAAAATCACTGTATGCCCTTCAGAAGGTGGCAAATCTACTATGAAATCCATAGAAATATGTGACCATGGTTTGTCAGGGATGGCTAGTGGTTGCAATAGCCCTGCAGGACATTGAGTAGAGGCTTTGGATTGTGCACATACCACACATGCCTGTACATATTCTCTCACATCCTTGGCAATGTCTGGCCACCAGTACATCGGTGTAAGGGCTGACAATGTCCTTTTTATACCAGGATGACCGGCTGGCCTGGAGGCATGATAACAAGAGAGTAGTTCCTTTCTTTCTGCGTCAGGAACAAACAACTTGTCAGAAGGAGTCTCAGGAGGAGCTGTACTTTGCATAGCTTGGATACGAGTAAGGAGTGTAGAAGTAAGGGTGAGATGAGTAGCTGCCACTACTCTCTCCAGAGGAACAATCGACTCCACTGGTCTATCTTGCTGTTCTGTGACCTCAAACTGCCTGGAAAGCGCGTCTGCCTTCGCATTTCTGTTACCGGGCCTATAGGTGATTATGTAATTGAAATGAGTCAAAAACATCGACCACCGGGCTTGACGGGATGACAGTCTTTTGGCATCGGCAATAAAGGTCAGGTTTTTATGGTCAGTCAGAATCATAGTGGGAGTAGGAGCTCCTTCAAGTAGGTGTCTCCACTCCTTCAAAGCAGAAATGATAGCCAGGAGTTCTCGGTTACCGATATCATAGTTCCTTTCAGCACTAGATAATTTCTTGGAAAAGAAGCCACAAGGCTTGAGTGGTTGGTCAGGGGATTCTCTTTGGGAAAGAACAGCTCCTACTCCTGTCTCAGAGGCATCAACCTCTAGGATGAAAGGCTTCCTTGGATCAGGGTGGACAAGTATAGGGGCCGTAGAAAAAGCCTCTTTAAGAGTCTCAAAGGCTTTAACGGCTTCAGGGGACCAAATACGGGTATTGGCTCCCTTCTTGGTCATATTGGTAATGGGTGCCAGTATTGTGGAGAAATTGAGTATGAACCTGCGGTAGTAGTTGGCGAACCCTATGAATCTCTGAATAGCTTTAAGCCCTATAGGACATTGGCAGTCAGTAACAGCAGTAAGTTTAGCCGGGTCCATGGAAAATCCCTCTTTGGAAATGACATAACCTAGAAATGCTAACTTAGGTTGGTCAAAGAGACACTTCTCCAATTTGCAGTAAAGGCCATTGTTCAACAACGTCTGAAGAACCTTTTTAACCTGCAAGTGGTGAGTAGCGAGATCAGGTGAGTAAATAAGTATATCATCCAAATACACGATGACACAGTCGTGTATGAAATCACGCAAAACATCATTTATAAAATCCTGGAACACAGCTGGAGCGTTACATAGCCCAAAGGGCATTACAAGGTACTCATAGTGACCAGATCTGGTATTGAAAGCGGTTTTCCATTCATCACCATCCTTAATGCGCACTAAATTGTACGCGCTTCTTAAATCAAGCTTAGAAAAAATCTGGGAACCTTTTTAACCTGTCAAAGAGTTCAGCAATCAATGGAATGGGATAGGCATTTTTCACAGTTATTTTATTTAAACCCCTATAATCTATGCAAGGTCTTAAGTCCCCTCTTTCTTAGAGACAAAAAAGAACCCAGCACCAGCAGGAGATGTGGATTTCCTTATGAAGCCCTTAGCAAGGGAATCCTTTATGTACTCCTCTAATATGAGGTTTTCATGTTGAGACAGAGGATACACTCGTCCCTTGGGAGGAAAAGTGCCAGGAAGGAGAGTAATAGCACAATCATAGGGTCTATGCTCAGGTAAAGTCTCAGCCCCTCCTTTGTTGAAAACCTCCCTGACCTCCTCATACTGTATAGGAACCAATACAGATAAAGGAGCAGCAGTGGGTACATTTATAGTGTGCACAGACTTGACAGGAATCATGCATGAATCAAAACAAGACTTGCTCCATGACAGAACAGTGTTTCTTCTCCAGTCTATGACTGGATTGTGTTTTTGTAACCAGGGATACCCCAAAACAACAGGACATGAAGAAGATGATAGGAGTTGGCATACCACAGTCTCTTTATGGAGAACTCCTACAGACATGGAAATAGGACTGGTCTCCTTAGAAATATATGGGTTGGAAAGGGGTCTGCCATCTATAGCACGAATAGCTATAGGTGGGTTTTTTTCCACACAGGGAATCCCTTTCTCCAATGCAAAAGTAGTGTCCATAAAATTGTCATCTGCCCCTGAATCAAGAAGTGCATCTACCTGAATAATGGAGGAACCCACCTCAATCATAATAGTAAAGTAACACATCGCTTTCTATAAACAGAAGGAGATAATGTCATGACCTCTGATACCAGTCCCCTCTCCTCTGACGGTTTAATCTCTCCAGACTGCATTGGTTGAGGTACAGAGTTGTCAGATGCAGCAGGGTTAAGCTCTGGAGACACATACGGCATTAACCTATTAGGTTGCGCTTTTGTTTTACACATGTTCCTGATTTGATCCTCCATCTCCATACAGAATGGAATTAGATCATTCAGATTCCCAGGAAGATCTCTTGCTGTAATAGCAAGGGTTAAAGAGTCAGATAAACCCTTCAGAAAACAGGACACCAGAGTTTCATTATCCCAATTAACGGGCAGCAAGTGTCTGAAATTCAACAGCGTATTTCAACACAGGTCTGTCTCCCTGACTTAACCTCATTAACCGTTTCATAGCAGGATTTGTTCCTCTGGAAGGGTTAAACACACTTTTTAAGGTGGAAACAAATTCCTCGTAGTTATTTATTATGTGATCATTAGACTCCCAAAATGCAGTAGCCCAGTCTAAGGCCTTGTCTCTGAGATGGTTAAAAAGAAAACATACTTTAGCTCTGTCAGTTGTACACATAAGAGGATTTAACTCAAAACATAAATCAATTTGCTTCAGAAATCCTCTGCATGCAGCAGCCTCACCACTGAAAGTAACAGAGGGCAACATTTGCACTGGAACAGCAGAGTTAACCATCGAAGTGTCAGAATGGGTTATAGGAGCAGGTGAAGGAGACTGCATGCATTCTGTATTCTCCAAGAGCGTTTCCAGCAACATTGCAAAACGATACATCTTGGCATCAGCCTCCCTTATATGGGTACAGCAAGCAGTAAACTGCTGAGCAATGTCTGCAGGGTCCATGGCCCTGACGTAATGTAAGGATATAGGGTCACCCAGCACGCAGACAAAACCCAGAAAGGCAAGAAAGGACCCTAAACTGAGAAGCTGGTCCTTAGAATGGCCAGGTACTAATCTAGAATACACAGAAGTACAGATCAGGGACAGGAGAGATATCGTAGTTACAACAAGCCAGAGGTCGGTACACGAGGTAAACATATGCCAAGGGATAAAGCAGAAAACACAGTCAAAATACAAGCCAGAAGTCAAACCAGAAAATCAATAATCATAAGCTGTAGAAACGCGCTGAAGGCTAGAAATAACCACGTCAGGGCTCAGAGCACAGACTGGAACTGATATTTAAAGGCCTAGATCCCTGACCAGGTGTGGCATACAAAGTGGCCTGATTCAAAGACTGGCGCCCTCTCTGTTGGGAAGGCCGTACTGCAGGAGCAGTAGCAGGCATGACACCTATCACCGGGTTGTAGATCTTGTATTCGAACTTTCAGGTCATAGTTCCTTTTGTTTCTTTGCTCCCTGTTTCCCGAGGTCAACCGGGCCTGTTCAAATGCAGAAGCCAAATTCTTTCGAAGTCTATCCACGTAGTTTCTATGAGAAGCTACTGACGTCTGGTCTAGAGACAACCCAAATGCCAAATCAACCGGCAGTCGAGCCTCTCTTCCAAACATAAGACGGTATGGCGAGTATCCAGTTGCATCGCTCTCCGTACTGTTATATGCATGCACCAGAGTAGCTATGTGTCGACTCCAACTCTGCTTCTCCACATTCGACAAGGTCCCCAACATGTTTAGCAGTGTGCGATTAAACCTTTCAGGCTGAGCATCACCTTGAGGGTGATATGGTGTAGTTCGGGTCTTCTGGATTCCCAACAACTCCAACAATTGCCCCACCAGTCGGCTTTCAAAGTCTCTACCCTGATCAGAGTGTATCCTTCTTGGCAGTCCGTAATGAACAAAGAATTTTTCCATCAACACTTTGGCTACTGTTGGAGCGCGTTGATCTTTCGTAGAAAATGCTTGGGCATAACGAGTGAAATGATCAGTCACTATTAGAATGTTCCCTTGCCCACTAGCATCCGGCTCTAAGCACAAGAAGTCAATGCACACCAAATCCATGGGTCCCTGACTATGCAGATGGCTCATTGGAGCAGTTCGGGTCGGTAGAGTCTTTCTCTGAATACACCTCAGACAGGAATGACAATAACTTTCCACTTCAGCCCTCATGCAAGGCCAATAAAACCTATCTCGCACCAGCTTAAAAAGTTCTCTCTGCACCCAAATGTCCATGCTCATCATGTAGTGATCGCAGCACACTCTCCCTATGTTTTGTAGGAGGAATAACTGTTGAATCTCTTCCGCGTTGTTGGAGGGGCCCTTCGGTAGACCACCCCATCCAGCATCTTTAACCGCTCCCATTCTTTGTAGACCAACCTGGCTCCACTCGGGGAGTTGGTTAACAAAATCTCTCGCTGGTTTGCAGTCAGGGCCTTTAGGGTCAAGGCAATTAAAGGGTCTCTGGCCTGATCCGCTTTCAGGTCCTGTCTCGAAAAAGTAGGTAAACTTTCATCCCTTAACTGCGTAGGGTTACAGTAGAACTCAGGAACAGCCGCAGCCATAACTCCTATGGCCTCTGCTTCAATCCCTCCTTTGACCCGGCGCTCTGTTCCTTGACACAAAGCTTGCACCCCGTCTGGAGTCAACTGAGTCCATTCTGTAATATAGGGTCTTCTCGATAACGCATCAGCATCTCGATTATTCACCCCAGGGCGATACTTCAGGCTGAACCGAAACCCTGACAGAGCGGCCAACCACCGATGTCCCGTTGCGTCCAGTTTTGCAGTAGTAAGGATATAGGTGAGAGGATTATTATCCGTCTTAATCACGAACTCAGCTCCATACAGATAGTCTTTCAACTTGTCCACCACTGCCCACTTCAAGGCTAGGAACTCCAGCTTGTGAGTAGGATAGTTCTTCTCTGAAGGAGCAAGGCTCCGGCTCACATACGCCACAGGCCTCAGCAATCCATCATACTCCTGATATAGACTCCTCCCAGACCTTCTCGGCTGGCATCCACATGTAGTTCATACGGCTTGTGAGGGTCCGCATAGGCCAAAACAGGAGCTCGGGTTAGACTCTCTTTCAACTTTACGAAAGCTCCTTCACATTGACTGGTCCATTCACCTTGTATATACTCTCGAGCTTTCCTTGGCCCCGGAACTGACGGGTTTTTGTCAGAGACCTTGCAGCCTTCTTCTGTGGTTTCTTTCTGCAGGAGTTTGTTCAATGGTTGAGCTATTTTCGCGAATCCTCCCACAAATCTTCTATAGTAGGAACAGAATCCCAAGAAAGATCTAAGCTCAGTGACGTTTCGGGGTCTAGGCCAAGAAGCTACGGCCTCCAACTTCCGAGGGTCTGTTGAAACACCTTCTGCTGAAACCACATGTCCTAGATACGTAACAGACGGCAGACAGAATTGGCACTTCTCCAGAGACAGTTTCAGCCCCTCTTCATGGAGCCTCTTCAACACCTTCTCCAGACGTTGCTCATGTTCTTCCAGAGTCTTCCCAAACACAATTATGTCATCCAGGTACACTAATACTTCGATTAGATTCATATCCCCGACTGTCTTCTCCATCAACCGTTGGAACGTAGCTGGAGCCCCCGTAAGGCCTTGAGGCATTCTGTTGAATTCAAAGAACCCCAGTGGGCAGATGAACGCAGTTTTCTCCTTGTCTTCAGGATGCATTGGTATCTGGTGATACCCACTTCGCAGGTCTAGTACACTAAACCACTTTGCTCCAGACAAACACTGTAGGGCATCTTCAATCCGAGGAGTGGCATATTGATCGGGGATGGTTCTCCGGTTCAATGTGCGGTAGTCTATGCATAAGCGGACAGAACCATTTTTCTTCCGGACCAACACTATGGGAGATGCATATGGACTCCTGGACTCTTGAATCACCTTGGTTCTTTGTAATTCGTTCAGCTGCTCTCGCAGATCATCTAAGTCTCCTAGCGGAACTCGCCTTGATCTTTCACGAAACGGCTTGTCTTCTTGTAATCGAATACGGTGTTCAGTACTCTTAGCTAGGCCCACATCGAACTCGTCTTTCGAGAACAATTCCTTCCACTTTAAGACTTGAGACTGAAGACGTTTCTTCCACTCAGGTGAAATGGGAGCGTCCTTGGGGTAGAATCTTTCATCTGGAATCTCTTTACCTTCTCCCCCTCCTGAGTCGGTAGAGAGGGGTGTAGCAGACTCTACTTGCCCGATAGGCATTCGTGCTTTAAGAACCACTGGAGAATCCGTCACATTGCACACACTGACCGAGACTCTTCCTCGTGTTCTCTTCAGAGCCTTGGTGGAGATTATTTCAGGAATTACTTCGACTCCGGTTTCACTCCCATGATCAAAATCGGTTCCCAGCACCACATAGGGACCGGGGTGCGATCCGTTCAACTTGACTGAAGCCCGGAAGCTCGCTACTTCTCCTGCTTGCAGAACCTTCTCCGTTCCACCCAGTCTCCACAGTCTTCCCACTTCGGCAGGTGCTTTTCGTTCTTCGACCATCCTCTGATAGACCGGACGTAACATTGGGTGTACTCCTTGAGTTGAACCTTCTTCCAACACGATAGGTGTCAGGAGACGCCGCACTAGGTCAGTATTCGTCCCCACTATCAGGGAGCTTCTGTTCGCACCCGAGGGTCGAGGACACACAATGGCCAATGCATCACAACCCCAGACTGCCCGATGACTTCAGATCCGATCTCCAACTTTACTTGCAGGTACCCGTCATAAGGAAGTTTCTCAGTGCCGATACCCCATATTTCCAAATCCTTCAATTCTTGCAAAGGGATGTGCTTTAAGTGTTTCTCGTAGAAGTCTCTGTAAATCAATGTCACTTGAGCCCCTGAATCTAACAGGGCTTTGGTGTAGACTCCTTCCACTTGGATTGGCACGATAGGAGAAGGACCTATCAGTTGGTCAGGAAATTTGGTGGCGGTATCCAGACGCTTAGACCCAGTTTGCTGTACCCTGGCCTTTTTCTTGGCCCGTGCAGGTTTTGGGTGTGCATTGCGTCCCCATGACGTAGACCCGGATGCTAAGGGAGTGACTCTCTCAGTCCTGGCAGGCTCTACAGTTGGCTCGGCTTTGGGCCTCCTCGCCCTCTTAGTCTTTACTTGGTTTCTGGAGCGGGGCTCAACCCTCGGGCACTCAGGTTGCTCCTTTACTGGTGCCCTCTGGCGTTTCCCACCGGTGAGGTAGATAACAGTCCTTCCAGGGCTTCCAACAGTCCCTTGACTCTATCCTTCTCAGGCTTCCGGCCTTTGCACTGTGCACGAAAATGGCCCATCTCTCCACACCCGAAACATCTCTTCCTAGAGAGCGGAGACGCAGTTGCTTGTTGAGATTTAGTCAAAAGATTTGGACCAGACGCCACAGCAACCTCCGTCGCCTGCATACCTGTGAGGAATTTCTGCATTTCTGCCTGCATTTCTGTCACCTTCATCAATACCCGACACAGTTCCGCGTGCGCTTGTTGCAATTCAACTTGAGCTTCCTGAACTTCCTTGACGGTTTTGGACAATTCACCCCGTTCAGGGAGGTTTGATTCTTTAGCAGCCCTCTCTGTAGATTTAAAACCAACTAGGTGTTCTTGTTCGTCCTCATCCGACCCATAGGTATCTAGAGAGTCGCTTTCAGGCTGCAGGCCGCCGCTATGTCTCACAGGTTGTGCATACGCCCTTTCCCCCCGCCTGAAAGATTTCTCTTCTAGTAAAGCCTCTTCCTCTCGCACAACTCGAATCAGTTCCAGGTACTTTAACTCTTGACTACCTGCTCTGCTTCTCAGCTGCATCATCACTGGATCTAGAGGTTGAGAGCCCCTCAGCATCTGTTTTATTTGGATCTTATCTACTTCGGCCGGTTCGGCCCCTTTCTTCAGGAGTATCTGGTGTAGAATCTTATCCAGGCGCCTCATGTACTCGGTCATTCTCTCACCTCTTTTCTGATAGGTGTGTTCGTACTGATATACCAGTTCGGCCGCCTTTTCAGTTCGTCCAAAAACTTCTTCAAGAACGTTTAAGTAATCTAAAGCAGTACAATCTTTTCTGCTCAGTTTCAGGTTTCTCACCGCTTCTGACGCAGGTCCCTTTAAGCTCTCGGTAATCCTTTGCTTTTTCTGGGCCTCAGGGACATCCCACTCATCCAGAGCCTGCATCGCCTGTTCCACCCATTCTTCAAAGGTTTCTTCTCCCGCCGGAGTTGGTACGTTTCCTGTAAAATTTCTTAACCGTCGATAACCGAAGTTAGTGTGAGGAGGGCTTGTTTTCTGACATTTAGCCAGCAGATCTCCAATAGCCACGATAAATTCAGGCCCTATCATGGCCAACGGACTAGACGCAGGGACACTTGCGGATTCACCACGTGGCGTACTTGGCTTAATTAGTTGGACTTCCACCTCTTCGGCCAGTTTCACGCTCGTGCCCTGAAAACATGGCGGAACACCCTTTCTCCATTCGAGAAGAACATACATGTGAGAGGTATCTGGGTTTTTTTTAATGTCCAGAATTAACCCCTGATGATCTGGTGCTAGCGTGGCCACGGCCTGGCGAATCTGATCTTCAGCCCAAGTGTCTGCTGGAATATCCATGACTATACAACATTCCGACTGGCTACTGTGCTCCCCACACCACTCGGCAACAGTGTCTGGATCCATATTTAACCCTTTAGATGCGTTTTTTACAGAGACTGGATCCCGGAAACGAGCCCCCACGTGTAGCGCTCACTCCCGGAGGAGCCGCTGAAAATGAACCACGGGTCAGTCTCCCCGCACTAGGGAATAAATATACTCCAACACAGTTGTGAGTTTTTATCATTTAAATAGTTTACTAAAATCTTGAGCAGATGTTGAAACACGGTATTCACAAGAGTTATTACAATATTTTCGTATTCCGGTAAAACGCGCAGCGGAAAAGAAACGAAACACGAGGCTTCGTATTTCGGAAAATAAAATATTCGCGACCGAACATAAAAGAATGCAATTTCCCGATAGTTCAGAAAAAAGGGACACGTAGCGAAACCCCAAACATACAATCCCTTTCGTATTACGGCAAACGCGCAGCGGAAAAGAGAAAAATGTATTCGGAACGTATCTTTGTCCTTAACCCCCGTTCCGATTCGTAAAAGGAAATGAGTCCTGTACAAGTTAAGTTCCAGAATGTGAGAAGCGTATCCGTGTGTGTGTGTGTGTGTGTGGTACCCGGGTACTGTTCAACTGGCCAGTGAATTTATTAAAGGAAGATCTTCGACTAGTCAGTTGGGGCCCTGTAAACTTTAAAGAGAAACAGCAGAGCGTCCTTTAATCATACAACAGCCTTGGAGGCCTCTCACCCATCCGATGACTGCTTTAGGCTCCGCTGACCCAGGACGTCTCTCCACCCGATTTTGACTGGGGATACTAGCGGCCCGATCCGTTGTCTGACTCCATACAGCTTATCCAGCTCACCGCCTGCTCTCCGTTCGATTCCTCCGGTCTGCAGCAATGCCTGGATTCCGGCGGGTCTTCTTCTCCTCAGCTGGGGTGATCCTCTCTGCAATAACAGGTCTCTCTTGGTCTTTACTTGGCTCTCTCTGGGTCTCTGGCATAGGCCCTCTCGTGATCTCACACAATGCGTCTCCTCTCTTCCCTTCCCTGGCGCGCTCTGGAACCTTCCCCACGAGGCAGAGGATGTAAGGGTTCAATCCCCACCCACTTCCTGTCCTCCTGCAAAGCATGCCGGGCACTGTAGTCCCAATATCCAGTATCTCTGATCGCGATAGTCTCCATCTTGTGGCCAAAAATAGGTACTGCCACAGCAAGATCTTTAGCACAGCGCTACACATGTATCTACTACCCTTTCTATATCACTGTTATTGCTCCCACTGGGAGGCTATTCCCTGTATCTACTACCCCTTCTAAATCACTGTTACTGCCCCCACTGGGAGGCTATTCCATGTATCTACTACCCTATCTATATCACTGTTACTGCCCCCACTGGGAGGCTATTCCATGTATCTACTACCCTTTCTGTATCACTGTTACTGCTCCCACTGGGAGACTATTCCCTGTATCTACTACCCTTTCTGTATCACTGTTACTGCTCCTACTGGTAGGCTATTCCATGTATCTACTACCCTATGTATATCACTGTTACTGCCCCCACTGGGAGGCTATTCCATGTATCTACTACCCTTTCTGTATCACTGTTATTGCTCCCACTGGGAGGCTATTCCATGTAACGTGACACAGAAAGGGTAATAGATACATGGAATAGCCTCCCAGTGGGGCAATAACAGCAACATAGCAGAGGCAGTAAATACAGGGAATAGCCTCCCAGTGGGGGCAGTATCTACTACCCTTTCTACAACACTGTTACTGCCCCCACTGACAGACTATTCCCCGTATCTACTGCCTCTTCTATGTCGCTGTTAATGCCCCCACTGGGAGGATAGTCCATGTATCTACTACCCTTTCTATATCACTGTTAGTGCCCCCACTGGGAGGCTATTCCCTGTAACAGTGATATAGAAAGGGTAGTAGGGGGCGTGGCCGGCTGCTGCAGAGAGAGGATGCGTGTCTGTGGAGCTCCGACCCGTCCTCTCTCTAAGGGATCTTTAAGACACCTTATTGAAGCTAAGAACTTTATGCTGTGAGCCCTGAGTGGCTGGCCATCGGGGTGAGTTGTCCGTGGCCCATTCTGCCCCCCACTGGACCTGAGTCAGCCGATTGCCCGGGCGTTTTGTTGATGGAGGTCGCTGCCGGTGGCCATCTTGGGGCCTACCCTTTGGCGCCGGCCACCCGCTTACTATGCCCCCCCATGGAGGCCTCCCCGACGGGGACCGTGTTGGGAGCAACGGAGATAGAGGGCTCCTGTCCCCCGCGGACAGATCGGGGTGGAATGCTGAGGATTGGGGAGTCTGGGTGTCAGGTCACTTCCCCTCCCCCCACCGAAGTGAAAATGGCTGTGATTGAGGGCCTAGAGGCCTGTTTGGCGTTGTTGGAGTGGGACGACCTGAGCCCGCTCACGAAGGGGACCTGGCGCCGGATGATGGCCATACTGAGGGGCTGCAGAGTGCCGCTGGCCTCCCACCCGTGCACATCGAAAGAGGACATACTCGTCCCAGATAGGGACGGCGCAAACTTACCAGAGCCTGCTGTGCCGCTGTTTGACCCCCCTGTCCAGGAGCGGACCCGAGTGACGGTGGGGTCACGCCGTTGGATGTGCCTGAGGATGGAGAAGAGGATTCTGCGATGTTCTGTGGGGGTGAGCCGTACGGCAAGGAGGAGAGCTGTTGTGTCGGCAGAGATTCGGCAGCTGTGCCGCTGATGGTCCCTCTGCCTGCGGAGATGCCTGCCACTCCATGGGAGGAGGGAGTGATAGCCCCTGCGGGATGGAGTTAGAGGTCCCTGACTCCGGCAGGTTGGACCCCCAGTGGGGTTTATGGTGGAGGAGTTGCCGCGCTTTGGGGTGCTGCCTGCAGGGGTGAAGTGCTGTCGGCCTTGGTCTGGTCGAGTTGCTCTGGCCGTGGATGGAGCGTTCTGGGGACTGCTCGTCAGTCGGGCCCTCTGGGGGAGGACGGGCCCGGAGGAGTTCACCACCCTGTCTTTCTGCTGGATACAGGATGAAGCGGCCTGTTCTGATGCCTTTCGATCTCAGGCCTGACCCTACTTTTTGACCTCCGATGCGTGATAGTTCCCCTTTGCCTCCCACACCGCTGATGGCTATAACTGAGGCAGTTTCTTGAGGACTTTTTGTTTTTATTATTTTTTCGCTCCTCTTTTGTCTGGCTGGTCTGCCTGCAGACACTTGAGTCTACCCCCGTGATATTTCTGCGACCCCCACTGCAAACTCATTTGACATTTTGCTGCGCATTGAAGACCTTTGCTTTATGTCTCTCCCCCCCATTTTCCTGTTATGACGTTTCTTATTGATTAATAGATGTACATTTTGCAATACTGTGGATTTTTTCGCTGATGGTCTCCGGCCAACTGCTTAAATCTAGACGTCTTTTGTGTTGCTAGATGACTGTGTTTTTTCCTCTGAGCTGTGCTATTATAGATGTCTATATACTTGTCATGTGTAATGCTGTATTAAAAACCTTACTGTGGCAGTACCCATTTTTGGCCACTGGAGGGAGACAAGCGCGATAAGAGACACTCAACATTGGGACTACATTTCCCAGCATGCTCTGGGAACGGACACAGGAAGTGGGTGGGACACGCCGAGTTACATCCTGAGCCTCGTGGAGATAGCTGGCAGAGCGCGCCAGGGAGTGAAGGAGACAGGACACAGTGCTGCAGAGTGGAACAGTGACTAGGCCAGAACGCAGGTGCGGCCTATTAGGATTCCAGATTGGGTTATCCAGCCTTGTAAGAGGGAGACCCAGTGATCCACAGATATTACCCAAGCTGCTATCAAGGAAGCCGGAGGACCCCGAGTTAGGAGTACCGCAGGTCTATCGGATTGGAAGAGCAGGCGGTAAGCCGGACAAGTCGTGGCCGGAGCAGAGAGAGCCAGACAACGGATCCAGTAGCCAGTATCCCAGTGAAGCATCGAGCGGAGAGACATCCTGGGTCAGCGGAGCCTTGGTTATCGAGCGGATGGGTGAGAGGCCTCCAAGGCCAGTTGTAAAGCAAGAAAGCACGCTGTTGTTTGTTCCAAAAACCCACAGGGCCCCAACTTGACTAGTCGAAGACACCGCTATAAGTAATTCACTGGCCAGTTGAATAGTACCCGGGTACCATAACACACACACACACTTACAGTCCGGGACTTAACCTGTGCGGGACTCACTCCCTAATATCCAGAAAGGGGTTGAAGATTCGTATCTTATTTTCTTTTCCGCTGCGCGGTTTCCTCGAATTACGAAGCATTGTATTTTCTTTTCCGCTACGCGTTTTCCTCGAATTACGAAGCATTGTATTTTTCTGTTCCGCTGCGCATTTTCCCAAAATACGAAGCCTTGTATTTCTTTTCCGCTGCGCGTTTCCCAAAATACGAAATACTGTAAATATATCCACGAACACCGTGTTATCCATTATATGCCTTTATTTCTAGTAAACTATTTAAATTATAAAATCCACAACGGTGCTGGAGTATATTTATTCCCTAGTGCGGGGAGACTGACCCGTGGTTCAATTTCAGCGACTCCTCCGGGAGTGAGCGCTACACGTGGGGGCTCGTTTCCGGGATCCAGTCTCTGGAAAAAACGCATCTAAAGGGTTAAATATGGATCCAGACACTGTTGCCGAATGTTGTGAGGAGCACAGTAGTCAGTTAGAATGTTGTATAGTCATGGATATTCCCGCAGACACTTGGGTCGAAGATCAGATTCGCCAGGCCGTGGCCGCGCTGACACCAGATCATCGGGGGTTAATCCTGGACATTAAAAAGAACACAGATACCTCTCACACGTATGTTCTTTTTGAATGGAGAAAGGGTGTTCCAGTGTGTTTTCAGGGCGCGAGCGTGAAGCTGACCGATGAGGTGGAAGTCCAACTGATTCAGCCAAGTGCGCCACGTGGCGAATCCGCAAGTGTTCCCGCGCCCAGTCCGTTGGCCATGATCAGGCCTGAATTCATAGTGGCTATTGGAGATTTGCTGGCTAAGTGTCAGAGAACAAGCCCTCCGCACACTAACTTCGGTTATCGACGGTTGAGAAATTTTACAGGAAACGTACCAACTCCGGTGGGAGAAGAAACCTTTGAAGAATGGGTGGAACAGGCGATGCAGGCTCTGGATGAGTGGGACGTCCCTGAAGCCCAGAAAAAGCAAAGGATCACCAAGAGTTTAAAGGGACCTGCGTCAGAAGCGGTGAGAAACCTGAAACTGAGTAGGAAAGACTGTACTGCTTTAGATTATTTAAACGTTCTGGAGGAAGTTTTTGGGCGAACAGAAAAGGCTGCAGAGCTTGTATATCAGTATGAACACACCTACCAGAGAAGAGGTGAGAGAATGACCGAATACATGAGGCGCCTAGATAAGATTCTGCACCAGATACTCCTCAAGAAAGGGGCCGAACCGGCCGAAGTGGATAAGATTCAAATAAAACAGATCCTGAGGGGCTCTCAACCTCTAGATCCAGTGATGCTGCAGCTGAGAAGCAGAGCAGGTAATCAAGAACTGAAGTACCTAGAACTGATCCGAGCTGTCAGAGAGGAGGAGGCTTTGCTGGAAGAAAAATCCTTCAGACGAGGGGAAAGAGTTTACGCACAACCTGTGAGGCATAACGACGGATTGCAGCCTGAAAGCGACTCGCTGGATACTTACGGATCCGACGGGGACGAGCAAGAGCATCTGATTACTTTTAAATCCACAGAGAAGGCACCTGCCAAAGAATTAAACCTCTCTGAACGTGGTGAGTTACACAAAACTGTTAAGAAAGTACAACAAGCTCAAGCTGAATTGCAACAGGCGCACGCGGAACTGTGCCGAGTATTGATGAAGGTGACAGAGATGCAGGCAGAGATGCAGAACTTCCTAACAGGCATGCAGACAACCGGAGTTGCTGTGGCGTCTAGCCAAGGTCCTTTAACCGAATCACAGCAGGCGACTGCGTCTCCACTTTCTAAGAAGAGATGTTTCGGTTGTGGAGAAATGGGCCACTTCCGCGCACAATGCAAAGGCCGAAAGCCTGAAGGGAATAGAGTTGAGGAGCTGTTAAAAGCCTTAGAAGGACTGTTATCTACCTCACCGGCGGGAAACGCCAGAGGGCACAAGTGAAGGAGCAACCTAGGTGCCCGAAGGTTGAAACCCGCTCCAAAAATCAAGCCAGGACTAAGAGGGCGAGAGGGCCAAAGTCGGGCCAACTGCTGAACCTGCCAGGACTGAAAGAGTCACTCCCTTAGCATCCGGACCTACGTCATGGGGAAGCAATGCACACCCAAAGCCTACACGGGCCAAGAAAAAGGCCAGGGTACAGCAAACTGGGTCTAAGTGTCCGGATACCGCCACCAAGTTTCCTGACCAACTGATAGGTCCTTCTCCTATTGTGCCAATCCAAGTGGAGGGAGTCTACACTAAAGCCCTGTTGGATTCAGGGGCTCAGGTGACATTGATCTACCGAGACTTCTACGAGAAACACTTGAAGCACATTCCTCTACAGAAATTGAAGGATCTGGAAATCTGGGTATCGGAACTGAGAAACTCCCTTACGACGGGTATCTACAGGTGAAGTTGGAGATCGGATCTGAAGTCATCGGACAGTCCGGAGGCTGTGATGCATTGGCCATTGTGTGTCCTCGACCCTCAGGTGCCAACAGAAGTTCCATGATAGTGGGAACGAATACTGATTTGGTGCGGCGTCTCCTGACACCCATCATATTGGAAGAAGGTTCTACTCAAGGAGTACACCCAATGTTACGTCCAGTCTATCAGAGGATGGTCGAAGAACAGAAGGCACCTGCCGAAGTGGGGCGCCTATGGAGATTAGAAGGAACAGAGAAGGTTCTGCAAGCTGGAGAAGTGGCGAGCTTCCGGGCTTCAGTCAAGTTGAACGGATCGCAACCAGGCCCCTATGTGGTGCTGGAAACCGATTTTAATCATGGGAGTGAAACCGGAGTCAAAGTAATCCCTGAAATAATCTCCACTAAAGCTCTGAAAAGAACACGAGGAAGAGTCTCAGTCAGCGTGTGCAATGTGTCTGATTCTCCAGTGGTCCTTAAAGCACGAATGCCTATCGGGCAAGTAGCGTCCGCTACGCCCCTCTCTCCTACCGATTTAGGAGGGGGAGTGGATAAAGAGATTCCAGATGAAAGATTCTACCCCAAGGACGCTCCCATTTCATCCGAGTGGAAGAAACGTCTTCAGTCTCAAGTTCTAAAGTGGAGAGAATTGTTCTCGAAAGATGAGTTTGACGTAGGCCTAGCTAAAAGTACTGAGCACCGCATTCGATTACAAGAAGACAAGCCGTTTCGTGAAAGGTCAAGGCGAGTTCTGCTGGGAGACCTGGATGATCTGCGAGAACAGCTGAATGAATTGCAAAGAACCAAGGTGATTCAAGAGTCCAGGAGCCCATACGCATCTCCAATAGTGATGGTCCGGAAGAAGAATGGTTCTGTCTGCCTATGCATAGACTATCGCACGCTGAATTGGAGAACCATCCCAGACCAATACGCTACTCCTCGGATAGAAGATGCCTTACAGTGTTTGTCTGGAGCAAAATGGTTAAGTGTGCTAGACCTGCGAAGTGGATATCACCAGATACCAATGCATCCCGAAGACAAAGAGAAAACTGCGTTCATCTGTCCACTGGGGTTCTTTGAATTCAACCGAATGCCTCAAGGGCTTACGGGGGCTCCAGCCACGTTCCAACGGTTAATGGAGAAGACAGTCGGGGACATGAATCTGATCGAAGTGTTAGTGTACCTGGATGACATAATAGTGTTCGGGAAGACTCTGGAAGAACACGAGCAACGTTTGGAGAAGGTTTTGAAGAGGCTCCATGAAGAGGGGATTGAAGCTGTCTCTGGAGAAATGCCAATTCTGTCTGCCGTCCGTTACATATCTGGGACATGTGGTCTCAGCAGAAGGTGTTTCGACAGACCCTCGGAAGTTGGAGGCCGTAGCTTCCTGGCCTAGACCTCGAAACGTCACTGAACTTAGATCTTTCTTGGGGTTCTGTTCCTATTATCGAAGATTTGTAGGAGGATTCGCGAAAATAGCTCAACCACTGAACAAACTCTTACAGAAGGAAAGTACCGAAGAAGGCTGCAAGGCCTGACCGAAACCCGTCCGCTCCAGGACCAAGGAAAGCTCGAGAGTCCATACAGGGCGAATGGACTAGTCAATGTGAAGGTGCTTTCTTGAAGCTGAAAGAGAGTCTAACTCAAGCTCCTGTCTTGGCCTACGCGGACCCTCACAAGCCGTATGAGTTACATGTGGATGCCAGCAGAGAAGGTTTAGGAGGAGTCCTGTATCAGGAGTATGGTGGACTACTGAGGCCTGTAGCGTACGTGAGCCGGAGCCTTACGCCTTCAGAGAAGAACTATCCTACCCACAAGTTGGAGTTCCTAGCCTTAAAGTGGGCAGTGGTAGACAAGTTAAAGGACTATCTGTATGGAGCCGAGTTTGTGATAAAGACGGATAACAATCCTCTTACCTACATCCTTACTACTGCGAAACTGGACACAACGGGACACCGGTGGTTGGCCGCTCTGTCAGGGTTTCGGTTCAGCCTGAAGTATCACCCTGGGGTGAATAATCGAGATGCTGATGCTTTATCGAGAAGACCCTACACTACAGAATGGACTGAGTTTACTCCAGACGGGGTGCAAGCTTTGTGTCAAGGAGCTGAGCGCCGGGTCAAGGGAGGGATTGAAGCAGAGGCCATAGGAGTCATGGCTGCGGCTGTTCCTGAGTTCTACTGCAATCCTACGCAATTGAGAGATGAAAGTCTACCTACCTTTTCCAAACAGGACCTGAAAGCGGATCAGGCCAGAGACCCTTTAATTGCATTGACCATAAAGGCCCAAACTGCGAACCAGCGGGAAATTCTGCTGACAAATTCCCCAGATGGAGCCAGATTGGTCTACAAAGAGTGGGAACGGTTGAAGATGTTGGATGGGGTGGTCTACCGAAGGGGCCCCTCAACTAACGCTGAAGAGACCCAACAGTTGTTCCTTCCCACTAAGCATAGAGAGAGTGTGCTGCGATCACTACACGATGAGCATGGACATTTGGGTGCTGAAAGAACTTTTAAGCTGGTGCGAGACAGGTTCTATTGGCCTTGCATGAGAGCTGAAGTGGAAAGTTATTGTCATTCATGTCTGAGGTGTATTCAGAGGAAGACCCTACCGACCCGAACTGCTCCAATGAGCCATCTGCAGAGTCAGGGACCCATGGATTTGGTGTGCATTGACTTCCTGTGCTTAGAGCCGGATGCTAGTGGGCAAGGGAATATTCTAATAGTGACTGATCACTTCACACGTTACGCCCAAGCTTTTTCCACAAGAGACCAACGCGCTCCGACAGTGGCCAAGGTTCTGATGGAGAAGTTCTTTGTTCACTACGACCTACCAAGGAGAATACACTCTGATCAGGGTAGAGACTTTGAAAGCTGACTTGTTGGACAATTGTTGGAACTATTGGGAATCCAAAAGACCCGAACTACCCCATATCACCCTCAAGTTAATGCTCAGCCTGAAAGGTTTAATCGCACGCTGCTAAATATGCTGGGGACATTGTCAAACATAGAGAAGCAGAGTTGGAGTCGCCATATAGCTACTCTGGTGCATGCATATAACAGTACGGAGAGCGATGCCACTGGATACTCACCGTACCGTCTTATGTTTGGAAGAGAAGCTCGACTGCCGGTTGATTTGGCGTTTGGGTTATCTCTAGACCAGACGTCGGTAGCTTCCCATAGAAATTATGTGGATCGACTTCGAAATAACCTGGCCTCTGCGTTTGAACAGGCCCGTTTGACCTCAGGAAACAGAGAGCAGAGGAATAAAAGGAACTCTGACTTAAAAGTTCGAATACAAGATCTGCAACCCGGTGATAGGGTTTTGTTGAAGAACTTGGGTGCTGCTGCGAGGCAAAAGTTGGCGGATAGAGGGAGTTCTCAAGTATACATTGTCTGCAAGCAACTGCCGGGTCTGCCGGTGTATCAAATCCGGCCGGATGGGAAGGCTGGGCCTCTTAAGAACTGCCACCGAAATCATTTGTTACCTTTGAGAGAGGCTGTGAGGATACCAGTTGGGGACGAACTTTCTCTGCCAAATCCGCCTGCTCCGCGTCTGCCTCCTGTTACTCGGTCTCAGCAGACCCGGGTTGTCGAAGAGAGCGAAAGGGACAGTGAGGAAGAGAGTTTTTGTTTGGACTGGATGCATTCACCGGAGCCTGAAGAGGTTGTCTCAGTTCCTGAACGGTGGGAAAGTAATTTGAGGCCTGAAGCTCCTGAATTTCAGTTAGAAATCCCTGAAACTCTTGAATTTCAGCTAGAAGTTCCTGAGACTGTTGAAATCCCTGTAGCTCCTGAAGCCGAATCTTATGACTACAGTTCTATGCCTTCACTGGAGGGATCATACTCCGAAGAGATGTCTGCTCCAGTGGCAGAAAGAAGGACTGAGCCAGCACCTATAGTACTTCCACCTGAAGAGGAACTGATTGATCCAGAACCAAAACGCTCTGTTCGACCGCCCCAGCGACTCACCTACGACTCACCAGGACATAGCACTGAAGAGGCCGTCACCACAGTGCGAAGGTTGCCCGAAGTGTCTGCTGTTAGCTGAGGTAGCCCAAAGTATGAGTCAACTTGAAGAAGTGTATCTAACCCACTGTATATCTAAACTGTGTTGAAATGTAATGCAACTGTTGTACCTCCTTGGAGAGACCCAAGAGTTCTAGGAGGGGGAGAGTGTAGCGCTGTGTTAAAAACCTTACTGTGGCAGTACCCATTTTTGGCCACTGGAGGGAGACAAGCGCGATAAGAGACACTCAACATTGGGACTACATTTCCCGGCATGCTCTGGGAACGGACACAGGAAGTGGGTGGGACACGCCGAGTTACATCCTGAGCCTCGTGGAGATAGCTGGCAGAGCGCGCCAGGGAGTGAAGGAGACAGGACACAGTGCTGCAGAGTGGAACAGTGACTAGGCCAGAACGCAGGTGCGGCCTATTAGGATTCCAGATTGGGTTATCCAGCCTTGTAAGAGGGAGACTCAGTGATCCACAGATATTACCCAAGCTGCTATCAAGGAAGCCGGAGGACCCCCGAGTTAGGAGTACCGCAGGTCTATCGGATTGGGAGAACAGGCGGTAAGCTGGACAAGTCGTGGCCGGAGCAGAGAGAGCCAGACAACGGATCCAGTAGCCAGTATCCCAGTGAAGCATCGAGCGGAGAGACGTCCTGGGTCAGCGGAGCCTTGGTTATCGAGTGGATGGGTGAGAGGCCTCCAAGGCCGGTTGTAAAGCAAGAAAGCACGCTGTTGTTTGTTCCAAAAACCCACAGGGCCCCAACTTGACTAGTCAAAGACACCGCTTTAAGTAATTCACTGGCCAGTTGAATAGTACCCGGGTACCATAACACACACACACACTTACAGTCCGGGACTTAACCTGTGCGGGACTCACTCCCTAATATCCAGAAAGGGGTTGAAGATTCATATCTTATTTTCTTTTCCCTACGCGTTTTCCTCGAATTACGAAGCATTGTATTTTTCTGTTCCGCTGCGCATTTTCCCGAAATACGAAGCCTCGTATTTCTTTTCCGCTGCGCGTTTCCCGAAATACGAAGCCTCGTATTTCTTTTCCGCTGCGCGTTTCCCGAAATACGAAATACTGTAAATATATCCACGAACACCGTGTTATCCATTATATGCCTTTATTTCTAGTAAACTATTTAAATTATAAAATCCACAACGGTGCTGGAGTATATTTATTCCCTAGTGCGGGGAGACTGACCCGTGGTTCAATTTCAGCGGCTCCTCCGGGAGTGAGCGCTACACATGTTTCACATGACTTGTGATATGCCTTTAAGAATTGCACATGTCTTATCTACCCCTGGGTTTCTCTCCTCCTTTCCTCATGGCGCAGGGATTTCCTGTTCAGATAGCTCCTCCCTTGTTCCCTTCCCAGTAATCCTTTGCAAGCCTTATGGACTCAGATTCATTATGATTTTTTGACCTATTGGATGCATATTGTTGTGGATTTTCTACAGTTTTGGAATAAAACTTCAACAGATCTTCAAGGTGTCATCTCGATTGAGTCACTGTCTGTAATTCATCTAGACTGGGAGCTATAGCCATCTCATCACAACAGTAAGTTAAGAGATCACATTCTCAGTGCTTTGGTGGAGAAACAGAACAGTCAAAAAATCATATATATCAGTCAGAAGATCTTAGAAAGATCAGCCAAAAGATCAAGAAAGATCAGTCAGACATCCTCCATAGGATCCTTGCTAGCTCTGGATACACAGGGAGACGCTGTAGGGACAGTGGAAATAGCAGCTTCACACAGTGCAGCCATTACCACAAGCCTGTATGTGCCTGCAAGCAAGTCCTAGCAGAGCATTCAACAAAGGATATTAGTGCTGTGAAAGTTCAATACATCTGTGCCTTACAAACAGTTTATCCAGTGCATCTGTACACTACAACCAGTTTATTTCTCTGTACGCATTGCATGTGATTTGACTGTGAAAAGAAAGTAAAAACTAATCTTTTTTCACCCAGTGCCTAGAAATCCTAGCTGAGCTGAGCAAAATTGATACATTTCTCTGCTGCAATAGAACTAGATCATTAACCCTCTCCTTGTCAGCAAAATGTTCCAGCAAATCAACATGCAAACTGACACACTACCAGACTCAGAAATCCTTTCAGATCAGGAATTAAACCCAAACAAAAGAGAAAAAAGATTAACAAAACCAACCTGGAAAGTACAAGAAAATCTTGAAGCTCACGCAAAAGAGTTGGTGTCTCAAACGAATGATCTATGGTGTACTAATGTCACATGCATGTCAGCTCTCTCTCAACCATGTCATGATGCATTACAACTAGAGAGCACTATTAAGCAATTAGATGTCGCTTATCAGAATTATCAAAGACTGTGTGTTAAATATATTCATCTCTTAAAGCGGTACAACACTAAAGTGTCACTGGAAGAACTAAAGAGATTCAATGAGCTCAATCTAGAAAGAAACAATTTAGTGCTGCAAACAAAGACAAAGGCAGAAGTAAGAATTGAACAGCTCCATGAATCCAGATCCCACCACTCTGCATCCTCCAGACACTCCTCAAGGTCTTCCAAATCCCTACAATCAAGGTCTTCCACACTCAGTCAACAACTCATAAAGGCCCGTGCTGATGCTGAAGCTTCTAAAATTCAGGCAGCCTTCGCCAAAAAGAAAGCAGAAATGGTAGCTGAAGCCGCACGCATGGAGGCTGAAGCCGCACGCCAGAAGGCAGAAATGGAGGCTGAAGCCGCACACCAGAAGGCAGAAATGGAGGCTGAAGCCGCACGCCAGAAGGCAGAAATGGAGGCTGAAGCCGCACGCCAGAAGGCAGAAATGGAGGCTGAAGCCGCACGCCAGAAGGCAGAAATGGAAGCTGAAGCCGCACGCAAGGAAGCTGAAGCCACATGCCATAAAGTGGAAATGGAACTTTTGGAAAAACAATGTGAACATGCCACGGCCATGGCAAGATTAAAAGTTTTAGAACAGGCTGCTAGTGAAAGTGAAAGAGACAACAGTAGCAGCAGACACTCAGCTGTGTCTTATGCCTCAGATTCTTCACATTCCTCTCCAGAACGTCAGCTCCCTGTCACAGCAACCAAAGCACTCAACCAAGGTCTCTTCTCCGCACCTACTGTACTCCAAGACAATTTGCCTTCATATCTTCCAGTACACCAGACTGCAGCATCTCACCAAGCAGTGGACAATAGCATGCACATAATAAACTATCCACCTTACCTTGACATCAGCCAAGTACCTACTAGCAAGCACACTGCTCCACAGCTACAAACCAACATGCCAATGAACTTTAAACCAGTTCCAGTGTTGAATGCCTCCGCACCAAAATATGTTCCCAAGTCACCTGCAGTCATGCACCCAAAGTCTGAAAACACGGACATGTCGCAGTTTGCTAAATACATGCTTCGCAGAGAGCTCACAAAGACAGGCCTCACCAAGTTTGATGACAAGCCTGAAAATTACAGAGGATGGAAATCCACCTTTAAGCCACAATGAGTGACCTAGACATCACTGCTACAGAAGAATTAGATCTGCTCATCAGATGGCTAGGTCCCCAGTCTACTGAACGAATCAAGAGGCTCAAAGCGGTTCATATTGACAACCCTGCTGCAGGCCTTAATGCTGCTTGGGACAGACTTGAACGTACCTTTGGCAGTCCAGAAGCCATTGAAGATGCCTTATTCAAAAGATTGCACAGTTTCCCAAGGATTTCCGCTAGAGAGAATTTAAAGTTTCAAGAACTCAGCGATGTTTTATTGGAGCTTCAACTCGCTAAAGCTGACATCCGCTTACCTGGTCTCAGTTACCTTGACACCCCTCGTGGCATCAACCCTATTGTTCTCAAGCTACCGTATGGCCTTCAAGAAAATTGGGCAGCGCTTGGATCAAAATACAAGGAAAAACATCAAGTTGCCTTTCCTCCTTTTTCCTACTTCTGTGAGTTCATCAAACGTATTGCAGACACAAAGAATGACCCAAGTTTCTCCTATGGTGAAGGTAACCCTCTCAGTTCACCCCCTCCAAGACCTACAAACACACGTATGACACACAGAGACCATCGAAGACCAGTGTCCATGAAAAGGACCACTGTTCTACCTGCACCTGCTACAGTTCTTGAAAAGACCGAACAAAACAAGAACATCGAGAACCCAAATCGCCAATGTCCCATACATAACAAACCGCATTCACTTAAGAAATGTATTGGCGGGGGGGCGTGGCCGGCTGCTTGCTGGAGAGGACATGTTTTCATGGAGCTCCGCATGTCCTCTCTTCCTAGGGACACACTGATGACTGTACCTGCAATATTTTTTAAGCTAACGGTTCCTGGGAGGCTGGCCATCGGTTCTAGAATGTCCGGAGCCCGTTGAGTCCCCCGCTCCGGACAAGAGACTTCCCTGGCAGACGCTGCTTGATAGCTGCATCGTGACACCGGCGGCCATCTTGAGGCCTACTATTGGGTGAGGGACACCTCGCGACCCGGTCCATGCTGATCGCCTCCCTTCGGACCGAGTGCCTATTGCGGTCTATGGAGATGGAGGGCCCACGTCTCCCGGTCGCTTTGGGCGGTGGTTCTATGGGGACGGCGGAAAGGCCTGCGGAGTGGCGGCGGGATGGACCTCCTCCCCCCGCTGGAGGTGAGGGAGCTGTCTTTTCTGGTCTGGATGCATGTCTACTACTGCTGGAGGAAGAGGGTGCGGAGGGCCCACTTACTAGAGGGTTATGGCGTAGGATGATGGCCGTGTTGCGAGGCTGCCGGGAGGAGAGGTGCCCGAGGATGGCTGTGATCGAGACTGATGCAGCCCGGTGCCCCGCTGAATCTCATTTACCTGCTGATGTTCCCGAGGAGAGAGGACTTCAGGATGGCAATCCTGCTGTGGTGTTGCCCCGGATGCTTCAACCACCCATGCAGTTCCTGGCTTCGACTGTTGGCGGTGAGGATGGGACTTGTGTACCATTGAAGATGGCTGTGCAGGCGAGCCGGGCACGGGCGGCGCCTCTTCGACGCTCTTGGATGGATGGCCCCCTCCGGCCGAAGATCGCGATGATGCTGCCACTACTGCCGAGATTTGGCCCGGACCTGCCGCGAGCTCCTGATGGTGGAGCTTGCGGTGCGGTCTGGATCTTGCGGAGGCCTGCCAATCTTCCTCGTGGCTGCGTGATGGTGGGGACCGGATGCTCAGGCCTAGTGGGGGACGCGCTGCCTGTCCCATGTCCCTTGCCGTTTGTCGACGCAGGCTGAGGGGATCACTGATTTAGCTCTGAGTCCACATTCGTGGGTGCGTTCCCCCAGTTATTCCCCCCCAACCCTGTGAATTTATGGACGATTCATGAGAGCGTTTTGAATTTCTCTTGTTGATGTGCTTTCCCCCTTTCAGATGACTTTTTTCATTTTTCTGATAACAGACTTTCTTTTCAGCCGAGTACCCTTTTTCGATGAATATTGATTTTTCTGCATTATTTACAGCTGATGTTTCATTTCTTCTGTTGTGTTTATTAACTGAGTACGATATTTGGCCCTGCGAGGCTAACCTGACTGGTCAGTATGTGATCATTTGTTTGCAAAAATAAAATCTTTTAAATATAAGAAAAAAAAAAAAATGTATTGGCTTCAGAAAGAAAACCCTACAATAGCGTAAAGAACTTTTAAAGAAATTTGGGGTCTGCTACAAATGCTGCGCCTCCACAGAACACTTTGCAAAGGACTGTAAAGCTATCATTAAATGCATAGAGTGTGACAGCGATGACCATGTACAAGCTCTTCATCCATATCCGCACAACTTTACTAAGCCCACAAACAATCCTCCTGAGGCAAAGCAAGGCGGGGAGCGCACAGATCAAGCAGTACCTTCCACCTCAGTGTTCTCTTCATATACGGAAGTCTGTGGAGAAGGACTCTGTGACAAATCCTGCGCAAAGATATGTTTGGTTCGTGTATACCCAAGAGGTCAACCTGAAAAGGCCATAAGACTGTATACCATTCTGGATGATCAGAGTAACAGATCTCTTGCAACAACAAAATTTTTTGAACTTTTGAACATAAAAGAAAATGCTCTACCATATACCCTAACTACTTGCACCGGCACTACAGAAGTCTTCGGTAGGAGAGCCAGCGGTCTTGTGGTTGCTCCTCTGAACGACAATGTGGAAATACCTTTGCCCACTATCACTGAGTGCAACCAGATTCCAAGCAACAAAGAGGAGATCCCTACTCCGGAAGCTGCCTTGCACCATTCTCACTTGAAGGACATAGCCTACCAAATACCAGCCCTCGACGGAAGTGCTGAGATCCTACTGTTGCTCGGCCGAGACATCTTAAGGGTGCACAAAGTTCGTCAACAAATCAACGGTCCACATGATGCTCCATATGCTCAGTGTCTGGATCTAGGCTGGGTCATCATAGGCAATGTTTGTCGAGACAAAGGCAGAAAACCTTACTCTGTGTCCTCCTTTAAAACACACGTCCTGCCAAATGGTCGGACTTCTTGTTCTGCACGACGACCACACCAATATCATGTGAAGGAAAGACTGCTTCATAAGAGCACACAACGACACATCATACAGGACGAAGAGAAAGCTCTTAATTTCTGGGATGACAACATCGGCAACACAGTGTTTGAGGTAACATCTAAAGACAACGAGTTGGCAGCTACCATGGAAGACAAAGAATTCCTGAAAACCATGAGTAAAGAGTTCCACCAAGATGATTCCAACAGCTGGGTAGCACCTCTACCATTCCGTACTCCAAGAAAGAGACTACCAAACAACAGAGAACACGCAGAAGCACGGTTTACTTCTTTACAACGCAGTTTGAATCGGAAACCTGAGATGAAAAGACACTTTGTGGACTTTATGCAGAAAGTGCTTGAGAGAGATCATGCTGAGCCTGCACCTCCGCTTAAGGAAGGAGAAGAATGCTGGTATCTTCCATGCTTTGGTGTCTATCATCCTCGCAAGCCTGATCAGATTAGGGTGGTCTTCGACTCAAGTGCTCGACATGAAGGTGTCTCCCTCAATGACAGTCTTCTCACTGGGCCTAATCTGAACAACAACCTCATAGGAGTTTTACTTCGCTTCAGACAAGAACCAATTGCTATTATGGCTGACATTCAGCAGATGTTCCACTGTTTCATCGTCCGTGAAGACAACAGAAACTTCCTCAGATTCCGATGGTATCGCAATAATGATGTCAATGATGAAGTCATAGACTACCGGATGAAGGTACATCTTTTCGGTAATAGTCCTTCTCCCGCAGTAGCAATTTATGGACTGAGGAAAACGTCTCAAGAAGGAGAGAAAGAATTTGGGTTTGATGCACGACAGTTCGTCGAAAAGAACTTCTATGTAGACGACGGACTCAAATCTCTGCCTACAGAAGAAGAAGCTATTGACCTTCTCACTAGAACTCAGAACATGCTTGCCACTGCAAACCTCAGACATCACAAAATCATTTCGAACAGCGACAAGGCCACGAGAGCCTTTCCCTCTGACTACGCTGCCAGTGTGAAGAAATTCCAACTAGGATCGGACCTTTCCGTTACACCGAGCAGTCTTAGATTGCTTTGGAACGTTAAGCAAGACACGTTCACGTCACAAGTATCAGCCTGTGACAAGCCCTTCACAAAGCAATACATACAAAATCAGACAAGACAGTTCCACTTGTCTGTCGGCAACAGAATGGAACGTATAAGAAAGTTCTCTACACCTGAACAATGGCACTATGTGTCCACTAACTTCAACCCTGCCGATCGAGGCACTCGCGCAGTACCTGCTACTGCATTTCTGGACACATTATGGCTATCCCCACCAATACTCTTGAATGAAGACCTCCTCTCAAATTCTACAAATTCTACATTTGAACTGGTTGAACCAGAATTGGATAAAGAAATTAGAGCTGTTACCGTTACACTCAACACCTCTGTGAAAGAAAGGGTAAGGCTGAGTCCTCATCGTTTTGAACGCTTTTCCAAGTGGTCTTCTGTTGTACGAGCCATTGCACGTCTTATTCACATTGCTCATCAATTTACAAACAGCTCTGATACAAACAAACAATGTCACAAGCGGCACATCTGTAAAGACCCCCCCACAATTCAGGAGGCCTCTCGACCAGAAAAGATACTGAACTTCTTGAATGACAAGTGTAAACGGGAATTCAACCCACCTCACTCCTTTCACATGGGAGACTCTTGGGAACGCATGATTGGAGTCGCAAGAAAATTCCTGGACTGGTACTGGACCAGAAAACTTTACAACTTATTCATGAAAGAAGATTCTCCACACTTTTACTTCAGGCCTATAAAGGAACTATTACTCCTTCTGTCCAAAGAAGAAGAAGAGCCTCACAAGTCATCAATTTGACTCAAAGGGAGGTAAGAAGGATTGGTGCACGTTGCTGCCTTCCCCTCTGAAGATGGGCTCACTGACTGTTCTTGACACAGCCTGGACCATCAAGATCAAGATCTGCAAGAATTGTTAATGTTGCATTCTTTTCTCTTGTTCTTCCCTTCCCTCTTGTTTTTCAGATGTTCCTGGAAAAGAATCTTCACTTATTTGTTTTGAACTTTAGTCAAAGTTATTTAATTATAGAAATCATAGATTTCGACGGGGAGTGTCATGTTTCACATGACTTGTGATATGCCTTTAAGAATTGCACATGTCTTATCTACCCCTGGGTTTCTCTCCTCCTTTCCTCATGGCGCAGGGATTTCCTGTTCAGATAGCTCCACCCTTGTTCCCTTCCCAGTAAACCTTTGCAAGCCTTATGGACTCAGATTCATTATGATTTTTTGACCTATCGGATGTATATTGTTGTGGATTTTCTACAGTTTTGGAATAAAACTTCAACAGATCTTCAAGGTGTCATCTCGATTGAGTCACTGTCTGTAATTCATCTAGACTGGGAGCTATAGCCATCTCATCACAACAGTAAGTTAAGAGATCACATTCTCAGTGCTTTGGTGGAGAAACAGAACAATACTGCTTTTCTTTATTTTCTTTATGCTGAGTTATTGTAGACGACTATGTGCAGCCCTGCGAGGCCCTCACTCTACGTTTATTGGTATGATGACATATTTCAAAATAAAAAAAATTGAATACAAAAAAAAAAAAGGTAGTATATACATGGAATAGTCTCCCAGTGGGAGCAGTATCTACTACCCTTTCTGCATCACTGTTACTGCTCCCACTGGGAGGCTATTCCATGTAACAGTGAAGCAGAAAGGGTAGTAGATACATGGAATAACCTCCCAGTGTGGTCAGTAACAGTGATATAGAAAGGGCAGTAGATACATGTAATAGGCTCCCAGTGGGGCAGTAACAGCAACATAGAAGAGGCAGTAGATACAGGGACTAGTCTCCCAGTGGGGGCAGTAACAGTGATCATGCACAATTGTAAGTCCTTTCTCTATGCTGATAGGCATGGCACAAATAAGAAGGGAGGGGGGGCACCAAAATGCACCTTCCCTGAGTAGACAAAAATGCTTGCACCGGCCCTGAGGACAGATGCACTGTCTGGTGTATATTAGAAGGTCCTTTGTTAACCCTTTCGCTGCTGAGCCTTTTCACACCTCTGTGCTGAGCTAATTTTTACCGGTTTCGCTCATCATGTTTAAACGCGATTTGAAGTAACATTTTATTATACGACCCAGACATATTATATATCATTCTTTCCGGGACACTTGCCAGATTCATAATATATCATTATTATATGTATACGTTATGTCCTGTCTGTATATTATAACAAAAAATGCAATAAAATTAGAATTTTCAATAATTTACAATGTGTAAAGTGTTTTTTTTCACATTTTAACATGCGAGCGTTTGCGGTTATATTTTCTATGGGGTGCGCTTGTTAAAAAAATTTGAAATGGGGAATACTTACTTTTTTTGGGGAAAATTACATGTTTTTTAGCAAACGCCCCCCATAGAAAAAATCGTTAGTCCAGCATCATTGTTCACATTATAATCGAAATGGGAACAATATTGTTGCACTAATAAAACCCAAAAAAAATAAAAAATTTTTTTTTTTTTTTGTTACATTGTACATGGTCATGTTTGGTATCATTGGAAAGGCCACACTCTGGCCATTCCAATGATAGCAAACATTAACCCCTAGCTGTCATGGATCGGGAGATAGGGGGTTCATTGGAACCCCCAATCTCCACCATAAGTGGCAGCAAGGGGTTAATTTCTAAACTGGTGCCATCGCGCTCTGCGCGATGACACCAGTCATTAGGGGGATGTCCCGGAAGCTTGGCCAACATCCAAGATGTCAGCCAGTTCCGGGAGGGGACCGCGATACGGCGCATGTTAGCGCCATATCGCGATCTAGCCCCCTAGGGGTTAAAGACAGCCACCGCTTGGAAGGGCAAGCTGTGCCCTTCCAAGCGGTGCCTGCCTTTAAGCGCTGGCCTGCACGGATGGGGAGGGGGAGAGGTCCGACCTCCCCCCTCCCCTTCAGGCACCTTCCCTGCAATGGCAGGGGGGTGCCTGAAATAGACGTCATCGAGCATGCGCGATGACGTCTATCGTGCCCGCTGGGGTCCCGGAGGCTGGGCTGACTATATAAAATAGTTAATGCAGCATCATTGTTCACATTATAATTGAAATGGGAACAATATTGCTGCAATAATAAAACAAAAAAGTTTTTTAAATTTTATTTTTATTTATTTTATTTTATTTTAAACTGTACATGGTCATGTTTGGCATCATTGAAAAGGCCATGCTCTGGCCGTTCCAATGATATCAAACATTAACCCCTTGCTGTCACAGATCGGGAGGTAGGGGTTCATTGGAACCCCCTATCTCCACCATAGGTGGCAGCAAGGGGTTAATTGTGGGACTGGCGCCATCGCGCTATGCCCTAGCAGGCTGTGCCCTACCAAGCGGTGTCTGTCTTTACTGGCTGGCCCGCACGGATGGGGAGGGGGAGAGGTCTGAAGGACCTCCCCCCCTCCCCTTCAGGCACCTTCCCCGCAATGGCGGGGGGGTGCCTGAAATAGATATCATTGCGCATGCGCGATGACGTCTATTGTGCCCGCCGGGGTCCCGGAGGCTGGGCTGACATTGATGATGTCAGCCCGCACCGGGGGGCCGCCGCGATCGGCCGAAATACCGGCTGATCGCTGCTGCAAAGGGAGGACGCGCTCAGTGCGTCCTCCGCAGCCAAGTAGACATGCGGCAGGAGGCGCTGAGCGCGTCCGCCGCATTGAAAGGGTTAAGAGAGATTGACCTCTGACCTATGAAAAGGGATTTAAAATCAATTTGTGATATTATTATTTGAAAAGCAATACTGCCATCTTGTGGTGTAGTGTAGGTTGACAGTTCTGGAGTTTATATAGGGTTACATAGATATAACACTATATGCTAAGTAGGGAGGTACGTAATAAATGATGTGGTATTTCTCTATAATTAAGCAGAACACAATGAGTGGAGGGCATTCATTCATTCAGACCACACTTCACTCTCCCTCTCGGGACTTCACTTATGCATTGACTCATCTCTATCACATCACAAGAGCATGCTCAAGGAGATGCTAGAAAAAAATACTCTCACAAAGAAACATAGAAACTAAGATATAATATCTTATAAATACTCTCACATATTCCAAAACAATATATTATATACAAAGAATTTATTGCTGCTGTAAGAAGACTGCAGAAACATTTGAATCCAGATCTTGGACAGGTAATGTATGGAAAACAGATAGTGGCATTAATGTAAATATATACAGTCAGGTCCAGAAATATTGGGACATCGACACAATTCTAACATCTTTGGCTCTATACACCACCACAATGGAGTTGGAATGAAACAAACACAATGTGCTTTAGCTGCAGACTGTCAGCTTTAATTTGAGGGTATGTACATCCAACTCAGGTGAACGGTGTAGGACTTACAGCAGTTTGCAGATGTGCCTCCCACTTGTTGGGACCAAAAGTAATAGGACAATTGGCTTCTCAGCTGTTCCTTGGCCAGGTGTGTGATATTCCCTCATTACCCTAATTACAATGTGCAGATAAAAGGCCCAGAGTTCATTTAAAGTGTGCTATTTGCATTTGGAATCTGTTGCTATCAACTCTCAAGATGAGATCCAAAGAGCCTTCACTATCAGTGAAGCAAGCCATCATTAGGCTGAAGAAACAAAACAAACCCATCAGAGAGATAGCAAGAACATTAGGCGTGGCCAAAACAACTGTTTGGAACATTCTCAAAAAGAAGGAACGCACCGGTGAGCTCAGCAACACCAAAAGACCCGGGAGTCCATGGAAAACAACTGTGGTGGGTGAATGAAGAATTCTTTCCCTGGTGAAGAAAACACCCTTCACAACAGTTGGCCAGATCAAGAACACTCTCCAGGAGGTAGGTGTATGTGTGTAAAAGTCAACAATCAAGAGAAGACTTCACCAGAGTAAATACAGAGGTTTCACCACAAGATGTAAACCATTGGTGAGCCTCAAAAACAGGAAGGCCAGATTAGAGTTTGCCAAACAACACTTAACAAAGCCTTCACAGTTCTGGAACAAGATCCTATGGACAGATGAGACCAAGATCAACTTGTACCAGAGTGATGGGAAGAGAAAAGTATGGAGAAGGAAAGGAACTGCTCATGATCCGAAGCATACCACCTCATCAGTGAAGCATGGTGGTGGTAGTGTCATGCGTGGGCATGTATAGATGCCAATGGAACTGGTTCTCTTGTATTTATTGATGATGTGACTGCTGACAAAAGTGTTTCGGGCAATATTATCTGCTCACATTCAGCCAAATGCTGCAGAACTCATTGGACGTCGCTTCACAGTGCAGATGGACAATGACCCAAAACATACTGCAAAAGCAACCAAAGAGTTTTTGAAGGGACAGAAGTGGAATGTTATGCAATGGCCAAGTCAATCACCTGACCTGAATCCCATTGAGCATGTGTAGCACTCACTCCCGGAGGAGCCGCTGAATTAACCTTGGGTTAGTCTCACCGCACTAGGGAATAACTATACACCAGCACTGTTGTGGATTTTTCATATATTATATTCTTTACTGGTTTCAATAAGGCAGCATATATATATCGTAGATACGGTATTTAAATGACAGGATTTCGTAACGCGGGAAAAACATGCGGCGGCAAAAACATGCGGCGGCAAAAAGAAAGAAAGATTAACCCCCTCAGTTCTGGAGTGTAAGTCCCGTGAGTAATAGCTCAGAAATGTGTATGTGTATGGTCTCGGGTACCCGGGTACTGTATTCAACTGGCCAGTGAATGAAACAAACAAGTCTTCGACTAGTCACGTTGGGGCCCTGTGGATTTAAACAATACTGCAGCGTGCGTTTCTTATTTTTGGAACTGCGGCCTGGGAGGCCTCTCACCCATCCGATAGACAATCTGTTCAGCACCCAATCAAGGATTTTCTCCGCTGTATACTGGGACTCTGTGCCACCGGATCTGCTCCCTGCTTGTCCGATCTCCACACTGCGTACACGATCTACCGCCTGCACTCCCAATGGATCATCGTGGTCTCCTAACTCGGGGTCCAGCCAGAACCAGATTATCATTCAGACCTCTCAGCAGTGCGTAGGTAGGCCTCAGCAGGGTCACTGTCCCGATCTCCAGCACCAGTGAGGCAGCACCTGTACTCTGGCCTGGTCACGATCCTTGACAGTTTTCACGAGCGTCCTCCACCTTCCACCGCTCAGCTCACTCTGCTTCTCCCCTGCACGAGGCTGCTGATGTCTTTCCTCTTCCTACACCACCCACTTCCTGTCCTCACACAAAGCATGATGGAAAACGTAGTTCAGTATTTTCCCTGTTTGTCCAGCATAATCCATTGGGTCTCTTGTCTCTCTCTGGTGGCCATAATAATTAAATGCAGCAGAACACAGTCTTTAAAGCAGCGCTACACATGCATTTCACTTGCTGAAGACAAAACTGAAGGGAAAATGCCCCAAGAACAAGCAGGAACTGACGACGGTTGCAGTAGAGGCCTGGCAGAGCATCACCAAGGATGAAACCCAGCGTCTGGTGATGTCTATGCGTTCCAGACTTCAGGCTCTAATTGACTGCAAAGGATTTGCAACCAAGTATTAAGAAGGGAAAGTTTGATTTATGATTATTATTCTGTCCCATTACTTTTGGTCCCTTAACAAGTGGGAGGCACATCTGCAAACTGCTGTAAGTCCTACACCGTTCACCTGAGTTGGATGTACATAACCTCAAATTAAAGCTGACAGTCTGCAGTTACAGCACATTGTGTTTGTTTCATTCCAACTCCATTGTGGTGGTGTATAGAGCCAAAGATGTTAGAATTGTGTTGATGTCCCAATGTTTCTGGACCTGACTGTATATCTTGCAATAGATATAGACTGAGATTTATCTCAGGTTCCGTTAGATCTGGAATCTTCAAAAATATTTCTAATCTGCAGTATAGAAATATCATAAAGAAGAATCTGATAAAAGGATATAATTTATCCTAAAGTATTTGTTGCAATGATATACAAAAAATATATATTGAATTTGGAAGTTACTGTGATTGAAGTATTAAACAGTGATGTTATAACCTATAACTAAAAAGCAGAAGATTAGAAGCTTAATTCTCGTTATTAGGGGAGGATTTGCTAAATAAGTTTTTATTACTTATCATTCTAGAAATAGAAAAAGTGATAGCTCATCTTTTTTAGATCCAGGTAGCACAAGGAGATATATATACTTGTATATCTACAAGATACTAGCTTGTATTAAATACTGGTTTGCTGGGAATGATTAAGTTAACTAACCATCTGTGTATTAGTTACTAACTGATTAAAAGTAAATGGTATGCATATATATATATATACAGTTACTAACAGGATCAGGGCCGGATTAACATAGGGGCAGATGGAGCAGCAGCTCCAGGCCCATGCTTCAGAATAGGCCCAGAGAAAGGATAACTATGTCTGCATTTGGACCCCTGTATCTCCACTTCCATAGAAGCTACAGAGTCAAGTGAGGTATCACTGGAAAGGGCAGAGCATGACCTTTCCACTGATCAGGTTTTACGTAAGAAAAATAAAATAATAAATATTTACTTTTTCTTTCCAACAGGAATATTTTTCACTTTTCAATTATAATGTAAACAGTGATTCTGCACTAACTAACCATCACATTTCACAAGTCACCAACAAGTGTGGAGGTAATGGTACAATCCATTGTTACGAATTGTTACATCAAAAACCTAAACCGCCGCACTGCAGCGAAGAGCACTGAGGGGAACTTTGGACCCCTGCGTCACGAATCTTTACACCTCACAAGGTCAGGTGAGGTGTCATTGGACAGGTCAGAGTCTGGCCTTTGCATTGATACCAAACTTGACCATGTAAAATCTAAAAGAAAAGAAAACAATTTTTTATTCATTTATTTATTTTTAGTTGCAAAGCGATGGCATTGTCCATTTGTCACGTGTAAAATGAGCAATACCACTGCCATTACTCACCTTCTCATTACCCGCGCTGGAAGCAAGGTCAGTGTTTTATACATAGTCATATTATTCGTAAAAAAACATGTTCCAAAACACCAGGGAAATATTTCATTTTTTTTTCTTCATTTTTTTTTGGGTTAAAATTGTATATTTTCTCAGAAAAATGCAGTAACAGGTTCCCATTTCACATTTTTTTAACAGGAAATTCCCTATAGAATATATAACCACAAAGGTTTGGATGATAAAATGGGAAAAAAATATTTTACTCTCTTTACTGTAAATGATTGAAATCTGAATGAAAAATTCATCACACAGTATCTGCCTCGTTAGATATACTTGTATCTGCACTAATAAATAACCAAAAATATGTTTTCATTTTGCAAAATTCCAAAAAAAGCCCACCAAAATATTCAGCTCCAGGCCCATAGAGATCTTAATCCGGGCCTGAACAGGATAATATGTTAAAAGCTAGAGATCTGTGTGCTGATGGATGGATGATGTATTTTATAAATCTTTGATTATGTTGTGAGATTAAAATCTTTTTGCATACGTAATAAATATATATTTTTATCTAAGCTGGTTGGTTCTATTTTTTAAAACTAAAACACGTACAATTAAAAGAATTTGGGAGAATTTATGAGAAATACAAACGAGATAGATTTGTTGTTGTTTATATCTCGTATAAATTTCTTACCTGATTAATATCTCCAACAGCAGCAATAACATTCACAGTAATTTGCAGTAGTGATGAGCCGAACACCCCCATGTTCGGTTCGCATTCGAACTCGAACAATTTCAAAAGTTCGAGTTCGAACTCGAACACGAACCAAACTCAATGCAAGTCAATAGGACTCGAAAGTTCGATTTTTAGAGTGCCCTCCAAGAGGGCATATATGCAAGATATTTGCCATAAAAGGTGTATGGGGGTCCGGGTAGTGCCCTGGGGGACCGGAAACAAGGACAAAAAGTTTTTTTAAAAAAACGTTTTTAAAGGAACAGTGAGTTTTCCATGAAATAAAGGTTAAGAATAAAAATGGAAAAATTCCTTCAAATATCGTGCCTAGCAGGTCCCCATAACCTGCCCGTGAAGTGGCGGATTTGTAGGATGTATAGAAACATTTACAAACAAAAAAATGACATTTCAAATGACGGTAAATGGTTTTCTTTTAATCTATTCATAAACAACTGCTTGGGGCGGCAGCCTGTATGAAAAGAGGAGACGTTTTAGGACACGCAGAACAAGTTTAGTGATTCTTTTGGCTAAATTATGGTGAAACTTACGCAGGCTTTGGATGAAAGTAACAATAGGTGCTTTAAAATTGGGCCTTTAGTGTCGGCAACAGTGCCGTCACACCGTAACCCCTCTGTGGTATTGTGGAAGAGTGCAGGGTTGGACCCTGCGGTCCAATATTAAAATTATATGAATCTGGTATAGGCGTCAGTGGCAGTGCACCCAAATATTGTGCCCTTGGTGGCAGTAAGTGCCTTCACACAGTAACCCCTTTATGGTATTGTGGAAGAGTGCAGTGGTGGAGGTTTTGGGAATGCAGAAGAGATCCCCGATCTATTCAGTTACGTCAGCATCAGGGGATTGATAGCTGCTGATCCAGGACCGATTCATTTTTATAAATGTCAGCCGGTCTACAGAGTCGGTGGACAGACGCACTCTTTTGTCTGTGACAAAACCTCCAGCGGCACTGAACGTCCTTTCAGAAAGCACGCTGGATGAAGGGCAACCTAGTAGCTTCATAGCATATTGGCTAAGTTCTGGCCAGTGATCCAATCTCAACACCCAGTAAGCCAGTGGATCATCTGCTGTAAAGGTTTCCAGGTCTGCGCTTGCCCCTAGGTAGTCCTGCACCATACGGTGAAGACGCTGGCAATGGGTGCCTACATTTGACGTCCCTGGGCGTCGTGGACTAAAAAAAATAAAAAGGCATCAGTCAAGCGGCCCCGGCCTTCTCCGCTCTTCCTCTGATCATTCGCAGCCTCAGAAGCACCTGTGTCATCACTTGGTAACCTACCAGTGCCTGGAAAGGTGTTACACAAGTGTCGCTTTAGAGCGTCCTCAAGTTGTTTCATCCGGTCCTCCCTCTGTGCGGGCAGGATGAGCTCTGCAACTTTACCCTTGTATCATGGATCAAGAAGGCTTGCCAACCAGTAATGATCCCTCTCCTTGATAGCACGAATCCTGGGGTCCTTTAGCAGGCTTTGCAGGATAAGGGAGCCCATGCAGTGTAGGTTGGAGGTGGTATTAGCTTCCGAGTCTTCCTGGTCAATGAGGATGACCCCATCGTGCACTTCCTCCTCCCACCCACGTACTAGTCCTTGGGTTTCTGGGCACACAAAACCCTCCCTTGAGGAATCCCCACCTTCAATGCCCCCACTACTTAAATATTCCTCCTCATCCTCCTCCTGTCTGATCTGAGGACCCGCAGGAATGCTGTCTACGTAAAGACTGAGGCCTTGAGAGCTAGGGAAGGCCTCCTCTTCCTCCTGCTGCTCTGCCTCTAGTGCCACTTCTATAATTCCCAGTAGAGGGCGCTCCAGCAGGAACACTAAAGGAATTGTGTCACTGATGCATGCACTGGCCCTGCTCACCATTCTCGTTGCCTCCTCAAATGGATTGGTGACAGTACAGTGCATGCATCCTTGATCATCAGCCACTGCGGGGGGGGGAAACAAGTTGACCTGAACCTGTCCTTGTACCATACTCACACAGGTACTCATTGATGGCCCTCTGCTGCTTGTGCAGACGCTGCGTGCTTTTGCTAATGTCGAGTTCCACCTGGTGGGCATGTCACAGATCAGACGGTTTGTGGGAAGGTGGAATTCTCTTTGAATTTCTGCCAGGCGAACACTTGCTAGGAATGACCGTCTGAAGTGGCTGCAGCCTTTTCTGGCCTGACTGAGAAACTGTGCCAGTCCTGGGTACCTGGTTAGGAAACGCTGTACCACCAGATTTAGGACGTGTGCTAAGCATGGTACATGCGTCAACGTACCCTGGCGTAGGGCGAAGAGAAGGTTGCTGCCATTATCACAGGCGACCATTCCCAGCTGAAACTGGCGTGTTGTTATCCATCTCTGCACCTGCCCCTGCAGAGCTGACAGAATTGTGTGGCTCCTGTCCCCTAAACAAACCAGCTCAAGCTCAGTATGGCATCTTTTTGCTTAAGCCATTGCGTAGCCCCTGCCACGCGTCGGTTTAACTGCCACTTCGCCAGAGACAGAGAAGGAGGAGGAGGAAGAGGTGGTGGAACAGACAGACCTCAAGCAGCTTTCTGGAGGTACAAGCAGATACAAGCAGCTTTCTGGAGGCGTGGTGGATGAACAAGCTCCAGCACAGAGCCCCGTCCTGGATCCCTCCCAGCTGCAGTCAGAGTTACCCAGTGTGCCGTGAAGGAAATGTAAGGGCCTTGTCCATGCTTACTGGACCACGTGTCTAAAGTCATGTGCACCTTGCTGCTGACTGCCTTTCCCAATGACTCCATAACATTATCTTCCACGGGCTGGTATAGTGCTGGAATGGCCTTCTGTGAAAAGAAATGGTGTTTTGGAACCTGCCACTGTGGTACAGCACATTCAAAAAATTCACAGAAGGAAGCAGAGTCCACCAGCTGGAAAGGCAGCACTTGTAATGCGAGTAATTTTGCTAAACTGGCGTTTAGACGCTGTGCTTGGGGATGGTTGGGACTATATTTTTTCTTACGCTGCAGCAGCTGGGGCAACGTAATCTGATTGCGTAAATCTTCAACTGATGGGTTGCTGTCACATTCTGAGGAAGGACCTGGTACACCCATTACTGTAGCATCATCCCGGTCAGTGGAGGTTGTAGGCAATGACATGGCAGGACATATAGTGGGGGTAGAGACAGATGAGGAGCAGGAGGACCTATGCAAAGTGTTGTGCCAACGGGATGCATGGCAGGTGGTCATATGTCGCCTCAAGCACGTGGTACCCAAGCGTGGGATGTCTTTCCCACGCTTGATCCTCATCTGACATAGATTACAAATAGCAATGGTGCGGTCTGCTGCACATTTCTTAAAGAACTCCCAGACACCAGACTTCCTGTACATGTGCTTTGAGACAACAGCGCTCTGCACCTGAGCAGCTGTGACTTCTGATGCTTTGGACTGGCTACGGTTGGTCATAGAGGGCGTTCTGCCTCGTTTTTGTTGTGCCTCCTCCTCCTCCCTTGACTTCTCTGTTCGATCAGGCACCCAGGTGGAGTCAGTGACCTCATCATCGTCATCACCCCCTATCCAGGGCTCGAGTCGAGCGGGAACGCGCAGGAACGGCGTTCCCGCACTTCTCCCACAGCGGGAACGCTGCGGGAACGCAGCGTTCCCGCTGTGGCCCGAGCCCGAACGCCGCCGCCGCACATTGCCGGCGGCCGGCGTGTTTCCTGTTACAAGGGCCGGTGACAGGAGGTGGAGCCGCTCGCCTGGCTGTTTCATAGATCCCAGGCGAGCGGCTGCACTTCCTGTCAGCGGCCACTGAAGCAGGAAGCACGCGGCCGCTGGCAGAGGAGCAGAAGCAGCAGCAAAGGTGAGCTGGGCTGGGGGCAATATCCCTGAGACCTGGGGGGGGCAATATCCCTGAGACCTGGGGGGGGGGGCAATATCCCTGAGACCTGGGGGGGGCAATATCCCTGAGACCTGGGGGGGGGGCAATATCCCTGAGACCTGGGGGGGGCAATATCCCTGAGACCTGGGGGAGGCAATATCCCTGAGACCTGGGGCAATATCCATGAGACCAGGGGGGCAATATCCATGAGAGCTGGGGCATTATCCATGAGAGCTGGGGCATTATCCATGTGAGCTGGGGCATTATCCATGAGAGCTGGGGCATATCCATGAGAGCTGGGGCATTACCCATGAGACCAGGGGGCAATATCCATGAGACCAGGGGGCAATATCCATGAGAGCTGGGGCATTATCCATGAGAGCTGGGGCAATATCCATGAGACCTGGGGCATTATCCATGAGACCTGGGGCATTATCCATGAGAGCTGGGGCATTATCCATGAGAGCTGGGGCATATCCATGAGACCAGGGGGCAATATCCATGAGAGCTGGGGCATTATCCATGAGACCTGGGGCATTATCCATGAGACCTGGGGCATTATCCATGAGAGCTGGGGCATTATCCATGAGAGCTGGGGCATATCCATGAGACCAGGGGGCAATATCCATGAGAGCTGGGGCAATATCCATGAGAGCTGGGGCATTATCCATGAGAGCTGGGGCATTATCCATGAGACCAGGGGGCAATATCCATGAGACCAGGGGGCAATATCCATGAGAGCTGGGGCATTATCCATGAGAGCTGGGGCAATATCCATGAGACCAGGGGGCAATATCCATGAGAGCTGGGGCATTATCCATGAGAGCTGGGGCATTATCCATGAGAGCTGGGGCAATATCCATGAGACCTGGGGCATTATCCATGAGACCTGGGGCATTATCCATGAGAGCTGGGGCATATCCATGAGACCAGGGGGCAATATCCATGAGAGCTGGGGCATTATCCATGAGACCTGGGGCATTATCCATGAGACCTGGGGCATTATCCATGAGAGCTGGGGCATTATCCATGAGAGCTGGGGCATATCCATGAGACCAGGGGGCAATATCCATGAGAGCTGGGGCATTATCCATGAGACCTGGGGCAATATCCATGAGACCTGGGGCAATATCCATGAGAGCTGGGGCATTATCCATGAGAGCTGGGGCATTATCCATGAGACCAGGGGGCATTATCCATGAGACCTGGGGCAGTATCCATGAGACCTGGGGCATATCCATGAGAGCTGGGGACATATCCATGAGACCAGGGGGCAATATCCATGAGACCTGGGGCAATATCCATGAGACCTGGGGCAATATCCATGAGAGCTGGGGCATTATCCATGAGAGCTGGGGCATTATCCATGAGAGCTGGGGCATATCCATGAGAGCTGGGGCAATATCCATGAGAGCTGGGGCATATCCATGAGAGCTGGGGCAATATCCATGAGAGCTGGGGCAATATCCATGAGAGCTGGGGCATTATCCATGAGAGCTGGGGCATATCCATGAGACCTGGGGCATATCCATGAGACCAGGGGGCAATATCCATGAGACCAGGGGGCAATATCCATGAGACCTGGGGCAATATCCATGAGACCTGGGGCAATATCCATGAGAGCTGGGGCATTATCCATGAGAGCTGGGGCATTATCCATGAGACCAGGGGGCATTATCCATGAGACCTGGGGCAGTATCCATGAGACCTGGGGCAGTATCCATGAGAGCTGGGGCATATCCATGAGAGCTGGGGACATATCCATGAGACCAGGGGGCAATATCCATGAGACCTGGGGCAATATCCATGAGACCTGGGGCAATATCCATGAGAGCTGGGGCATTATCCATGAGAGCTGGGGCATATCCATGAGAGCTGGGGCATATCCATGAGAGCTGGGGCAATATCCATGAGAGCTGGGGCATATCCATGAGAGCTGGGGCAATATCCATGAGAGCTGGGGCAATATCCATGAGAGCTGGAGGCAATATCCATGAGACCTGGGGGCAATATCCATGAGACCAGGGGGCAATATCCATGAGACCTGGGGCATATCCATGAGAGCTGGGGGCATTATCCATGAGAGCTGGGGCATTATCCATGAGAGCTGGGGCATTATCCATGAGACCTGGGGCATTATCCATGAGAGCTGGGGGGGCATTATCCATATGAGCTGGGGCAATTATATCCAAGTGAACTGGGGGCAATTATATCCATGTGAACTGGGGAAAATATATCCATATAACCAGTGCTGTGTATATTATTCTTGGGGTTCAGTGCTGTGTATATTATTCTTGGGGTTCAGTGCTGTGTATATTATCCTGGAGGCTCAGTGCTGTGTATATTATCCTGGAGGCTCAGTGCTGTGTATATTATTCTGGGGGTCTGTGCCTGGATATATATATATAAATATAAAATGCGTTAGTCCAGTTGCCACAATCACGAGTATACCTGTACGTAGTGATACCTTTCACTGATCAGTATAGTTTCCAGTTTACACTCTTGAAAGCTTGTCTTTTAAATGTAAAGTTAACCCAATAAAAATGGTATCACCGGCACGCACTGCTATACTCGTGATATATATATATATTTTCTTCAGGTAATGGGGGTTGTGGAATTCGTGGGTGAGTTCCCTCACTTTTTTTCCCAGGACTTGACCCCTGCCCCTATCTCCTCGCCAACTTGGCAGTATGCTGCAGCTGCTGGGGCAACATGAGTGTCAGTTATTTGTGTGTCACTGGCACCCCCTTCCTCTAGGTTGATTATACTCCCTTCCTCAACCTCCGAGATTGAATCAGAGCACTGTAGTTGCTGCGCATCCTCAAGCACCATGTCACTGTCGTTCAGTCAAACAATTCAGCTGACTCCTCCGTGTGTGATAGTGAGGCTATGGCAGAAGTAGCTGTGAACATGGAGGCTGCATTAGATGCTTTTTACAGGTGGACTGTAATCCACTACAAGCCTGGCTGGCAGAGGACTGGGAGGATGAGGATGGCCTGGTTAGCCAATCCACCAAATCCTCTGTATGTTGCTGCTGCTTAAGACGGCCAGCACCATTTAGAAAGGACAAGCGTGCCCCTGCAGAGGATGCACCACGTCCACGACGACCATAGGCACAGCCTCCCGACACAGAGGCTGCTTGCCCTCTTGTCTGTGTCTGGGAGCGTCTGCCTGTCCTTTTTGGTCTTTCTGACATGGTGAGTGATATATAGATTAAAGATATACAGAACTCTGATTCAACTCTGGTATAAAGATTGGAGATATGCAGAACTCTGATTCAACTGTGTTATCTAGATTAAAGATTTGAACTCTGGTACTACTCAGTGAGACACCCTGATAGCTGGCAGCCAGTGACAAGACACAGATTAAAATTCCCAAAAACCACCTATAAATCAGTGAGACCCCCTGATGGGTGGCAGTGACAAGACACAGGTTATAATTCCCAGATATCTGCTACAAATCTGTGAGACCCCCTGATGGGTGGCAGTGACAAGACACAAATTATAATTCCCAGGAACCTCCTATAAATCAGTGAGACCCCCTGATGGGTGGCAGTGACAAGACACAAATTACAATTCCCAGATATTTGATAGAAGTATGTGGGACCCCCTGATAGCTGGCAGTGAGAAGACACAGATTACAATTCCCAGGAACCTCCTATAAATCAGTGAGACCCCCTGATGGGTGGCAGTGACAAGACACAGATTACAATTCCCAGATATCTTGTAGAAGTGAGACCCCCCCAATAGCTGCTGGCAGTGAGAACACACAGATTACAACAATTCCCAGATATCTTGCAGAAGTGAGACCCCCCCCCCATAGCTGCTGGCAGTGAGAACACACAGATTACAACAATTCCCAGATATCTTGTAGAAGTGAGACCCCCCCCAATAGCTGCTGGCAGTGAGAACACACAGATTACAACAATTCCCAGATATTTTGTAAAAGTGAGACCCCCAATAGCTGCTGGCAGTGAGAAGACACACTAACAGAACAATCTCCTCTCAAAAAACACGTGCTGGGGGCTGTGTGAAGCCTTATATAGTGTGCTGCGGGACTTAGCTCTGTGAGCCCATGATTGGCAAAGTCTTGCACCTGTCTTGCACCTGACCTGTGGTCAGGTGCAAGGCTGTAGCCAATTACAAGCTTCAGGCCAGTGGATAAGTGCATTGTGGTCCATTGTGGTGCATTGTGGGCGAACTCGAACTGAACACGCAGAAATGTTCAGAGTTCGCGAACGCCGATGTTCGATGCGAACTCCGAACAGATCGAACCGAACAGCTCATCCTTAATGTGCAGTGTGTATGAGCGTATCACAGCGCTGCACAGCAATAATACTCACAGTAATGTGCAGTGTGTATGAGAGTATCACAGAATCCACAGCATTAAATCTCCCAGTAATGTGCGGTGTAGGAGGGTATCACAAATCAGCACAGCAATAAAACCCATGCTCATACACACAGCACATTACTGTGCGTTTTATTGCTGTGCAGCTCTGTGATACCCTCATACACATCGCACATTACTGGGAGATTGAATGCTGTGGATTCTGTGATACGCTCATACACACCGTACATTACTGTATCACAGAATCCACAGCATTAAATCTCCCAGTAATGTGCGGTGTGTATGAGCGTATCAGAGAGCTCCACAGCAGTAAAACTCACAGTAATGTGTGGTTTGCGAATAGCCTCAATTTACGCTTTTTATGCAAGAGCAGTGCTGGTAGATTTGTTTGCTGTATGTTTAACTTTGCCTGCTGGTGCAGGTTTTTCCTGTCTGTATTGCTTTGCTGTTGTTAAAAGTTACAACATCAAAAACAAGGCTTACAGGGTTATTCAAATCGAACGTTTAGTGACTTTCCATTCGCTTCAATTCGGAGATCCTATTTTGGCGACTCTGCAGTGTATTCAGCAAGCACCACAGGGTCCCCGAAGTGCAAGGAAAACCCGCCGCAAACCCGCCAAACACTCACCGCAAAACCCGCCGAACACTCACTAAAACCCGCAAAAAAAACAGCTGGATTAACCCTGCCGAACAAGCCGGACAAACCCGAGCAGCCGCCAATCACAGCGCAGAGCAGCCGCCGGAAAAAGCCAACACCGCAGACGAATGGAGTGGAATGGAGTGAAAAAAATAAAAACGCTTGAATGTTTGAAAAGTGGAACGCTGTTTGCAAAGAAGCTGCTGAGCGAAAATGTCTCAAATTTACATATAAGGTCCAATGAATGATAATAAAACGGGCTATTACAGAACAAAGAAAAGCCTGTGTATTATTCTGGGGGTCTGCCTGTGTATTATTCTGGGGGTCTGCCTGTGTATAATTCTGGGGGTCTGCTTGGCTATATTATTCTGGGGGTCTGCCTGGGTATTATTCTGGGGGGGGGGATAGCCTGTGTATAATTCTGGGGGTCTGCCATGGTATTTATTATCAAAGAAGTTTCTTTTATTCTTCTCACACCACAGTGTCCCCTTCTCCTCCACACACGATACAAACAACAGACACCCCCAGCACTTCCTGTCAGCCGTAATAACCCTAGCAGAGGAGCCTAGTACCATAATGAACATAGTAAAAGGGAATTAACATGTTAACAATCTCCCTATATTTTAAATTTTAAAAAAACAATTAAAATATAAAGACCTTATAACATTGAACAGTGAAAAATAAAGACGGTAATCTCTTATTTTAGCGTTTTTTATTCCCTATGGAAGAATCAAGCGTTTTAAATTGCAGCCACTGCTGAACACCTTGCTACAAATGTTTATAAACACAATGTTGCAAGTTGAAGTAATTGCAGACAGCTGGAAAAAAAAGCTACTGTTAGGCTTTCCCTGCACAACTGAGATTACCATACATTTCTATGAAGTATTTTGGCGTATTTAACCCCTTAGTGACCAGACAGTGTTACGATTGTCCGTCCGTAAGTGCCCACTGCTTCTTTTTACGTTTCTGCACCGTTTGTGTATCATATCGAATAATTTACTTTAAATAAAATTTAAGAAATATGATGAAAAAAATGGATAACCCACACTTTTTCAAAATTTAATCCCCAAAATCAAAAACTATCAAAATTGTCCTGAGATTAGAAAAACAAAATTTTCACATGTTTTTCCTTTTGACCCCTTCACTGCTGAGCGATTTCAACTCTGTGCGCTGAGCTCATGTTGACTCTTTTATGCTCATCATGTTTAAACGTCAATTAAAGTCCTATTTTATTATACTCAAGTTTTTTTTTTTTTTTTGCTGCTCTGGATTGGGAGATCCAAAGGATCCCCCTAGCACCACTTGGCAGCTAGTGGGTTAACTGGCCGACTAATGTAAATGCACATACGGCGGCGACGTCAGTGGGTGGGGAGATGACTCGGAGGCTTGGCTGACATCCAAGAAGTCAGCCACTTCCGAGTTCGAATAACGATTCGGCACCTAAGGGGTTAAAGAGAGCCACCACTGAAAAGGGCAGACTGTGCCCTCATCAGCGGTGTCGCTCTTTCTCTTCTATGTGGAGCTGTCTGTTTCACATTTAACAATGCTGGCGCTGGGGGGCGCGCGCCATCGCCACGGCCGGGCCCCATAAATACATGGGGCAGGCTTCAAGCATGCTAGACCATCGTGGGAGCCTGGCCAGAGAGGTGAGTATAGTGAGGAAGGGGAAGTTAAAAGGACCATACGTCCTTAGTACATCCTGAGGAAAATTCCATAGACCATGTATGTCAGTGGTCCTTAATGGGTTAATAATTGCGGTATTTGAGACTTATATTAGGAAGAGGGTCTCAAATACCTTATAGGGGGACATGGGAACACTGGGCTGAATTCTGCCTGGGTGGAGGTACTATAGACCCAACAGAAATCACAATCCACCTCTATGAAGTATTTTAGCGTATTTAATTATTGCCGGTATTTGAGACTTATATTAAGACGCCTAGACACACCAAGAGGGTCTCATATACCTTATAGGGGGACATGGGAACACTGGGCTGAATTCTGCCTGGGTGGAGGCACTATAGACACAACAGAGATTACCATCCACCTCTATGAAGTATTTTAGCGTATTTAATTATTGTCGGTATTTGAGACTTATATTAGGAAGCCTAGACACACCAAGAGGGTCTCATATACCTTATTGGGGAACATGGGAACACTGGGCTGAATTCTGCCTGGGTGGAGGCACTATAGACCCAACAGAAATCACAATCCACCTCTATGAAGTATTTTAGCGTATTTAATTATTGCCGGTATTTGAGACTTATATTAAGACGCCTAGACACACCAAGAGGGTCTCATATACCTTATAGGGGGACATGGGAACACTGGGCTGAATTCTGCCTGGGTGGAGGCACTATAGACACAACAGAGATTACCATCCACCTCTATGAAGTATATTAGCGTATTTAATTATTGTCGGTATTTTAGACTTATATTAGGAAGCCTAGACACACCAAGAGGGTCTCATATACCTTAAAGGTGGACATGGAAACACTGGACTGAATTCTGCCTGGGTGGAGGCACTATAGACCCAACAGAAATCACAATCCACCTCTATGAAGTATTTTAGCGTATTTAATTATTGTCGGTATCTTAGACTATTATATTAGGAAGCCTAGACACGCCAAGAGGGTCTCAAATACCTTATAGGGGGACATGGGAAAACTGGGCTGAATTCTGCCTGGGTGGAGGCACTATAGACCCAACAGAAAACACAATCCACCTCTATGAAGTATTTTAGCGTATTTAATTATTGTCAGTATTTGAGATTTATATTAGGAAGCCTAGACACACCAAGAGGGTCTCCTATACCTTATAGGGGGACATGGGAGCACTGGACGGAATTCTGCCTGGGTGGAGGCACTACAGACCCAACAGAGATTACCATCCACCTCTATGAAGTATTTTAGCGTATTTAATTATTGTCGGCATTTTAGACTTTTATTAGGAAGCCTAGACACACCAAGAGGGTCTCCTATACCTTATAGGGGGAAATGGGAATACTGGACTGAATTCTGCCTGGGCGGAGGCACTATAGACCCAACAGAGATTACCATCCACCTCTATGCAGGCCCGGATTTGCACCTCAGAAGCCTGTAGGCACAGAAATGTGGAGTTCCCCTACCCCCCCCAAACAAACAAAAAAGAAACATGCCAAAATTGCTATTAAAATTTTTGTTTTGAGGCTAAGAAAACAAAAATAATTTAAAAAAAGGACTGTTTTTCTCGGCGCTCAAATCAAAAGAAGAGGCAGAATCTGTTGCATTTTGTTGAATTAGTTACAAGTATTGTATTATAATGCGCCAACAAATTCCTTAGCGCTGTACAATGGGAGAAGCAGAATAACAAATATACATATGTTACAGACACGGAACAGAAGGAGGGAGGACCCTGCTCGAGAGCTTACAATCTAAGAGGAGAGGGGTGACACATTAAGTGAGGGCAAATAGGGTATTTGAACTAGCGTATTGCATGAGGACTGATTGGGAAGATGGAGCAAGAAATGTGCAGTGGGGGATCATGGAGTGAGCCGATAGGCTTCTCTATAGCAATGCGTTTTCAGAGACTTCTTCAAGGACTGGAGAAACGGGCAAGTCTGCCATTGTGGTGGAGGGAGCAGTGGCGTCACTAGGGTTGGTGTCACCAGGGGCGGATCCAGAAACAGGTTTCGGGGGGGTATTCTACCAGTTTTGGCTAAGAGCTGATGTTGGGTTCGCAGTGACAGTGTGAAATCCAGGGCCCCAGGTGGCGATCAGGGGGGGCCCCGGACGCATGGTGCTGTGGCTGATCAGGGGGCAGGGCACGGCATGATGACGCGGAGCCGCTGGGACCCTTAAATCAGGAGCGCGCGCTGTACGCCTTACCTTGCCGTGGAGTTTCAGTCCCGCATCGCTGCTTTACTGAAATATTGTGTATACTCGTTACTGACCCTGCTTTGTTTTGGGGACCTGATCTGTTGCGGACTTTGCCTGCCTATACAACTATTCTCTTTCTCTGTGCCCCTGTCTGGTGTATCTGCTGCTGGTGTGTGCTATTGATCCTGCCACATATAGTAGCGCAGTACAAGTGTCTAAACGTTGCTGACCAGGTTTGTTATCATGATTGTTCTCTCTCTGTACCCCTGTCTGTTGTCTGCCATCAGGTGTTATTCTGGTGCGCTTCCATCCTGCCATGTACTGTAGCGCAGTACAAACTTATATAGAACTCGGCCTGTGGGGTTTATTGCTGATGCTGTCTCTCTGGCCTTTGTGGCTGCTAGAGGTTAGGGTTTAGTGGTCCCAACCATCCTAAGGATCGGAGGTTTAGAGGTCTGTCACCAGGGATCCTAACCAGTGGCGTCGCTACGTGGGGGCGGGGGGTGCGGCCCGCACCAGGTGACACCCGCCCTTAGGGTGACACCGTCACCCTAAGGGCGGGTGTCTCACCATGCGCCGCGTGTTCGCTCCCTGCGAGCGTCCGAAGCAATGCCTGGGCTGGTCTCGGCTGGTCATGTGGCTCCCCCAGGTGAGCGCCCAAGCTGCACGACACCGGATGCTCAGAGGGAGCGAACACGCGGCGCAGGAGGTGAGCATGGGCATATCCATGTGCTGGGCCATTATCCATGAGCTGGGGCATATCCATGAGGTGGGGCATTATCCATGAGCTGCTGGGGCATTATCCATGAGCTGCTGGGGCAAATCCATTAGCTGGGGCAGTATCCATTAGCTGGGGCAGTATCCATGAGCTGGGGCAGTATCCATGAGCTGGGGCATATCCATGAGCTGCTGGGGCAAATCCATGAGCTGCTGGTGCAAATCCATGAGCTGCTGGGGCAAATCCATGAGCTGCTGGGGCAGTATCCATGAGCTGGGGCAGTATCCATGAGCTGGGGCATATCCATGAGCTGGGGCATATCCATGTGCTGGGGCATATCCATGTGCTGGGGCATATCCATGTGCTGGGGCAGTATATCCATGTGCTGGAGTAGTATATCCATGTGCTGGGGCAGTATATCCATGTGCTGGAGTAGTATATCCATGTGCTGGGGCAGTATATCCATGTGCTGGGGCAGTATCCATGAGCTGGGGCAGTATCCATGAGCTGGGGCAGTATATCCATGAGCTGGGGGCAGTATATCCATGAGCTGGGGCAGTATATCCATGAGCTGCTGGGGCAGTATCCATGAGCTGGGGTAGTATCCATGTGCTGGGGCATTATCCATGTGCTGGGGCAATATCCATGTGCTGGGGCAGTATCCATGAGCTGGGGCAGTATCCATGAGCTGGGGCAGTATATCCATGAGCTACTGGGGCAGTATATCCATGAGCTGCTGGGGCATATCCATGTGCTGGGGCAATATCCATGAGCTGGGGCATTATCCATGAGAGCAGCTGGGGCAGTATATCCATGAGAGGAGCTGGGGCAAAATCCATGAGAGGAGCTGGGGCAATATCCATGAGAGGAGCTGGGGCAATATCCATGAGAGGAGCTGGGGCAATATCCATGAGAGCTGGGGCATTATCCCCACGCCTCCAATCTTCTATTGAGTTGTGACGCCGATAAAGCGTTCGACAGGATATCCTGGGCTTATTTAGAGAGATTTATTAAGTTCCACCACTTTGAGAAGTTGTTCTTAACCCGATTTTGCTCACTCTACCGCAACCCTTCCACAATGGTCACCGCGAATGGACTCCACTCTGCCCCCTTTGTGCTAGAGAGGGGAACCAGACAGGGGTGCCCCTTATCGCCATAACTGTTTAAACTCGCCCTGGAACCCCTCCTTCGCATCAGAGACATGCCCGGCAATCACTGGTATCAGTTTGTCCTCCTCTGTAACTCTGAAAGTGGTAGCTTTCGCAGATGACCTGCTCCTGTTTCTTTCGAACCCGGCATCCACTATCCCACCACTGTTGACGTTATTTGATTCATTTCACGTGGCCTCGGGTTTCCAAATTAATTACACTAAGACTATTGCTTTACCCCTGGGACCGAAACCGCAGGGCGACTAGCTCAGACAGTTTCCCTTTTCATGGACCCCCACACCTTCCATTAAATACGATGGGATCGTCCTACCGGCGGACCTTTCACACTTATATAGTCTCAATATTTACCCATATTTAACCCAAACTAAGCAGTTCTTGTTGGCGTGGAGTTCTCTCCCTTTGTCCTATTTAGGAAAGGCCGCACTCATTAAAATGACGTTGTTCCCCAAATTGCTCTACCCTCTGCAGGTCTTGCCTCTATTATTGAAACCCACAGACCTCCGTATATTACATAGGCAATATGCGGCATTCATTTGGCAAGGTAAACGAGCACGCATTCCACTCCCCGCGCTCCAACAGCCACTAGATAAGGGAGGTATTCATTTCCCAAGTATAGTTGATTATAATTTAGCAGCCCTATACCGTTATGCTGCTGACTGGTTGAATGACACTTCACACTTTGTACCCTTACAGGTCGGACAGGCATTGCTCCCCTCATCTTCCCTATTGGCATTCCTTCACCAAAGCTCGCCCATTGCCCCCCCAGCCTGCGCTCTAATCCACTATTTTCCTCTACGAAAGTAGCTTGGATCAAGATTCGCAAGCGCCTTCAGTTGACCTGGCAAATGTCTTTGTGGTCCCCTATCCTTCACAACCCTCACTTTCAAAACGTCTCCCCTGCTCCGATTTTTCACACCCTGGCTCAACGTGGTTTTACCCATCTTCATCATTACATTGATGGAGTATCGAGGCGTCGTATTCTTATACGACCCTAAAGGACCGAATTGCACCTCTAGACATACACCCGGTATTTTATTTACAAATAAAACAATTTCTCCTTACCCAATTAAGCGCACTATCCCTAATGATCTAGCTAATCCACTGGACACGCACTTACTAGCCCACCCTTTGTCCCCCCTCTACCTCTGCTACTTACACGCTCTTGCAATCTTCGCTACCTACCAAACTCCCGTGGGCAGCAATAACTAGATGGAGCTCTCCGTGCATGACTTGATAGGGTCCACCTTACTATCCAGACGCTCCCTCCCTTCGGCTAACTACTGGGATATGTTCTATAGAATACTCCATCAAGCATATATGGCGCCCGACAGAATGGCTCGGGCTGGACTATCGCCTACTGCAAACTGTTTAAAATGTCAGGGTGCCCAGGCCGACTTGCGCCATTGCTTATGGTCATGCCCCTTCATTCAACTGTTCTGGGACGCAATACGACAATTTGGTTTACAGGTTCTCCCAGGGGTCAAGTCCTGGCAAAAAGTGAGGGAACTCACCCAAGAATTCCACAACCCCCATTACCTGAAGAAGAAAAAATGTGTATGTGTCTGTGTAAATATATATATATATATATATATATATACACATACATACACCCTGAGAATCATGTATAACCAGGCACAGGCCCCCCCCAGAATTATATATACAAACAGACACAGGCCCCCAGAATTATATATACACAGGCCCAGGGCCCCATAATTATATATACACAGGCACAGGCCCTCAGAATTATATATACACAGGCACACCCCCCCAGAATTATATATATATATATACATATACATATACATATATATATATATATACACACACAGACACAGGCTGCCAGAATTTTACACAGGCTGACCCCCAGAATTATGCACAGGCTGACCCCCAGAATAATACACAGGCTGACGCCAAGAATTATGCACAGGCTGACCCCCAGAATAATAGCCAGGCTGACCCCCAGAATAATAGCCAGGCTGACCCCCAGAATAATATAGCCAGGCTGACCCCCAGAATTATGCACAGGCTGACCCCAGAATAATATACCCAGGCTGACCCCCAGAATAATATACCCAGGCTGACCCCCAGAATAATATACACAGGCTGACCCCCAGAATAATATACACAGGCTGACCCCCAGAATAATATACCCAGGCTGACCCCCAGAATAATATACCAGGCTGACCCCCAGAATAATATACCCAGACTGACCCCCAGAATTATGCACAGGCTGACCCCCAGAATAATATACCCAGGCTGACCCCAGAATAATATGCACAGACTGACCCCCAGAATAATATACCCAGGCTGACCCCCAGAATAATATACCCAGACTGTCCCCCAGAATTATGCACAGGCTGACCCCCAGAATTATACTTACCCAGCAGCTCAGACCTCCCGCGCCGCGTCTTCCTCCCTGCTCCAGCGTGCTCCTGCACGCTGCTGCCAGTGTTCCCCAGCCCTCTGTAGGCTATGACGCGTCTAGCGAGATCTCGGCTGCAGGCCGCGTCACAGCCTTCCCAGGGCTGGGGATGACAGCCGCGCACAGGAAGCAGACAGGCAGGTGATCGGGGAACGCAGCCAGTCGAGGGGGCTGCTAGCGGAATGCGGTTTAACGCATTCCGCTAGCAGCCCCAGCGATAAGTCGGCCGACAGTGGGAACATGCGTTCCCGCAACATTCCCGCTGCGGGAGAAGTGCGGGAACAGCGTTCCCGCAGGACTCGAGCTGTGGGTTCTCCAACTGGAACTCCCTTTAACCCCGGAATGGACCATCTTTAATCGTCTGACCCCTCCCACCCCCGGCCTTTTGATAAATGCCATTGGTTTTGGCTTACTCTACTAGCCCCAACTGGCAAGAAAGTGATCTTGTCCCAATGGATCTCCGCTTCCCCTCCTTCCTTTCGCATGGTTTACGAGAGAATTTATGCCATATTTGTGGCAGACTGGACTGAGGCTTTGGTATCTCCGGAAAAGAGGACTCAGCCCTTCTTCTCCAAGTGGTCCCCCTTTATTCGTACTCTTCCATGAGAAACCAAGGACTCTTTGCAACGTACCTTTTTCTGTGCTCCCTGGTACGCTTTGCAGTTGCTGTGAGGTACACCGCCAATCCCACAAGGTCCTCCTGACCACCCCTTAACCCGTTTTCTGGCCTCCTCCCCCACAGACACTATAGCTATCTGCACATAACCACCCTTTTGCCTCTTGGTGGAATTCACTTCATGTAGATAATGGTGGAGATGGCAGTTCACGTACGGAATACCTGGACTTAATACAATTTTACTGAAAACAATTAGATTATGACTTCTTCGTTTAACGGCTGGATGCCATATTTGTGTTGTTTTCATATCTGTCATTGTTATATAATATGACGTCTCTCTGTTTGATTTTCTTTGTGCTGATCCAAGATAAATAAAAATATTTTTTTAAAAAGTAACCAGTTCCCAGTTCTTATATTTTTTTTTTAATAAGTGTACCCCGTAGAATAACCAGAAAGGCTCGGATGATAACATGTGAAAAATAATAATTTTACACGCTGTAGATGATTAGAAAGTCACATTTTTTGATATAGCATTCTGGCAGGACATGACGTAATACATATAATAATGTTATATTATGAATCTTTCGAGTCTGCTGTAAAAAGTGATTATATAATGTGCCTGTGTCGTATAATAAAACATGACTTCAAATCACATTTAAACATGATGAGCAAAACTGGGAAAAATAAGCTCAGCACACAGAGGTGAAATCTCTCAGCAGTGAAGGGGTTAAATTCACTATTTTATTCACCGCTTTTAGCCGACGTCAGATAACTGCTGCAGAGACTCCAATTTTCACAAATTATGGTGACGATTCGCTAAATAGAGAATTCACCATATTTTTGGCAAAATGGATTTGCCGAAATGTTGCAAAAAGCAAAGGGTCTAAAGGTGAATAGACCCTTTAGTTTCTAACTTCCTAAAATGCATAAACCCAGGGAAATACAATAAAAAATTAAACAGTGTGGCATTGAGCCTACCCCTTAACCCCTAAAGTGCCATTAATTGAGGGAGAACATTAAATGAATACACTGTGAAATATGTAGCCTACCCAGGCCCGGACTGGGACAAAAAATAGGCCCGGGCATTTTGGATTGAGCAGTCCACTTTTTTTTTTCTACACAGCGCACATTACTGTGAGTTTCATTGCTGTGGAGCTCTGTGATATGCTCATACACACCACACATTACTGTGGAGCTCTGTAATACTCTCATACACACCGCATATTACTGTGGATCTCTGTGACACCCCGTTAAACTTCACGCAGCAGTGTTTTGGAGGGTATCACAGAGCACCACAGTAACGTGCAGTGTTTAGGAAGGTGTCAGACCTCCATAGTAAACACTGCACATTACTGTGGAGCTGTGGCCCTGCGAACTTCTTTGGCAACTGGCCCCTTCTGATTCCAACACTTGGTGCACCATGTGCCACCCTAGGCCCTGGCGGCTGATGTCACGCGGCGTGCCATGTGACCTAATCAGCCGGAGCGCCCGTTGAGTTGGTCACATAGTGCGTTGTGTGACGTCTGCCGCAAGGGCATAGGGCAGCGGATGCCATGCGCCATGCCCTGTGACCTAATCAGCGGGGGCCGGCCGGCTCCCACTGACTAGATCATAGGGTGCACCGGATGCGATCTTAAAGTCAGCCTAGGCTGCCTCTCAGTGCGGCTCGTTATGTTGACGGCCGTCTGGCCCGAGAGGCTAGCTGCACATGCCCAGCTTGCCCGATGGCCACTCTGGGCCAAAGCCTACACGTTAACCCATGAAATGTATACACTGAAGCATGTAGCCTATCCATTAACCCCTAAAATGGCATTAAGAGAAAAAGCTAAATTAATACACAATGTGAAATACTGTATAGTCTGGGCGTTAACCCATTTCAACCATGTGGAGAAAAAAATAACTTACGCACAGCGCACGTGGCACCGGATGCAATTTAGGCAAGAACATCACACCGCTAGGACGGACGCACAGAGTGCGCCACATCTGCATAGCTTTTTGTGTGAGTGATGGCACGTAGTCAGACGGACTGCATTGGAGAGCAGCGGAGGAGGTATCCAAAGGGGGAATCCGGTGCATGCGTGTCAGTATCTGGGCGCAGATCCAAGACTGTGACGTAGATTGAAGAGCGCACGATAGGTGGAAATTGTAAAAATACCTCTGGAGCCCCCCCAGATACAGTTAGATCGATATCTTGAAAGAGCGCTTTTGCTTCTTAGTGGGTTAATATAGCATGCGCTGAAAAATCTAAATTTTAAAAATCACAGTTTAAAACAAACTCACAAGAATAGAGCACAAATAAATGTGCAAAACAGCATTTGCCACAATGGCCAGAACCTCCCGATATCTGTACTCCAAACCTCCGCTCTGCAGTCCATCAACATATAGATCGAAGCCCGTTGGAATGGAATGGAACGCTGGCATTGTGGCCCGGCATGATGTATACATATAATTATGATATATTATGAATCTGCCGAGTCTGCTGCCAAAAAGGATACATGATTTGTCTGGCTCCTACAATAAAACATGACTTCAAATCTCGTTTAAACATGATGAGCACAAAACTGTGAAAGGTGAAATAACTCAGTAGTGAAGGGGTTAATAAAAGCAGTTTTTTAGGGGTTAATAACAGCAGTTATTTAAGGTAGTTTTGTGTAATGTTAGATGAAAAAAAACCAATTATGTTATAACTCAGTAGTGAAGGGGTTAATAACAGCAGTTATTTAAAGTAGTTTTGTGTAATGGTTAGAGGAAAAAACCAACAATTCTGTAAAATACCTATAGCAGTGAATTTGTTGATTCAGCAAAACTTGGTATGGTAGGGTGAAACTCAAAGCTTTCTTGCAACATTGTATAAATATTGACTTCACAGCAGCAGCTCTGAGAATAAAAGACGCTAAAATACTAAATTGGCTTGATGGACTGAATAAAAGACGCTAAAATAAGAGATTACCAATAAAGACATTATAGAAGTATATAAAGCAAAAGCCATAATACATGCTCAGTCCTTAAATCAGTGCTTTGAATGGTCCCATAGTCCTTCACTCAGTACTTTCAGCAGCATAAGAGAAGATGCACCCTTTTTGGTAAGACAGTCAGCAAGTTGAGTTTTTGAATCTGACCATAGTATCTCCTTTATTCCTTTTGTCTCTAGAAGTTCTCTTATGCTGCTTATGCGGCCAGATGAAGCCGTTTTTCAGTGACTTGTTTTGTGGATTTGAGGGCATCAAATAGAGAGTGGTTGTCAGTCACACAAACTAATGGCAGAGCATTTAGCTTGGCATTTCCCACAGTGAGTTCAGAAAAGAGTGTGGCAAGAAAAATCGCATTATCGATACCATCAGATAGGGCCAAGGTTTCCCCTGCCAGAGTATTTCTTACCACACGCCTAATTTTCTTAGAATGCCAGTAGAGAGGTGAAAACTTCTCTTCTTCACCTAGAAGACCAATCAGTGTACCTCCTTGTGTACCTCCATCAGGAAGATTTCCAAAAGAAGCATCACTGAAAACAATAAAGTTCAGGTTGTCATTTCTTCGTAAGTGTTGAAACTTTAAAGTAACCTTCTCGGATTTACGTTTACTAAGGACCTTATTTGTCTCATGAATAGACTGAACTGTGGCATCTTTTACATTTGTAGCTAAGCTACTAGCATCAAACATAATGTCTGGACAGGTTAGTTTTGCAACCCACAGGATCTGGCCTATCTTTGACCGAAGTTGTCCTCTTTCAGTCTCGTTGAGAGGGGCATCTCTTTGTACAGCACGTGTTGCATGTAGGGGAATATACTGCAGGTTATCAATGTAGCTGTGCTAATGTACATGAACCACACCTTTAATAGTAACAAAGTTCATACCAACATAGCAGAAATTTCCATGTTCCTCACGTCCAACATTGAATGCAGACTTTAATATAGGGATGACAGTTGTCAGAAAGTAGTGTGAACCAGCCCAAAGGAAATCGTCAACATGATACGCAAGTAATCCAATGACTTTACACTGGTCATCCATCCAGTAAAATACCGCTGGGTCAACTTGAGACATTTTCCCACCGGTCTTCAGCATTATTTCTTTCACTTTATTGTACCAGTATAATGATGCATCTGCAAGGCCATAAATACACTTGTCTAATTTCCACAAGACATTTTCTTTTCCTGCCTCAAGAAGAGGCTTGACATAAATTTCCCTAGACAACTGCATACCCTGTAAGAGAGCAGATTTGATATCCATAGAATTTATTTGCCACTGGTTTTGACAAATTACAGTCAGTAATAGCCTAAGAGATTTAGCAGCGCAGGTTGGTGAGTCTTTTTGTAATTCTTGAACACAAAACTCTTCAATTCTCTGGCTACAAATTGTGCTTTGGGCACAATACCCTTGTGGGTTTCTTTGAGACTACAGACCCATCTGGTAGAAATGCATTTTTGACCGGCATCAGGAACTTCCTCAAACACATTGTTTTCATACCAACTTCTAATTTCATCTTGTTTGGCTGCATTAAATGTAATGTCTTTTGTTATGTATACATTGGTTTCCTGATCAGGCAAATCCATGGTAAGATTATCAACTTCTGATAAATCTACTGCCTCCTTTTGTCCTTCACTATCATCATGCTCAATATTTTGCAGATTAATCCATTTTTTGTATTTTCCAGAAACTTTACCAGCTCTGCTTAGAACCTTAGCTTTCTGTGGACTACCATCACCACCATCTCGTTTAGTAAATGTAATAGTCTGTCCTGGTGTTATTTTTATACCTGTTCCAGTTTGTGTTACACTAGGATGAATCATTGGTTCTGTGTCAGTTTGTGGCCGATCCACTTCTTCAGTATTAACCTCTGTTTCATTGTCATGGTCTGATTCCGGTTAGTTTTCTTTCTGGCTATCGATTTGCACAGTATTATCATCCTGATGTCCTTGTGTATTAATTTTAGAAAGCCTGGATTGGTGTACTCTAACCAAAATTTCTCCATGTCTCACAAATACAACAGCTCCATCTTGACCAATAATGACTCCTGGTCCCTTCCATTCAGGGGAGTCGACTCGTTTGCAATATACCTTGTCACCTGTCACATACATATCATCTGTAGGTCTGAGCTGTTTACAGAGGGCTCTTCTGATTCTCTCTGAGCATTCTGCTTCAGTTTCAATTTTGCATTTTGTCAGGCCTATTTTAGCTGGTAGTTTTACGCTTATTGTGGAATACACCAGATTCCCATCTCCGAACCGAAATTGTCTGCAACTGGGACTTTCAGTCAGAAGTACAGTAACTTGTTCACTTGATCTGCAGTGAGGCCATCGATATAATCTTCTAACCATTTCTCACCACACACAGTGCGGGTGCATGCAGTGTCAATGATCGCCGATCCTAAGGATTCAGTCATAAATATCTCTGAGTCAGACATAGAAGCTTTAGTAATTAAAGTAATGTTACATTCCTCAACATTTACATCTTCAGTTAGTTTTACTTGATCATATTTTTTATGAGGACAGTCTTTAGCCAAGTGGAAAGTACTTTGACAAATAGCGCATGTGGAACGCCTGCCGTATTTATCCAGTGGATTGGTGCCTGGTAATGGCTGTTTTAATCGCCCATATCGCAGCATTCCGTCTCTCTCTACTATGTGATTGGTGTTCTGTAAAAAATGCCATATTGTCTTGGTTCACTTGTATTCCATATGATGAAGCTGTTTTTTTCCCGCCAAAAATCCTTTTTAAAGCCGCTTTCATGGAAGTAAACTTCAACTCAGTGCAAGCTGTTAATGCTAGCTGTCTGTTTTTTTCCTCGAGACAAGCCGTGTCTAGGAGTTTAAAAGCCAGTATAGCATCAGGCAGCACCATATCATACTTTTTCATCCGATTATATCGCTGTTCAAAATCAATTATATACAGGGTTATTCAGAGAGCGTGAAAAGCAGGAGAATGACTGGAGAATGAAAAATTCTAGGTCAAAATAGCCGATTTGGAAAGTGAGATGAAAGGGAGAATTTTTCTGGTTTGGCTATTTTGACCTAGAATTTTTCATTCTCCAGTCATTCTCCTGCTTTTCACGCCCTCTGAATAACCCTGATAGTCTGCCATAGAAACAGAGCTATCCTTTGTTATACTGTCAAAGTTAGAATAGGCTTCATAGGCCCGATCCTTTTCCTCTCTCAGAAACACACTATCCAGCCTCATCATTAACGTTTCCATACCAGTTTCTCTGTCCAAGTCCTCCTCAGAAATTTCCATTGCCATTTCACGAGCTCTCCCTTCAAGCCCCAAAGCAACAGCAAGGGCCTGCTTCTTCTTGTCAAGGTTTGTGACCCGCATCCAGATACTAACTTAATTTTTCCAGCCTTCATATGACCTGGCTTCATCAAATTTCGGTGGAACTTTATAATTGGAAACCATCCTCTGCTACCAATATTACTCCGAATAAACACAACATTTATTATCAAAGAAGTTTATTTTATTCTTCTCACACCACAGTGTCCACTTCTCCTCCACACAGGATACAAACAACAGAGACCCCCAGCATGTTCTGTCAGCCGTAATAACCCTAGCAGAGGAGCCTAGTACCGTAATGAACATAGTAAAAGGGAATTAACATGTTAACAATGGTATTATTCTGGGGGTCTGTCTTGTTATTATTCTGGGGTCTGCCTGGGTATAATTCTGGGGGTCTGCCTGTGTATAATTCTGGGGGCCTGTGTCTGTGTATATATAATTCTGGGGGCCTGTGTCTGTGTGTATATATAATTCTGGGGTTTGTGCCTTTGTGTATATATAATTCTGGGGGGCTGTGCCTGTGTGTGTATATAATTCTGGGGGGCTGTGTCTGTGTATATATATAATTCTGGGGGGCTGTGCCTGTGTGTGTATATAATTCTGGGGGGCTGTGCCTGTGTGTGTATATAATTCTGGGGGCCTGTGTCTGTGTATATATATAATTCTGGGGGGGGTGTGCCTGTGTATATATAATTCTGAGGGCCTGTGCATATATAATTTTGGGGGACTGGGCCTGTGTATATATAATTCTGGGGGCCTGGGGCTGTGTATATATAATTCGGGGGGACTGGGCCTGTGTATATATAATTCTGGGGGCCTGGGGCTGTGTATATATAATTCGGGGTCCTGTGCCTGTGTGTATATATAATTCTGTGGGGCCTGTGCCTTGCTATATATGATTCTCAGGGGTGTATGTATGTATATATATAAAAGTGAGACAGATGTCATTTGCATATCCTACCCAGAATTCCTTGTTGCATATGGGGAATGTGGCACAGGAGCTCTGGGATGTAATTCATTGAATTGCTGTGATGTGCAAGTGGCTTCTGCAATAATAAACACAATTATTATAGTGTGGAGGCTTTTTATCTCACTTTTTGTCCTCCACCACAACCCTTGTAGATAGATGTATAGAGATTATATATATATATATATATATATATATATATATATACACACACACACACACACACTATATTGCCAAAAGTATTCGCTCACCCATCCAAATAATCAGAATCAGGTGTTCCAATCACTTCCTTGGCCACAGGTATATAAAATCAAGCACCTAGGCATGCAGACTGTTTTTACAAACATTTGTGAAAGAATGGGTCGCTCTCAGGAGCTCAGTGAAATCCAAGGTGGAACTGTGATAGGATGCCACCTGTGCAACAAATCCAGTCGTGAAATTTCCTCGCTCCTAAATATTCCACAGTCAACTGTCAGCTGTATTATAAAAACATGGAAGTGTTTGGGAACGACAGCAACTCAGCCACGAAGAGGTAGGCCACATAAACTGACGGAGCGGGGTCAACGGATGCTGAGGCGCATAGTGTGAAGAGGTCACCAACTTTCTGCAGAGTCAATCGCTACAGAACTCCAAACTTCATGTGGCCTTCAGATTAGCTCAAGAACAGTGCGAAGAGAGCTTCATGGAATGGGTTTCCTTGGCCGAGCAGCTGCATCCAAGCCATACATCACTAAGTGCAATGCAAAGCGTCGGATGCAGTGGTGTAAAGCACGCCGCCACTGGACTCTAGAACAGTGGAGGCGCGTTCCCTGGAGTGACGAATCGTGCTTCTCCATCTGGCAATCTGATGGACGAGCCTGGGTTTGGCAGTGGCCAGGAGAATGGTACTTTCCTGACTGCATTATGCCAAGTGTAAAGTTTGGTGGAGGGGGGATTATGGTGTGGGGTTGTTTTTCAGGAGCTGGGCTTGGCCCCTTAGTTCCAGTGAAAGGAACTCTGAATGCTTCCTTCCAACTTTGTGGGAACAGTTTGGAGCTGGCCCCTTCCTCTTCCAACATGACTGTGCACCAGTGCACAAAGCAAGGTCCACAAAGACATGGATGACAGAGTCTGGTGTGGATGAACTTGACTGGCCTGCACAGAGTCCTGACCTCAACCCGATAGAACACCTTTGGGATGAATTAGAGCGGAGAATGAGAGCCAGGCCTTCTCGTCCAACATCAGTGTGTGACCTCACAAGAGTTGAAGCTGTTATAGCTGCAAAGGATGGACCAACGTCATATTGAACCCTATGGATTAGGAATGGGATGTCACTTTAGTTCATATGCGAGACAAGGCAGGTGAGCGAATGCTTTTGGATATATACAGTATATATATTGTAACAGGGCATCATGTAGAGAGCAAGGAAAGGTCCTGTCTGGGGTTTATGTGTCACCCAGATTTCTCTCTTACACCTTCCGGAACTCTAAGCACCTGGTTTTGCACTTTGCCTCAGTGGCAATTTAGTGCAGGTGAGGCAAACAGACATCGCTCTGGAGTCTGGGGAGCAGACGGTCTCTATCTGCTGGAGCACAAGGTTGGTTTTCTGAAGCCTGACAAACACTAGGTTTGCAAAGGTTGTTAGTCAGGGCTATTGTATGTTTAGTTAGTGCGGGACACGGCTAGGAATTTTCTTTGCTTTTGAACTGTTTATTTTGAGCAATATACAGTGTGGTGTATAACCTGTGGGTTGCTGCAATAAATGTACCCCCGTTTGAAGAAAAGTTACTGGTCTGGTCTCTGAACCTTTCAAGAGTGCTCACCCCAGAGAGCAATTGCACCCGCTACCTGTTTCCCAGCTCACAATATCTATATATACAGTCAGGTCCAGAAATATTGGGACATCAACACAATTCTAACATCTTTGGCTCCATACACCACCACAATGGAGTTGGAATGAAACAAACACAATGTGCTGTAACTGCAGACTGTCAGCTTTAATTTGAGGGTATGTACATCCAACTCAGGTGAACGGTGTAGGACTTACAGAATAATAATCATAAATCATACTTTCCCTTCTTAATACTTGGTTGCAAATCCTTTGCAGTCAATCAGAGCCTGAAGTCTGGAACGCATAGACATCACCAGACGCTGGGTTTCATCCCTGGTGATGCTCTGCCAGGCCTCTACTGCAACTGTCTTCAGTTCCTGCTTGTTCTTGGGGCATTTTCCCTTCAGTTTTGTCTTCAGCAAGTGAAATGCATGCTCAATGGGATTCAGGTCAGGTGATTGACTTGGCCATTGCATAACATTCCACTTCTGTCCCTTCAAAAACTCTTTGGTTGCTTTTGCAGTATGTTTTGGGTCATTGTCCATCTGCACTGTGAAGCGCCGTCCAATGAGTTCTGCAGCATTTGGCTGAATGTGAGCAGATAATATTGCCCGAAACACTTCAGAATTCATCCTGCTGCTTTTGTCAGCAGTCACGTCATCAATAAATACAAGAGAACAAGTTCCATTGGCATCCATACATGCCCACGCATGACACTACCACCACCATGCTTCACTGATGAGGTGGTATGCTTCGGATCATGAGCAGTTCCTTTCCTTCTCCATACTTTTCTCTTCCCATTACTCTGGTACAAGTTGATCTTGGTCTCATCTGTCCATAGGATCTTGTTCCAGAACTGTGAAGGCTTTGTTAGGTGTTGTTTGGCAAACTCTAATCTGCCCTTCCTGTTTTTGAGGCTCACCAATGGTTTACATCTTGTGGTGAACCCTCTGTATTTACTCTGGTGAAGTCTTCTCTTGATTGTTGACTTTGACACACATACACCTACCTCCTGGAGAGTGTTCTTTATCTGGCCAACTGTTGTGAAGGGTGTTTTCTTCACCAGGGAAAGAATTATTCATTCACCCACCAAAGTTGTTTTCCATGGTCTCCCGGGTCTTTTTGTGTTGCTGAGCTCACCGGTGCGTTCCTTCTTTTTGAGAATGTTCCAAACAGTTGTTTTGGCCACGCCTAATGTTCTTGCTATCTCTCTGATGGGTTTGTTTTGTTTTCTTCAGCCTAATGATGGCTTGCTTCACTGATAGTGAAGGCTCTTTGGATCTCATCTTGAGAGTTGACAGCAACAGATTCCAAATGCAAATAGCACACTTGAAATGAACTCTGGGCCTTTTATCTGCACATTGTAATTGGGGTAATGAGGGAATATCACACACCTGGCCATGGAACAGCTGAGAAGCCAATTGTCCCATTACTTTTGGTCCCTTAACAAGTGGGAGGTACATCTGCAAACTGCTGTAAGTCCTACACCGTTCACCTACCTGAGTTGGATGTACATACCTTCAAATTAAAGCTGACAGTCTGCAGCTAAAGCACATTGTGTTTGTTTCATTCCAACTCCATTGTGGTGGTGTATAGAGCCAAAGATGTTAGAATTGTGTCGCTGTCCCAATATTTCTGGACCTGACTGTATCAAATTTTTACGGAACAAGTCCTCGAGTGCCTCCCTCCACCTATATTTTTTTATTTATATATATATATTGTGACGGGTTCACTCGGGGCAGGCTATGTGAGGGCCGGTACCTGAGTAGACGGCTGGAAGTAGCCACCTTCCCAGTTCAGGGTTAACTGAATGATTGCTCATTTACCACAGCTGCCCCACCCTTCCCTATAAGAAGTCTCAGTTCCTTCCAGTTCATTGAGGGGTTTGGAGACAGAAGGAGGAAGGAGTTGGAGACTGTGGTGGAAAAAGTAAGGAATCTGTTATATTGGAAAGTGTGTTTTGTTTTACTGGGGAACCCGTTTAGTGGGCCCAGGAGTAGACAGGTTCGTCTATTGTCAGTAGCCTCCCAAAAGGTAGGATTTTTTTTTTGTTGTTTATTTTCTCTGTTTGTGGAAAACCCTTTGCTGCTGCAAATAAAAAAACGCTTAGAAAACCCACGTTGCTGTGTCCGCAGTACCTGCTTCTCCACAAGTGGTGGCAGCGGTGGGATTTTGTACCTGCTGTGCGCTGGCAGTAGCAACAAGGGTACAGAACCCACAGTTACAATGGAGGACTTATTAAAAGCACTGGTAAGTGCCACGGCAACGCAGCAGGAGAGCAACCGCCTAATACAGGCACAGATTGGGGCCGTGATGGAGGCCCAGAAAGCTGACCACGAGCTGCTTAAAGCAACTGTACGAAGTTTGGCGACGCAAGCACCCCCAGCCAGGAGACCAGGATTCGAGCTAGTTGCTACCTTCAGAAGATGTTGCCTGAGGATGACGTGGAAGCATACCTCCGTGCCTTTGAGCGCACTGCTACCGGGAGGCCTGGCCTGCAGACAAGTGGGGCGGGATTATCGCACCCTTCCTGATTGGAGAGGCCCAAAAGGCCTACTATGACCTGGAGGAAGTCCAGGCTACGGACTATAAACTTTAAAGGCCGAAATCCTGGCCCGGTTCGGAGTAACAAAAGCTGTGAGAGCGCGGCGCTTCTCTAACTGGACGTATGAGGAGAAGACACCACCCCGGACGCAGATGTTCGACCTAATGCATTTGGCTCGGAAGTGGCTCCAACCTGAGCACCAAAGCCCCACGCAGATAGTGGAAACCCTGGTGTTGGATAAGTTCCTACGCGGACTCCCACGCAGCCTCCGTGAATGGGTGGGACAAGGGAACCCGGTACCTATGATGACATGGTGGCCCAAGTAGAGCGCTACCTGGCTGCCAAAAAACTTCGAGGACTCGCCCAGGAGGTCTCCAAAAGTCGTTGTGGGGAGCATCCCCACCCATAGAAAGGAGCAGCCTCAAAAAGTCTTCGGCTCCACAACTAGGTCAAACGGGTCGGCAATCCTGCCAGCACCTGGGGGACCAGTGCGTTACTCAGACCACAGCGACACTTTTCGAAGAGGGAATGAGCCCCAAAGGAACTCGATACAGTGCTTTGAGTGTGGCGAACTGGGACATATTAGAGCCAGGTGTCCTAACACGTCCGAGCCCATGCAGTGTGGGCTGGGTGAGGACCCCGGAATTTCTGCGGACTGATATGTCTGACTGGCCTGGTGGAAGGGACTCAGACTTTTCGAGTGCCCGTCCTGCTGAACGGACTACAGGCAGTGGCACTTGCGGACTCCGGTAGTGCCATAACCTTGGTGTCAGGCAAACTGGTGGGCCGGGCCAACTTACAGAAAGATAAGACTGTGGGAGTGTTGTGCGTACATGGTAGTACCGTTCGTTATCCCACGGCGCTAGTCGCTGTCTCTGTGGGCGAGGGTACGGTCTGTCCCAGCTGTGGTGGTACCCAAGTTACCCTATTCCCTTGTCTTAGGGAGGGATTTCCCGGACTTTCAGACCATATTGCAGGGGTTATCCGTTGGTACGGCCACTGCCGACCTTGATGAGGGTACTAACGACATCACCGAGGTGTTCCCATTCCACGATACGTTTTTTGTCAGAAACCTCCTAAACCCGGAAAACACGCAGAGAGAGGCGAGAAGCCAAGCACGGCTTTACCAGAGCTCGGGCTGAGGCTCTGGTGAACACCCCGGCCAAAAGATCTCGAAAGGGGTGGCCACCCAGGTGACAGAGACAGAATTGGGGGTCCCTGTAACACATACGAGTGAGGAGGTGAATGAGGCTCCTAACTCTGGGGGCTCTACCTCCGATGGGAATGACTCAGGGGGAGGGATTTCCGGGAACACTGTTTTTGGGAACGACCAAGCTAGTGATCCTTTGTTGCAGACTGCGAGAAGCAGGGTGATTGAGGTGAACGGGGTGCCGGTGGAAGGGGCAATAAAGAGTTATCCGTACTTTATTTTGAAGAGTGATCTGTTGTACCGGGTCATTATGGAGGGAGGTCAGGAAATTGAACAGTTGGTGGTTCCGTCCTCTCAGACCAGAAAGGTACTCGACTTCGCTCATTCCCATGTGCTAGGAGGGCACTTAGGGGTTGAGAAGACCCAGGAGCGGGTCCTGCGCAGGTTCTTCTGGCCGGGGGTTATGAGGCGGTGAAACGGTACTGTGCCTCATGCCCCGAATGTCAGTTGGCATCTCCTAAGCCACACTTGAGAGCCCCTCTCATACCCCTCCCGGTCATTGATGTCCCCTTTGAAAGGATCGCAATGGACATTGTGGGTCCGTTGGAAAATCCGCACGTGGACACCATTACATATTGGTGATCCTGGACTATGCCACCCGGTATCCTGAAGCCGTTCCCTTGCGCAAAGCAAATGCAATGAACATTGCCCGAGAGTTGGTTCAGGTATTCGCACGAGTGGGCATCCCGAAAGAGATCCTGACCGATCAGGGTACTCCATTTGTTTCCCGTCTGATGAAAGAGCTGTGTCACTTGTTAAAGATACAGGCGCTAAAGACCTCCGTGTATCACCCGCAGACGGATGGGCTTGTCGAGCGGTTCAACCGCACCCTAAAGGGGATGCTGAGGAAGGTTGTTAGCAGGGAAGGAAAGGACTGGGACATGTTATTGCCCTACTTGTTGTTTGCTATACGTGAGATTCCCCAGAGCTCGACCCGCTTCTCTCCGTTCGAACTCCTATATGGCAGGCACCCACGTGGTCTGCTGGATATACTCAGGGAAACGTGGGAGGAGCAGGGAGTGACCGGAACCAACCCGATACAATATGTTGTAAGCATACGCGAGCGGATGGCTCGGGTTATCCCCTGGTACGTCAGCATATGGAAAAGGCACAGGAGACCCAATCCCGTATCTATAACCAGAAGGCCACCGCAAGACGGTTCTCGCAAGGGGACAGGGTGATGGTACTGGTTCCGACTGCAGAAAGCAAACTTCTGGCTCATTGGCAAGGACCATATGAGGTCCTGGAACAGACAGGCCCTGTCAACTACAGGATTAGGCAGCCTGACCGCCGGAAGAAGGAGCAGATCTACCATGTCAATCTCCTGAAGCCATGGCAAGACAGAGAGGCCTGCGTGTCCCAGACCGGCCATGCCCAGTCCGGTCCTCAGGCCCCAGAGCCTGGGGTGGCTATTTCCCCTGAGCTGACTCCCTGCCAGGTAGAGGAAGTCAACCGAATGGTCGAGAGGAATAGGGATGTGTTCTCACCGATACCGGGTAGAACACATGACGTGTTTCACGACATTGTGACCGAACCCGGTGTAGCGATTAGACTGAAACCCTACCGGATACCGGAAGCCAAAAGAGAGGCAGTCAGACTAGAAGTCAAGAAAATGCTAGAGCTTGGGGTCATTGAGCCATCCCACAGTAATTGGTCCAGCCCCATCGTTTTGGTGCCAAAGCCAGACGGCTCTACCAGATTTTGTAACGACTTCAGGAAGTTGAATGAAATCAGCAAGTTTGATGCCTATCCCATGCCCCGTGTGGATGAGCTGGTAGAGAGATTGGCAAAAGCCAGATACCTCTCGACTCTTGATCTGACGAAAGGGTATTGGCAGATACCCCTAACCGGAAGGGCCAGGGAGAAAACCGCCTTTGCCACCCCAGACGGGTTATTTCATTACAGAATTATGCCCTTTGGCCTTCATGGAGCCCCAGCCACCTTCCAGCGGCTCATGGACAAGTGCTCAGGCCTCACGTCCAGTACGCTGCGGCATACCTGGATGACGTCGTCATCCATAGCACGGATTGGGAGTCCCATCTGCCGAAGGTTGAGGCTGTGCTCGACACGTTCAGAAGGACCGGTCTAACAGCCAACCCCCCAAGTGTTTTATTGGGCTGGTGGATGCTAAGTACTTGGGCTATGTGGTTGGGAGGGGATCGGTGAAACCCCAAGTCCATAAGGTGGAGGCAATACGGAGTTGGCCTCAACCTCTTAGGAAAAAACAGGTGAGGGCCTTCCTAGGGATTGTCGGCTACTACCGCCGATTCATACCCCATTTTGCGACTAGGGCGGCGCCGCTAACCGACCTTATTAAAGGCAAAAGCCCCGATATGGTGAGATGGGACGGTAAGGCTGAGGAGGCCTTTGGCGATCTGCGCTCTGCGTTATGTGACCGGCCCATCCTCGTGGCACCGGACTTCGGGACTGAGTTCTTCCTGCAGACGGATGCCTCAGAGGTTGGTTTGGGGGCTGTGCTCTCGCAGTATGTGGATGGTGAGGAGCATCCGGTATTTTACCTGAGCAGGAAACTGCTGCCCCGGGAACAACGCTATGCCGTGATCGAGAAGGAGTGTCTGGCGATTAAATGGGCCACAGAGATGCTACGGTACTATTTACTGGGCAGGCAGTTTACCCTGGTCACCGACCACGCCCCTCTGAGGTGGATGCACAGTAACCGGGACCGCAATTCCCGGATCCTTCGGTGGTTCCTCTCCTTACAGCCCTTCAAGTTTGTAGTGCAGCACAGGGCGGGCCTTCTCCACGGCAACGCCGATGCGCTGTCTCGGGCCCATGGGCTCTCCGCTATGGTCGCTTCTCACCCTGGTGTTGCGCTGGGGAGGGGGATGTGTGACGGGTTCACTCGGGGCAGACTATGTGAGGGCCGGTACCTGAGTAGACGGCTGGAAGTAGCCACCTTCCCAGTTCAGCGTTAACTGAATGATTGCTCATTTACCACAGCTGCCCCACCCTTCCCTATAAGAAGTCTCAGTTCCTTCCAGTTCATTGAGGGGTTTGGAGACAGAAGGAGGAAGGAGTTGGAGACTGTGGTGGAAAAAGTAAGGAATCTGTTATATTGGAAAGTGTGTTTTGTTTTACTGGGGGAACCCGTTTAGTGGGCCCAGGAGTAGACAGGTTCGTCTATTGTCAGCAGGGCCGGTGCAAGCATTTTTGTCTACTCAGGCGAAGGTGCGTTTTGGTGCCCCCCCCCCATCCCTACCATGCCATGTCAATCAGCATTGAGATGCATAATAATCTCTAAAACATACCAAGAAAATAATTGTCATTTGCGCTCACCCCCAGGCATGTACTGGCCATAGGGACTACAGGGAGATTCCCGGGGGCCGATGGCTCTGTGGCCAGTGTGAATGCTGTTCACGCGTGGCTCGCGCTGCCCTTAATGGGAGGAGGTGAGAACTTCCACACTGCAAAACAGACGCAGTCTCACATTGCGGCCACCGTGCCGGGTGAGACCCTCTGCGCATCCGCCTCACCTTAAGGCATGGTGCACACTTGACGTCAGTGCCACTGCGGTGCTTTACCCAATCGCTCTGCAGCAACTCCAGTATCTGTAGAGCGATTGGTTGAGCGATCCAGTTGGATTATATACTATTTTTGTGCGTATTTGCATAATTAAATTGGGCCGGTCTGGATGACATCCAGGGCTGATTTTCTGTCCCAGTCCAGCCCTGCTCACCCCTGTAGCTCCATGTTAAACAAACACAGAGGTTTTGGTTTATTTGAATGGTCATTAAAGTGTAAGCTCTTCTGCCGCATCACGACACCTCTGGGTCAGGCTAGTCCTTCCTAATGAAACCAAAAGCTGCTTTCTAAGCAACCACATGTCCTCATACGGCTTCTCAGCCATGAGAGAAACTGGTGGGTTTTATTTATACCCTCACCAGGAGCAATTCAGGTTTATAAGATACGTCTACCTTATTGATGTACTTATACACACTGCAAATTACAGAGCTCACTTCAATAAACCTTCCAGTAATGTGCAGTGTGTAAAAGCGTATCACAGAGCTCCACAGTAATAAAACTCACAGTAATGTGCGGTGTGTATGAGCGTATCACAGAGCTCCACAGCAATAAAACTCATAGTAATGTATGTGCAGTGTGTAAAAGCGTATCACAGAGCTCCACAGTAATAAAACTCACAGTAATGTGCGGTGTGTATGAGCGTATCACAGAATCCACAGCAATAAAACTCACAGTAATGTGCAGTGTGAATGAGTGTATAACAGAGCTCCACAGCAATAAAAAAGGTAATGTACCAATATCAGTTTATTCAAACCCCCTGCATATCATTTTACACCCCCAGTACATGATTTTACACCCACCAGCATAGCAATTTACACCCCCAGTAAATCAGTTTACAGCCCCAGACCCAGTATATCAATTTACAGCCCCCCCAGTATATCTATTTACGGCCCCCAGACCCAGTATATCAATTTACAGCCCCCCCCAGTATATCTATTTACGGCCCCCAGACCCAGTATATCAATTTACAGCCCCCAGACCCAGTATATCAATTTACAGCCCCCCAGTATATCTATTTACGGCCCCCAGACCCAGTATATCTATTTACAGCCCCAGACCCAGTATATCAATTTACAGCCCCCCAGTATATCTATTTACGGCCCCCAGACCCAGTATATCAATTTACAGCCCCCAGACCCAGTATATCAATTTACAGCCCCCCCAGTATATCTATTTACGGCCCCCAGACCCAGTATATCTATTTACAGCCCCAGACCCAGTATATCAATTTAGAGCCCCCAGTATATCTATTTACAGCCCCCCCAGTAAATCTATTTACAGCCCCCAGACCCAGTATATCAATTTACAGCCCCCAGACCCAGTATTTCAATTTACAGCCCCCAGTATATCTATTTACAGCCCCCCAGTAAATCTATTTACAGCCCCCAGACCAGTATTTCAATTTACAGCCCCCCAGTATATCTATTTACAGCCCCCAGTAAATCTATTTACAGCCCCCAGACCCAGTATTTCAATTTACAGCCCCCCAGTATATCTATTTACAGCCCAGACCCAGTATATCCATTTACAGCCCCCAGTATATCAATTTACAGCCCCCCCAGTATATCTATTTACAGCCCCCCAGTAAATCTATTTACAGCCCCAGACCCAGTATATCAATTTACAGCCCCCAGACCCAGTATTTCAATTTACAGCCCCCCAGTATATCTATTTACAGCCCCCCAGTAAATCTATTTACAGCCCCCAGACCCAGTATTTCAATTTACAGCCCCCCAGTATATCTATTTACAGCCCCCAGTAAATCTATTTACAGCCCCAGACCCAGTATTCAATTTACAGCCCCCCAGTATATCTATTTACAGCCCCCAGACCCAGTATATCCATTTACAGCCCCCCAGTATATCAATTTACAGCCCCCCCAGTATATCTATTTACAGCCCCCCCAGTAATCTATTTACAGCCCCCAGACCCAGTATTTCAATTTACAGCCCCCCAGTATATCTATTTACAGCCCCCCAGTATATCAATTTACAGCCCCCCCAGTATATCTATTTACAGCCCCCAGTAAATCTATTTACAGCCCCCAGACCCAGTATATCATTTACAGCCCCAGACCCAGTATTTCAATTTACAGCCCCCAGTATATCAATTTACAGCCCCCCAGTATATCTATTTACAGCCCCCCAGTAAATATTTACAGCCCCCAGACCCAGTATTTCAATTTACAGCCCCCAGTATATCTATTTACAGCCCCCCCAGTAAATCTATTTACAGCCCCCAGACCCAGTATTCAATTTACAGCCCCCCAGTATATCTATTTACAGCCCCCAGACCCAGTATATCCATTTACAGCCCCCCAGTATATCAATTTACAGCCCCCCAGTATATCTATTTACAGCCCCCAGACCCAGTATTTCAATTTACAGCCCCCCAGTATATCTATTTACAGCCCCCCAGTATATCAATTTACAGCCCCCCCAGTATATCATTTACAGCCCCCCAGTATATCTATTTACAGCCCCAGACCCAGTATATCCATTTACAGCCCCAAGACCCAGTATATCAATTTACAGCCCCCAGACCCAGTATAGCAATTTACAGCCCCCCCAGTATATCTATTTACAGCCCCCAGACCCAGTATATCCATTTACAGCCCCCCCAGTATATCTATTTACAGCCCCAGACCCAGTATATCCATTTACAGCCCCCCCAGTATATCTATTTACAGCCCCCAGACCCAGTATTTCAATTTACAGCCCCCCCAGTATATCTATTTAGAGCTCCCAGACCCAGTATATCCATTTACAGCCCCCAGACCCAGTATATCCATTTACAGCCCCCAGACCCAGTATAGCAATTTACAGCCCCCCCAGTATATCTATTTACAGCCCCAGACCCAGTATATCCATTTACAGCCCCCAGACCCAGTATATCAATTTACAGCCCCCAGACCCAGTATAGCAATTTACAGCCCCCCCCAGTATATCCATTTACAGCCCCCAGACCCAGTATAGCCATTTACAGCCCCCCAGTATATCTATTTACAGCCCCCAGACCCAGTATATCCATTTACAGCCCCCCCCAGTATATCTATTTACAGCCCCAGACCCAGTATATCCATTTACAGCCCCCCAGTATATCTATTTACAGCCCCCAGACCCAGTATTTCAATTTACAGCCCCCCAGTATATCTATTTACAGCCCCCAGACCCAGTATATCCATTTACAGCCCCCAGACCCAGTATAGCAATTTACAGCCCCCCCAGTATATCTATTTACAGCCCCAGACCCAGTATAGCAATTTACAGCCCCCCCAGTATATCTATTTACAGCCCCCAGACCCAGTATATCCATTTACAGCCCCCAGACCCAGTATAGCCATTTACAGCCCCCCCAGTATATCTATTTACAGCCCCCAGACCCAGTATATCCATTTACAGCCCCCCCAGTATATCTATTTACAGCCCCCAAACCCAGTATATCCATTTACAGCCCCCAGTATATCTATTTACAGCCCCCAGACCCAGTATTTCAATTTACAGCCCCCCAGTATATCTATTTACAGCCCCCAGACCCAGTATATCCATTTACAGCCCCAGACCCAGTATAGCAATTTACAGCCCCCCAGTATATCTATTTACAGCCCCCAGACCCAGTATATCCATTTACAGCCCCCAGACCCAGTATAGCCATTTACAGCCCCCAGACCCAGTATAGCAATTTACAGCCCCCCAGTATATCCATTTACAGCCCCAGACCCAGTATAGCAATTTACAGCCCCCCAGTATATCCATTTACAGCCCCCAGACCCAGTATAGCAATTTACAGCCCCCCAGTATATCTATTTACAGCCCCCAGACCCAGTATATCCATTTACAGCCCCAGACCCAGTATATCAATTTACAGCCCCCAGACCCAGTATAGCAATTTACAGCCCCCAGACCCAGTATATCCATTTACAGCCCCCAGACCCAGTATATCCATTTACAGCCCCCCCAGTATATCTATTTACAGCCCCCAGACCCAGTATATCCATTTACACCCCCCCCAGTATATCTATTTACAGCCCCCAGACCCAGTATATCCATTTACAGCCCCCAGACCCAGTATATCCATTTACAGCCCCCAGACCCAGTATAGCAATTTACAGCCCCCCCAGTATAGCAATTTACAGCCCCCCCAGTATATCTATTTACAGCCCCCAGACCAGTATAGCAATTTACAGCCCCCAGACCCAGTATAGCAATTTACAGCCCCCCAGTATATCTATTTACGGCCCCCAGACCCAGTATATCCATTTACAGCCCCCAGACCCAGTATATCAATTTACAGCCCCCCCAGTATATCTATTTACAGCCCCAGACCCAGTATAGCAATTTACAGCCCCCAGTATAGCAATTACAGCCCCCCCAGTATATCTATTTACGGCCCCAGACCCAGTATATCCATTTACAGCCCCCAGACCAGTATATCAATTTACAGCCCCCCCAGTATATCTATTTACAGCCCCCAGACCCAGTATAGCAATTTACAGCCCCCAGTATAGCAATTTACAGCCCCCCCAGTATATCTATTTACAGCCCCCAGACCCAGTATAGCAATTTACAGCCCCCAGTATATCAATTTACAGCCCCCCTAGTATAGCAATTTACAGCCCCCAGACCCAGTGCAGCAATTTAAAGCCCCCCCCCCAGTATATTAATCTACACCCCCCCTCCATTAGTTTATTCACACCTGGTAATAAATCTCCTCTCTGCCTCGCTCCTCCATTGCAGCAGAGTGAAAGCACGCGGGCTGGTGGCTCCTCCTGCAGTTGTTTTCCTGGGCTATGTGGATCACTGTGGGGGCGGCGCCAAATTACACAGTGTGCCTGCTCGTGTTAAGAACGTGGGATGGGACTGAGACAGGCACACACACTGCAGCGCCGCCGCAAATCTGATTTTTCCGCCCCTCAAACTGGCAGCAGGCCAGGACAGTAAGGCGGCCGCCTGTGCCGCCTTACATTAGCGCCGGCCCTGATTGTCAGGTAGCCTCCCAAAAGGGAGTGGGATTTGTTTTTGTTGTTTATTTTCTCTGTTTGTGGAAAACCCCTTTGCTGCTGCAAATAAAAAAACGCTTAGAAAACCCACGTTGCTGTGTCCGCAGTACCTGCTTCTCCACAATTATATATATATATATATATATATATACACACACACACACAATTATTTATACACAGACACATACACATTTTTTTTTCTTCAGGTAATGGGGGTTGTGGAATTCTTTGAGTTCCCTCACTTTTTTTGCCAGGACTTTACCCCTGCTTGAAAGGGGTACCCACTCACCCCCTTGCAATATAATCATTGGAGCATGTCACTCTGCTCAGGTTTTTTTCAGCTGTCACTTACCATGCACCTGTAGACAGCTGGGAGCAGGGGAAACTCAGGACAGACACAGCATTTCTTCTCGAGCTGCAGAAAAAAATCTCCCCGTGCTCTGGCAGCAGCTTCCCTCCTTCACACACAGACCTGCAGAGGCTGACACGCAGTTCCAGCAGCTCCACATGTCTGACTCTGTGCACAGCAGCAGGGATGATCTCCTCCGAGCTCAGGAATGCAGATCAGCTGGCAGTGCGTAAGCAGACAGCTCTCCACCTGGAGCCAGCTCTGCAGCCACCATGGAACCTGTGTTTAGTCCGTCACACTGCAGAGCTTGAGAGGGGCAAATCCAGGACAGGACAGGACAGGCCAGTCCCCCCCCCCTCTACCGGTTAAACATACCGCTCGGTCACTCAATGCAGCGTGGCCCACACTCTCCTCCTCACTCACGTTGCTAGGCACTGCACCAAACATTGCAGCCTCGAGGCCAATTTAAAAAAAAAAACATGTGTACCCAGGCATCAGACCCCAGATACAAGAATACTCCTACAGACCCCAGATACATGTATACCCCTACATCAGACCCCAGATACAAGAATACCCATACAGACCCCAGATACATGTATACCCCTACATCAGACCCCAGATACAAGAATACCCATACAGACCCCAGATACATGTATACCCCGACATCAGACCCTAGATACCCAGACATCAGACCCCAGATACATGTACAGTATCTCACAGAAGTGAGTACACCCCTCGCATTTTTTTGCTGTTCCCTCAAAATAGCATTAAATGTAACACAACTTCTCCCCATGCACACCCGAGACCTTGTAACACTATTGAGTCACATGACACCAGGGAGGAAATTGGCTAATTGGGCCCAATTTGGACATTTTCACTTAGGGGTGTACTCACTTTTGTTGCCAGCGGTTTAGACATTAATGGCTGCGTGTTGAGTCATTTTGAGGGGCAGTAAATTTACACTGTTATACAAGCTGTACACTCACTACTTTACATTGTAGCAAAGTGTCATTTCTTCAATGTTGTCACATGAAAAGATATAATAAAATATTTACAAAAATGTGAGGGGTGCACGCACTTCTGTGAGATACTGTGTGTGTGTATCTATATATATATATATATATATACAGTGGCAAGAAAAAGTATGTGAACCCTTTGGGATTACGTGGAGTTTTGCATGAATTGGTCATAAAATGTGCTCTGATCTTCATCTAAGTCACAACAATTTAAAAAACACAGTCTTCTTAAAATAATACAACACAAACATGATATGTTTTCATGTGTTTATTGAACATAACATGTAAACATTCACAGTGCAGGGTGGATAAAGTATGTGAACCCCTAGCCTAATGACTTCTCCAAGAGCTAATTGGAGCCAGGAGTGAGCCAACCTTGAGTCCAATCAGTGTGATATTATTGGATGTGTTGCTGAAAGCTGTCCTGCCCTTTAAAAACACACACCAGTTTTGAGTTTACTGGTTTCAAGAAGCACTGCCTGATGTGAACCATGCCTCGCAGAAAAGAGCTCTCAGAAGACCTACGATCAAGAATTGTTGACTCACATGAAGCTGGAAAGGGTTACAAAAGTATCTCCAAAAGTCTTGATGTTCATGTGTCCACGGTAAGACAGACTGTCTACAAATGGAGAAAGTTCAGCACTGTTGCTACTCTCCCTAGGCGTGGTCGTCCTGTAAAGATGACTGCAAAAGCACAGCGCAGAAAGCTTAATGAGGTAAAGAAGAATCCTAGAATGTCAGCTAAAGACTTACAGAAATCTCTGGCACATGCTAACATTTTTGTTGACACATCTACAATAAGGAAAACATTAAACAAGAATGGAGTACATGGGAGGACACCACGGAGGAAGCCATTGCTGTCCAAAAAGAATATTGCAGCACGTTTGAAGTTTGCAAAAGAGCACCTGGATGTTCCACAGCACTACTGGCAAAATAGTCTGTGGACAGATGAAACCAAAATTTAGTTGTTTGGAAAAAACACACAACACTATGTGTCAGGTACGGGAGTGCGGCGGTGGGTGAAGTGAGCCCAGGATGCAGTGATCATAGGAGTCACACAGGTTGCTGGGTATTGAAGGTTTATTAAATAATAAACAAAACAAATGGTAAATAATAACAGCACTAGCAGGCAGGCAACAGACTGTATGCAGGATTCAGCTTGACAATAGGGATTCTTGAAAGCAGGGTATACTTGACAAACGAGGATTCTTGGAAGTGGGGTACACTCGAAGAACGAGGGTTCTTGAGAGCGGGGTACCTTGGTGGGGAGATTCTCCTTGGTAGCAGGGTTCCACTTGGGTGTATCACTGGAGGGATTCAGGTAACACGGTAGGGAGCTTCAGGAACAGGTCTGGTTGTCTGCACTTCCAGAGACGTTATGTTGAAGCCCTGATGGAAGGGTGGATCCCTCTTTTAGGCAGGCTTCATTTAGGTGAAGTAGTATACACCTGTAGGTATCACAACAGAAGCTTAACAGCCAGATAGGGGAATCGAACCTGCATACAAACCTAGACAGGTGAATAAGGGTTTGCCACGGTTTAGGTGCGGGCATAGGCTTAATTCATGACACTATGTGTGGAGAAAAAAAGGCACAGCACACCAAAATCAAAACCTCATCCCAACTGTAAAACATGGCGGAGGGAGCATCATGGCTTGGGGCCGCTTTGCCTCTTCAGGGCCTGGACGGATTGTTGTCATTGATGGAAAAATGAATTCCAGAGTTTATCAAGACATTTTGCAGGAAAACGTAAGACCATCTGTCCGCCAACTGAAGCTCCGCAGAGGATGGGTGATGCAACAGGACAATGACCCAAAGCATACAAGTAATTCAACAAAAGAATGGCTTCAACAAAACAAAATACGCCTTCTGGAGTGGCCCAGTCAGAGTCCTGACCTCAACCCGATTGAAATGCCACACCAGACATCCCAAGAATATTGCTACACTGAAACAGTTTTGTGAAGTTTTGTTACTCCAGATCGTTGTGCAGGTCTGATCTGCAACTACAGGAAACGTTTGGTTGAGGTTATTGCTGCCAATGGAGGGTCAACCAGTTATTAAGTCCAAAGGTTCACATACTTTTTCCACCCTGCACTGTGAATGTTTACATGTTATGTTCAATAAAAACATGAAAACATATAATTTTGTGTTGTATTATTTTAAGCAGACTGTGTTTTTCAAATTGTTGTGACTTAGATGAAGATCAGAGCACATTTTATGACCAATTCATGCAAAACTCCACATAATCCCAAAGGGTTCACATACTTTTTCTTGCCACTGTACACATACACACACACACTTACTACATTTATTTATCCAGCCAGCCTAATGCGCCAATATTTATTAGAGTGGTTAATTATGCAAGTTTTATTCCACCTGAGACTGTGGATGATGGGAGTAGTAGTCACATCCCATCCATTTTACCCCGTTTTATTTATATATACCAAATAATACATACTAAATCCATCTCCCAGAACCCCTGATCCTTACTAGGTTGGAGGCTGATGGGAATTTTCAATTTTTTTTCCAGCGACATGGTAATGAGGAGAGGCGGAATTGGAAGCGACGAAGCTTAAGAAATTTCCCTGTTTGAGAGAAAAGTAGAAAGTTTGGCAAGTTCCCTGTGTTCCCAGTTTGTTGCTGGGATTGGGTCTCAGGGCAGATATCTTCCAGCAAGTAGCAGAAAGTTGGGAGGAGTTCCTTTTGTTCCCAGTTTGTTGCTGGGAGTGGACTCAGGGCAGATAACCGAAGAGGGAAGGGGCAGTGGTTGTAAAAAAGGAGTGCACGAGGCTGAAGATCAAGTCTAACCTTTTTCTTTTGTGTTTCAGGACCTCGGAATCTGCTGCTGCATCGCGTTGCCTGGAAGGAATATATCCGGGCCCAAAGGATTTCAGGAGGGGGAGACTCGATGGGCATCCCGGCAGGAGCCTGTTGCTGGAGAGAAGAAGAGCAAAGCTGGAGCGAGGAAGAGCGGAGCTGGACCGAAGAGGAGCTTGACTGGACCTGCAAGGAACAAAATTCAGGGAGTATCAGCTACTGGCGCTCCGCGACCTTCTCTGGCTGCAGATCGTGCGCTTTCCCCCTGTCCTTCTCTCATTTCTCTGCCTCCTATTTTGCCTGTTTCTGATCTTTCTTTCCTTGCTCCGGTGCCCTCTGCTCCTTTCTCTGTCCCTTCCGCGCCTCTGTCTCTCCCAGCTCCCCCGTTGCGTGCCGATTTAGGGCCGGATCAGGCGGCTGATCAGCGGTCATGCCGCCGGACTACACAAACCGCCAGTGCCCCAATGTTTCGGCGGAGGGGCAAAGATGGTGGGGATGTGGCCCGGTATGGCAACCACCCCGGGCACTCTGGGCCTTTTCTCACCCCTCCTTGAGGCCATCCGCCATCTTGGTTGCCAGCGCTGTTGGATGCGCGGCCGGCCAGCCCTTCGCCCCGCCCATATGACAACAGAGCACCGGAACCACGCGGCCCTGGCACTCGCAGGTGGCGGGGCCAGCGCAATTTCAAACGGCGCCAAATTTAAACTTGCAAATGTCCCTTCCAATGCGTTCTATGGCCACCGATCGCAGTATGGGGGTAAGGGACGGCCAGATTTTTACTAGCAGAGTCGGGGCTCGTTTTAGACGCGGCGGCTCATCCACTTCGGACCAGGGGCATATTTTTGTGGGCAGAGGCAGTGGGGGGGGATAGACTAGCAGAGGGGTTAACCCGCAGGGGGGGCTTGGCAGTTAGGGGGGTCCCGAGTGGGGGGGCTGAGGAGTATTGCACAGACCTTCAGTTTGGCAAGTTTCGGGAAGGGGGTTGGGTAGCCAGGGGGGGAAGATTACATAGATTTAGACGTGCAGATCTTTCTCCCTCTTCCTCCAAGTCTAGCCACATCGTTGAGTCCACAAGTGGTGGGCAGGGAAATGGTAGAAACAGGTCAGGCAACTGGTACATGCGAGTGGAGGAGCCGTTCCAGCAGAGGCAGGAGAGCGTCAGTGACCCAGACACTAATGTTCTGCATTTACAGGAGAGGGACCGTGGTTCGGCCGGGTGGATTTGCAGCAGCCCAATGGTGACGGACAAGCGAAAGGAGCAGACGGTACAGGTGGAAGACATGGAGCAGCCAAACTCGAGGGGAGAAGGAGCTGTTCATCCGGAGGTCAGAGGTTTTGTACAATTGTACAATTTGTACAGTAGGTAGAGTTACAGGCATTTATATAGTGCCAGCATATTCCATAGCACTTTACAATGGGGGAGCACAAACATGAGATGTACATGATAAACGAGAAAAAGATAACCCTGCTCGGAAAATAACTGTCCAGGTAATACAGCACTTTAACCAAGTGCTCAGCCAGACATCCCTTGAGTTTATAATCTAAGGGACAGGGGTAAGTGAAACAAATGGGAGCAGGGGAAGGTGAAGCAGGTAGCCAAAAGAATATAGCAGGGATTCTATGGGGAAGGACCAGACGCTTGGCCTTAGTAAGAGTAATTAGAGAAAGAAGTGGAAACAGCTGGAAAGGAGACCTGAAATTAGGAGCCGGGCCGGGGTGAATGGTGAGGGTGGGTTGGACAACAGCGTGGAGAAATTTAGTCTGTCTGCTTTGTGGCAAAGAGAAAGAAGAAAATTATACCAATACAGTATTACTATGTCCCTTGGCATGTGTTATCCCAATATTCCACCCATAATCCACATATAGAAAAATAATTCCATTAATATTCCTTTTGGGAACGAGTTAAATATGTTTCCTGGTATGTGTTATCCCAATATTCCACCAACAATCCCCATCTAGAAAAATAAATAGACCAATATTCCTTTAAGAAACAGGATAAATATGTTCCTCGGTGTAAGGAAAATCGCCGACGGCGTAATAAAAAGCATAGCGCTGCCTCATAGTAATAGGACTTGCAGCAGTATTAATAAGATTCACCTCCTACCATGCAGCGCTCAGGTGTTGTTTAATCCCACTGATCACCCTGCATAAAACCAGGCTACACCTGAAGCCCGATGCTTCCTCATTGACTTGGAATCTCCAAACTGCTAGGAGCTGAACTTGTTCATCCCATACTTACCTGAATTCTGGATCCTATCTCAACCTGCTGGATCTCCTCTTTATACCTCCTGGACTTATTATTTCTCCCTGGATTTCTCCTATACACTCCCTGGATTACAAGGATTTATTTCACCACCTACCTGGACGCCTATAGGATTAAGTTATAACTTTATTATTTAAAGACTTCTTCCTCTTTATTGTTTATCTCCGCATATATATATATATTCAGTGTACTTCTGTATTCCTTAGCTCTTCTAATTATATGTGTCCTTCTCTGTATAACCTATACCTTATTTCTCTGTGCTAATACCAATACCTGCAATCTCTGTATATATAATATCAGTTTCTCTCTCCTAATCCATATCTCTCCCTCTGTATAATATATATGTGTATATATATTGTTCCTTTTCTGTTCTGGATCTGCATCATTATTAGATCATACTCTTATCCCAGTTTAGTGTCCTCATCTACTCCTGTATATCTTCAGTGTATCTTATTATTTATTCATCTTTCTCCTTCTCTAGTATAAACCCCTTTTACATTCTGTTATTACCTCTTGTGTCCTTTACAATAAACCCTTCATATATCTCTACCTTGCAAGCCTCCTGATTTAATGCACAGTGGCTCGAATCTACCAGCCCCGGAACCTGTATCCTGACACTTGGCATGTGTTACCGTGATATTCCACCTATAATCCCCATCTATAAAAATAAATAGACCAATATTCCTTTTAGAAACAGATTAAAAATGTTTCCTGGCATGTATTACTGTGCTATTTCACCCATAATCCCCATTAAAAAAAAATAGACCAATATTCCTTTTAGTAACAAGTTAAATATGTTTTCTGGCATGGGTTACTGTGATATTGCACCCATAATCCCTATTTAAAATCATTTTCTCTATTATTTCTGAATAATTGGCTATCAGTGCGTGAAGAGTTAAACATTTGCAATAAACCTTTGCAATTTATTATCAAGAATTGCAGAAAAGAACAACATATTTTGGGTCATTAGCAGCTGTGTGTGTATTCTGTATACTGACACCTATTGGTAGAGCTGAGTATTGCAATCAATCATCCCAATATTCTGTTTAGTACGTCCCTAAAATTCTTATGCCCAATTATTAAAAGAAAAAAAATAGTGGGAATAACATTTTAGTAGACTGTCCCTTTTGAGCTCCTATCAAGAACGTGCCCGACTATATATATATATTTTTTTTTATTTAAAAATTTTATTTTGTAAATAAGTCAGCATATAATCAAACATATGAAAGCAAGGGCCACGCAGGGCCATCCACAGCAGAAGTACCACGTGTGAAAAATAATAAACATCCCCTAAAGGGGGGGTCTCAGCATATAATAGAATCAAGAGGGGGGAGGGAAGGGGGGTAGCGGGTGGAGAAAAAAAATACACTTAAACAATAGTATGCCACGCAAAAAAAAAAAAAGGGGGGGTGTCCTCATAGCGTCTCAAGGAAACAAACGTCCCCAGCCGGGGAGCAATAACGTTAAGGCAGCAAGAGGGTTTCAAGGTGTAAACTCAGCATGGGGGGGGGGGACAAAAATCAAAAATAAACTGATGCGGGCTAAAGAACAGCGGGAGGGGGGCGCACATCAGAAAAAAAAAAAAAAAAAAAAGGAGTCCCTGGAAGAGAGCCGGCCACAACGAGGATAAAGGACAGTCCCGCCGGACAATGTAGCACTTCAGCCCGTGTCCAATAGCGGAATCGGGGTCATAACAGGCAGCTCTCCACAGAGCGCTTCGATCCTTCCTGTCACCGCAGACATAGAAGCGCGTAGTGGTGGTGGGCTTGATCGCATCCCCCACATGCCATGGCCATCAGGCATCTCCTGGGTCGGAGCAGGGATTATGACGTAGGACCAGGATAGTTGCACCATTAGCTTAGAAACCTCTCCAGGTTCCTCTCTGTCACAAAAAGCCACCTGATTCCCGACGGCCGGTGCAGGGAAGTCATCTTCTGATACGCACGGGCAGGGGGTCAGCGGCTTCCCCGGGCACTGGTCCGCAGCAGCAGGGGGTTCCTCATCCCCATCGGGCACCACTCTGGCATGTAAGCTGCAGGTAATGGACAGGCTTAGCTCAGCCGGGTCATCCGATGGTGGCGACGCTGTATCCCCTGTTATAGCATCCGACCTCGCCGTCACCTTCAGGGCCATCTCCCTGCAGTCCCTCAATGCGGCAAGCATCCGGCGCAGAACCCTTTTGGTCAGCAGGCCATCCTCCTCCTCCCCCGATAGAATCAGCAAGCAGGCCTCGAGGCCTGAGTCCACAGCTCCGTCTCCACCAGAGAGGGGGGGGGGGGAAGATGCCGTCCCTCCTCCCTGCAGGTCCATCCGCCGTCCCCAAGGGATATTCATCAGCATTGACCGGGAGACGTGGGCCCACCATCTCCCCAGTCTTCAACACAGCTTGGGACGGGGCGGTCAGATCCGCAAGAGCAGTAGGCATCCGATGGCGGGAGGTAGGCACCAAGATGGCCACCGGCCCCTCACCACAATCTGATTCCTCAGCCAGCAGTTGAGTCTCCGGTCCGGAGGGGAGGCTAAACGGGCTCCGGACGGGTGAACACCGATGGCCAGCCACACAGGCACTTGTAAACACAAAAATTGGGGCAGATATACTCAGCTGAAGGTCCTTAAGCAGTGAGGACATGCGGAGCTCCTCAAGAACACGTCCGCTCTCGCTCGTGGCCGGCCACGCCCCCCCCCGTGCCCGACTATATTGATCACTTAAAAAAAAAAAAAATCCCATCATCCTCCACTCTACAAATGATCGGAGAGGGGGGGTATAAAATGTATTATTAATGTATATAAATAAAATGATGTGCTTTGGGTGTCAGTACAACTCCCATCATCCTCAATCCCAGACGGGAATTAACCTCCCATTATCCCACATCCTACTAAAGAGCAGGAGTATTGGGTAGGGTGGATATAAAAATGCAGTGCATGGTGTATATTAGGGATATACCGATACTAGTATCGGTGCCGATACTGCCGTTTGTACGAGTACTTAGTACTCGTGCAAATGGCCCTATACACCCCCCTGATACCGGAAGCCAGCGCTTTGCCGGTATCCGCGGGGCTGAGGAAGCTGGCTGCGTGCATGAAAAGCACTCGGCAAGCATTCCCCTCCAGCGGGTCGCTATACTCACCCTTCGGAAGGTCCGGTCGCGCGGTTGCCAGGCGCCTCTGTGACGCTGCCTCTCAGCTGGAGGCAGCGTCACAAAGGCGCCTGGTGGCCGCGTGATCGCGTCACAGCCGTGCTACCGGACCTTCCGAAGGGTGAGTATCGTGGCCCGCCGGAGGGGAATGCTGGCCGAGTGCTTTTCAGGCACGCGGCCAGCTTCCCCAGCGTTCCAATATCCATGAGAGCTGGGGGGCAATATCCATGAGAGCTGGGGGCAATCGCCATGTGAACTGGGGGCAATATAATATCCATGTGAGCTGGGGGCAAGCTACATGTGAGCTGGTGGCATTCTGTATATATATGTCGGGTGGTATATACATGTGAGCTGGGGGCATTTTTATACGAGGTCTGTTCTTATTGAAAAGCGTTCACATGACATAAAATAAAAGTATCGGTACTCGTATCGGGGAGTACTTGAAAAAAAGTATCGGTACTCCACTCGATCTTAAAAAAGTGGTATCGGTGCATCCCTAGTGTATATGTTACGATTACCCACGCGAAGCTGCGGATAGTCCTCAGATTACCCAGGTGAAGCTTCAGACTTGCACATTATCCGGGTAAAGTGTGCATTTTTTAGCTCTTCCAGACTGTTAGTCCTAACATCACCCGGGTAAAGTCCAGAATTTTCATTTTTTTGCAGCATTACCCAGCGGTTTTGGGTAATGTCAGGATTAACCGCACTTCGGCCTTTACCCGTAACATATACAGTTGTGTTCAAAATTATTCAACCCCCAATGCTGTAAAGGGTTTTAGGGAATTTAGTGTACATTTGTAATTGTATTCAGAATGAAATCCTACAAGGACTTTTTAAAGAACCATATGCAACTAAAATGACATCAATTGGTTTTGTAATACAGTAGTAAATGTTTCTTTTGTGAATTCTTCATTGACACAATTATTCAACCCCTTAAAGACTACCACTCTGAAGAACAGAGGTTCATTCAAGTGTTTTCAATCAGGTATTGAAAACACCTGTGGATGTCACGGAGCAGCAATAAAGCATAATAAGCACCAATTAGGCAGCTTTAAAATGACTGTGATACTCAGCTTCTTCTAGACATTTACTGGTGTGGTTACAAACATGGTGAAGTCAAGAGAATGGTCACGGAAGACAAGAGAAGAGGTGATTACTCTTCACAGGAAGGGCAATGGCTATAAGAAGATTGCAAAGATGTTAAACATACCAAGAGAGACCATAGGAAGCATCACTCGCAAATTCAAGGCAAAGGGCACTGTTGAAACGCTACCTGGACGTGGCAGAAAGAAGATGCTGACTTCGACTGCTGTGAGCTACCTGAAGCGTAGAGTGGAGAAAAGTCCCCGTGTGACTGCTGAGGAACTGAGAAAAGATTTGTCAGATGTGGGTACTGAAGTTTCAGCTCAGACAATACGGTGCACACTGCGTAATGAAGGCCTCCATGCCAGAACTCCCAGGCGCACCCCCTTGCTGTCTCCAAAGAATAAGAAGAGTCGACTGCAGTATGCCAAAAGTCATGTGGACAAACCACAGAAGTTTTGGGATAGTGTTCTGTGGACTGATGAAACAAAATTAGAACTGTTTGGGCCCATGGATCAACACTATGTTTGGAGGAGGAAGAACAAGGCCTATGAAGAAAAGAACACCTTGCCTACTGTGAAGCATGGCGGGGGTCAATCATGCTTTGGGGCTGTTTTGCTTCTGCAGGTACAGGGAAGCTTCAGCGTGTGCAAGGTACCATGAATTCTCTTCAGTACCAGGAGATATTGGATGACAATGTGATGCAGTCCGTCACAAACCTGAGGCTTGGGAGACGTTGGACCTTTCAACAGGACAATGATCCCAAGCATACCTCCAAGTCCACTAGAGCATGGTTGCAGATTAAAGGCTGGAACATTTTGGAGTGGCCATCGCAGTCACCTGACTTAAATCCGATTGAGAACCTCTGCTGGAACTTAAAGAAAGCAGTTCCAGTGCGCAAGCCTAAGAATGTGACTGAACTGGAGGCTTTTGCCCATGACGAATGGGCGAAGATACCCGTAGATCGCTGCAAGACACTTGTGTCAAGCTATGCTTCACGTTTAAAAGCTGTTATAACTGTAAAAGGATGTTGTACTAAGTACTAAGATTGAATGTCACTTGGGGGTTGAATAAAACTGATAATGATGTGAGCACAGAAAAGACATTTGTGGTTATTTCATTATAAATGTTATGTTATATTTGTCTGACCTACACGTGCCTCTTTGATTTAATTGTAAGCAAGATGACTGAATGATCAAAATCAATGTCAAACTGGCCAAAACACTTAATTTCAGTGGGGGTTGAATAATTTTGAACACAACTGTATATATAAAGAACTTACATTGTGCAATGGATGTAACGACAATGCCCATCACCCAGAATCACTGTTTGGAATAAAACTCCCACCACCCTCCAATAACCTACTAAAGGACGGGTTACAGGTTAAGATAGATATAAAAGTTGAGCATATGGTATCTATAAATAAAACACTGTGCACTGGATGTGAATACAACCCCCATCATCCCCTAAAATCCATGTAAATCTCACAGATTTACCATTCAGATAAGAAAAACAAGACAGGCAGAAAAATATCATCTTATCTGCAGCAGCGACACATTCTAGAGGAACAGCAAGACGTGAAATTACATTTTAAACCCTAATATATATATATATATATAGTGATGTTTAAATGTCAGCACAGAGGCAGAGCTCTGAGGTGGGTTTCTATTATGTGATATACGGTAGCCTGCCAGATGCATGCTGGTCAGGAGATTTCATGAGGGGGAAGCTGAATGTGGTCATGTGACTGCAAGCCTCCAATCAGAGCATGCATCGGGGTAAGGTAAGGGCTAGTTCTTTGTCCTACACGACACCGGTAACAACAAAGAGCTAAACGCTGAAAGGAAGATCCAGGTCAGAGCTTGGTTTGTGTATCTTAATATACAAATATTTGTGGAATTTTGGAGTTATATTTGCTAGAAATGTATTCGGAGACTCCATAAAGATGGCACCTACAGAGCAGACACACACTCCTATCTAGAGCTCAGGATCTGCTAATTCCCCGTATACTCCTATATAGAGCTCAGGATCCGCTAATTCCCCGTATACTCCTATCTAGAGCTCAGGATCTGCTAATTCCCCGTATACTCCTATATAGAGCTCAGGATCCGCTAATTCCCCGTATACTCATATATAGAGCTCAGGATCCGCTAATTCCCCGTATACTCCTATATAGAGCTCAGGATCCGCTAATTCCCCGTATACTCCTATATAGAGCTCAGGATCCGCTAATTCCCTGTATACTCCTATATAGAGCTCAGGATCCGCTAATTCCCCGTATACTCCTATATAGAGGTCAGGAGCCGCTAATTCCCTGTATACTCTTATATAGAGCTCAGGAAGGATCCGCTAATTCCCCGTATACTCCTATATAGAGCTCAGGATCCGCTAATTCCCTGTATACTCCTATATAGAGTTCAGGATCCGCTAATTCCCCGTATACTCCTATATAGAGCTCAGGATCCGCTAATTCCCTGTATACTCCTATATAGAGTTCAGGATCCGCTAATTCCCCGTATACTCCTATATAGAGGTCAGGAGCCGCTAATTCCCTGTATACTCTTATATAGAGCTCAGGAAGGATCCGCTAATTCCCCGTATACTCCTATAGAGCTCAGGATCCGCTAATTCCCCGTATACTCCTATATAGAGCTCAGGATCCGCTAATTCCCTGTATACTCCTATATAGAGCTCAGGAAGGATCCGCTAATTCCCTGTATACTCCTATATAGAGCTCAGGAAGGATCCGCTAATTCCCCGTATACTCCTATAGAGCTCAGGATCCGCTAATTCCCTGTATACTCCTATATAGAGCTCAGGAAGGATCCGCTAATTCCCCGTATACTCCTATATAGAGCTCAGGATCCGCTAATTCCCCGTATACTCCTATATAGAGCTCAGGATCCGCTAATTTCCCGTATACTCAGCAGATCCTGAGCTCTATATATAATTCCCCATATACTCATATATAGAGCTCAGGAAGGATCCGCTAATTCCCCGTATACTCCTATAGAGCTCAGGATCCGCTAATTCCCTGTATACTCCTATATAGAGCTCAGGAAGGATCCGCTAATTCCCCGTATACTCCTCCTATATAGAGCTCAGGATCCGCTAATTCCCCGTATACTCCTATATAGAGCTCAGGATCCGCTAATTCCCCGTATACTCCTATATAGAGCTCAGGATCCGCTAATTTCCCGTATACTCAGCAGATCCTGAGCTCTATATATAATTCCCCATATACTCATATATAGAGCTCAGGAAGGATCCGCTAATTCCCCGTATACTCCTATATAGAGCTCAGGATCCGCTAATTCCCCGTATACTCCTTATATAGAGCTCAGGATCCGCTAATTCCCCGTATACTCCTATATAGAGCTCAGGATCCGCTAATTCCCCGTATACTCCTATATAGAGCTCAGGATCCGCTAATTCCCCGTATACTCCTATATAGAGCTCAGGATCCGCTAATTCCCCGTATACTCCTATATAGAGCTCAGGATCCGCTAATTCCCCGTATACTCCTATATAGAGCTCAGGATCCGCTAATTTCCCGTATACTCAGCAGATCCTGAGCTCTATATATAATTCCCCATATACTCATATATAGAGCTCAGGAAGGATCCGCTAATTCCCCGTATACTCAGCAGATCCTGAGCTCTATATATAATTCCCCATATACTCATATATAGAGCTCAGGAAGGATCCGCTAATTCCCCGTATACTCCTATATAGAGCTCAGGATCCGCTAATTCCCCGTATACTCCTATCTAGAGCTCAGGATCCGCTAATTCCCCGTATACTCCTATATAGAGCTCAGGATCCGCTAATTCCCCGTATACTCCTCCTATATAGAGCTCAGGATCCGCTAATTCCCCGTATACTCCTATATAGAGCTCAGGATCCGCTAATTCCCCGTATACTCCTATATAGAGCTCAGGATCCGCTAATTCCCTGTATACTCCTATATAGAGCTCAGGATCCGCTAATTCCCCGTATACTCCTATATAGAGGTCAGGAGCCGCTAATTCCCTGTATACTCCTATATAGAGCTCAGGAAGGATCCGCTAATTCCCCGTATACTCCTATATAGAGCTCAGGATCCGCTAATTCCCCGTATACTCCTATATAGAGCTCAGGATCCGCTAATTCCCTGTATACTCCTATATAGAGCTCAGGAAGGATCCGCTAATTCCCTGTATACTCCTATATAGAGCTCAGGAAGGATCCGCTAATTCCCCGTATACTCCTATAGAGCTCAGGATCCGCTAATTCCCTGTATACTCCTATATAGAGCTCAGGAAGGATCCGCTAATTCCCGTATACTCCTATATAGAGCTCAGGATCGCTAATTCCCCGTATACTCCTAATATAGAGCTCAGGATCCGCTAATTTCCGTATACTCAGCAGATCCTGAGCTCTATATATAATTCCCCATATACTCATATATAGAGCTCAGGAAGGATCCGCTAATTCCCCGTATACTCAGCAGATCCTGAGCTCTATATATAATTCCCCATATACTCATATATAGAGCTCAGGAAGGATCCGCTAATTCCCCGTATACTCCTATAGAGCTCAGGATCGCTAATTCCCCGTATACTCTATATAGAGCTCAGGATCGCTAATTCCCCGTATACTCTATATAGAGCTCAGAAGGATCCGCTAATTCCCCGTATACTCCTATATAGAGCTCAGGATCCGCTAATTTCCCGTATACTCAGCAGATCCTGAGCTCTATATATAATTCCCCATATACTCATATATAGAGCTCAGGAAGGATCCGCTAATTCCCCGTATACTCAGCAGATCCTGAGCTCTATATATAATTCCCCATATACTCATATATAGAGCTCAGGAAGGATCCGCTAATTCCCCGTATACTCCTATATGGAGCTCAGGCTCTGCTAATTCTATATATATATATATATATATATATTTTAGCACAGGATCCGCTAATTCCCCGTATACTCCTATATAGAGCACAGGATCCGCTAATTCCCCGTATACTCCTATATAGAGCACAGGATCCGCTAATTCCCCGTATACTCATATATAGAGCACAGGATCCGCTAATTCCCTGTATACTCATAGAGCACAGATCCGCTAATTCCCCGTATACTCATAGAGCATAGGATCCGCTAATTCCCCGTATATTCATATATAGAGCACAGGATCTGCTAATTCCCCGTATATTCATACATAGAGCACAGGATCCGCTAATTCCCCGTATACTCATATATATGGAGCTCAGGATCCGTTAATTTCCTGTATACTCATACAGGGGTGTGGGAATTGTATCGCCCGACGCCCGGGACATGAAGATCCGGGCGCCAGGCGAGTAGTTTTTTTTTTTTAGATGCAGTCCGGCAGGCTAGAAGCCTGCCGGACTGTGGATTTAATTCCTGGGACGCCCCCAATACCGGAAGCCAGCATTGAGCTGGCTTGCCGGCATCTGAGGGGCTGGGGTGGCTGTCCGAATGCTCTAATGGCATCCCGACAGGCCCCAGCACCTTACCGCGTTTCGTACCTTCTAACGAGCGCCGCGAGCAAAGTCTTCCAGCGGCCGCTCATTGGGAAGCCCCCAGGTGCGATCTCGGAGTTCGCGAGATCGCGCTGGGAGCAATCTCGCGGCTGGAGGCTTAGCAACGAGCGGCCGCTGGGAGACTTTGCACGCGGCACTCGTTAGAAGGTACGAAACACGGTAAACTGCAGGGGCCTGTCCGAACGCCGATTAGAGCGTTCGGACAGCACCCCATGTCTTGTCTGAGGTCTGAAACATGCCTGTGTGTGTGTGTGTGTGTGTGTGTGTGTGTAAATACACACACACACGGCTGCCCTCAGTGTTAGATATATCTATCAGCCCTGTGTGTGTGTATTTACATACATACACATTGCAGCCCTGTGTGTATACATACACATTGCATACACAGGGCTGCAATGTGTATGTATGTAAATACACACACACAGGGCTATATATAATATATATATATAGTCCGTCTGACCACGTTCCATCACACACAAAGCTATGCGGACGTGGCGCACTCCGCATGTCCGTTGTAGCGGTTTAACGTTCTTGCTTACTTGCGTCCGTTTGCCGCGTCTGTTGTGCAGCCGCACGTTTGTGTGTGGGGCATCATTGATCAGGATTCTCTGCTACCACGGACATACTAATGTGCGGCTACACGGACGTAATTACTGCGCTCGTCTGACCCCAGCCTTAGATTGTAAGCTCTCGAGCAGGGTCCTCTCTCCTACTGTTTTTGTAATGTGTATGTATATTTGTTATTCTGTGTCTCCCTTTTGTACATCACTATGGAACTTGTTGGCTGTATGCTTATAACCGTATAGAAATTGTGAAAAAAATTCCCCCTTTTTCCCCCCACTCCAAAAATTTCAATGTACAGAATATCGGCGCCTGATATCGGTTATCGGCCTGAAAGGCTGCCAATAATCGGTATCTGCGCCTAAAAAGTGATATCGGTCTATCCCTAATATACACACACTGAGGGCTGCAATGTGTGTGTATGTAAATACACACGCAGGGTTGCAGCTTGTGTGTATACATACTGAGTTTTGAATATATATATATATATATATATATATATATATATATTATATACACACACATTTCAGGACGCTGTTTATATATAAACACATTGCAGCTGTGTGTGTGTATATTCTGTATATATACAAACATTGCAGGTGTGTGTGTGTGTGTGTGTATATACACACACACACCTGCAATGTTTGTATATATACAGAATTCTGAAGTGTGTGTGTGTGTGTGTGTGTATATATATATATATATATATATCACACACACTTCAAAACTCAGTATGTATACACACACTGCAACCCTCAGTGTGTATGTAAGCATTTATATACAATATTGTTATTATTCTTTATTTATAAAGCGCCAGCATATTCCGCAGCGCTACATATATATGTATACACACACTGCAGCCCTGCGTGTGTATTTACATACACATTGCAGCCATGTGTGTATACATACATACAATGTGTATGTATACACACACGGTACATACATGTGTATATATGTACACACACACTGTTTAAATAAAGGTCTTTATTCATCACATGTATCTGACGCTGCCTCTATAGGCTGTTATGAATAAAGACCTTTATTTAAACAATATTTTGTTGAAATTATCAGGACAAGTAGATTGGACTACTACTTAGTCCGTTGGACATGTCTATTTTTTTTTTTTTATTTTTTTTTAAATGTAAATTAAATTTCCACACCCCTGCTCATATATGGAGCTCTGGATCCGCTAATTCCCCACTTACTCATATTTGTTCTTATTGTTCTACAATACCCTGGTTATCTATCCCTGTCCATCCCTTTTATTTTAAATCACTGGTTGTGGGGGATTCCTCTATATGGTGCTGCACGTGGAAAATGAAAACAAATGTACACTGAAGATATTTTATAAAGTATATTAGCCCCTTAAGGACCAGTGACGTACATAGTACGTCCTGGGGAAAATTCCCCCAAGGACCAAGGGCGTACTATTTACGTCATGGTCCTTTAACCCCCCCCCCTCCATATACTCACCTCTCTGGCTGGGGTACCACGTCGGTCTGGTCTCCTTGAAGCCAGCCTGACGATTTTATGGGCTCCAGCCATCGCGGTGACGTCATCGCCATTCTGCAGGGGGAACCTGAAAGGGGATGGGGGAGGTCCGTTGGACAACTCGCCCTCCCGGATGACTAGGGGTAGAAAAAAAGAGGCACCGCTGGAGAGGGCAGAGTCTGCCCTTTTCAGCGGTGCCTCTCTTTAACCCCTAAGGTGCCATATTGCTTTTCGAACCGGAAGTGGCTGACCTCTTGGATGTCAGCCAAGCCTCCGGGTCACCTCTCACCCACTGACATTGTTGCCGTATGTGCGATGTCAGTTGGCCAGTTATCCCCCTAGCTGCCAAGTGGAACTAGGTGAATTCTTTCGATCCGCGTGTCTCCTGATCAGTGGCAGCTAGATGGTCATGTTTGGTATCATTAGAAAGGCCTCATCAGATACCAAACATGACTAGGCTACGTTTGGTATAAAAGTAAACATAATAATAATGTGAGTTTTTTTTAAAAAAAAAATTGTCTGGGGGGGGGGGTTTAATAAAATAGGACTTAGACTTCTGGTGGGTGCAGTCGCACATTGCAGAGCTCTCCAGCTTTATCTGACTTTATTTGCGGTACACAGCGATTCACCCACGTGAAACTTATACCCCAAACCGACGGAACCTTGCTGGCACGCCACCTTGGCTACAGACTACAGCCCGTGAGTTTTTTGGAGCAGTTGCGGGGAGATTTGTGGCCTGCAGCCTGATTTTGCGGTCTATGCCTGGTAGACTTGTGCACCGATATTTTTTTTTTTTGTTCGGTTCGTTCGTATTTTGTAAATTTTCGTTTCGGTTTCGGCCGATTTCCGTTTCGGTTCGTTTCTTTTTCGTTTAGTTTTTCGTATCGACTTTTTTTTCGTAATTTCGGAAATTTTCGTGTTTTTCGGAACGTCTGTTCTCCTTGTTTCAAAGTGTCTATTCGTTTTGACGTAAACTAATGGTTTTTCGGATCCGATATTTCTGTCAATACGATAATTCTGCCATTGAGATTTCTCATGTTTTACAAGACGGATACATTGAGATTTCTCTGGTTTCACAAGAAGGATACATTGAGATTTCTCTGGTTTTACAAGAAGGATACATTGAGATGGGAATGATACAAAATTACAGAATCAGCGATATAACCAAAATGTACGTTGTCTGAAATTATTGAAATGGAACCGAAATCAGGAATGGAGCCAAAATTACAAATGGAACAAAAATGATTTTCGATTTTACACATTTCTAGTCCATTCGAAAATCCGAACAAATTTTTGTTTCGTTTCGTAAATTTTTCGTATCTGCCGTTTGCGGATCTGAAAATTTTCGGAAAATCGGCCGAATCCGAATGCACGAATTGGAAAATTCCGAAACCCGAAACGCACATCCCTAATGCCTGGCAGCCATCTTTGAAGCACTACTATAGCCTCTCGGAGCGCTACACTTTGCAGAACTGCTTGGGACCCCTCTGTAGCTATGGGTAGAAAATCTGGCAAGAAATCCCAGGTACCGGAAAGCCCCCGGCAGAGGGACATACGTGACTCTTTGGGAGAGAGCCGACGGAAGCAGCAAATGGCGCCCCGAGCATACCTCTCCCCCACGGCAAGCTCCTCTGAAGACGGGGATCCGTATTGGTCGGAGGCCTCCATCGCTGCACGGGGATCGCCCCGAGACCTGGGGAAAATGAAACGCCCGAAGGACACACCTCGCAACTCAACACTGATGGCAGTAGGTGGCTTGGCTGAATCGTGCGGCGCCGCCCAAGATACTGCGCCCCTCACGGAAGGCGCTATGCGACGTTTACTGGGGGATACAATGGAAGAGATGAGGTCGATGTGGAGGGCAGATTTTGCGGCTATGCAGACGGGCATGGTAAATGTTAAAGGCCGTTTGTCAGTGGTGGAGACACGCATGGAGGAGACTACGGCGACGCAGGCCCTTTTTGCGCCACAGGTGGAGGCCTTACAGAGCCAGGTGCAGCAGCTTACCGGAGCGGTGGAGGCTGCAGAAACTCGGCACCGCCGGAAGAATGTGCGCATCAGGGGGATCCCGGAGTCAATTGCTGCCGACGCTTTGTTGGCCTATGTTAATAAATTTGCCTTGCATGTTTTGGGGACCCCAGCGGAGACTTCACCAGTTTTCCGGCACGTTATTCGGCTGCGGAAGGCAGCGACGGCCCCAGCGCGACGTACTCGCGATGGCAGTGGAGGAAGCAGAGAAACGTCGGCTGATGTCGAGCCCGTTCGCCCGAGTCACGATTTTATATGAGGACACCTCATTAACACTTTTTAATGATCTCCCATTTATGACGCTCGTCGCCCGGAGGCAATTCCATGAGGAGTAGTGGAGTTCGCTACCGTTGGGGGGTCGCAGGTTCAATGTATATTTGCCATGACAATCTGTCGCATTTAGTCACCAACCACGCAGCGGCCTGGCACTTGTTGCGCTCTTTGGGTCTCTCCTCTCCCCGGGAGTCACCTGCCCCTGCTCGTGGGGATTCCTCGCCTAGCTTCTTGGATCCGGGCTAGGTTACTTGAGTGTACTGCGATTTACTTTTGTCCTTCCCCCTGGGATGAGGGTTTTTCTACCAGTGACCTCCCTACCTTTTTACTCTTATTTCCTTTGACGGGAGGTTAGCTATGTTTCTCTTTTTCTCTTCTGCTTACTGCTGTTATTCACATCTTTTCCATCTATTATTATTTTTATGACTTTTTAGTCTGGTACCGATTTGCCGTGGACCGTTCGGTTTCTGTTTATATCTGACTTTTGTGCTGACCCTGCGCGGTCTACTGTTGTTTTTGTTTTTTGTTTTTGCCTTGTTGCCTATTGTGCACTGTAAAACCTTTTTAAAGTAAAGAATTTAAAAGAAAAAAATAAAATAGGACTTAAATTAACGTTTAAACATTATGCGCATAAAACAGTCAAAATGAACTCCGCACAGAGGTGACCTGGCTCAGCAGTGAAGGGTTTAAAAGGCAAAAACATGTAAAAATTGGGTATTTATAATTTCAGGACAAAATTTTCAAACTATTTAGCTGGGGTCTTTTTTGGCGGTTGTAGATTTTGGGATTAAAGTTCAAAAATAGTGAGGGGGGGGTTTCCTCGTTTTTTTTTTTTTTTTTTTCTTCATCATATTTCATAATTTTTTTATAGTAAATTATATGATGTAATGGAAATAACGGTATCTTTAGAAAGTCCATTTTAATGGCGAGAAAAACGTTATATAATATGTGTGGGTTGCATAAACTAGTAAGCGGAAAAACTAGACCTAAACAGGGAAGAAACGTAAAAACAGCAGCAGGCACTTTCAGATAGGTAATCGTAAAACCGCCTGGTCACTAAGGGGTTAAAATAGTAAAGAGATATTTGTGTGCAACAAAATACAAGAGACTGTATAAATAAATAAATCTACCCCAAACTGTGTTTTTACAACTGTGCAAAGTTCAGCAGATGAACATGTAATGTTTAGTGCCACCTGGTGGTTAAAAGTGCAAACAAAGTGCGACATTCGTTACTTGCCTCTATTCATGAGTTGGTGGTATGGTGCCACCTAGTGTCCCAAATACATACTGCACGTTGACCACACAAAGCAATGTATTCAAGTGGTTTTACGTAGACCAAAAAGTGCAGCCATCAAAGTGTTAATTAGTCTCTGAGATTAAATTAACAACCTTAATCTTGTTTAAGTAATTGATTGTGATGAATGATCAGTATATTGGTGTTGGACAAACACAAACTGAAATACAATGTACCACTAACAATATTGCTGGTATAATTCTGATAATTATTATGAATCTTTATAAAGCACCAGCATATTTCGCAGCGCTGTACAATGGGCACAGTATAGACAGAGTTACAATACAATGAACAACATTTTGACAAACCGTGCAGGAGGAAGCGAGGGCCCTATTCCCGTGGGAACTTACACTCTAGAAGGGTTGGGGTGGAAACAGGAGTGATGGACTGCACGGCGAGGAGTGATGGACTGCACGGCGAGGAGTGATGGACTGCACGGCGAGGAGTGATGGACTGCACGGCGAGGAGTGATGGACTGGTTGTACCAGTGGTCGGTTTCCCTAAATAGGAAAGTTTTAACCCCTTCACTGCTAAGCCATTTCACGTCTTAAAAAAACACATTTTTCCTTTTTTTTATTATTGTTATTATTTTTTCTCTTTACTTTAAACATGGTCATGTTTGGTATCACTGGAAAGGCCATTATCTGGCCTTTCTAATGATACCAAACATGACCCTGCTAGCTGAAAACTGTCAGGAGATATCGGGGTTCAAACTAACCCCTATCTTTCCTTAGGAGTCAATAAGGACGTTCCCCACACGTCCCTCAGTAGTGAAAGGGATAAGGGATCGTTCGAAGGAAGGGAAACTAAGGGAAAGTCTGACACTACGAGGGAGAGCGTTCCAGAGAATGGGGGCTGCACGTAAGAAATCCTGCAGTCTATCATGGGAAGAGGTGATGAGAATTTATTTATAAAGGATTTTACCAGGAAGGATACATTGAGATTTCTCTCGTTTTCAAGTATGTCCTGAGTTCAAGAACATTAAAATGTTACAGTTGTTACAGAAATACAAAGTAATAAATGCAAGATATTAAAACAACACAAATATACAGATTAACAGAAAATAAATAAGTAGGAAATAGTGACTATGGTACATGTTTACAGGTGCATTCTGTATCCAAGTATGTTAATAGGGAACTCTTGAGTGACTTTAGACTGGGGGAAGATCTATGCGCATGTCACTGTTTGACCTTAGGGAGCGGGCTGGGGTGTATTTGGCGATTTAGTAAGGACCGGTAGTGGGGAGCCGACTTAGGCTGGGGTCAGACTAGCACACTTTTAACGTGCGTTTAGGCGCACTTAATCACGGCCGCACTAGCTGCAAATGACGTGCAATGACGGCCAATATACGAAGTACGGCCGCACGAAAGTACGGCCGTGCAACGCAAGTGGAAAATGAACGCATTTTTTAGAGAACGCTGAACCGCTAGTACTGACGTACAGAGTGCGCTGCGGCGGCATAGCGGCATGTGTGCGTGATTAGGAGACGTCAGACGCTGCTCATGTCCGGCCAACATCACGTCCAGACACCCAAAGTTTCCTGGTTTGGATCCGTAAAAAATCACACACAAAAATGCGCATCGTATGACCGTTTAAGCGCTTTCCGTGAAAAAACACGTCAATGCGTTCGGACGCACTTTTTGACGTTCGCTGTGAAAAATGCGTTCATTTGACCCTAGCCTTAGTGAGAGCTTTGTAGGTCAGGGTAAGGATTTTGAATTGAATTCTGCAGTGGATGGGGAGCCAGTGAAGGGACTCGCAGAGACAGAGCGGCGGGTGAGGTGGATGAGCCTGGCAGAGGCGTTCAGAATGGATTGTAGGAGAGGCATGAGAGGAGGGAGGCCAACTAGAAAATTATTACACTAGTCAAATTTGGAGGATTACAAGGGCGTGGTGAGTTGCTTTGTGGTGTCAGCAAGAAATGACTGAACTCTAGAAATATTACGTAGTTGGTAGCGGCAGGAGGAAAGAGACTGATAAATTCAGTCACAGTACTTGTTTATGCAATTACACAATTGTGAGTGGATTGTATGGGTAGAATACTAATTTCTTTTAAAGAGTTTGAAGGATTATAGCCAGGGAATCCGACATATCTGCATCTAGTCGTTACAAACCACTGTTTTTTTTTTTTTTGTTTTTTTTTTTTAGATTTCACGAGTGGATTAAGCAATATGTAATAAAAGTTTCATTTTATAAGCCCTATAGGGAGATATTCCTCCTTGTTGGGAGGGATTTTTCTTCTTTTTGATATTACTGGTGTTCAATCACCCTTTCCCTGAAATCACATCTCAATTATGATTTGGGGTTAGGGTAGCACCTACCTCAGACATATATTCAAATGTTTCTCTAGTTTGATCTGCAAAGTATTGGATTCCTGTCCAACCTCTTATATTCCTTGACCATTTCTCATCTTGCTCCCAAGCTTCATATCCTCTGACATTCCATCCCTCATTCTTGGTGATTTTAACATCCCTGCTGACTTGCCACTTAGGTCAGCTACCTTGAGATTTCTCTCCATTACATCCTTGTTTGTTTGGCCTCTCTCAGTGGTCCTACTTCCCCACGCACACAGCTGGAATAATCAGGATCTCATCTTCTAAGGAAGAGGGGGTGAAGCGCCCACCGGAAGAGTATCTATCCCACTCGCTGAATATTGAATATGGGGGTTTCTCTAAATACCCAAGTGACCGTTTGCAAAGAGAAATACAATACAGCGCTCAAAGACCTGAGTCCATGGGAAAGTGGGGTAGATACAAAATATGTCCATAAACAATAGTCCTTGTCTTTAGGAGTAGATCTTCTTAAAAATGTAGACGAAATATGCACTGTAGGAAAAAACACAAAGAGGACCAAAAATTGCGCAGTATGATAGCACCCAAGATGAGAGAAACTTATATTGATGTTCAACTCACATTCTGGGGAGCCCACAACTGGCTCTTGGGAATAAAGCAGGCAGGGACTTTATATTAAGTGCCCATAGACCCTCCAATCGATTTTCTCCAGAATTCGTCGAGAGAGGGATGCTGACTCCCCTAGGCCGTTCTCTCCCTTTGTTCTAGTGGTAGGCTTTCATCAGTATGGTTTGCCTTCTTTCTCTTTGTAATCTTTCCTTCTCTCTTCGCTCTCTATTCGTGCCCTATCTCTCTATTACACCTCTCATTCTTTTTGACCATCATCTTCTGACTTCAGTTCTCCCTTCCTCCATCTGAACCCAAACTTTATAAATCTCAGAAATCTCCACTCTTGATTCGCAGCAATTCTCTGCTGATAGATCTGTACCACTCATGTGTCTTATCTCTCTCCTGTCCTAATGAAGCCATTACCCGCTACAACTCTACTCTTTCCTCGGTCGATAAGTTAGCACCATCAAAACCCCAGTCAATGAGGCAACAAAACCTGCAACCCTGGCACAAAAAATTGACCCAGCATCTCCAAAGATGTTCTAGAATTTCTGAGCGTTACTGAAGAAAGACCCGCTTCCACTCTTTCTTCACTATAAATTTATGTTCCGGTCCTAGAGCTCTACCCTCTTTCTAGCCAAGCAGTCATATTATACAGCCCTCATGCACACACACTCCCGGAACCCAAAACGCCTGTTCGGTGAGTTCAGCTCTCTTCTCTGTTCCTCACACTGACCTCAATGCCAAAGACCCCGTTCTTTTTCACAGCAAAAATAGAACAGATACGAACTGAAATATCCACAATGTCGTTATCACCCATGCAGGAAGATATTCATCATATCTATCCTCACACATTTCACTTGTTTCCTTCTTTAGGCTGGGGTCAGACGAGCGCAGTTATCACGTCGTGTTGCCGCACATTTGTACGTCCGCGGCAGCATAGTATTCTGACAAATGGAGCCCCACACACGAAGTACGTCCGCACGGAAGTGCGGCTGCATGACGGACGCCGCAAACGGATGCAGTTTAGGCTGGCGGCACACTAGCAAACATTTTGCGTCCGTCTGACCGTACTGTTTGCTGTCCGTCATAGCTTTATAAAGGAGTCAATTAAACACACCACACGTAGCCCCTGCGCACTTGTTCACGGACGGGCAAAGAATAAAGCCACGGCGCAAAAATAACATTGACGTGAAAAAGATTAACGGATGCAGAAACAACGCTGCCATGTATTTTCCTAGGGTGTGGAGACGTCAGACATTACGGACGCACTTTATGCAGTACTCACAATATCTCCCGTGAAAAAGTACAGTACAGTATGCTCGTGTGCCGGCTGCCTTAGGCAAGAACGTAAATCCGCTAGAACGGACACACAGAGTGCGCTGCGTCCACAACGTCTGCATAGCTTTGTGTGTGAGTGATGGAACCTGGTCAGATGGACTGCATTTATACGTCCAGCATTTTTCACGGACAAAAATTTTTCTTCATTTTAATTTATTTTCCCTGCTACATCAGTCAAAAAATACGTCCGTGAAAAAAACGGATTGTGTGGCCACTACCTTGTTGTCAGTCAGAAAGTACGTCCGTACAAAATGCGCTCATCTGACCCTAGCCTTAACAAGAGGTCTTCAAGTTATTGCGATCCTCTCATCCCACAACCTGCCCCCTCGACCCTGTTCCCGCACATATTACCAAAACACTTTCTGTTTCTGTTGTACCGTCCTTGACCCACACCTTTTAATCTGTCCTTATCCTCTGGGGTCTTTCCTGCTCCCCTCAAACATGCCACAGTAGTCCCGATTGTAAAGATGTCATCTCTGGATCCAACTACCGCCTCGTGTCCCTGCTCCATTTTACCTCCAAACTCCTTAAAAAGCTTGTATATGCCTGTCTGACTACCTCAACATCCATTCTCTCCTTGACCCTCTGTAATCTGGTTTTCGCTCACTGGACAGAAACGAAATCTTGTAAAACTGCCCAATGACTTTGTAACTGCTAAATCGAATGGGTGCGAGTCTCTGTTGATCCTTCTTGACCTCTCTGCCGCCATTGACACCATTGACCACTCGCTACTCCTTCAGACTCTTTAGTGATTATAAGCCTTCAAGGAACTGTTCTTTCGTGGTTCCCTTCCTACATGTCTCAAAGACAGTGTGTTTTTTATTTTTTATTTTTATTTCCGTGTCTCATTTTCTGGAAGTACCTCCTCCCAGCAGCCTGTCTCTGTTTGGCTGCCCCAAGGTTCAGTACTGGGCCCTCTTCTTTTTTTCAAGCTAATCAGCTGCTTTGGATTCCAGTACCACTTATGCGCGTATGACACTCAAATATACCTTTCTTCCTCTGAACTCTCTCCTGGATTAAGTCACTGTGTCTCTGCTGTCCTGAATTGGATGTCTTGCCAAAACTGAAATTCTCATTGTCCCTCCCTGCAAGAAAAACCCAATGCCACCTATTTATCTACAAGTAAATAGAACGCTCATTAGCCTGTGCCTCAAGCTCCCTGCCTTGGTGTCACTTTCGATTCTGAGCTAGCGTTCTCTCCCCACGTCCAGACGGTGACCAAATCCTGTTATTTCCAACTCAAGAACATTGCCCGTGTCCACCCCTCTCTGATGCAAGATACCACAAAGGTGCTGGTTCATGTGTTGTTAACCCCTTAGTGACCGGGCAGTTTTACACAAATCCGTCCTTTAGTGACCGCTGCTGTTTTTACGTTTCTGCGCTGTTAGTGTTTAGGTCAAATTTTCCTCTTACTTGTTTATTCAACCCACACATATTATACACCGTTTTCCCTGCCATTAAATGGACTTTCTGAAAATACCATTATTTCCATCATATCGAATAATTTACTATAAAAAAATATGAAATATGATGAAAAACTTGTAAAAGCACACTTTTTCGTAATTTAATCCCCAAAATCACCAAACCCCAACCACCAAAAAAGACCCCGGCTAAATAGTTTAAAAATTTTGTCCCGAGAATAGAAATACCCAATTTTTACATGTTTTTGCTTTTTAACCCCTTCACTGCTGAGCCAGTTCACCTATGTGCACTGTGCTCCTTCTGACTGGTTTTTGCTAATTATTTTTAGATGACAGCCTAGGTACTAATTAACCCCTTAAGGACGGGAGTAATTTTACAACTTCGGCGCTCTTTCGGAAGTGAAGTTTGCTGAAGTTTTTGCTCATCATGTTTAAACGCGGTTTTAAGTCACGTATTATTATACCACCCAGACAAATTATATATCGTTCTTTGCGGTAGACTCGGCAGATTAATAATGTATCATAATTATATTTAAACGTCATGTCCTGCCAGAATGCTATAACAAAAAATGTAAAAAAATGTGAATTTTCAATAAAATTTCAATCATCCACAGTGTGTAAAGTGGTTTTTTTTTCACATTTTATTATCCGATCCTTTGCGGTTATTTTCTATGGGGTAGACTTGGGAACCCATTTTTTTTTGGGGGGGGGGGTGGAAATTACGTGATTTTAGCTAAACCCCCCCCCCCCCAAAAAAATCATTGGTGAAGCATCATTGTTCACATTATAATTGAAATGTGAACAATAATGCTGCATCAAAAAAAAAAGCACGTTTTTATTTTTCAATTAATTAATTGTTTTTTTATTTTTTACACTTTTATTTTACTTTTTTCATTGCCATGTTTGATATCGTTGGAAAGGCCATGCTCAGACCTTTCCATCGATATCAGGCATGACCCCGATCAGGAGATAGGGGGGTTCTTTGAACCCCTTTATCTCCTGCATGGGATTTCCATAGGAAATCCCTTTGCAGCTAGGGGCTTCCCCAGTTAACTGACATCATCGCGCATGGCGCGATGAGTCAGTTAACGCGGGGGGGGACCCAGAGGTGGGGGCTGCCATCCAAGATGGCGGCCCCCACCGGAAATAGGCCGCGATCAGGCAACTCATGGGTTAACCCCCATACATCGCTGGAAAGGTCAGGCTGTGACCGTTCCAGCGATGCTGGCCACAGCCTTGTAGCACTCGGCGATGGGGAGATAGAGGGATCCGAAGGATCCCTCTCCCCCCCTCCAGGCGCTTCCCCATGCTCCGGCGAGGGGCGCCTGAAACTGACGTCATCGCGCCAGCGCGATGACGTCAGTGCGCCGGGAGGCTAGAAAAGACGCAGATCAGGTTTCACCGAAGCCAGATCTGCGTGGGAGCCGCCGGGGAGGTAAGTATTACCGCCGGCTGGGCTCCTAACGCCGAGGACGTTCCATGCCGTCCTGCGGCGTTAAAGCCCGCCAAATGCAGGACGGCATGGAATGCCCTGCGGCGTTAAGGGGTTAACTAAACCCCACCCCCCAGACAATTTTTTTTTTAAAAAATATATATATATATATTTTTGTTTTTATTCATGTATATATTATTATTTTTTTTAATTTCTTTTTTAAGTTTTATTTTTACACAAAACCTGGTCATGTTTGGTATCATTGATCAGGCCTTTCCAATGATATAAAATATGACCCTCTCACTGCCACGGATCGGGAGATAGGGGGATCCTTTGGATCCCTTTTAACTGGCCCACTGACATACTCACACATATGGTGAGGATGTCAGTGGGTGGGGGGAGACCTGGAGGCTTGGCTGACATCCACGATGTCAGCCCCCTCCAGGTTTGGATCGCAATTCGGCGCGGAATTGCGATCCGGCAGCGAAACTGTTAATGCAGTACACCGCTGAAAAGGGGAGACTCTCCCCTTTCTAGCGGTGCAACTTGCATGTCTCTATCGAAGGAGCCCCCTCCATTGATTTAAATGGGGGTGCCTGCTGATGACGTCACCACGTAGCGTGGTGACGTCATCGAGCTCGCCGGCCCATGCAAATCTCGAGGGAAGGCTTCCTCCCTGCCAGATCTGCGAGGGATCCAGCGAGGGAGGTAAGTATCGGGCGGGCAGGGGGTTAGGCGCCGCTGACGTACCATGTAGGTCCGCGGGTCTAAGGGAGACCCGTGGGCAGGACGTACATGGTACGTCAGCGATCCTTAAGGAGTTAATTTGCGGCTTGATTACTGCAGCACGTTTCTTATTGGCCTCCGTAATGTCCGTATTGCCCCTTTGCAATCTACAATGAATGCAGGAGCCATTTTTAAAAAATATATATATATTTGGAGGGGGGGGTTTCTCAGCAGATGCACTTCTCGTACCTCCCCTCCTCTGCCGACCTCCATTGGGTTCCTGCACGTTTCAGGATACAGTTTAAAATGTTCGAATCGCTCAATAACTCGCCAACCCCCCCCCTTACATGTCTTCGTTACTCCGCAAGCAGGTCAGGTCCAGACACCTCCGGTCGGCGCGCGATCTCCATCTGTCTACAGCTGCACAGCCAACTCTCGCCTCCAAGACTTCTCAGGGGCAGCTCCTGTCCTAGGGCGAGGCAAGTCAATCCATATCAAATTCTTTCCAGATCTTCTGGATTTCAAATCTCTTCAGATTAGCGCACCACCTCACTGACGCAACTCTTCCCCTGCTCACCTACTCACACATTATTTGAAGCCGCTTCCATTTCCCCACCATTCCCGAACTGCTGGCACTAATGATCCTGACATCCAGTAAAACTCATCTTGTCTTCTGCATCCCCAATCCCTCTAGAATGTAAACTCTTATGATCAGGGCCCTCTACACCTCTTGTTTAATCCTATGTCCATTTATCTTGTTCCCTTCGGTTATTGTAAAGCACTGCGAAAATTGTTGGCGCTATATAAATGATAGAGTTCAGATCTGCTAATTCTCATTTATTGGGTGAAAATCAAACATATTTGTGTGTAATTTCAGACACATTGTGGTTCCTCTAATCGTACATCCACAAGATTCAGGCGTCCAGGTAACCTGTGCTAATGAATCCAGACACAGCCAGGGATCTGCTGAGCCAGAGAATCCTGGATCTAACTCTGGAGATGATCTTTCTGCTGACTGGAGAGGTAAGAGATTCCATGAGATTGCCATATTCCTGCTGATATTAAATCCCCCTGGAGTTGTGTGGCTTAGGAAACATTTCAGTAGTAGATTAATGTTAATGCCTGTCATGTGTAAATAAGGGTTACAGCACACTATGGAGATAACACACTGATACATACACAAAAGGATGGGGGGACCAACATGTTTATACCTCTCTATATTGGGGTCTCTGTCAATGTTTAGGGTCATATGGTGGTGAAGATCCGTGAGACGGTCAGTGACAGCAGCCGTCACCAAATATCAGAAGGACACAGCAGGAGCCAAAGCTTCAATACGGAGCCTCCACTTCACTCCGGAATCGATGAGCAAAACCATGAGAAGATCCTGGAGCTGACCAATAAGATCATCCGTCTGCTGAGTGGAGAGGTGAGGCTGCTGGGAATGGGACATTATACGCTAACACCAAGGCATGTGTCTGGATGGTGACTGTGTCATTGTGTGTGTCAGGTTCCTATACGTTGTGAGGATGTCACTAACTATGTGGAGCGACACAAGGATCTCTATGAGGACGTCATGATGGAGGATCACCAGCCTGTTATTACACTGGGTAAGAGATTCTTTATTTCCCATAATGTTTGTGTCCAATCCCAGAGCAACGTGTCCCAATAATCCCCTGAAATGTTGACTGTGCTGTGTAATAGACGTGTTCCTGAATGAACGTCTCATGTATTAATGTGATTTTTTTTTTCCCTCCAATAGATAAATCTGTATCCGGTGAATTTCACCCTCCGGTTTCTTTATGGGATATTGGATGTGAAAATGGAAGTGAAATTATAAGCAATAATGTGGAAAAGGATCTGAACAAGACGAGAAAAAGACGAGCTGAATCTGCAACATACACCGAGCGAGAATCTCTGGCTTCTGAAGAAAGACACGTCCCAGAGAAAGAGATTTATCCAATCACAGAACCCACAGAATATTCACCCGTTGATATTAAGGAGGAACCGACCTCATGTGACGAAGGAAATCTCACAGACCCCGACATGTATGAACCCCCAGAACATACACAGACAAAATGGAATATAGGAGAATATTTAAAATCCAATCTGAACCCAGTGGAAATAAACCATAGCAAGTCCTTAATAAAATCCAGAAAGCCAGGTTACAGAATATATCCTATAGATCTCCTTACTCATAATTCAGTTTATAAGGGACATTCAGCACCTGCTTCTGAAATGGGGAAAGTCTCATATAACGACTCTGACCTTGTGATACTTGAAACAGATTGCAGAGAAGAACCATCTTTTTCAAATTTTTATGCAGAGAATTCTTCTCCTGAATCAGCCGACGATCACCAAGACCTTCACACCGAAGAACCATTCTCCTGCCCTGAATGTGGTAATTGCTTTTCAGATCATAATGCTCTTAAAAAACATCAAAGGCTTCACAAAGGAATGACACAGTTTAAATGCACTGTATGTGAGAACTATTTTACCTGTGCTTCACATCTTAAAGCACATAAAAAGATTCACACGGGGGAAAAAACATGGATTTGTACTGAATGCGGTAAATCTTTTCGCTGTGCCTCACAACTTGCACAACATAAAAGGATTCACACAGGAGAAAAACCATTTAAATGCACTGACTGTGGGAAATGTTTTGCCGACGCCTCAAATCTTGGAAGACATAAAATGATTCACACAGGAGAGAAACCTTTCAATTGCACCGAATGTGGGAAACGATTCACTCGGGCCAGGTCTCTTGCAGACCATAAAAGGATTCACACAAGATGAAAGCCCTATCAAACCACCCCCGGATGATGGCTTACACGCCGAGTTCTCTGGCTTTCGTAGCAGAAGGGGCACCCTACCACTTAACATGGATGATTTAACAATTTGAACGAGAAGGACGTGCGGGACGCATCCTCCCGTTTCATTCCCATGCATGGAGGACACTCCCCGCTCGTCTTCACATTGTCCCAGTTCAGCACCTATCTGGCTACAGAAATAAGAGTGGCATCGCTGGAAAGGTCAGTCTGACCTTTCCAGTGGTGCCCCTTTTAACCCCTTTCCTGCCCGTACTGTGATTCACCAATCAGGGCATGGTCACAGTATTCTTCCGGAGAGGCCTCCGGGGCCTCAACTGATCCACTGACATCGTCGCTCATGGGTGTGCGATGACATCAGAAAGGGAATCCTGGGATTCCCTATGTTAGAGATATGGGGGTCTTTTGGACCGCCATATCTCGCGATTGGTTAATGGTAGAGCATCTTCTTTGATTATCATTGGAAAGGCCAGAGCATGGGCTTTCCAATGATACCAAATATGACCAGATTACATGTAAAAAATGTAAATCAAATAAGTATAACTATTTTTACTTTATAATTCAGCACTATTGATCACTTTTCAACTATAATGTGAACAAACTTATTTCCCACAATGAAATTTTTTTTTTTCTAGTTTTAATTAAAATCGTGTATTTTCTCAAAGATATGGGAACCAGTTACTATAAAATAAATAAATATATTATATATATATATATATATAATTATATTCCAACAGATGGCTGCACTCCAAAAAATAAAATAACAATTTATTAATCGAGTGCGGCCATCTGTTGGATTTTCTAAATTGCATACAGGCCTAGCACCTCTCCTTTTGCTGCTTTATTTTGAAAGGTGTTGCTGGACTTTTGGATAAAATATATATATATTTAGGGGGGGTTCTTTGGACCCCTTTAACTCCTGATCGGTGGCAGCTAGGGGGTCCTGTCTGATATTGCTGGAAAGGCCAGAGCATGGCCTTTCCAACAATATCAAACATGACCATGTTAAAAGTATAACAAGAGTTTAAGAAATTTCAAAATAAAAAAAATGAGTTAATTAAAAAATAAAAACGTGTTTTTTTTTTTTTTAAATGCAGCACTATTGTTCATTCAGATTTCAATTATGTGAACAATGATGCTTCACTAATGAATTTTTTTTGGGGGGGGTTTAGCTAAAATTTCTCCCCCCAAAAAAACGGGTTACCCGTTCTAATTTTTTGTTAACAAGTCTACCCATATGACCGCAAAGGCTCGGATAATAAAATAAAAAGATACACACTGTGGATGATTTGAAATTTTATTGAATTCAAAATTTTTTACTTTTTTTTACATTTTTTTGTAATAGCATTTTGGCAGGGCATGACATATACATATAATAATGATATATTATTAATCTGCCAAGTCTGCCTTAAAGAACAATATATAATTTGTCTGGGAGGTATAATTCCCCTTAAGGACCAAGGACGTACTATGTATGTCATGGTCCTTTAACCCTCCTCCCCCCCCTCCTTCCCTATACTCCCCTCTGGCAAGAGTCCCATGTTGGTCTGGCTTCCTTGAAGCCGGTCCAATGGTTTCATGGTCCCCGGCCGTCACTCTGACGTCCTCGGCAGGTGCGATGTCAGGTTCAGGTGCCTCTGCAGGGGAGAACTTGAAAGGGGAGGGTTGGTCCTTTTGGACCCCTCTCATTCCTGAACGGCTGCAAATTAAAAGAAAAGGGAGGCACCACTGGAAAGGACAGAGTCTGCTCTTTCCAGCGGTGCCTCTCTAACCATTCGGTGGTTTAATTCGGCAGATTTATTCAGGTGAATCCCATAGGCTTCAATGTTAAAAATATTCCCGTTTTAATTCAATATCTAATAAACCGTTCATTATAGAATTCTGCAGTAAAAAGTCTCTATATATAGATTTTTGTTTAAGCATTTTTTTTATTTTTACTTTTTTCTGTAACAGCCCTTTTTTTTATCATTCATTGGACCTCATATGTAAATTTCAGACATTTTCGCTCAGTAGTTTCTTTGCAAACAGCGTTTCACTTTTCAAACATTCAAGCAAACTGTTTTTCTAATTTATTCACTGCATTCGTCTGCGGAGTCGGCTTTTTCCGGCCGCTGCGCTGCGCGTGATCAGCTCCTGCTTGGGTTTTTTCTGGCGTTTTAATCCAGATGTTTTTGGGGGTTTTCGGTGTGCATTCGCCGGGTTTTGCGGTTAGTTTTCGTCGTGTTTGCGGCGGCCTTTCCCTGCAATTCGGGGACCCTGTGGTGCTTGCTGAATATACCGCAGGGTTGCCGAAAATGGGATCGCCAAATTGTACCGAATTGAAGAGATTATCTTTGAATTACCCTGTAACTCTGCTCCCCATTACCTGTCCTCACTATTCACCAAAGGTCAAACCGTGACCTACTCCTAGCTTCTCCCCGTATCACCTCTTCCCATGATAGACTGCAGGATTTCTCATGCACAGCCCCCATTCTCTGGCACACTCTCCCTCGTACGTTCCCCTAAAGACAATCCTATTTAGGGAAGCCTACCACCTGACTCACTAATACACCTCACTGCCCCAACCAGTCCATCACTCTCACTTTGCGGTCCTCTCCTCCTGTTTCCACCCCCAACCCTTCTAAATTGTGAGATCCCACAGGAATAGGGCCTTAGTTTCCTCCTGTCAGAATATTGTTCAATGTATTGTAACCCTGTCTATACTGTGCCTATTGTCCAGCGCTGCAGAATATGCTGCCGCTTTATAAATAAAGAAGAAGAATAATAAACAGCACAGAAATGTAAAACTGGCAGTGGGTACTTTCAGACAGACAATGGTAAAATTGCCTGGTCACTATGGGGTTAATAATTAAATATTAATAAATTGTAAAGCGCTATAGAATTTGTTGGCGCTTTACAAGTGACGGTAACTGGGTGTGCATGAAACCCAGCAGGAGTAAGACTTTTAAAATAAAAATGTTAGACAGCGTGTGTGGTGCAATGGCGAGCCCACCAGGCGGAGACACGGGAGGCCAGACAGGATAAAAAGCAAATAATATGTTTAATGAGAACACACAAGGGCAAGATAGGTTAGAAACGAAGACAGAGCAGGAAGGAACTGACTGAGACAGAGCATTATAAAGGAAATACTGGGCTATGGAGAATAGAAGAAAACAAGGGAAAAAAGGACAGGTAATAACAAGACAAAGTAATATTAATTATACAGGAAAGACAGAACAAAAGGCAAGACAGTGCGAAACAGTAATATGGAAAACAAAAAGGGACTTGGCAGCAGGCAATGACGTGGTAAATGTCCATATGCAAGAGGTCGTGGCAGGCAGCTGGCAGAGTGGTGAAGTTAGTCCATAGCAGGGGTTCGGTACACGGTGTATCAATAATGGAAAGTCCAGAGAGTTGTCGTAAATGGAGAGCCAGGGGGTCGGTACACGGTATATCAATCAACAGGAACTTACAGGAGGGTGTGCGGTGATATATCCAGGAACAGCAGGGCAAAGCAACAGAAGGAACCAGGATTGAGGCAAATAGAAGACTGGATAGAGATGTTGGGTACAGGAACAGGTAATCTGGTTTGTAGTAAAGCACACAGCCAAATGACTTCAGTCAGGGACTCCAATGCAGAACCACAAATTCTGGGTCTCTCTGCTACTTAAGGAGGTTTGATTAACCCTTCACTGCTGAGCCATTTCACGTTTAAAAAAAAAAAAAAAAAATTCTTTTTTTTATTATTTTTTTTCTTTACATTAAACATGGTTATGATTGTTATCATTGGAAAGGCCATGCTCTGGCCTTTCTAATGATACCAAACATGACCCTGCTAGCTGAAAACAGGAGATATTGGGGTTCAAACAAATATTTTGGGATAATTTAGTTTTCGTATTACTCAAGAGATACGAAACTGCTCAGTCCAAAAAATGAAACAAAAGGAAAATGCATTACATTTTAGTTTCAGTCCTTTTTTGTAATATTACATTGATGAGTTAAGACCAGCAATGAAGAGCGCAACATCGCAAAGCTACAGAAAAAGTATGTATGTGTAATCCTTCCCGACCCCTACCCGAAAATCTGACCGTGATAGAGCTCCAGAATACTCACTCACAGCGCAGACAGCCAGCACAGGAGAGGAAACCTTTACACCAAACGCTATGTTGGCTTCCTCAGTCCCAAGATTTATATTTTGGGACTGAGGAAGCCAACATAGCATTTGGCGAAACGCGAATCCCTTAATGGGAGGATTTGACCCAGAAGGCCCGCATTATATTTTATGTGTTTGTTTTTAAATACAATAAATTTAATATTTTATGCATCTTGGGCCAGATTGTGCTTTACCCAGGCTGTAGATATCCAAGGAATCTAGCGTACCCCCTGTCCTGAGCAGAGGAAGTCAGCGTGGAAGTCCAGGATTTTGCACCAACCGAGTGAACCACCAAAAAATAGAAGTATATCCATATCCTTCTCAATTGCCAAGCACGTTATTTGTTGTGCACTCTTGTGGATGTATTACCCATATAAGAAAGAGAGATTTGTGCAAAAGTTATACTGTAACAGCTTTGCCTGACACATTGTGCTGAGAGTGAGCGATACTGTAACAAGCAGTCGATCTCAGCCCTCTGAGGAGCCACCACTACAATAGTAACTGTATCCGCTGGTTTTCGGATGAATGAAATTAGTTTTCATACTAAAGAACTGAAAACAAATTTCTTTAGCAACTAAATAAATTGCGTTTTAGGACTAATCAATTAGTTCAAAACAAAATTTTGTGCTGTGCACATGTCTATCCTACAACATGACTAATTTGGAGGGAACCGTTTTTGTGAAATGAAAATAAGGCGCTTCGTAGACCATAGCCCTGTCATGTGAAGTGTCTAAAGTGTATAATTTATTCCAAGGGAGTATATATGTTGGGAGATATAAGAAATGTAATGAATACCATGTGAGTATAATGGTGACATGGGAGGTCCAGGAGCCGATCTTTACACTTCTACAGTGCCACCCTGAAATCTGAGGGCAAGGAGAATTGTATTGCATGGGGTACACAGAGGCCATATGCTTTTCACTTGGAGTGAATTGTCCAATTATCCAATTGTACTGGTTGGCCGTGTTTCTGCCAGAAGCCTCCCTGGGACACATTCCCCAGTTTTATTTATTTATTTATTTTTTTGAGAAAGGATTTTACCAGGAAGGATACATTGAGATTTCTCTCGTTTTCAAGTATGTCCTGGGTGGCGAGTATGTACCGTTAGACTCCCCAGTTCTAGCTGTGTGTAAGCAACATAGAGTATCTGTTTTTTTTATCCTGTTTATTTTCTGTTTGTGGGTGTAAATATTCTTGAACTGTGTCTTTTTATCCTATATATATATGCACTGTGACTAATTTTTGTGTCATAATAATTATTCCTTTATTAAAAGGCTATGAATGTCTAAAAAAAAAAAAAAAAAAAAAAAAAAAAAATTTAAATTGACATTTAAACACTTATTGCTTTAAACTCTGTTATTTCATCTTCTCCAGGGACGCCCCTCAGCTAGGGGTGTTTCTTCAGCTCCTACTTCCTGAATATTCCCCACCTCCTCCCACCCACTATTGCACCCATCAAAGCTTCACATGAAATACATTTCTTGCTCCATCTTGCCCACAGCCCCCATACACAGCACTCCTTCACATACTCCGCTATTACCCTCACCTAGTGTGTCACACCTCTTCTCTTAGATTGTAAACTCTTTGGCAGGGTCCTCCTACTGTTCTGTGTGTTTAACTTGCATGGACATTTGTTATTCTGCCTCTCTTATTCGTATCCCCATCCTATTCTGCTCCCATTGCACAGCGCTACAGAACTTGCTAGCGCTTTATAAATACCTGTAACTGTATGAACGAACACAAGCTGTGCAGCTCAGGACCTCTGACTGGGGAAACAGAGGAACTGAATATCAGCGGCGTCACTAGGGTTGGTGTCACCCGGTGCGGTAACTTATGGTGTCACCCCCCCCCCGAGTTTTACGGATTTTTTTTAACTACTCTTACTCCTAAATCAGTATTCCCATATAACACTGAATGCTCATACACACAGTGCACATTACTGTGAGGTTTATTGCTGTGGAGCTCTCTCATATGCTCACACAAATTTTTGCAAACTGCCAGCAAGTACGGTGCCTGTTCGAAGGCAGTGAAAGCACACATGGATATATATATATTGCCCCCAGCAGCTCTGGATATATTGCCCCCCAGCAGCTCACCCATGGATATATATTGCCCCCAGCTCACATATGGATATATTGCCCCAGTTCACAGTTATCTATTGCCCCCAGCAGCTCACCCATGGATATATATTGCCCCAGCTCACATATCTATATTGCGCCTCAGCTCACATATGGATATTTTGCCCCAGACCAGCTCACAAATGGATATATTGCCCCAGACCAGCTCACACATGGATATTGCCCCAGCTCTCATGGATATGCCCCCAGCACACATGGATACTGCCCCCAGCACACATGGATATGCCCCAGGAGCTCTCATGGATATGCCCCAGGAGCTCTCATGGATATGCCCCAGGAGCTCTCATGGATATGCCCCAGCAGCTCTCATGGATAAGCCCCAGCTCCTCTTATGGATAAGCCCCAGCTCCTCTTATGGATAAGCCCCAGCTCCTCTTATGGATAAGCCCCAGCTCCTCTTATGGATAAGCCCCAGCTCCTCTCATGGATATACTGCCCCAGCTCCTCTCATGGATTTTGCCCCAGCTCCTCTCATGGATTTTGCCCCAGCTCATGGATATGCCCCAGCTCATGGATAATGCCGCAGCTCATGGATTTGCCCCAGCTCATGGATAATGCCCCAGCTCATGGATATTGCCCCAGCTCATGGATACTGCCCCAGCTCATGGATAATGCCCCAGCTCATGGATATGCCCCAGCTCATGGATAATGCCCCAGTTCATGGATAATGCCCCAGCTCATGGATACTGCCCCAGCTCATGGATAATGCCCCAGTTCATGGATAATGCCCCAGCTCATGGATACTGCCCCCAGCTCATGGATACTTCCCCCAGCTCATGGATACTTCCCCCAGCTCATGGATACTTCCCCCAGCTCATGGATACTGCCCCAGCTCATGGATATGCTGCAGCTCATGGATTTGCCCCAGCTCATGGATAATGCCCCAGCTCATGGATATTGCCCCAGCTCCTCTAATGGATTTTGCCCCAGCTCATGGATAATGCCGCAGCTCATGGATTTGCCCCAGCTCATGGATAATGCCCCAGCTCATGGATATTGCCCCAGCTCATGGATACTGCCCCAGCTCCTGGATAATGCCCCAGTTCATGGATAATGCCCCAGCTCATGGATAGTGTCCCAGCTCATGGATAATGCCCCAGCTTATGGATATGCCCCAGCTCCTGGATACTGCAACAGCTCATGGATATGCCCCAGCTCATGGATATTGCCCCTGCTCATGGATACTGCCCAGCTCATGGATACTGCCCCAGCTTATGGATATGCCCCAGCTCCTGGATACTGCAACAGCTCATGGATATGCCCCAGCTCATGGATATTGCCCCTGCTCATGGATATTGCCCAGCTCATGGATACTGCCCCAGCACATGGATACTGCCCCAGCTCATGGATTTGCCCCAGCTCATGGATACTGCCCCCAGCTCATGGATACTGCCCCCAGCTCATGGATACTGCCCCAGCGCATGGATAATGCCCCAGCTCATGGATAATGTCACCAGCTCAAGGATAATGCCCGCAGCTCACCTCCTGCGCCACGTGTTCTGCTCCCTCTGAGCGTCCGGCGACATGGAGCTTGGGCGCTCACCTGGGGGAGCCATGTGACCAGCCGCGATCTCACGAGAACTCGGCTGGTGACGTGTTTCCTCCAGGCGAGCGCCGAAGCTGCATAGCTTCGGATGCTTGCAGGGAGCGATCACGCGGCGCAGGGTGAGACACCTGCCTTATGGTGACGGTGTCACCCTAAGGGCGGGTGTCACCTAGTGCGGGCTGCACCTCCGCCCCCACGTAGCAACGCCCCTGCTGAATATTAGCATCTCTGCAACTGTGAAAGCAAAACACACTCACTGACTTGCTCCCACCCTCACCCGCTGACTCCCTCACACACTCACCCACTGACATGCTCAATTGCGCTCTTTCATGGTTTACATAATCACTGTCTCACTCAAAGTCCCTCACACAGTCACTCTCACACTCTTTCTTGTGCTGTCTCTTGTGCATTCTCTCTCTCTCACTGCACCTTTCTTGGTGGCCCTCTGCATTATCTTGCTGTCTTTCTCTCTTTACCGTTTCTTGCTGTGTCTCTGTGCTTTTCTTTCCTGTATCTCTCTGCTGTCTCTTTTTCTCCCTGTGTGTATGGATTTCTTTCCTTCCCTGTCTCTGCAGTAGCTGGTGGTGAAAGTCCAGTCCTGCCTCCCCTCAGCTCACAGTGCAGGAGGGAGGAGGAGCAACTCAGACACACATGCTCAGTGCGTCTTTTATGTATACCTAGGTATATACACTGGTTAGCTCAAAGTGCCGCCTGAGGTGGGTGTGCAAAACACCAAGAAAGAAAAGCAGGTAAATATGAAAAAATATTATATTTACTTGTTTTTTATGTCTGCTGAATGACACTACTGACCCGTTCAAAAGGCAAAGCATGTTTTTAAAAGCACACAAGCAAAGCATGTCCCTTAAAAGACTTCTAGTCTACTCTCTGGTGATGTCCTTTGAATACATCCCACACAATAAAATTATAGGAGTCAGCTGCCTGACCCATAGAGCCCATTCTATGGCCAAAGCCACACAGTGAGGAGCAAGTGATGAAAATATACCGTGGGGTGCAGTTTACAACACAAACAATCTCACAAAGGATGCGCCCAGTGACACATACAGAGTAAAATATTTTCATAACAAGAGAAAAACAAAGTCCATGTAAGATATCAGCAACATAAAATAAACACAATAAGGACATTTCCTTTTTTGTGGTAGTGGCCCGTTTACCCCATAAAGGCCAATAACCTACCAGGTACGTCCTACAAAAGCAGTCGCTAAGCGATGATGGATGTATCTGGTACGTCATTGCTTTAGGGGGTTCTCCCTCCCGATATTCACCTCTCTGGCCGGGGTCCCGCAGTGGTCTGACTTCCTTGAAGTCAGACCACCGCTTTTATGGCCCCGGTCACACACTGACTGAGTAGGGATGAGGGGTTCGGGGTTCGACCCGAACTTAGCCTGTTCGAGCAGATCGCGAACCCCGAACATTTCCGGGTGTTCGCTGCATGTTCGACCACAATGGACCACAATGCATATTCCCACTGCCTGAAGCTCGTAATTGGCTACAGCCTTGCACCTGACCACAGGTCTGGTGCAAGACTGGTTGAACACTGTGCCAATCACAGAGTCCTGATTGGGCAAATTTTGGCCAATCATGGGCTCAAAGAGCTAAGTCCCGCAGCACACTATATAAGGTTTCAACGCGCCGATTCTGCACGCATTTCAGAGGAGATCTCAAAGAAGATAGTTGTGTGTGTTGTTACTGCCGGTCTGACATGCTACTGGGGGGTCTGGGGGGGTCTCATTTCGACCAAATATCAGGGAATTTAGGTGATGTGTGTCTTGTCACTGTGCCAGCAAGTTTTTTGGGGGTTTACAACTTTATTTAAAACATTTGTGAATTGAGGTGATTTTCTGGGTCTTGTCACTGTGCCAGCAAATCTTTTTGGGGCTCACTAATTTCTTTAAAACACTTGGGAATTAAGGTGATCTGTGTCTCGTCATACAAAAAGTACCACGCTGTATTTTGGGGCTCACTAATTTATTTAAAACATTTGTGAATTAAGGTGATCTATCAGTGTGTCTCACTGAGTTATACCAGAGTTATTTAAATCTTTATACCAGAGTTGAATCAGAGTTCTGTATATATTAATCTATATATCACTCACCATGTCTGAAAGAACAAAAAGGACAGGCAGACGCTCCCAGCCACAGATAAGAGGGCAAGCAGCCCCTGTGTCGGGAGGCTGTGTCTCTGGTCATGGTGGACGTGGTGCATCCTCTGCAGGGGCACGTTTGTCCTTTCTAACTGGTGCTGGCCGTCTTAAGCAGCAGCAACATACAGAGGACTTGGTGGATTGGCTAACCAGGCCATCCTCATCCTCCGAGTCCTCTGCCAGCCAGGCTTCTAGTGCTTTACAGTCCACCTCAGCTGCCAAAGCATCTAATGCAGCCTCCATGTCCACAGCTACTCCTGCCGTAGCCTCGCTATCACACACGGAGGAGTCAGCTAAATTGTTTGACTACAATGAGAGTGACATGCTGCTTGAGGATGCGCAGCAAGTACAGTGCTCCGATTCAATCAACCTAGAGGAAGGGGGTGCCAGTGATGACACACAAATAACTGGCACTCATGTTGCCCCAGCAGCTGCAGCATACTGCCAAGTTGGCTCCAGTGACGAGGAGATAGGGGTGAAGATGACATTGATGATGATGAGGTCACTGACTCCACCTGGGTGCCAGATTGAACTGAGGAATCAAGTGAGGAGGAGGCACAGCAAACACGAGGCACAACATCCTCTGTGACCAACCGTAGCACTAGCCAGTCCAAGGTATCACATGTCAGAGCTGCTCCGGTGCAGAGCGCTGTTGTCTCAAAGAACACATGCAGGAACTCTGCTGTCTGGGAGTTCTTTAAGAAATGTGCAGCAGACCCCACCGTTGCTATTTGTAATCTATGTCAGAGGAGGCTGAAGCGTGGGATAAACACCGGACGCTTGGGTACCACGTGCTTGAGGCAACATAGGAACAAGTGTCACACATCCCGTTGGGGCAAAACTTTGCGTAGGTCCTCCTCCTCCTCATCTGTCTCTACCCACACTGTATGTCCTGCCATGCAATTGCCTACAACCTCCACCGACAGGGATGATGCTACAGTAATGACATCATCCCAGTAGCTGAAGATTTACGCAGTCAGATTACGTTGCCGCAGCTGCTGCTGCAGCGAAAGAAAAAATATAGTCCCAACCATCCCCAAGCACAGCGTCTAAATGCCAGCTTAGCAAAATTACTCGCATTGCAGCTGCTGCCTTTCCAGCTGGTGGACTCTGCTCCCTTCCGTGAATTTGCTGAATGCACTGTACCACAGTGGCAGGTTCCAAAACACCATTACTTTTCACGCAAGGCCATTCCAGCACTATACCAGCACGTGGAAGACCATGTTATCCAGTTATTGGGAAAGGCAGTCAGCAGCAAGGTGCATGTCACTTTAGACACGTGGTGCAGCAAGCATGGACAGGGTCGTTACATTTCCTTCACGGCACACTGGGTAACTCTGATTGCAGCTGGGAGGGATCCAAGACGGGGCTCTGTGCTGGAGCTTGTTCATCCACCACGCCTCCAGAAAGCTGCTTGTATGAGGTCTGTCTGCTCCACCACCACCACCTCTCCCTCTTCCTCCTCCTCCTCCTCCTCCTTCTCGGTCTCTGGCGAAGTGGCAGTTAAACCCACGCCTGACAGGGTCTACGCAATGGCTCAAGCAAAAAGATGCCATACTGTGCTTGAGCTGGTTTGTTTAGGGGACAGGAGCCACACCGGGTCAGAAATTTTGTCAGCTCTGCAGGGGCAGGTGCAGAGATGGTTTACACCACGCCAGCTTGAGCTGGGAATGATCGTCTGCGATCATGGCAGCAACCTAAATTGACGCATGTACCATGCCTAGCACACGTCCTAAATCTGGTGGTACAGTGTTTCCTAACCAAGTACCCAGGGCTGCCAGAGCTTCTCATCCAGGCCAGAAAAGTCTGCAGCCACTTCAGACGGTCATTCCCAGCAAGTGTTTGCCTGGCAGAAATTCAAAGAGAATTCCACCTTCCCACAAACCGTCTGATCTGTGACATGCCCACCAGGTGGAACTCGACATTAGCAATGCTGCAGCGTCTGCACAAGCAGCAGAGGGCCATCAACGAGTACCTGTGTGAGTATGGCACAAGGACAGGTTCAGGTCAACTTGTTTCCCCCCCCCCGCAGTGACTGATGATCAAGGATGCATGCACTGTACTGTCACCATTTGAGGAGGCAACGAAGATGGTGAGCAGGGACAGTGCATGCATCAGTGACACAATTCCTTTAGTGTTCCTGCTGGAGCACACTCTGCAGGGAATTATAGATGTGGCTCTAGAGGCAGAGCAGCGGGAGGAAGAGGAGGCCTTCCCTAGCTCTCAAGGCCCCAGTCTTTCCGCAGACAGCATTCCAGCGGGTCCTACTCAGATCAGACAGGAGGAGGAGGAGGACTATTTAAGTAGTGGGGGCATTGAAGGTGGGGATGCCTCAAGGGAGGGTTTTGTGTGCCCAGAAACAGAAGGGCTTGTGCGTGGCTGGGAGGAGGAAGTGCACGATACGGTCATCCTCATTGACCAGGAAGACTCGGCAGCAAATGCCACCTCCAACCTACGCTGCATGGGCTCCCTAATGATGCAAAGCCTGCTAAAGGACCCCAGGATTCGTGCTATCAAGGAGAGGGATCATTACTGGTTGGCAACCCTTCTTGATCCACGATACAAGGGGAAAGTTGCAGAGCTCATCCTGCCTGCACAGAGGGAGCACAGGATGACAAAACTTGAGGACACTCTAAAGCAAAACTTGTGTAACACCTTTCCAGGCACTGTTAGATTACCAAGTGCTGACACACGTGCTTCTGAGGCTGCAGGTGATCAGGGGAATAGCGGGGAAAGGCCAGGGCCGCTTGACTGATGCATTTTTAAATTTTTTTAGTCCTCGACGCCCAGGGACGTCAAATGTAGGCACCCATTGCCAGCGTCTTCACCATATGGCGCAGGACTACCTAGGGGCAAGGGCAGACCTGGATACCTTTCCAGCAGATGATCCACTGGCTTACTGGGTGTTGAGATTGGATCACTGGCCAGAACTTAGCCAATATGCTATGCAGCTACTAGGTTGCCCTGCATCTAGCGTGCTTTCCGAAAGGACGTTCAGTGCCGCTGGAGGTTTTGTCACAGACAAAAGAGTGCGTCTGTCCACCGACTCTGTAGACCGGCTGACATTTATAAAAATGAATCAGTCCTGGATCAGCAGCTATCAATCCCCTGATGCCGAAGTAACGGAATAGATCGGGTATGTCTTCTGCATGCACAAAACCTCCAGCACTGAACTCTTCCGCAATACCACAAAAGGGTTACGGTGTGAATGCACTTGCTGCCATGAAAGGCACAATATTTGGCTGCACTGACGCCTGTGCCAGATATATATCATTTTGAACAGCAGGGTCCAACCCTGCACTCTTCCACAATACTACAGAGGGGTTACTGTATGATGATACTTGCTGCCCTGGCACTAAAGGCACAATATCTGGGTGCACTGACGCCCATTACCACCAGATCAAAAACTTTTTAATATAGGACCGCATGGTCCACCCCTGCACTCTTCCACAATACCACAGAGGGGTTACTGTATGATAGTACTTGCATGCCTGGCACTAAAGGCACAATATCTGGGTGCACTGCCATTGACGCCTGTATCAGATTCATATCCTCAGAGGGGTTACGGTGTGACGGCACTGTTGCCGACGCTAAAAGCCCAATTTTAAAGCACCTATTGTTACTTTCATCCAAAGCCTGCATAAGTTTCACAATAATTTAGCAAAAAAAACACTAAACTTTTTCTGCGTGTCCTAAAATGTCTTTTCATACAGGCTGCCGCCCCAAGCAGTTGTTTATGGATAGATTAAAGGAAAAGCATTTACCGTCATATGAAACGTCATTTTTTTGTTTTTAAGTGTTTCTATACAACCTAGAAATCCGCCACTTCACGGGCAGGTTATGGGGACCTCCTAGGCACGATATTTGAAGGAATTTTTGGTTTTTATTTTTAACCCTTATTTCATGGAAAACTCCGTCCCTTTAAAAACGTTTTTTTAAAAAAAATTTGTCCTTGTTTCCTGTCCCCCAGGGCACTACCCGGACCCCCATACACCTTTTATGGCAAATATGTAGCATATATGCCCTCTTGGAGGGCACTCTAAAAAAACGAATTTTCAGCCCCATTGACTTGCATGGGGGTTCGGGTTCGGTCCCGAACAAATGGGAAGTTCGGGTTCGGGCTCGAACCGAACTCGGGGGGTGTTCGGCTCATCCCTACTGCTGAGGTGCCAGTCCACAATTCGGTGCAGGATCATGGACTTCTCCCAGAGGGGGCTGACATCTTGGATGTCAGCCAAGCCTCCCACTGACGGTGTATTAATCCCTAGCTGCCCAGTGGTGGAGATAGACAATTGGCGGCAGCTAGAGGGTCATGTTTGACATCACTAGAAAAGCCCTAGCATCGCCTTAGCAATTTTGAACAAATGGCCATGATGGAGGTAGAGAAGATTCCCACTAATAGAAAAAGAGGTAGTTTAACGAAGAAAGAAGGAAAGGCAATTAGAGAATGGTAAAGTCTAGCCTTTCCAATGACACCCAACATGACCTTTTTCAGTGCACAATTTAAATAAAAACTTAACTTTTTTTATTTTTGCAAGGTTGAAATGGCTCCGCATTGAAAAGGTTAATGGCCAGGCTATATATCACATTGTGTATTACTTTCGATTTTTCTTTGGTTTAGTTGTACATTAAGGGTTAATGGGTAGGCTTCATCCCTCACAGTATATACATTTCATGTTTTCCCTTGAGTAATGGCATTTTAGCGGTTAATGTAGGGTGACCATATTGGCCATGTTTAAAGGGACACATAATTTATTCATGCTGCGGGTATTAATATTATTATTTATTAAGCGTCAACACATTCCGCAGCGCTGTACAAGGTGCAATGGGTAAAGACAGGACAATTCTACAATACATACAGGAGATGGGGCAGGTCAGTATTCCTGCCAGCAGATACAGGAGGATATAAGGACCCTATTCCCTTGGGAATGTACAATCTAGATGGGTGAGGGGATTAGAAACAGGAGGGGGGACTGCAGTGATGAGTTAATGCAGGGAGAGGTGAGGACTGTTTTTGGGTCGGTCGGATGTCTTGTTAGGGAGTCGGGTGGTAGGCTTCCCTAAACAGAAGGGTCTTTAGGGAGCATATAAATGAAGCCAGATTTGGGGACAGTCTGATATTGCGAGGAATCGCGTTCCATAGGGTCGGCGCCGCATGAGGGAAGTCATGCAGTTTGGCATGTGAAGAGGTAATGATGGGGGATGCCAGCCGCAGATCATTGTTGGATCATAGGGGATGGGCTGGGGTGTATTTGGTGATTAGTGAGGACAGGTAGTGAGGGGCGGCGTTAGTGAGGGTTTTGTAGGTCAGGGTGAGTAGTTTGAATTTGATTCTGCTGTGAATGGGGAGCCAGTGTAGGGATTCACAGAGAGGAGTGGCAGAGACAGAGCGTCGGGTGAGATGGATAATCCGGGCTGATGTGTTTAGGATGGACTGCAGGGGGGAAAGGCAGGAGATAGGAAGGCCAATCAGGAAGTTGTTGCAGTAGTCCAGGCGGGAGATAACAGGAGGGTGGATAAGTTGCTTGGTGGTGTTAGCAGTCAGAAATGGATGAATTTTGGCAATGTTACGGAGGTGATTGCGGCAAGATGATGAGAGTGATTGGATGTAGGGGCTGAAGGAAAGACTGGAGTCAAGAGTCACTCCGAGGCAACGGACTTGTGCAGAAGGAAGGATAGTGATACCGTCAACAATTATGGAGAAGTCAGAAATTGGAGTAGAGTTAGAGGGGGGAATTAGAAGGAGCTCGGTCTTGGACATGTTGATCTTCAGGTAGCGAGTGGCCATCCAGGCAGAGATCCCAGACCAGGGCAGCCATCTGAAATGATGGGGCCCCTTACTAAACCTCACAATGGGGCCCCCGGCACTCAACGTCTAACAGCTTTTCTCCCCCTTCAAAAAAAAGGACATAACAGAGCACCACAGCAATAAAACTCCCAGTAATGTGCAGTGTGTGTGAGTGTATCACAGAATCCACAGCAATAAAACTCACAGTAACGGGCTGTATATGATGGCCTTTGGGTCTGGGCCTGGTCCCGGGGTCTGGGCCTTGGGGTCTGGTCTGGGCTCTGGGCCTTGGGGTCTGGTCCCTGGGTTCTGGGCCCTGACTCTGACCTGGGGTCTGGTCCCTGGGTCTGGGCCTTGGGGTCTGGTCCCTGGGTCTGGGCCTTGGGGTCTGGGCCCTGGGTGTTGGGGTCTGGGCCCTGGGTCTGGGCCTTGGGGTCTGGGCCTTGGGGTCTGGGCCTTGGGGTATGGGCCTTGGGGTATGGGCCTTGGGGTATGGGCCCTGGGTCTGGCCTATAGGTCTGGGCCTTGGGGTCTGGGCCCTGGGGTCTGGGCCTTTGGTCTGGGCCTTTGGTCTGGGCCTTGGGGTCTGGGCCTTGGGGTCTGGGCCCTGGGTTTGGGCCTTGGGGTCTGGCTGTGGGGTCTGGGATCTGGGCCCTAGGTCTGGGCCTTGGGGACTGGGCCCTGGGTCTGGGCCTTGGGGTCTGGGCCCTGGGTCTGGGTCTTGGGGTCTGGGCCCTGGGGTCTGGGCCCTGGGTCTGGGTCTTGGGGTCTGGGCCCTGGGGTCTGGGCCCTGGGTCTGGGCCTTGGGGTCTGGGGTCTGGGCCCTGGGTCTGGGCCTTGGGGTCTGGGCCCTGTGGGTCTGGGCCTTGGGGACTGGGCCTTGGGGTCTGGGCCCTGGGCCTTGGCCCTGGGTCTTGGGGTCTGGGCTCTAGCTCTGGGTCTTGGGGTCTGGGCCTTAGGGTCTTGGCCTTGGGGTCTGGGCTTTGGGGTCTGGGCCCTGGGTCTGGGCCATGGGGTCTGGGCCTTGGTTCTGGGCCTTGGGGTCTGGGCCTTGGGTCTGGGCCTGGGTCTGGGCCCTGGGGTCTGGGCCCTGGGTCTGGGCCTTGGCCCTGGGTCTGGGCCTTGGGGTCTGGGCCTTGGGGTTTGGGCCCTGGGTCTGGGCCTTGGGGCCTGGGCCCTAGGTCTGGGCCTTGGGGACTGGGCCTTGGCCCTGGGTCTGGGCCTTGGGGTCTGAGCCTTGGGTGTGGGCCCTAGGTCTGGGCCTTGGGGTCTGGGCCCTGGGTCTGGGCCTTGGGGTCTGGGCCCTGGGTCTGGGCCTTGGGGTCTGGGTCTTGGGGTCTGGGCCCTGGGTCGGAGCCTTGGCCTTGGGGTCTGGGCCCTGGGCCTTGGGGTCTGGGCCTTGGGTCTGGGCCCTGGATCTGGGCCTTGGGGTCTGGGCCCTGGGCCTTGGGTCTGGGTCCTGGATCTGGGCCTTGGGGTCTGGTACTTGGGGTCTGGACCCTAGGTCTGGGCCTTGGGGACTGGACCCTGGGGTCTGGGCCTTGGGGTCTGGGCCTTGGGGACTGGGTCCTGGGTCTGGGCCCTGGGGTCTGGGCCTTGGCCCTGGGGTCTGGGCCCTGGGTCTGGGCCTTGGGAACTAGGCCCTGGGTCTGGACCTTGGGGTCTGGGCCCTGGGGTCTAGGCCTTGGGGTCTGGGCCCTGGGGTCTAGGCCCTGGGGTCTGGGCCCTGGGGTCTAGGCCCTGGGTCTGGGCCTTGGGGTCTGGGCCCTAGGTCTGGGTCTGGGCCTTGGGGTCTGGGCCCTGGGTCTGGGCTGGGCCTTGGCTCACCACTCTGCTGTCTTCCTTCCTTCAGCTCTTCTTTTCTTCTGTCGTCTTCTCTTCTTTTCTTCTGTCTTCTTCCCGGGCCCTCCAGCTCAGGCGCGCAGCTTCACTGAGTGGAGGGGGCGGAGCCAAAGCAATGTGCTTGGGAGGCCCCCACACGCTGCTTGGCCCCGCCCAGCCAGCCAGCCAGTGAAGCTGCCAGGAGCCGGAGGAGACCAAGTGTCTCCTCCGGCTCCTGCAGCAGCAGAGAAGAGACACAGCTCCGGATTTGGACTCATAGAGTCCGATACCGGAGCTGTAAAAGGGCGTAAGGGCCCCTTACGGCAGCATGGGGCGTAATGCCCTGATGGCGGCCCTGTCCCAGACAGACAATCACTGACCTGAGAGAGAACGGAAGGGGAGAGATCGTGAGTGGATAGGTAGATCTGAGTGTCAACAGCGTATAGGTGATACTTGAAGCCATAGCTGGTGACGAGTTTACCCAGTGAGGAGGTATAGATGGAGAAGAGCAGAGGATCTAGGACTGAGCCTTGAGGTACATCGACTGACAGAGGCATTGAAGAGGAGGAATTGCCAGCAAGGGACACTGAGAAGGATCTATTGGAGAGGTACAATTTTAGCCAGGAGAGGGTGGTATCACAGAGACCAAGAGAGAAGAGGGTCTCTATCAAAGGCAGCTGAGAGGTCAAGTAGGATCAGCATGGAGTAGTGGCCATTGCATTTAGTAGAGAGGGGGCCATTGGTAACCTTTGTGAGAGCAGTTTCTGTTGAATGTTGGATGCGAAAGCCAGGTAAGAAATCAGAAAGGAATCCCAGAGGACCTGCCTTGAATTCCTTCCTACAGCATATGAATTATACATGTTGCATGACAGCACTTTTCCTGTGCTCCCCCCAGCAAGAAATAGCAATATGTGGGGGGGCGTGGCCGGCTGCAGAGGTGAGCGGACGTGCTTTGGAGGAGCTCCGCTTTCTCCTGTATCTTTAGCGGGTTTCCTGGCCTTTACACACGCCATACCTAGTTTCTGACTGCCCCTCTGCGGTGGGTCATAGGGAGGATTGTTTCGGGACCCTGTTTGCCCCCTCTCCGGACCCACGACCCACGCGGCGGCTGAATCAACTACGAACGGACGCCATCTTGAAGGCCTAGTGGAAGAGATGAAGCCTACCTTTGACTCGCGGTGCTCAGTGTCGGAATGGGGAAGAAACCCAAAGCTAGTGGAGTGGAGGAGAACACCCCAGACATTCGGCTCTCATTGAGTGGCACATCAGAGTGCAGGCTGTTACAACGTCAGCCTCTGGGTCCTGGCACTATGGAGCCACGGGAGAACGGTACGCCCAACCCCCCCTCTCCCTCGCGGCAGCCTCTGGCCGAGACGGATGGTGGCGACTTGCCGGCCACCAAGAATGATATTGAAGCTCTCCTGGCAAGCCGATCTCCAGGCCCTCGAGACTAACCTTACTGCCACCCAGACCCAGGTGACGCCGTTCAAGCACATGCAATGGAGATCGAGGAGGCGCAGGCCGCAACCTCCTCACAACTGAAGGACCTTCAAGCACAGGCGGGACATCTGCAGGCAGCTGTGGTGTCGCTTGAGGCTCGTCATCGACAGCGCAACCTGAAGCTACGAGGGGTACCGGAGTCGATACTAGACGTTGCCCTGCTGGACTATGTTACCCACTTCATGTTAGCTGTTCTCTCTCACGATGCTTTTCTCCAGGATCCAGTTACTCTAGGCGACCCGGGTGCGGAAGGTGGCCTCGGCACCGGCTGATGTTCCCCGTGACGTCATGGTTCTCCGGGATGTTCGTTTGCAGATGCAGATGCTGGATGTGTCTCGTAACGTCCCCCCAGTTTCTTTTGAGTGTGCCTCCGTTGCGATCTACAGGGACCTTCCCTTTTTAGTCTTGGCTGCAAGGTGACTGTTCAAACCAGCCACTACTCTTTCACGGGCCCACGGTGTGCGTTACAAGTGGGGGCTACTCGGCTAATACCCTTTGGCGATGGCCACGTTTCAGCTACCACGGCGGAAGACGCGATCGCTCATCTCTGAGACCAGGGAATAGTCTCAGAAGCCCCATGCAGCGTGGCGAGAGAATTGATGGTGGGATCACCTACCCCTCCCAGGGAACCGGATTGAGCTGACTGTTTCCCCCCCCCCCGGTCTATACCTCCTTCCCCACTTTCTAGGTGACTTTTTTTTTGCTTTTTGCTGTTACATTGCATTCCCTCTGTGAGAGTTTTGGACTGGGCAGTGTGAGACCGTCTCCTGGTGCTGCAAGCACTCCCTGGGCCTTGAATCTCCCGGGTGCTGTGGGGCAGTCCATTTCAAAAGTTCGAATTCGAACTCGAACACGAACACGAAGCAGGAACTCAATACAAGTCAATGGGACTCAAAGTTCGATTTTTAGAGTGCCCTTCAAGAGGGCATATATGCTAGATATTTGCCATAAAAGGTGTATGGGGATCTGGGTAGTGCCCTGGGGGACAGGAAACAAGGACAAAAAGTAAAAAAAAAAAGTTTTTAAAGGGACAGTGAGTTTTCCATGAAATAAGGGTTAAAAATAAAAAAGAAAAATGCCTTCAAATATCGTGCCTAGGAGGTCCTCATAACCTGCCCGTGAAGTAGCGGATTTGTAGGATGTATAGAAACATTTAAAAACAATGTCCGTGTAGTGCCCTGGGGGACAGGAAACAAGGACAAAAAGTTAAAAAAAAATACGTTTTTAACCCCTTCACTGCTGACGACGTGTGGGACACGTCCTCCGTTACTCCCGCTGTATGCTGAGGACGTGTCCCACACGTCATCAGCTTTGCGGGACCCCCGGCGGAGATACTCACCTCTCTGTCCAGGGTCCCGCAGCATTCTGACTTCAGCTTCCTCAGACGCTGAAGTCAAGCTGCTCCCGATGTAAATGACGTCATCGCGCCATGCGCGATGACATCATTTTCAGGTGACCCCCGGCAGTGCCGGGAGATCGCCTGGAAGGGAGGGGGGGATCCGTTCGGATCCCTCTCCCTCCCGATCGGGAGGTCCCACAAAAAAAAGCCAGGCACCGCTTAAAAGGGGAGAGTCTCCCCTTTTAAGCGGTGCCTGGCTTTAACGTCTTAGGCACCGGGTCGCACTTCGGCGCCGAAGTGCGGCCTAGCTCCGGTGGGGGCCGCCATCCTGGATGGCGGCTCCACCCCCGGGTCCTCCCTCACTGCCTGACGTCCTCACACATAGCGTGATGACGTCAGATAGCCGGGGAACCCCTAGCTGCCCGGAATCCCCTGGTGGAGATAGGGGGTTCATTTGAACCCCGATATCTCCAGAACCGTGGCAGCTAGGTGGTCATGGAGGGTGTCAATCGAAAGGCCTGAGCATGGCCTTTCGAATGATACCCAACCTGACCAGGTATAAAGTGAAAAAATGGAAAAGAGAGGGGTCGGTATGGGCGCTCTTGTCTAGGTGTGGGTGCTCGTTTTGATTTGCTGCCGTCTAGGGAGTAGCACAGACTCTCGAATTGGGTGTGCATATATCAGTAGAGGAAAAAAGAAGGGGTTCCTAGTGGCGCAACAATTATGTACAACAGATCACAATGTCGTACTTATGAACCAATAGATATGTATAAATCCTTACGGTTCGTATAAATGCAGCTTCACTGGTGCAGATTCAGGGTAAAGTGCTAATGTCACAGTTGGTGTGATATTAAAGTGCAACAGTTTATGCAATATAAAGGTGCAACAATTTATGCAATATTAAAGTGCAACAATTTATGCATTATTAAAGTGCAACAGTGACAGCCTGGGTGCATAGGGAGAGCTAGCACAACACGTTGATAAATACTGAAAAAAAGAGGGGTACAGATGCCCGCGTCAGCGTTATGGTGACCGGTGCAGTCTGAGTATAGATACTTGACGTCTATTTGTAAAGATACTAAGGACAATAGACCTTCAATACACACGGGTAATCAGTGTAAGGTCATTTTGTATACTCACAAATAGACGTTAAGTATCTATACTCAGACTGCACCGGTCACCATAACGCTGACGCGGGCATCTGTACCCCCCTTTTTTTCAGTATTTATCAACGTGTTGTGCTAGCACTCCCTATGCACCCAGGCTGTCACTGTTGCACTTTAATAATGCATAAATTGTTGCACCTTTATATCACACCAACTGTGACATTAGCACTTTACCCTGAATCTGCACCAGTGAAGCTGCATTTATACGAACCGTAAGGATTTATACATATCTATTGGTTCATAAGTACGACATTGTGATCTGTTGTACATAATTGTTGCGCCACTAGGAACCCCTTCTTTTTTCCTCTACTGATATCTGCACACCCAATTAGAGAGTCTGTGCTACTCCCTAGACGGCAGCAAATCAAAACGAGCACCCACACCTAGACAAGAGCGCCCATACCGACCCCTCTCTTTTCCATATTCTCACTCGACTCTCGATAGGTATAGAGGCAGCTCTCCATTTAAGATGGATTTCAGGTCCAAATTTGGTCACTGCAATGATGGAATATTCGGTGACACAAGCATCCAATTTAGTGACCAATTAAACGACATACATACACTAAGGAAACAACTTGAGAGAGACCTGAAAAAAGAAATCAGGAACAAATGGGACGTCATCACTCTCAATAAATATGTCAAAGATAACATGGTACCCAGAGGGCTACGCTTTTCAAAAAGCCTAGCAGGCGATAACGAAGACAATATACTCCGAGAAAGATGGGAAAAAATGTTGGAGGGTTTTTCCATACACAGCATGAAAGTCATTATTGAGAGAAGGAATGAGATCCTGATAGAACTAAATGACAACATCACTAAGACCCATGAGAAACTCTTGAGAGTATCTTCAGAACAAGAGACGAACTCCTATATAGGGCGACTTGAAAAAGATCTAGACAAACTTAACGAAGATGTCAAAGAAAGAAAAAAGAAAAAATATTTAAGAGACATATCAGATTATAAGAAAGGGAATGTCTGGAGACAAGGAAATGCTGAAGATCTAGATAATCAGCACTTAGAACCAATAAAGACTCCCCTAGATTCAACACTCCCGAGGAGGAAGAGATCCTCAACAAGAAGAGATCCAAGAAAACACAGAAAAAATACGAGGACAGGAAGAAGACAAAGATCAACGCTTTGCTGGAGGAGCAGTTCCAGCAGGGCAAGCTGCTCGCTTGCATAGCATCCCGACCTGGCCAGTGCGGCAGAGCTGATGGTTATGTCCTGGAGGGTAAAGAACTGGAGTTCTACCTGAGGAAGATCAAGGCCAAAAAGGGCAAATAAACACCCGGTCGAAAAACATTCATGTAAAATAAAAATCTTTATTAAAAAAAAAAAAATGAAATATTATGAATCTGCCGAGTCTGCCGGTAAGAACGATATATAATATGTCTGGGTCGTATAATAAAATGTGGCTTCAAATCGCGTTTAAACATGATGAGCGAAAGTGGTAAAAATTAGCTCAGCACACAGAGGTGAACTGCCTCAGCAGTGAAAGGGTTAAAGGAACAGTGAGTTTTCCATAAAATAAGGGTTAAAAATAAAGACGAAAAATTCCTTCAAATATCGTGCCTAGGAGGTCCCCATAACCTGCCTGTGAAGTGACGGATTTGTAGGATGTATGAGAACATCGCCTTCACAGACCCACACATGACACCTAGCACTCCCAGTCTGCATACAATGTTTCAAATTCATGAGACCGGACTAATTAGAAGCACATGTTATTTCCAAACACGAATTAAACACCTGTTGTTTACGCCGTTTGAGAGCACAGGTCATTTAGAGCTGAGCATCTTTGCACCTAGACATTAGTTTTTAATTCAATATCTAATAAACCGTTGCTTATAATATTCTGCAGTAAAGAGTCTCTTTATTTCTAGATTTTTTAGTATTTTTTTAAGCATTTTTTATACTTTTTTCAATTTTTTTTCGAACTCGAACCGAACACGCCAAAAAGTTCGATGTTCGCGAACTTGCGAACGGCCAAAGTTCGAATCGAACTCCGGACTGATCGAACCGAACAGCTCATCCCTAAGTATAAGTAATGTATAGCTTTTATATAATTCTCCATCATGCTTCCCTGTGACACATGCAGGCTGATTCGCAGTATAAAATAGCTTGTGCAAGATTGGCCCAAGCCACAGTGCTGCCTGGAGCAACAAATAAAATGCTGCCCCCCCCAAAAAAAACACGTGGCATGTAAAAACGTATCACAGAGCTCCATAGCATTAAAACTCACAGTAATGTGCGGTGTGTATGAGCGTATCACAGCTCCACAGCAATAATACTCACAGTAATGAGTGGTGTGTATGAGCATATCACAGCTCCACAGCAATAAAACTCATGCTGATACACACTGCCCATTGCTGTGAGTTTTATTGCTATGGAGCTCTGTGATATGCTCATACATTGGTACATTGGTTAGGTACTCAATCTACAAAGAGGTGCCTTGAAGGGGAGAGTGAGCTTACGCTGCAATGGCCATTGAAACAAACTAAAACCTCATAGTGTTTTGTTGTACATGGAAATACAGTTGTGTTCAAAATTATTCAACCCCCACTGAAATTGAGTGTTTTGGCCAGTTTGACATTGATTTTGATCATTCAGTCATCTTGCTTACAATTAAATCAAAGAGGCACGTGTAGGTCAGACAAATATAACATAACATTTATAATGAAATAACCACAAATGTCTTTTCTGTGCTCACATCATTATCAGTTTTATTCAACCCCCAAGTGACATTCAATCTTAGTACTTAGTACAACATCCTTTTACAGTTATAACAGCTTTTAAACGTGAACCATAGCTTGACACAAGTGTCTTGCAGCGATCTACGGGTATCTTCGCCCATTCGTCATGGGCAAAAGCCTCCAGTTCAGTCACATTCTTAGGCTTGCGCACTGCAACTGCTTTCTTTAAGTCCCACCAGAGGTTCTCAATCGGATTTAAGTCAGGTGACTGCGATGGCCACTCCAAAATGTTCCAGCCTTTAATCTGCAACCATGCTCTAGTGGACTTGGAGGTATGCTTGGGATCATTGTCCTGTTGTAAGGTCCAACGTCTCCCAAGCCTCAGGTTTGTGACGGACTGCATCACATTGTCATCCAATATCTCCTGGTACTGAAGAGAATTCATGGTACCTTGCACACGCTGAAGCTTCCCTGTACCTGCAGAAGCAAAACAGCCCCAAAGCATGATTGACCCCCCGCCATGCTTCACAGTAGGCAAGGTGTTCTTTTCTTCATAGGCCTTGTTCTTCCTCCTCCAAACATAGCGTTGATCCATGGGCCCAAACAGTTCTAATTTTGTTTCATCAGTCCACAGTACACTATCCCAAAACTTCTGTGGTTTGTCCACATGACTTTTGGCATACTGCAGTCGACTCTTCTTATTCTTTGGAGACAGCAAGGGGGTGCGCCTGGGAGTTCTGGCATGGAGGCCTTCATTACGCAGTGTGCGCCGTATTGTCTGAGCTGAAACTTCAGTACCCACATCTGACAAATCTTTTCTCAGTTCCTCAGCAGTCACACGGGGACTTTTCTCCACTCTACGCTTCAGGTAGAGCACAGCAGTTGAAGTCAGCATCTTCTTTCTGCCACAACCAGGTAGCGTTTCAACAGTGCCCTTTGCCTTGAATTTGCGAATGATGCTTCCTATGGTCTCTCTTGGTATGTTTAACATCTTTGCAATCTTCTTATAGCCATTGCCCTTCCTGTGAAGAGCAATCACCTCTTCTCTTGTCTTCCTGGACCATTCTCTTGACTTCATGTTTGTAACCACACCAGTAAATGTCTAGAAGGAGCTGAGTATCACAGTCATTTTAAAGCTGCCTAATTGGTGCTTATTATGCTTTATTGCTGCTCCGTGACATCCACAGGTGTTTTCAATACCTGATTGAAAACACTTGAATGAACCTCTGTTCTTCAGAGTGGTAGTCTTTAAGGGGTTGAATAATTGTGTCAATGAAGAATTCACAAAAGAAACATTTACTACTGTATTACAAAACCAATTGATGTCATTTTAGTTGCATATGGTTCTTTAAAAAGTCCTTGTAGGATTTCATTCTGAATACAATTACAAATGTACACTAAATTCCCGAAAACCCTTTACAGCATTGGGGGTTGAATAATTTTGAACACAACTGTATAGATCTCTGTATATCACTTTGCAACAATTACTTTAGGATAAAATCCTTATATCCGATTCTTCTTCATATCTCTATCTGCAGATTTAGAAATATTTTGAAGACTCTGGATCTAACAGTAATCTGAGATATCAGTCTATCTGTTGCAAGAAATACTCCAGATATATATAATTACATTAATTTGCTTTCACACATTACCTGTCCAAGATCTGGTCTGTAGTTACAGCAGCAATATTCTTTGAATATCCTATATTGTTTTGGAATATGTGAAAATGATCAATGTCAGATAATCAATGCATGTGAGTTAGAGGTGTGGTCCTAATTAAGTGATATGTAATATCTTGAATGCATGGTGTGTTGGAATGATCTGAATCTCTGAATCAATGCATTATCGTGTCCTGGGGTGATCTGCCTGAATGCAACGAACAGTATATCCAGTTATAGTCAATTTGACGTCACTGAAAATTTACCCCTTAATTTAAATATTACTTTCGCTATATTAATTCTTAAATATAATAATTACTATGCCTCAAGAGGGCAGTGTTGCTCTTCAAATTAATTTCACAATTTAATTAGAATTCCCTTATCTCAGGTCAAAGATCAATTCACTATCTTATTTTGAACAAAGAACAACTATGGTTATTCCAGACAGTGCGTCTCGGATTGTCAAAAATGTAATAATATCTCTACTCCTCTCAAGGTTTTTACTAAGTACTCTTTATCAGCTAAATTCCTTTCTAGTAAAAATCAACAGAAATTCTATTCTTCAGTAATTATACCGTTATATAGTTCTACTCTACAAATAATTGGAGCATCTATTTTCTACAGTAAATATTGAATATATGGATTATAAAAATATATTTTGTGAATATTTTTATACACTTGCATAGAGATTTTAAATTTGTTTCTATACCCAAAAAGAAAAATATCTTTAATTCAAGGACTTGTTATAACAAACCAATAAATTTAAATATGACATGTCTGGCACTTAGCTCATCATTATATCAAATAAAAATATTTTATTGTCTATAACATCATGTCTGGCACTTATAGAAACCCCCATAACTCTTATGGTTCACCTAGCCATGAACTATTAAAAAAAAAATCTCTGTCCATTTCTAAAACTAGACGAAAATTGAAAAAGAAAAGACTTTACATTAAAACAAGATGGCTACAGGCATCCATTTTAATTTTCCATTATAATATACCTGACAATTCCTCACTGGATAATCCTTGCACTCTCGAAAGGCTCCACCGCTGTAGAGCCCCATGGATGTCAGTACACCAGGATATCACGAGGTAGAAAACCATTAATGCAACAGCCCATGTTTTGTCCGATAGTGGACTTCATCCAGGGGCACAATTAAAATCAGAATCAAAAAACGAATAGTGGGGTAGATTCATTAACCTCTAGATTGTCTGAATATAGACCTTTCATTTGAAACTAACAGTTAAAAAATTGTTATCGTATAAGGATATGAGTGAAGTCCTTATAGAAATGGAGAATAGAATGGAAGTAGACATATAATTGGGCAACTTTGGATGTGACCTCATTATATAGTTATTGATCATGGTTTAGGTATTCAAGCGATTAATTATTTTAATGAAGGAAGAAGGAATCCGTGAGGCAAAGAGGAAGTTTTGTTTTGTGAAGGTATTCGTTTTATTTTGGAACACAATAATTACTTAATGATCAATTTTGAAGAAAAAGATTGATCAATAAATAAGAAATAATTGTGTTCAAACATAAAACGAATGCAGCTTGTAGTTCTTACAGTCTCTTTGCGATATACTGATTGATCTTGGAGGACCGACAGCTACCTCCTGGAGACTATCTGCATCAAAGTTGATTTAGTTGAGTATTTATCGTCATACATATCTTCCTTTTTCTGGTGATACAACTTATTATGATGGTACAGATATAAATCTGCTGAATGCTATGTACAGGCATAGATGTGTATGAAGAACAGCCGACTCGTCAAAGGGAGGATCTTAAGGAAAAAGGCTAAAACAGAAATAAAGACCAGAAAAAGTACAGATTCGTCCTCACAAAGGAAATGTTTTATTTACAGTCATAAAACAGAGCAAAAATATATAACCTACAAAAAATATGATAAAATACATCAAAATCGATCTATGGGGTGTATCTCTAATGCTTAATAATAAAATAACGCTTACTTAAAATCCTGACAGCCCAGATCTGCTGATGAGCAACTGCCTGATGGTCTTGAGGGCAGGTCTGCTGTGTATCTGGATGGCAGTTGTGTCATGTAGCCAGGCGTTTTGCACAGAAAAAGATAGCAATATGTAAGTGAAGAGGCTGGTTGGTCGAGTAGTCCTTGTCGGGTACCCCTGACATCTTGTAGGCATTGTTAGAGGTTGGCAGCAGCGAACAAGATCTTGGGGCACTCTCATCCCTGAGCTACATCAGCCTCATCCTGCTTTCCAGAAAAGCAGCAAGACAAAATAGAGAATGATCCAGCCTGTGCCAAATGAGATGTACAATGTGGGCATGGCTACGTGTGGTAGTCCATGTGTGTGTAAATAGTACAGTGTGTGTGCGCGCTACTATCCTTATAGAGGCTAGAGCATAATTTTGGTCCCAGTTCAGCCATGCTTTCCATATCCATAGCATGCAAATGGCTTCCATCCTGTGTGAGTTCTCTCGAGATGCAACCTTCATAGGGAAAAAGGGAATCTCCCATATTGTGAGCATAAAAAAATTTTTCTTCTAAATTTCAAGTGGTTGATTTTGCTGATATACTGATTTGAATAATATGTACGTATGAATAAATTCTGTTTGCAAATTCTGCTGTGTGTAACACTGGAACTTTGTGTCAAAACTCTTCCCACATTCATGGCATGAAAATGGCTTTGCTTTCATGTAATTCAATGGATGGATGAATTCTCTCATGTCGAATAAGCTCACGCTTTGTTTTAAAACATTTTGCGCATTCAGAACATACAAACGGCTTCTCTCCTGTATGAGTTTTCTGATGTACAGTGAGAGTACCCTTTTTTCTAAAACATTTCCCACATTCAGAACAAGCAAACGGCTTCTCACCTGTATGAATTGTCTCATGTAAATTAAGATTACACTTTGTTCCAAAACATTTCCCACATTCAGAACAAGAAAACGGTTTCTCTCCTGTATGAATTCTCTCATGTACAGTAAGCTCACTCCTTGTTACAAAACAATTCCCACATACAGAACATACAAACGGCTTCTCTCCTGTATGAATTCTCTCATGTGCAGTAAGAACACTCTTTATTCTAAAACATTTTCCACATTCAGAACAAGCAAACGGCTTCTCTCCTGTATGAATTGTCTCATGTACAGTAAGAACACGCTTTGTTCTAAAACATTTATCACATTCGGAACAAACAAACGGCTTCTCTCCTGTATGAATTCGCTCATGTATAGTAAGCTGAAGCTTTCTTGCAAAACACTTACCACATTCAGAACAAGCAAATGGCTTCTCTCCTGTATGAATTCTCTCATGTATAGTAAGAGCACCTTTTGTTCTAGAACATTTCCCACATTCAGAACATGCAAATGGCTTCTCTCCTGTATGAATTCTCTCATGTATAGTAACCTCACCCTTTGTTGTAAAACATTTCCCACATTCAGAACATGCAAATGGCTTCTCGCCTGTATGAATTTTCTCATGTATAGCAAGCTCACGCTTGGTTTTAAAACATTTCTCACATTCAGAACAAGCAAACAGCTTTTCTTCTGTATGAATTCGCTCATGAACGGTAAGGTCACCCTTTCTTCTAAAACATTTTTTGCATTCAGAACAAGCATACGGCTTCTCTCCTGTATGAGCTCTCTTATGAACAGTAAACTCCTTCTTTGTTTTAAAACATCTCTCGCATTCAGAACAAGCAAATGGCTTTTCTTCTGTATGAATTCTCTCATGTACAGCAAGCTCACCCTTTGTCCCACAACATTGCCCACAATCAGAACATACAAATGACTTCTCTCTTGTATGATGATTTCTCTCATGTCCTTTAAGTTGATCCTTTCTTTTAAAACATTTCTCACATTCAGAACAAGCAAATGGCTTCTCTCCTATATGAATGAGTTTACGTGTAATGAGGTAACTCTTTGTTGTAAAACATTTCCCACATTCAGAACATACAAACAGCTTCTCCCCTGAAGGGATTTTCTTGTGTACAGTAACCTCACCCTTTCTTCTAAAACATTCTTCACATTCAGGACATACAAACATCTTCTCTACTGTGCAAACTCTCTTGTGTTTACCAAGACTTGCATTTGTGCTTAAACGTCTCTCACTATCAGGGCACAGAAATGTTTTGGTTTCAGTATGAACTGTGTGAGTTTGGGAAAGTTCTGATCCACAAATGACAGAATTCGTATTATCAGCATAACCCAGCATATCTCTGTATGGATCAATATTTGGGACAGTCCTATGTGACCGTTCAGAATTCTCTGGTTCTTTCTGGTTTTCTTGGAAATCCAGATGTTCTTCTTTGATTATTATTTCCTCTACCTTTACTGACTGAGTTTGAAGATTTCCCTCAACATATGATACCATTTCTGCATCAATTTTTTGGACAGTCAAATGTGAATGTTCAGAGTTCTGTGGCTCTTTTTGATTTTCTATGGTATCCAGAGGTTCATCTTTGATGTTTATTCCCTCTTGCTTCACGCACAGAGGCTTCATGAGGTTTTCGGCAGTGTGCAATGCGATTTCCTTAAAAAGATTTCCTGCAGACATTCCAAGACTCTTGCTGTACTCCTGACAAAAAAAAAACACAAAACATTTTACACCATCATGAAATCTGTGCAGCAAAAACACACCTAGAAACAAAGTATAATACATTGTGAGCCAGGTCCATCATATGCATGAAATATAAGAGTCTATTCCCAAAGCATCGTAATTACATATAATTTTGGGGCTTGATTTTTGCCGTACTTCGGCGATTCCTTTTTGCCAAAAATACTGTTAATTCACTATTTAGTGAATGGTGATCATATTTGTCAAAATTGGAGTTGCCGCAGCACTTAACGGACTTTGGCCATAACCAAATTCCACGAAACTGAGAGAAAAAAAAAAAATTAAAACAATATACATATGTTTCCTATTCTCCTGATAGGTGCTTAAAACAAATAAAAATGTATCAAAAGGATAGACCAATATCACTTTTTAGGCGCTGATACCAATTATCGGCAGCCTTTCAGGCCGATAACCGATATCAGGTGCCGATATTCTGTGCATTTAAATTTTTGAAAAATCACAATTTCTACACAAATCCGGCGTCAATTGAACATGTTATAATGTTCAGAATTTTATTAAACAACTGAGAAAAATAAAGTGCTTGCAAAAGAACTTAAATAGCTTTCCAGAACACAGGAGGAAAAAATGGCAAAAAACCCTTATAAAACATCACGCACCCTAAACAACACTACTAGAAAGCTAAACAATATTTTGGGTTAAGGAATCACAGTGCTGTGTATGAGAATACTGCAACTGCAGAGCTCCACAGTAGTAAAACAGCGCACATCACTGAGTTTTATTGCTGTGGAGGTTGGTGATATACTCATACACTGCACATTGCTGCGAGTTTTATTGCCATGCTGCTCTGATACAGTAATGTCCTCTGTGTATGAGCGAATCACAGAGCTCCACAGTGCAGCATCATTGTTCACATTATAATTGTGAATAGTAGTGCTGCGTTAGAAAAAAGGCCTTTCCAATGAAAACACACACAACCCTCTGGTTTCTGTTTCAGAAATGGGGGGGTCCAAAGGGCCAAGATATCTCCCCCATAGGGAATTTCCTGCCCAGCTGATGTCAGTGGGTGGGGATATATCCTGTAGGCAGGGCTGACAAAGATGTCAGCTGCCTGCGGGAGAGGTCCGCGTTCGTGCCGGATGGGCACTGTGCTGCAGATCTTCGCTGTTGGGCTGCAGATATCCTCTGCAACGTATTGAAGGAGTGTCTGCCCTGCTGGCACTGAATACCGGCACATAACAGCAGAAGAAACCCTGTTATCAGTATATCGGCCAGGTAGCATGCCGATACAGGTAACAGGGAAAAATTTCAGTATCGGGCAGCAGGATTTAACCCTCATGTTACCATCATCAAAAATAACAAATACATTAAAAAGATGTATGATCGTTTATTTACAGCGAGGATATAAGAAACCAATACTGGACCGAGCTCTGCGACAGGCTGAGGCTAAGTTTAATGATCAGCCTACTTCCAGCGATCAGGAGGTGAAGCCAGCAGATAAAGGTCTGTGGGAATACCAGTCTAACACTCAGTCGGGACATCTGACTAAATGCATCAGATTTATTTGGAACATTATTCGGGTGTATCAGAATCTACTAGAAAATTTTGCACCAATTCCTCACTTGCTTTAAAAAAGATCAGGAATCTAAAAGACATCTTGGTACATATGCCCAGTTCTCATTAACCCCTTATGGACCACTGACATACATAGTACATCCTGGGGAAAATTCCCCTTAAGGACCAAGGACGTACTATGTACGTCATAGTCCTTTAAACCCCCTCCCTCCCTATACTCACCTCTCTAATCAGGCTCCCACGACGGTCTGGCAAGCTTGAAGACTGCCCCACATATATGGGTCCCTGCCGTGTGCGATGACATCATCGCCGGCCCCCCCCCCCGGCCCTTGCAGTGGGGAATGTGAAAGGGGAGTTGGGGCTTCCTTGGAGCCCTCTCCCTCCCAAACGCTCCACATAAGTAAAAAAAAAAAAAAGAGTGGCACTGCTGAAGAGGGCAGAGTCTGCCGTTTTCAGCGGTGCCTCTCTTTAACACCTTAGGTTCCAAGATCGCGATTCGACACCAATCGCGATTCGAACCCGTAAGTGGCTGACATTTTGGATGTCAGCCAAGCCTCCGGGTCACCCCATACCCACTGACATCATCGCAATATGTGTGATGACATCAGTGGGCCAGTTAACCCTCTAGCTGCCAAGTGGAGATAGGGGGATCCTTTGAACACCCCCTACCTCCCAATCTATAGCAGCTAGAGGGTCATGTTATCATTGGAAAGGCCTGATCGTGAACTTTCCATTGATACCAAAACTGACTAAGATTGTGTAAAATTATTATTAAAAGAAATAAAAAAATTGTTGTTTTTTTTTTTAAAAAAAAAAAAATAACAATTTGTCTGGGGGTATAATAAAATAGGACATTTATTAAATTGGCATTTAAACATGATGAGCATAAAATGGTCAAAATGAGCTCAGCACACAGGTGAAATGGCTCCACAGTGATGGGGATAAAAAGCAAAAACATGTAAAAATTTAATATTTCAAAATTTCAGGGAAAAATTTCTAAACTAGTTAGCCGGGGTCTTTTTTGGCGGTTGTAGATTTTGGGGATTAAATTTGGAAAAAGTTTCAATTTTTTCATCATATTTCATAATATTTTTTATAGTAAATTATACTATACTAGCTTTTGCCCGTGGCTTCGCTCGCATGGATTTTAGGATTTGTTAAAATTGTTTTTAAAAGAAACATGAGGTTTTTTTTGTTAGATCCCCCGCCCACTTGGGATTTTTGGAAAATGGTAAAACATGTCTTTTTTTTTTTTTTTCAAGGAGATTGTAAGTGCCAAATTTCACACCTGTAACATCTTTGGTTATTGAGATATAGATATACTGATAAAAGTATTCACATCCCTTTCCCCCATCCCCCTTAACTGGATTTTCGGAAAATGGTAAAACACGTTTGTTTGATTTTGCACGAAGATTGTAAATGTCGAATTTCACACCCGTAACATCAATAGTTTTTGAAACATAGGTATAGTGATAAAGGTATTCAACCCCCCCTTTTTGCCCCCCCTCTCACTGAATTTTTGGAAAATGGTAAAATAGGTGTTTGTTTCTCAAGATGAATCTAAATACCAATTTTCACATTTGTAACACCTTCTGTTTTTGAAATACAGGTATCCTGTTTAAAAGTATTCACCCCCCACTTGGGTTCCTTAGAAAATGGTAAAACACCTTTTTTTTATTTTTCAAGAAGATTGTAAATACCAAATTTCACATCTGTAGCATCTTTGGATTTTGAAATATAGGTATACTGATAAAAGTATTCACCCTCCCTTTTTGCCTCCACACTGGATTTTTGGAAAATGGTAAACTACTTGTTTTTTTGGTTTTCAAGACAAATCTAAATACCAATTTTCACATTTGTAAAATCTTCTGTTTTTGAGATATTGATATCCTGTTTAAAAGTATTCAGCTCCCCCTTTTTGCCCCCCCCAAGGAATTATCAGAACATGGTAAAATATGTGTCGTTTTATTTTTCAAGATGATTCTAAATACCAATTTTCAGGCCTGTAACATCTTCTGTTTTGGAGAAATATGTATCCTGTTTAAAATATTTAAAATATTCAACCATCCTTTATCACCCCCCCCCAACTTGGATTTTTGAAAAACGGTAAAATAGGTGTTTTTTATTTTTCAAGACAAATCTAAATACCGATTTTCACATCTGTAACATCTTTGGATTTTGAAATATAGGTATACTGATAAAAGTATTCACCCTCCCTTTTTGCCTCCACACTGGATTTTTGGAAAATGGTAAACTACTTGTTTTTTTGGTTTTAAAGACAAATCTAAATACCAATTTTCACATTTGTAAAATCTTCTGTTTTTGAGATATTGATATCCCGTTTAAAAGTATTCAGCTCCCCCTTTTTTTCACCCCCCCCCACTTGGGATTTTTGGAAAATGGTAAACTGCTTGTTTTTTTGGTTTTCAAGACAAATCAAAATACCAATTTTCACGTTTGTAACATCTTCTGTTTTTGAGATATAGGTATCCTGTTTAAAAGTATTCAGCCCCCGCTTTTTCCCCCCCCCCCCAAGGAATTATCAGAACATGGTAAAATATGTGTCGTTTTATTTTTCAAGATGAATCTAAATACCAATTTTCAGGCCTGTAACATCTTCTGTTTTGGAGAAATATGTATCCTGTTTAAAATATTTAAAATATTCAACCCCCTTTATCACCCCCCCCCAACTTGGATTTTTGAAAAACGGTAAAATAGGTGTTTTTTATTTTTCAAGACAAATCTAAATACTGATTTTCACATCTGTAACATCTTCTGTTTTTGAGATATAGGTATCCTGTTTAAAAGTATTCAGCCCCCCTTTTTTTCACCCCACACTTGGGATTTTTCGAAAAATGATAAAACAAGTGTTTTTTATTTTTCAAGAAGATTGTAAATACCAAATTTCACATCTGAAACATAGTAGGTTTTTGAAATATAGGTATACTGATAAAAAGTATTCAGACCCCTTTCCCCCGACCCCCCCCCCCATTAGATTTGTGGAAAATGGCAAAACACATGTTTGTTTTTTTTCATGAAGATTGTAAATACCAAATTTCACACTCGTAACTTCTTCGGTGTTTGAAATATAGGTATACTGATAAAAGTATTTCCTCCCCCAAGGAATTTTCAGAACATGGTGAAATATGTTATTTTTCAAGATGAATCTAAATACCAATTTTCAGGTCTGTAACATCTTATGTTTTAAAATATTCAACCCCCTTTTTTCACCCCCTCCCACTTGGATTTTTGAACAACGTTAAAATACGTGTTTTTTTATTTTTCAAGACGAATCTAAATACCGATTTTCACGTCTCTAACATCTTCTGTTTTTGAGATATAGGTATCCTGTTTAACATATTCAACCCCCTTTTTCACCCCCTTGGGGCAGAGTTTCCAAAAATCCTTCCTTAGTGGGTGCCTACGTCATAAAAAGAGTGCACCTTCAAAATTTCACGTTCCTAGGTTAAACGGTTTCAGCTGGGCGTTGAATCAGTCAGTCAGCCAGCCAGGACTTTCACGTTTATATATATATATAGATGATGGAAATATTGGTATCTTTAGAAAGTCCATTTAATGGCATGAAACACGTTATATAATATGTGTGGGTTCCATAAACGGGTAAGGCTGGCGTCAAACGTGTTGCCGCACAGTTTAATGTCCGTCGTAGCATAAAATCATGATCAATAGAGACCCACACACGAAGTACGTGTGCATCGAACTGCGCAGGCACAACGTACGTGGCAAACAGACGCAAGTTAGGAAAGAACGTAAAACCGCTAGGACAGACACGCAGAGTGCGCCACGTCCGCATAGCGTTCTGTGTTTGTGATGACACAAAGTCAGATGGAGCGCATTTGCGACATCCAGCACCTTGACGCACAAAATGGCTTTTCATATCCTTTTTCCAATTTTTATCATTTTTCATATTAATTTTGTTTCGCCTAAACTCCTTTTTTTTTTCTACATCCGTCAACAAAAACGGACTGTGTGGTATCTACCGTCAGTACGTCAGTCCATTGTGAAGGCACGCAGAGTGTGCTCAGATTGTGTTCGTCTGACATTAGCCTGAGGAAAATGAGACCTAAACACAAACCGCGCCGAAAAGTAAATACAGCAGCGAGTACTTTTGGACTGACCATTGTAAAACCGCCCCGATCACTATGGGGTTAATCCGACAAACTAAACCACGGTACCCAGGTTGCTATAGGTGCATAGGGTGCACCGCTTTCAATTTTATGATAACTGGTAAGGTATTTTGCCACCCGCACAATGGTAAAAGGTATACAATTCGCAACTGTATTAACGTGTACAACTAAATATATAGTGTACCGACTGACATGCTCAATGCGGCCTTAGGTACGTTGACAAAACAGATAATGGGTTACGGGAAAGATTGGCAAACCAGGAGGCAGCCACCCAGGCCACATGGGGGTGGGGGGTAGAGATATCTCGCAACCAGTGGCACGCCATTTCCAGGAGATGGGACACTCATTGTCCTCACCATGAGTAATGGGGATTGATGACCCCCCCCCCCCACACACACACACACACTGACACGAGGGGGGGCAGGGTGGTGGAATTGTTCAAACGTGAGTCATTCTGGATCTTCACTCTGAACACTATGGCCCCCAAGGGGTTAAATTAAAAGAATTTAATGCACTGTTTCCTTGATCCTCGTTGAATGCCTTGTTTTTAATGTATTTGTTATTTTTTCCGATGGTATCATGAGGTTTATCTCACGTTGGAGCGTCTGGTGTGTCTTTGTATGTGGATACACGGTTACAGTTGATTTATGTTAGCTGTCAGGAATGTGCTGCTCCTTTTGGTTGCCGGGTGACGGGATGGGTCCTTAGCTGTGGCTGAGGGCAGGTTTGTTGCGGTGCCGGGTTCAGGCTCTCACCTGATTGTTATCTGTGATTATATGTGTATATAAGATGTTGTGCATACGTGTGTGGTTATGTTCTGAGCAAAGTCCGTTTTTTCTTTGGACTGAAACGCCAACTTCAAATAAAAGTTTTCCTTTTAACAAGAATCTGTGTTGCAGAACATCAGGATAGATTATATATACACACACACACACAATTATATATGTACACATTCACACACACACACACTTAGAATGATATACACAGATTCACACACATTATTACATAGGTATATACATAATATACGCACATATTACATATGTACGCACCATATATATATATTTAATATACAAACACATATTACATATGTACTATATACATACATTAAACCATATACACACACATTAAAACAACTATGATGTGTATATATGTACACAAAAAACCCACACACATACAGTCAGGTCCAGAAATATTGGGACATCGACACAATTCTAACATCTTAGGCTCTATATGCCACCACAATGGAGTTGGAATGAAACAAACACAATGTGCTTTAACTGCAGACTGTCGGCTTTAATTTGAGGGTATGTACTTCCAACTGAGGTGAACGGTGTAGGACTTACAGCAGTTTGCAGATGTGCCTCCCACTTGTTAAGGGACCAAAAGTAATGGGACAGAATAATAATCATAAATCAAACTTTCCCTTCTTAATACTTGGTTGCAAATCCTTTGCAGTCAATCACAGCCTGACGTCTGGAACGCATAGACCTCACCAGACGCTGGGTTTCATCCCTGGTGATGCTCTGCCAGGCCTCTACTGCAACTGTCTTCAGTTCCTGTTTGTTCTTGGGGCATTTTCCCTTCAGTTTTGTCTTCAGCAAGTGAAATGCATGCTCATTGCGATTCAGGTCAGGTGATTGACTTAGCCATTGCATAACATTCCACTTCTGTCCCTTCAAAAACTCTTTGGTTGCTTTTCTAGTATGCTTTGGGTCATTGTCCCTCTGCACTGTGAAGCGCCGTCCAATGAGTTCTGCAGCATTTGGTTGAATGTGAGCAGATAATATTGCCCGAAGCACTTCAGAATTCGTCCTGCTGCTTTTGTCAGCAGTCACATCATCAATAAATACAAGAGAACCAGTTCCATTGGCAGCCATACATGCCCACGCCATGACACTACCACCACCATGCTTCACTGATGAGGTGGTATGCTTAGGATCATGAGCAGTTCCTTTCCTTCTTCATAGTCTTCTCTTCCCATCACTCTGGTACAAGTTGATCTTGGTCTCATCTGTCCATAGGATCTTGTTCCAGAACTGTGAAGGCTTTGTTAGGTGTTGTTTGGCAAACTCTAAGCTGGCCTTCCTGTTTTTAAGGCTCCCCAATGGTTTACATCTTGTGGTGAACTCTCTGTATTTACTCTGGTGAAGTCTTCTCTTGATTTTTGACTTTGACACACCTACACCTACCTCCTGGAGAGTGTTCTTGATCTGGCAAACTGTTGTGAAGGGTGTTTTCTTCACCAGGGAAAGAATTCTTCATTCATCCACCACAGTTGTTTTCCGTGGTCTCCCGGGTCTTTTGGTGTTGCTGAGCTCACCGGTGCGTTCCTTCTTTTTGAGAATGTTCCAAACAGTTGTTTTGGCCACGCCTAATGTTCTTGCTATCTGTCTGATGAGTTTGTTTTGTTTCTTCAGCCTAATGATGGCTTGCTTCACTGATAGTGGAGGCTCTTTGCATCTCATCTTGAGAGTTGACAGCAACAGATTCCAAATGCAAACAGCACACTTAAAATGAACTCTGGGCCTTTTATCTGCACATTGTAATTGGGGTAATGAGGGAATATCACACACCCTGGCCATGGAACAGCTGAGAAGCCAATTGTCCCATTACTTTTGGTCCCTTAACAAGTGAGAGGCACATCTGCAAACTGCTGTAAGTCCTACACCGTTCACCTGAGTTGGATGTACATACTCTCAAATTAAAGCTGACAGTCTGCAGTTAAAGCACATTGTGTTTGTTTCATTCCAACCCCATTGTGGTGGTGTATAGAGCCAAAGATGTTAGAATTGTGTCGATGTCCCAATATTTCTGGACCTGACTGTATATATATATATATATATAAAATATATACATACACAGGGCTCAACATTTCAAGTCCTGAGCTACTAGTCAGGCCTTATGAGTTACTAGCCACCAGTTGCCCCACCTAACTGACCTTAACTCCGCCCCTACACACACCTTCTTAAATTATCTACGAAATGACAATGTTAAATGTTTTATTCAGAATAAAGTTACAAAAATAAATAACATTAACAATATAATAACAAAGCAATGTAAACAGGAAAATAGGTGCTTTACATCAAATGGGATGCAACAAAATATTATTTGTTATATTGGCACAGGTCCCCTTCGTTATATATTGGCACAGGTCCCCCTCGTTATATATTGGCACAGGTCCCCCTTGGTTTATTGGCACAGGTCCCCTTCGGTATATTGGCACAGGTCCCCCTTGGTATATTGCCACAGGTCCCCCTTGGTATATTGTCACAAGTCCCCTTCGGTATATTGGCACAGATCCCCTTCGTTATATATTGGCACAGGTCCCCCTTGGTTTATTGGCACAGATTCCCTTCGTTATATATTGGCACAGGTCCCCCTTGGTTTATTGGCACAGGTCCCCTTCAGTATATTGGCACAGGTCCCCCTTGGGGTATATTGGCACAGGTCCCCTTCAGTATATTGGCACAGGTCCCCTTCAGTATATTGGCACAGGTCCCCTTCAGTATATTGGCACAGGTCTCCTTCGGTATATTGGCACAGGTCCCCCTTGGTATATTGGCACAGGTCTCCTTCGGTATATTGGCACAGGTCTCCTTCGGTATATTGGCACAGGTCCCCCTTGGTATATTGGCACAGGTCTCCTTCGGTATATTGGCACAGGTCCCCCTTGGTATATTGGCACAGGTCCCCTTCAGTATATTGGCACAGGTCCCCTTCAGTATATTGGCACAAGTCTCCTTCGGTATATTAGCACAGGTCCCCCTTGGTATATTGGCACAGGTCCCCCTTGGTATATTGGCACAGGTCCCCCTTGGTATATTAGCACAGGTCCCCCTTGGTATATTGGCACAGGTCCCCCTTGGTATATTGGCACAGGTCCCCTTCGTTATATATTGGCACAGGTCCCCCTTAGTATATTGGCACAGGTCCCCTTTGGTATATTGGCACAGGTCTCCCTTGGTATATTGACACAGGTCTCCTTCGGTATATTGGCACAGGTCCCCCTTGGTATATTGGCACAGGTCCCCTTCGTTATATATTGGCACAGGTCCCCCTTGGTTTATTGGCACAGGTCCCCTTTGGTATATTGGCACAGGTCCCTCTTGGTTTATTGGCACAGGTCCACTTTGTTATATTGGCACAGGTCCCCTTTGGTATATTGGCACAGGTCCCCTTTGGTATATTGGCACAGGTCACCTTCGTTATATATTGGCACAGGTCCCCCTTGGTTTATTGGCACAGGTCCCCCTTGGTTTATTGGCACAGGTCCCCCTTGGTATATTGGCACAGGTCCCTTTCGTTATATATTGGCACAGGTCCCCCTTGGTTTATTGGCACAGGTCCCCCTTGGTTTATTGGCACAGGTCCCCCTTGGTTTATTGGCACAGGTCCCCTTCGTTATATATTGGCACAGGTCCCCCTTGGTATATTGGCACAGGTCCCCTTTGGTATATTGGCTATTGGCACAGGTCCCCTTTGGTATATTGGCACAGGTCCCCCTTGGTTTATTGGCACAGGCCGCTCCCCCCCCCCCGATACTCACCAATGCAACTCCCAGGTGGCAGATCGGGCTCGGGCTCTTCCTCGTGCTGCTTCCGTGCAGGTCTTCCGCTATCTCACCTCCTCTTCAGCGTGGAGAAAGCTGGGACCTATCGTGCATCACGTGGGTAGGTCAGGTGACCTGCCGAACGTGAATCGCGCACTCCGCGCGAGAGGGGGCGGCGCCAAAGCAGCGTGCCTTCCCATACTCATGTTAAGAGTGTGGGAGGTACGCAGGCGCCGCACAGCTCCGATAGCCGGTTGCCGTTGAGGAAGAAGGCAGCGGCACCACCCGACGGGTCAGTCTGCCCCACTCGCCGAAGACGCCGGAAAAACACGAGCGGCCACTGATCACAGTGCAGAGCAGCTGCCGGAAAAACCTGACACCGCAGACACGTGGAGCGAGAGAAAAAAAAAAAAAACCAGTACGCTTGAAAAGTGAAACACTGTTTGTAACATAGAAACATGTCGACAGATAAGAACCTTTCGGCCCATCTAGTCTGCCCAATTACATGGATACTTAACCTGGATTTATCTTTTGTTTAGGATAGCCTTATGCCTATCCCATGCTTGCTTAAATTCAATCACTGTTTTGGCCTCTACCACTTCTACTGGAAGACTGTTCCATGTATCCACCACCCGCTCAGTAAAATAATGCTTCCTGATGTTACTTTTAAACCTTTGCCCCTCTAATCTAAGACTATGTCCTCTTGTTTTGCTTTTTTGTTTCCTTTTAAATATACTCCCTTCCTCTACCTTGTGGATTCCCTTTACGTATTTAAATGTTTCTATCATATCTCCTCTGTCTCTTCTTTTTTCCAAGCTGTAAATGTTAAGATCATTAAGCCTTTCTTGGTAACTTTTCTCCTTCAAGCCGTACACCATTTTAGTAGCCCTTCTCTGAACTCTCTCTAAGATGTCTATATCCTTCTGGAGATATGGTCTCCAGTACTGCACACAGTACTCCAAGTGAGGTCTCACCAGTGCTCTGTACAGTGGCATAAGCACTTCCCTTTTCCTACTGCTAATACCTCTCCCTACACAACCAAGCATTCTGCTAGCATTTCCTGCTGCTCTATTACATTGACTACTTACCCTTAGATCCCCTGAAATAATGACCCCTAAATCCCTTTCCTCAGATGTTGAGGTTAGGACTGTATCAAATATTCTATATTCAGCCCTTGGGTTTTTATGTCCCAGGTGCATTATCTTGCACTTATCCACATTAAAACTCAATTGCCACAACTCCGACCATTTTTTTAGTTTACCTAAATCATTTGTCATTTGGCTGTTCCCTCCAGGAACGTCAACCCTGTTGCAAATCTTTGTGTCATCAGCAAAAAGACATACTTTTCCATTAATACCTTCTGCAATACTACTTAATAACAAAACTACTGAGTGAAAATGCCTGGAATTTCCATAGAAGGTCCAATGAATGATAATAAAAAGGGCTGTTACAGAAAAAAGAAAAGACGATTAAAAAAAAGGAAATTTTTGGCCAAAAAATGCCTAAAAGATCCTAAAAAAATCTATAAATAAAAGAGACATTTTACTGCAGAATATTATCATCTGGATTAACCCCGCAGAACATGCCGGAGAAACACGAGCAGCCCCCGATCACAGCGCAGAGCAGCCGCTGGAAAAACCCGACACCGCAGATGAATGGAGTGAAAAAAAAAGGTTTGCTTGAATGTCTGAAAAGTGAAACGCTGTTTGCAAATAAACTACTGAGCGAAAATTTCTGAAATTTACATAGAAGGTCCAATGAATGATAATAAAAAGGGCTGTTACAGAAAAAAGAAAAGACGATTAAAAAAAAAGGAAATGTTTGGCCAAAAAATGCCTAAAAGATCCTAAAAAAATCTATAAATAAAAGAGACATCTTACTGCAGAATATTATAATCAACGGTTTATTAGATATGGAATTAAAACGGGAGTATTTTTAACATTGAAGCCTATGGGATTCGCCTGAATAAACCTGTCGAATGAAACCACTGAACAGCAGGGCAATTTGGCAACTTTTCACTGCTGATTTTTGTTCTCTGAATAGAGGAAGCATTGCTTCTCTATGGGGATTTCCCTGCCCTCGAACAAGCAATGAACAGGCACCGGTCCGTATCTGCAGGCAATACGCCAGGATTTGGCGAACTGCCTGCTCTCCGAATAGCCGAATGGCCAGGAGAGGTAACCGAACGCTGAATTTCAGCATTTGCTTACCTTTCACCAGCAATTCGGATCTCTTTGAATAACCCTGTAAGTGGTTACTATAAAAGACTGGACATACCCCATTTTGAATACACAGGGCTGTCTACTTTTCAAAATGGTATGCCATGAAGGAGTAATTTTCATACTTGGGCTGCCATACCCTCTCAAAAATAAACATAGGCCCAGCAAACCAATCTGGAAAATTTCGATTTGTAAACCCAGAAATGGACAAACCCTACATTTGACCCTGTAACTTTCCAAAACATCAAAAAAAACTCTACATAGGGGGTACTGTCGAACTCGCGAGACATTGATGAACACAAATCTATGTATTTTAGTGCAGTAAAACAGGGTTCGACAAAACCCATGAGCCAGGCTGCCACGGCGACTAGAAATGTTGTCCTGGGATCTGGGTTTTGTATACATATCCCTTCCCCTCCATACCTATACCAGATGCCAGCACACGGCTGGCTTGCTGAGCGGTTTGTGATAACCAAGGAGGTGAGACATGAAGGGGAGGTGCACCTCGATCAGCTGCCACCAAGGGTCAGTAGCGAACCTTCTTGGGGAATGGAGCAAGGGATGAGACGTAGGCAGATCCTGGCCAGTCAGAGAATGTGCAGCTGTCGCTGTCACTGCAATAAGTGTTTCAACCAGGCTCCCCAGGAAACCACCCTGGGGCTTGACCAGCACCCTGCACCTGACAGTCTGCCCATACATGATCTAGCAGGAAGCTGCCCCGAGGAGCAGTGGCGACTCTAGGAACAATATTTAGGGGGGGCACAGAAGATACCGCAGTCAAAACTGGGGGGGCACTAATAATTTTCACCACTAAATCATACCACTGAATAAAACTAAGGACCCAATCACCTGGTGTGAACTAAAACACCATCACTAAAGGAAAAATTAGCGCGAGTCGCTAAAACGTAGTGCCTGACGACCTACTAACAGATCACCTTGTCTGCAGTAGTCCATGAACAAGGTCGATTAGCACAGTGGTCCCCAACCCAGGCCCTCAGGGCCCACTAACAGGCCAGGTTTGCCAGATATCTGAAGCACAGCACAGGTGTTATGATTTGCTGCTCAGTGATTGCAGGATTCAGTCTGCATTTCCCCAAGGTGATCTGCAAAATCTGGCCTGTTAGTGGGCCCTGAGGGCCTGGGTTGGGGACCACTGGATTAGCGCACGCTAGGAAAACTCTAAGGCTAGGGTCAGACGAACGCATTTTTCACGTTGTCTGTGAAAATGTGTGTTCGAACGAACGGTCGTATTTTTTCACGGAATACGCGATAGCGGTCCTACGATGCGTTTTTCGTCCGTGATTTTGTACGGATCATCAATAAAATACTTTTTGTGTCTGGACGTTATGTTGGCCGGACATTAGCAGCGTCTGACGTCTCCTAATCACACACACACGCTGCTAGCGGACGCAGCGCACTCTGTACGTCAGTACTAGCGGTTTGACGTTCTAGAAAAAATGCGTTCGTTTGCCACTTGCGTTGCGCGGACGAACATTCGTGCGGCCGTACTTCGTGTGTTCCCCGCCATTGGACGTCATTTGCTGCTAGCACGGCCGTGATTTCGTGCGGCTAAACGCACGTTAATACTGCGTTAGTCTGACCCTAGCCTTAGACCCGAACTGAGACCCAGCGCTAATGCGGTTGTGTACAGGATAGAACGTTTTTTTTTTCCATTGCAGAGTGCCGGGCCATACCTATCCCCCGCCCTCACAAGCTTGAATATGAACACATACAGTGAATAACCTCACACCCTGCATTATTAAAAGCCTCCAAGGTGGCCGCATCATCCATGTTTATACGCACACATATATTAATTAAGGCTGATGGGCATTGCATGATAAATGCCACCCAGCAGCATGTAGAAACATTACACTGCATTTAATAGATCCAAAAGGAAGGCCAGGTGAGCGACAAAAATTTCCCTGCTGCAGCATATAAATAATACATGTTTCAGGGCAAGACTTATTCACGTGTCCCTTTAAACATGGTCCACACAGTCACCCTAATAATCAACCGCTTCCATACTATGCATAACCCCCAGCAATTTTTTTTTAAATTAGGCAATATATTAGAATTAGGATATGTGTGGATAAAGGATACTTTTATAATAGAGCCGACTGCAACAGCAGCGACAATGCGGACCAGATCCATTACTATGGTGTATGGGGCCAAGAGAACACCTGTGCTGCATTCCTTTCAATTGCCTGTTAATTTTGGGAGAAGACCTGTTTTTTTGGAGTTAGCACCAGGGTTGAGCAGTAGCTAAAATGTTGCAATTAGCGCCCCTCAAAAAATTTGCGCTGGCACCAAGTGATCTGTTAGATGCAAAAGCACTAGAGATCTCTAGTGCTCCCCATGTTAAATATAGGCCGCGGAAAGTACAGTAAGCTCGCGATACAAATCGCTAATAGCAACGCACTAAGTGATTTTTCCCGTTTGTAGCAGGAGGCAAACAATCTGTTGGTCAGGCGCTAGACTCAATTAACCTGGTGCTAACGCAAAACCATGCGAACGCAAGGGTTAACCCACACCAGGTAATAGTGCCCTAAATAAGTATATATAAATAAAATTCCAAAACCCCAGAGTAATGTGATGCAAAGATGCCTTTTTATTGTACTAACATGATACTTTGTCGCAATTCGGCAGTTTTTGCTGAATGTCTGATTGCTGCTTCAGCGACTCCACTTTTAGCAAATTACAGTGACCATTCGCTAAATAGGAATTCACTATATTTTCGGCGAAATGAATTCCCCGAAATGTGACGAAAAGCAAAGGATCTAAAGATGATTAGACCCTTTAGATTCTAACTTCCATAATAACCCCTAAAATGCCATAAACCCAGGGAAATACAATAAAAATAATAAACAATGTGGCATTTAGTTACCCCTTAACCCCTAATATGCCATTAATCAAGGTAAGACATGAAATGAATACACTGTGAGGCATGTAGCTACCTATTAACCCCTACAATGCCATTAATCAAGGAAAAAATAAAACGTATACTGTGAGGGATGAAGCCTACCCATTAACCCTTAATACACAACTAAACCAAGGCAAAAACTAACGTAATACACAATGTAATGTATAGTCTGAACATTAACCACTTCACTGCTGAGACATTTCAACCCTGTGAAAATGCCTACGTTTAAGTGCCTGTTATTATTTAATGATTTTTGACTTTCATTTCAAACGGAATATGGTCATGTTGGGTATCATTGGAAAGGCCAGAATCTGCACCTAGATCGTTCATATACGATGCACAGGGACGGAGATACAGCGGTCCAAAGAAGTGTGGTAAGCTGGAAGCTGATTTTTGGTGGGGGGGGGGGACATGGGGGGGCAAGGAATAACCTAGGGGGGGCAATTGCCCCCCTTGCCCCCCTGTAGAGTCGCCTATGCCGAGGAGCATCAAGCAGTGCAAGCTCTGCTTCCTGTGCTGTGATTTACAGACCAGCCATGGCATGAACAAAGTACTGTACACTGGCTGCATGGCTCCTGGCTCACTCCTACAGCTCTGCATGCAAGACCTATCTCATGCTTATACCTCAGCCTTACTGAAAAGGAGACTGCACCATGTATTAAACTGGAAAAATATTGCTGTATAATAAATAATGGATGCAAACACAGACACAATTTCTTCCTTTCCCCTCTCCAAACTCTCAGGGCACACTCAGTGTGATTGACACTGGCAGTCCTGTCACGGAGTGGTCCCAAATTTTCATTTTGGTGGATCACTACTGGGTATACATGTATCTGGAGTCTGATTTGTCTGGGTATACATGTATCTGGGTATATATTTATGGTGTGTCTCTGTGGCAGGTTGTGCAAGAAGTAAATGGGGTGTCTGACCTTACATTTCAATATTATCATAAATTGGACAGGCTTTCAGCAAAATCCTAAATTATTTATTGGAAAGTGGTCACAAGATTTTATATAAACATACCGGTACTCTGTCTTAAAATCAGTGTATCTTTAGTTGTTGAATGTAAAGCTTTGTTAGTCTGAAGAGAAACCTGGCTCCTAACTTTTGTAGCTGGCTCCTAGATTCAAAGCACATTAGTCAAGCCAAAAGCTAAGCGTAGTATTTCAGACTTAAATTACAATGCAGAACTTTGAAAAGAACAAAATTGCCGATTATCTCACAGTTTAGATTTTTTTCATATTAAAATGTTTTATATACAAGTCAGAAAGAGCCTTATTTCTCCTGAGAAAATGATATATATAATAAGGGTGGGTGCACTTAATATGAAAGAAGTAAATTATGGTTGAACAGACGTATTAGCTGAAATTCTACGTTTAGTTGTGTAAAATTGTCTCTGTCCTTAAGGGGTTAAAGAAAAGGGGGCCTATCCCAAATTTTATTTGCTGCACACAATTTCACGTCGCTTCTTACAAATCTAGGTGGTATCCTAGTTGATCCATGATAGACTTTCTGTGGATGTAAATGGACGTTATATTTTTTTGGTATGTGATCTTAACCACCAACTGTATACTCTGGTAAATGTATATAGACCCAATGCTGATCAAATCCCTCAGTAAATAAGGTCTTACTCAAATTTACAAGCTTTCAAATGGGCTGATTGATCTTATGTGGAGATTTAAATATCTCCATGGATTGTCAACCCACCTCCTCTAGATCCCATTTCAATCGCCTCACTAAATTGTTGCATTAATTCCACTGTATGACGCATGGCGCCTATTCCACCCCAGGGAAGTGGATTACACTTTTTTTTCTTTTGCCCACAAACAGTGTTCTAGACTTGATTACTTTTTGATAAAGGGCGATGTTCTACCCATGATTCTGGATTGCGGGATAGGGACCCTTTCTTGGTCTGATCATGCATCGGTGATGTTGCTGTTCTCGGACATGGGTTAGAGCACCTTGATGAATCGCTACTGGCCAGTCCTGAGCTTCCGGAGGAGGTTACACAGACCCTCACCCAATTTGAGAGAGAACACTGGCACAGATATTACTCCTCATATCCTGTGGTAGCACATAATAAAAATCCCACTGACAATTGGTTTAAGTGGGTTCTGACTTTAAAACAACAAAGCTCCGCTAGACTGGATCTCATGAAACATAGACGAGGCCGACGTTTTACATAAACTGCACCAATCTCTGACCTCTGTATCTACACTACAAAAGGTCTGCTCCTGCAACTACTCGACCTTGACAAAACAGATTATTCTTGGACTGCACGTCGGCTTTAATCTAAAGATTATCTCTATGGGAATAAGCCGAGTTGGCTAATAGGTTGCGGGTGAGACTGGGTAAAGGGAAAATCGGTAAGATCGTAGAAAAGGCTGGCTCCCCGCACTTTCAACTGCAGCATAATGCTAACTGTTTCACAGAATGTTATGCAGATTTATATAATCTTAAAAATGACACACAGAGACATCATCCTTCCCTAGAGAACATTCACCCGTTTCTCCAACGACGTCACATACCCTCCCTTACAGTGGAGCAACAACTATCACTTGCACACCCTATAACTCCGAGAACTTGTGCGGGGGATTTAATCTTTACTAGGGATGCACCAATACCATTTTTTTAGGACCAAGTACAAGTACCGATACTTTTTTCAAGTACTCACCGATACCAAGTACCAATACTTTTATTTAAAGTCATGTGACGCTTTCCAATAAATAATTTAGGATTCTGTTGAAAGTCTGTCCTTTTAATATTGCAATGTATGGCCAGACACCCCATTTACACCACACACACTGGTCTGGTGTCTGTTGGGTATACATCTGATGCCTGTGGTGTAAATTATTTATATATAATACACACCACAGGCATCAGATACATGTATAACCAACAAACACCAGATCGTGCAGAGTTCGAGATCTCGCGAGATCGCAGCTGGAGGCTTCCCAACAAGCGGCCGCTGTAAGACTTTGCCAGTGGCGCTCGATAGGCCCCTGCAGCTGGCTGCGTTCTGTCAGAGCATTCGGACAGCGGCCCCAACCCCTCGGATGCCGGTAAGCCAGCTCAGTGCTGGCTTCTGGTATTCGGGGGAGGTATCTGAGGCATCTGCACGAGTGCTAAATACTCGTGCAAATACCAGTATCAGTGCATCCCACCCTAATCTTTACCAATGGGAAAAGCACCGGGTCTGGATGGGTTTACGACTAAAGATTATAAATCCTTTAATACCATTCTTTCTTCGCACCTGTTGGCTAAATTTCGAAATGCCTTCGACTCCAGCCAAACGTGCCCAGAGTAGCTATCAGCTACTATTGTGACTATTCCTAAAACCGTCCAGCCCAATCCAAACTGCACTAACTTCCGACCAATATCCTTAATGTGGATACTAAACTCTACGCTAAAATTTTGGCCACGAGACAGATTATCTTCTAACTGTAATGGCTGATGATCAGGTTGGTTTTGTAAAACATAGACAGGGCACTGAAAACACTCTCAAAATGCTCAACCTTATCACCCACATTACTCAGACCTCCCAACCGACCCTCTTATTATCACATGACGCGGAAAAGACATTTGATTAAGTTGGCGGTTTCTCGGTCCCGTATTACTTAAATTTAATTTACCCCTGAATTTATACAGGCTATTGTAGTATTATATTCAGATCCATCGACTCGGGTTCTCAATGCAGGCTTCCTCTCCTGATACATATCCCCATCAACAATGGCACAAGACAGGGACGCCCTATTTCTCTATTCCTCTATACCCTGGCCCTGGAGACTTTGGTTCAGGATATTCATCAAGATCTGGATGTTTCAGGGGATGCGGTTGGGGCCTCCTTATGTAAATAAAATTAGCCTTTTCGCCGATGACATTCTTTTGTCTTTAACTTATCTCAAGAAGTCCTTGCTGTGCCTCCACGAATTACTGGAGGAATGTAGCAGAGAGTGTCCCATCATAAAATTAATGTTCTTAAATCACAAGCTCTTCCTCATGCCATTCCACACTCTTATTACATCTGCAAAATTTGTACCCCTGTGAGTGGCGGTCTAACTTTTTGTCCTACTTGGGTGTGAAACTTGCCCTTAATAGTTCCGAACTGAATTACCTCTCCCTCCAAGCCCATGCAAGAAATTTATGTAGTACATGGCCTCGCTTTGAGGTCTCCTTGCTGGGAAGGATAGCGTCAGTTAAAATGATACTAACTGATCCATAACCACAGGCTTTAATTTGTGTTTGTGAACTGGCCGGCCCTTCCACAAATACAGCAGCCAATGAAATCAAGCTGTCAATTAAATATTAATCAGTTTGGTTTCTGCATTCTAAGGGTTGTGCATTTTAATACGGTTTATTTATTGCTACGTGTGTTGTGAATTGTTGTATTTTATTTATCACAGTTTATTTTTGTGTTATTACAAGGCGGCACAGCTATTTATTATGTTTAATATAAATTTTAATTTGCACTTAATTACTGAAAGTTATTCAGACACTTAAGAGGCTATAATTACATATTTGTCAAGTCCGTAATGTTACAGATAGAGCTCAGGACTTGTTTCTCAGTTCTCCGTAACCAAAAAATGAAATACCAGTCTGGACCTGATCAAATACCAGCAATGCTGCTGAAAATCAGTGCACCGGTAATTGCAAATCCTGCGCAACCCTAATCAATGAATCACTGGCGACTGGATACATACCCAAACTCTGGAAGACTGCGAGAGTGGTACCTATCCATAAAAGTGGTGACAGTACTTTGGTTTCCAACTACCGTCCGATATCATTGCTCCCTGTAATGTCAAAAATTTTGGAAAAATGCATGTACACACAATTACGTGATTATTATCAAAATTGGAACTACTTAACCATGGATCAATCCGGCTTTCATCCAAATCACTCAACTACAACCGCTCTATTAAAAGTCTGCAATGATATCCAAGCTGGGATGGAACAAGGAAACCTAACTGGAGCCATCTTCCTTGAATTTGCCAAAGACTCTGGTATTGGTGATCGCACACTAACCTGGTTTCAATCATATGTATCCAACCGATGGCAATATGTGTCAATTTCTGGCAGCTCCTCCCTCCCCCTCCCAGTCACTTGCACTGTACCCCGAGGCTCAATACTCGGCCGCCTGCTATTTACAATATTCATAAATGATGTGCCTAACATCTGCAAAGCCTCAACTGTACACATGTACGCAGACGACACCGTAATCTATATCAGCAAACCAAATCTCCCACAGCTGGAGGCCGTGCTGCAAGAACAATTCACAGAGGTAGAAAAGTGGATCAAACACAACAAACTTTTTTTAAATACTGACAAAACGGTAACGATGCTCTTTGGAACAGCACCTTAACTACATAAATTGCAAAATCCACATCTATGTGTTGGGACAAAATCAAATGGCACGCTGACCACAGTCACTTCTCTCAAATATCTAGGTAAATCTATCCTTTGGCCCCCACATCGAAACACTCTCATCTAAAATTTACCCCAAACTAGGTGCCCTGTACAGAAACAAATCCTGCCTGAACCCCACGGTAAGAAAGCAGATTGTACAACAAATGCTTATGCCAGCTTTTGAATACGGAGATGTAGTGTATGCAGTCGCCCCGCAAACACACCTTCAGAAACTTACCACATTGTATAACTCATTCTGCCGCTTTACGCTACAATGTAACTACATGACCCACAATTGTGACATGTTAAAAGAGCTAAACTGGCCGTCGCTGGAGTCTAAACGTACCCTTCACCTTTCCAACCTGGTGTTTAAGAGCTTTTCTGGGAAGCTGCCACCTGACCTGAATAGGCTGCTTCCTTCAGCAGTTCCCTCATCCTATAACCTCCGATCCAGGACCAGCACCTTACTTGCAAGACCACAATACAAAAAGACAGTGACTCGGTCCTCATTTTCATACAGGGCACCGCAGTTATGGTTATGGAATAACCTCCCAGACGCCGTCAAATCTTCCCCCAGTCTTAAGTCACTCAAGAGTTCCCTATTAACATACCTCAATACGGAATGCACCTGTAAACATGTAACATAATGACTATTTCCTACATATTTATTTTCTGTGTTAATCTGTAGATTTGTGTTTTTTTAATATCTTGCATTGTATTACTTTGTATTTCTGTAACAACTGTAACATTTTAATGTTCTTGAACCCAGGACATACTTGAAAACGAGAGAAATCTCAATGTACCCTTCCTGGTAAAATACTTTATAAATAAATAAATAAATAGTTAGGTTTACATTAATAATGTTTTTTAAGAAAAGCCTGTGTGTGTTTTTTTGTATTAAGGGATGTTGGGGTGGAGAGCAAAACTGTATAAAGGGGAGGGGGCAAGAAAATGTTTGCCCAGGGTCCAGTCAATATTAAAGCCGGCCCTGCAGGGGTTGATTGTCACACAGGGGTTTCTTATATAGACTAAGCATCGCCTTATTCCCATGGCTGGGAGACATTTCATTCCTGAATTCACACACATCATTATACAGCGAATACAGGTTATAATCAGCAATATATGGATTTACTTACAAGAAGGCCGCTCACTCCCAGGACCCTCAGGCTGGATCTCCTCTCTGGATTCACCAGGCGGATCTGCGGGCTCACAGGGCCCAGGACACAAAGGGGATGTAGCTACAGGGGATAAAGGAGATGCAGGAGTTGCATATAATCCCACATCAATACAAACATCATGAAAACGAGAAAACATCACTAACACGAGAGAACAACGAGCAAAATGAGAATATATTCCGTATGGTTTGGTTTCCTCCCTCATCTCTCTACTTCCTTGTTTGCGTTCCAGGCCTCGCTCTAATCTCTGGTTTCAGCAGAGCCGGTGTTCTGCCCATCGAGCGAACTTGCCATAATGGCGAACCGAGTCCCTTCCGGTGCAACTACGTCACCAAAAGTGAGGTGGATCAGCTGGATACAGCATCTGGAATGGCAGTGAAACGTCTGATCAGCTGCAGATAGGAAGGAATTACTTCCTCCTACACCAACCCAGGGCCCCCCCACTGCAGTCACGTGATCCAACCCTGCACTCTGCATAACACACAACCCCCCTCCCACGGCTCTGTATAGCACACAAGCCTACTGACTGTGAGCCGCACACCCTGAATATATAGAGAAATCTTGAAATAGGCAGTGTCTATTTAGAGATTCCTCTATATATTCAGGGTGTGCGGCTCATAGTCAGTAGGCTTGTGCGCTATACAGAGCCGTGGGAGCGGGGGTTGTGTGTTATATGAGGAAGTAACTCCTTCCTGTCTGCAGCTGATCAGAGGTTTCACTGCCATTCCGGATGCTGTATCCAGCTGATCTGCCTCACTTTTGGTGACGTAAATGCACTGGAAGTGACGCGGGTTTGCCATTATGGCAAGTTCGCTCGATGGGCAGAACACCGCTTCACTGTTTATAATGCAGGGACAGGGTGTGGCCTGAGCCTCACTACAGGGATGGAAGAAGCCAGAGGCGTGTTCGGTTTCTCAGCAGCTGCTGTATTGCTTAAGGGCAGCAGTTCAGTTTGCTGCAGCCGTCTCACTGAACGATTTGGCTGTGAACATGGAAGCGAAAGGGCAGATGATTGCTTAATGAAAGGTGCTGTTTCTGCAAAATCCACTTTTGTCCATTTTATTACCGCTTTAGTGTTAATGTTTACCATGTTCCAATAAATATTTGCTGTTTTGCTCCACCAAACCTTCAAACTGAACATTTCCTTATTGGATTATTTACTCTGTTGAGGTGACCATCTTTCCCACATCACACTCAGCTAACCCCGCAGCACCTCTCGACTTGGCTGCAAGTGCTAAGGCTAGGGTCAGACGAGCACATTTTCTACAGACTGTGCGCCCGTGCAGTACGGACACACTTTTTCACGGAAGACGCAGTAGTGAACACACAGTCCGTTTTTGTGACTGACGTTATTTTTGATGGATGTAGGAGGGAAAATAAATTAAATGAAAAAACATTTTGTCCGTCAAAAATGCTGGACGTATAAATTCAGTCCGTCTGACCACGTTCCATCACTCACACACAAAGCTATGCAGACATTGCGGACGTGGCGCACTCCGCACGTCCGTCCTAGAGGTTCGACTTTCTTACTAACCTGCGTCCGTTTGCCGCGTCCGCACGTACTTCGTGTGTGTGCCTTCATTGGTCATGATTATCTGCTACCATGGACGTACTAAAGTGCGGCTACACGGACGTTAACACTGCGTTCTTCTGACCCCAGCCTAAGTTAGCAGTGCTGAGCTGCAGAACAGCGTTCAGTGCCAAGTTGCTAACTTAGCACTTGCAGCGGCTGAGGAACTGAACACGCCTCAGGGATGCACCTAAATTTTAACCGCCAAAATATTTCGGCCAAAAATTGCATTAAATCGACTTTCTCCCGAAAGATTTGAAAAGATCAGATGAAGATCCGAGACCCTATATATCACTGAGCGAGCGTTATTAGGTGCTGCTCAGAGTTAGTGGCTGCTGGTGCAGGGGCTTCCATCACAGCGCTTGTTTTAAAGACACAGGGAGGCCAATAACGTGAGCTGGACATCACTCAGCTCTGCTCCCTCCCTTCCCGAGCAGCTCTGAATGAGAGGTACAGGCACAGAATGGGACAGACAAGGGGCACAGAGTTATAGGCATAATACACAGGGACAGAATAGGGGCACAAGGATACACATGAGGGACAAGGAGAGAGGGGAGCAGACAGAGGCACAGACAGCGACCAAAGAGACAGACGTGAGTCACACAGAGAGGTACAGGCATAAGGCTCAGGGACAGAATAGGACAGACATGAAGGTCAGAGAGTGGGACAGACATAAGCACAGGGTTAGAGAGGGACAGACTGTAACCGTCTCCTGTTCCCTGGCTGTATCTCTGTTATTAACTCTCCCTAGAATTCCTCAGACGCCAGATCAATGTTACCCAGGAATCCAGATACCACAAGGCTTGGTGTGGATACATCACAGAGAGGCAGATGAAGCCCCGCGCACTGTTTGCTGTCCATTGTACATTTTCAAAGGAGTCAATAGAGAACACCACATGAAGCACGTGCACACTTTTTCACGCGCGAAACGCATGTTGCAACGGATGCCAAAATGGCATCAACGTGAAAAAGCTACACGGATGTAGAGAAACAACTGCATAGGTTTTATTTCTCAACATCAGTTGAAAACTAACTGATACAATGTAACCACAATCTCATCAGTTACAAAGTACGTTTGTTACTGTGCACAGTCGTGTGCTCGTCTAACCCCAGCGGTACAGAAACAGCTTATTCAGTGCCTATAAACCCCCTCCCCACAGGCAGTGAGCACTGAACAATAATACAATGTTTACCCCCCCAGTGATAAGAGAACAAAGGAGCTGCTCCTCCTGGATACCCCCCCCCCCCACCAGGAGAGGTCAGAATAACAGCATGGCGAATATATCATCTTGTAGTTTTTCAACTCCGTCACAACTAAACTCAATATATAAATTTAAAAAAAATATTAATAGACATAAAAAAAAAAAGTTTTGGGGAAAAAAAAAGGAAAATTTCTGTCCACTAATTTCCGTTTCGGTGAATCACTACTGGAAGCCGCTCAGTCATGGACACAGCACACTGTGTGCTCAGACACAATCACTGGAACCTGTATAATGTATATAGGACGTGTAATCACTAGTGGAAGCAGCTCAGTCATGGACACAGCACACTGTGTGCTCAGACACAATCACTGGAACCTGTATAATGTATATAGGACGTGTAATCACTAGTGGAAGCGCTCAGCCATGGACACAGCACACTGTGTGCTCAGACACAATCACTGGAACCTGTATAATGTATATAGGACGTGTAATCACTAGTGGAAGCAGCTCAGTCATGGACACGGCACACTGTGTGTTCAGACACAATCACTGGAACCTGTATAATGTATATAGGACGTGTAATCACTACTGGAAGCCGCTCAGCCATGGACACAGCACACTGTGTGCTCAGACACAATCACTGGAACCTGTATAATGTATATAGGACGTGTAATCACTAGTGGAAGCAGCTCAGCCATGGACACAGCACACTGTGTGTTCAGACACAATCACTGGAACCTGTATAATGTATATAGGACGTGTAATCACTAGTGGAAGCAGCTCAGTCATGGACACGGCACACTGTGTGTTCAGACACAATCACTGGAACCTGTATAATGTATATAGGACGTGTAATCACTACTGGAAGCCGCTCAGCCATGGACACAGCACACTGTATGCTCAGACACAATCACTGGAACCTGTATAATGTATATAGGACGTGTTATCACTAGTGGAAGCCGCTCAGCCATGGACACAGCACACTGTGTGCTCAGACACAATCACTGGAACCTGTATAATGTATATAGGACGTGTAATCACTAGTGGAAGCCGCTCAGCCATGGACACAGCACACTGTGTGCTCAGACACAATCACTGGAACCTGTATAATGTATATAGGACGTGTAATCACTAGTGGAAGCCGCTCAGCCATGGTCACAGCACACTGTATGCTCAGACACAATCACTGGAACCTGTATAATGTATATAGGACGTGTAATCACTAGTGGAAGCCGCTCAGCCATGGTCACAGCACACTGTATGCTCAGACACAATCACTGGAACCTGTATAATGTATATAGGACGTGTAATCACTAGTGGAGCCGCTCAGCCATGGACACAGCACACTGTGTGCTCAGACACAATCACTGGAACCTGTATAATGTATATAGGACGTGTAATCACTAGTGGAAGCCGCTCAGCCATGGTCACAGCACACTGTATGCTCAGACACAATCACTGGAACCTGTATAATGTATATAGGACGTGTAATCACTAGTGGAAGCCGCTCAGCCATGGACACAGCACACTGTGTGCTCAGACACAATCACTGGAACCTGTATAATGTATATAGGACGTGTAATCACTAGTGGAAGCCGCTCAGCCATGGACACAGCACACTGTGTGCTCAGACACAATCACTGGAACCTGTATAATGTATATAGGACGTGTAATCACTAGTGGAAGCCGCTCAGCCATGGTCACAGCACACTGTATGCTCAGACACAATCACTGGAACCTGTATAATGTATATAGGACGTGTAATCACTAGTGGAAGCCGCTCAGCCATGGACACAGCACACTGTGTGCTCAGACACAATCACTGGAACCTGTATAATGTATATAGGACGTGTAATCACTAGTGGAAGCCGCTCAGCCATGGACACAGCACACTGTGTGCTCAGACACAATCACTGGAACCTGTATAATGTATATAGGACGTGTAATCACTAGTGAAGGAGTTATAAACATGATCTATAGAGGTTGAAATCATTATACTGTATATAGCAGGGGAGCAGTATACTCTGCACTGTGACATGGTGGGGTCTCAGGCTGTCGGGGGGGGGGGGGCGGATGCACATGTTCCTGCACACAGAGCCCAATGCTCTCCATAAAGCAGCAGGTAAAGCCCCTCCCCCTCTCAGTAATAAATCCCCTCTCACCGGCCGGACGTGCAGCAGCGGAGAAACAAAACGAGGAACTAGAACGGTCAGACGGACACCGGGAACCTGGATGGAAGGAATCGAGCATGCGCAGAGCCAATGCTTTGGTTTTTGGGTACAGACAGTGTGTCCAAGGGAGTCTGGCTGCAGATTGTGGAGAGTGGAGCTCCGCAGGAAGTGCAGAGTGGAGCTCCACAGGAAACATGTGACCTCCGCTCAATGAAAGTTTTTTTTCTTTGAAATCAACTTTAATGTAACGAACAACAATAAACACAATAATGCTGCACTCAGGTTTCTGCTTGATTTTCATCTACCTCTGCCTTAATTATTATAATACAATGATAATGCATCTATTATTACTATTATAGAATTGTATTGTGATTAATAGTAACATTATCATAATTATTAATGATATTATGATAATACTGCTATCATTCACAATATAATACTATAATAATAATAATAATAGCGATAGCATTGTATAGTAATAGTAATAGCAGCTGCATTATCATTGTATAATAATAATTATGGCAGAGGTAGATGCGTAAAAAAAAAACACCCTGAGATTTGATCGCAGGAGCAGCTGTTTAGTAGATAGGCACATTAACCAAGTGAGCCACTGAAGTGGAATCAGACTGGAAGCTGGCCGCCATTATAAGCCAGGCGGCCATCTTGTTCAGAATATTGGTTCACTTGACAATAACTAGGTAGGTTTTAGCTGAAACTAGATTGAAGCATACGTAGAAATTTAGGAATGTGTTAGAAAAGCAATTAAAACCTGAGAAAGATCTAGGCTGTTCCTGGCACGAAGAGACAGAATGAGAAGTGGATACACCAAGGTCACAGAGGCCCGCAGAGAGACAAAGGGGAGCATAGAAGATAGACCAGGTGTTACCCGCAACAAATAAACACAGGCGCTAGGGAGGCGAGCACAGCCCGGACTGAATGTAGTAGCTAATCATGATCTGTCGAAACTAACATGAAGTTTGCCAATTTACGGCCAATTTAATGGAATGTCTTTGTATTAGACTAAGGGAGGTATTAACCCACGTGGGGTGGAATAGTGTCACCGGGAGGTGGGCTAATTGGGATGTACCTAATTATGTATTCGGGGTATAAGACCCCTTGTCGGGGTGAGTTCGGGGCTCAGTCTTTGCGATTCAATCCTGTCTGAGCATCTGTGATATCACAATAAAGTTTGCCTTTCCTGAAGAGACTCGTATTCAGACAATCCTTGCTCGTGTCCGTTCCGGCCTCGTCCCGAGTGAACCAAGTGGATTCCAGTAACATTTCTGGGGGCTCGATAGCCGGGATATGAGGCCCTTTGCCAACGACTGCTGGACACTGTACCGGTTGACTGCAGGTGCGAGTGATCCCACTGGTTGGGCGTCCGTTGAAGGTGAGCTGACATCTGCAGGCGCCAAGCAGGATTTCCTGTTCAGTGGACCTCGTCTCGTCCCAAATGGACCCCCCGGCCCGGGAAGCTGGGACACCACCGAGTCCGAGGAAACAGCGAACAACGCGGCGATAGGTAAAGTGTCTTCTATGTTTGTATGCTAATGGAAATACCGGTATAAAGGGAAACGTCCGGCCATGGTCTCGTTGACATACCGAACCCGCCGCCGAAGGCACGGACAAGCAAAGGAGCCAGAGTGGCTAGTGCGTGTCTGGACCCGGGGGATCGGATGTTAACCAAAGGATAGTTCTGTATGTGAGGGAGAAGGGAGCCACGTGGAGTTGCATAGTCGTAGTCAGTGTTTGTAAATAGAGCTTCTGCACGTGGACAAAGGAAAGGAGGAGAGATTTCTGTGACTGGGCTGAGAGCCCTGAGTCAGTGCTAGTGTGTACGTCGTGTAGTGAAGAGGGCTCATTGGGGCCAACGGTAGCTGCAGAGGAAGTGGTGCCTGGTGGGTAGATTACCCATAGGCAAATTGGAATTGCAGACGGAAGTGTAGTTATAGAACGGGGTGCACATAGTCACAAGCAGACAAGAGTTAGAGTTCAATTAACGGGGTATAGGGAGCCAAAAGGAGGGACGGCGTGTCCTCGGCTAGTAGAAAGAGTTGAATTGTTTATGTATTGTTTTGTGCTGAAAGTATCTGGTACAGTATGGGTTGTGAATGATTGCTGAGAGTGCTGTGAGTGATTGTGCGCCTACTCGCCTAGCGAGAAAGCAAACTTGAGAGTGGACTCCCAAGGTATGTTTCCGGCTCAGGCGACTGCAGTCCGGCTACTGACGGAGGAAGCGAACACGTTATATATGAACTGTTGAAATTTACTGTCTGGTACTCAGTCAAGTGTTTTTGAAAAAAAAAAGTAATATCTGCATTGTAAGAAGGTTACTGCCCTTAACAGTAACAATGGGTAACGGGTCATCCAAACCCAAAAAGGCGAAGAAGGGTGAGACGCCCTTAGGGTATATGGTGCGGAATTTTGAAGCACTATATACAACACACGATTATAGTTTAGAGTTAACTAAAGAGAAATTAACAGGAATGTGTACAATTGTATGGCCACTGCTAGTTCCAGACTGGCCAGAGCAGGGGTCAATGGACCCGGAGCTAATACAGAAAGTGCATTCCCAAGTAACCGGGAAATGCGGACATCCTGAACAGTACCCATATATAGATATATGGAGGTATTGTGTAAAAGATAAAAGTAATTTTATAATGATGGTGGGACGTAACAAGAAGCAGGTACCCCCAAATAGAGAAAATAATAAAAGAAGGAAACTGGTGTTGGTAGAACAACCGGAGGAGATTGATTCCCTGTCCCCGCTCTGTCCATCATATTATGGGGTAGCTAGAGAAGTTTTGCGTGCCGCGGTTGCGCGGCTGGAGGGGGGGGAGCGGGCGGCTGCTACTGCTCCGCCAGCTTCCTCCGCTCCGGCAAGCGGTATTGCGGAGGAAGATGAGGGGGGCAGCGGGTGGAGGAGACAGAGAGGTCCCACCAGGAAAGATTGAAATGCCCGATGGGAACGTATATGAACTAGTAACCCAAGAGGACAGTGATGATGAGAGTGAAGATGTAAGGCAAGGTGCTACCACTCGCGCAGCGAACAATATATATAAACCCCCGAGACCCATATCAGCACAATCCCAGCAAAAGTAAGATGCAAATGCCTCTACGGGAGGTGCCAGGCCCTTTACTGGAAAACGGAGCACCTGGGCCAGTGCAATACACATATGTCCCATTTACAACGACAGATCTATTCAACTGGAAAACACACACACCACTGTATTCCACTAATCCCGCGGCAGTGGCCAGTATGATAGAGTCAGTTATGCTTACACATAACCCCACATGGGCAGATTGTCAACAAATAATGCTGACAATGTTCACCACTGAGGAAAGAGCCCGAATAAATAGTAGCGCGCAGAAAATTCTACTTGCCCAAGCCGTAGAAGATGCCAGAGCCCAGCCAGAAGCGTGGGCAGAGGAACACTATCCCAAAACAGATCCCAAATGGCGTACAATACCACTGCTGGTATTGCTCACCTGCAGATGTACCGTACAGCGGTAATAATGGGTGTAAAAGCGGGAGGGAAGAAACCCACAAACATGGAGAAAGTAGCGGATATTGTGCAAGATTCTAAAGAAACCCCAAGTGCATTTCTAGAAAGATTACTAGATGCATATAGGATGTATAGTCCTATTGACCCTGAGGCAGTGGAGAATCAGAGGTTAATTAATTCTTCCTTTGTGGGACAGTCACAGAGAGACATACGGAATAAAATACAGAGAATAGATGGGTTTTTAGGGAAAGGTATTAGTGAATTAGAGGAAATTGCTAATAAAGTGTTTCATAACCGGGATCTGGAAGAAAAGCGGGAGGAGATAAAGAGACAAAAAGGGTATACAGGTGTGATCGGATATATGGGAAATGGAGGAAGAGGTGCCCCGGACAGAGGGAGAGCGAGGGGACGGGGAGGCAGAGGTAGGGGTGCCCCTAGGGAACCCCTGGGACCCAATCAGTGCGCTTGGTGCCGGGGCAAAGGTCACTGGAAAAATAATTGTCCGGCATTTTGGCTAAATTTGGGGTGCAGGGGGAGGCTGATGAATCGGGAGGTCAGGCCTCCAATGGTCAGGTAACAAACGGCAGATATGAGAGAAATGATGGTGCCGGTGCAGGGTTTGTTGGCTTGGCAGGAATGTCATTTGAAGGGCAAGGTACATATTGACACGGACCTGGGCCCATCCCGCTCGGTAATCAAGAGCCCACGGTCACTATGAGGGTGAGAAATAAAGATTAAATTTTTTGGTTGACACCGGTGCCGAATATTCTGTTGTAACACAGCAAATTGCACCCCCAATGGGAAATGAAGTTGATATTGTAGGGGCAATGGGGGTGTCCACTAAGTACCCCTTCCTTGCTTCACGAAAATGTAGTGTGGGTGGGCATAATGTTGAACATGAATTTTTGTATATGCCCGAATGTCCCATCCAACTCCTGGGGCGGGATATCCTTTGCAAATTGCAAACCCAAATTACATTTCTCCCCGGGGGTCACGCTAGATTAGACCTGCCTGAGAGTGGCAGCTCTACACGGTAGTACAGCCCAGCCATCCAGCATACCCAACCTGTAAAAATTGCAGTAATTATGCCAAGAGAAGAAGAATGGCGCACGGCACCAACTCCGCCAGCCGATCTAGACCCGTACACACTACTCCTGGAAATTCCTGGTGTATGGGCAGAGGAAAACCCGCCCGGACTAGCTGTAAATATCCCTCCAGTGTACGTCGATTTAAAACCTGGTGCAACGCCTGTGGCTTTAAGACAATATCATATCCCACAAAATGCTAAGCAGAATATCCAGACACATTTGCAGAGATTTAAAGACCACGGTATATTGAAATTCTGCGTGTTACCGTGGAACACACCCCTGTTGCCAGTACTAAAAGAGGGCACACAAGAGTACCGCCCAGTCCAAGATTTATGAGCGGTTAACGAAGCCACAGTAACCTTACACCCTGTGGTTCCCAATCCATACAATTTATTGGCATTAATCCCCGGAAACACAAAATATTACACGGTGCTTGATTTAAAAGACGCTTTATTTTGTATCCGTCTGGCTCCAGCAAGCCAGCCCCTTTTTGCGTTTCAGTGGGAGGAATCTACTATGGGAGCACGTCATCAAATGACCTGGAGACGCCTCCCTCAAGGTTTCAAAAACTCGCCCACGATTTTTGGGTGTGCGCTCAGCCAGGACCTCCTGTCCTTCAACGCTCAGCCAGACAAAGTTGTTTTACTACAGTATGTGGATGATTTATTATTGGCTTCTCCCACAGAAAAAGACTGTCTCTCTGCCACAAAAGCCCTGCTACATCTGCTATGCCAAGCAGGTTACAGAGTGTCCAAAAAGAAAGCACAAATATGCAAACAGACTGTGAAATATTTAGGTTTTCAATTAACAGGTACCAAGCGTGCACTGGGGGCAGAGAGAAAAGAAGCAGTATGCTGGATACCCCAACCAAAGACAAGGAGACAAGTCCGTGAATTCCTGGGAGCTGCAGGCTTCTGCCGCCTGTGGATTCCCAACTTCGCAGATATTGCCAAGCCCCTCCATCAAGCCACCAAAGGTGGAGAGCATGACCCCTTCCTCTGGGAAGAAGAGCAAACAGCAGCTTTCCTGAAATTAAAGACTTTATTAATGGAAGCTCCAGCACTGGGACTGCCAGATCACAGCAAGCCCTTCCAGCTGTACGTACATGAACACAATCAAACAGCTACAGGAGTGCTAATTCAGAATTTTAGCCAAGGCCTGTGGCCTACCTCTCCAAGCAACTCGACCCTGTGGCCTGCGGCCTACCCCCATGCCTGAAAGCCGTGGCAGCCACCGCAATGCTGATAGCAGAAGCAGACAAGCTGACCCTTGGACAAGTTCTTCATGTCAAGGTGCCACATACTGTCAAAGCCCTGCTTGATGTAAAAGGAAGTTACTGGTTCAGCAACAGCCGGATGATGAAGTACCAAGCTATGATGTGTGAGAATCCACGGGTTCATTTGGACCTCATCGCTACCTTGAACCCTGCTACTTTACTGCCAGACTGTGAAGAGGATCCAGATCATGAATGCCTCCAAGTCATGGAAGAAGTGTTCAGTAGCAGGCCAGATCTGAAAGACGTACCCCTAGACAAATACGATCTACAGCTATTCACTGATGGTAGCAGTTACATGGATGATGGGAAGAAAGTCTCCGGCTATGCAGTTGTCTCAGCAGAAGAGATTATTGAAGCAAATCCTCTACCAAGCCATACATCTGCACAACTTGCTGAGATAACAGCTCTAACAAGGGCTCTGGAAATCTCCGAAGGCAAAAGAGTGAATATCTACACTGACTCCAAATACGCCTTCATGACTGTCCATGCACATGGTGCACTCTACAAAGAAAGAGGCCTACTTACTTCCTCAGGACAACAAATCAAGTATGCAGCTGAAATCACAGCCCTTCTAGAAGCTGTATGGAAACCTAGTGCTGTCAGTATTATGCACTGTCGTGGCCACCAGAAAGGTCATGATGAAATCCCAAAAGGCAACAGGCGCGCTGACCATGCTGCAAAAGCAGCCTCAAAACCATTGCTAACAACTGACCAAGCCAAAGTCCTGCTCTGCAAGCAAGAGGCCCAACCTCCCATGCCAAACTACGAGTTCTATATGAATTGGAGAAAATTTGAACCCAAAGGCGAATTTATTGAAATTATTCTGCACAAATGGCACAATGATTACGAACTATTAGAACTCAATCATGATTATATCCAATGGCTTTTCCCAACCCGGTCCCAAGGCCGAAATTTCTACTCCACTCCTCTGAACCCTCAAGAGACATGTCTTATGATTAACACCTCAGAAGTTCAGCAAAGACTCCGCAGAGCATACAAAATGATGCTGAAATTCTTCGGCGTAAAATTAATGGGGGAGTATGGAGAAGATACAGAAGTAACCAATGTTGAACGAGCAGAAAATTTCGCCTCACGTTTCGAACACCTAACAACCAACCCTCATAATAATCTGAGGATTACACGAATACTGCTAAATTTGGGAGAATTGGGAGCAGAAGAATACCAAGCCCCATTGGTGAGGTTCTTCCTCAAGGAGATCCTTATCAAAAACAAACTGCCAAGAATGAAGAAAAGTGCGATGAACTTTTTCATACCAGCAGTGAGAGATTCACAGGAGAGACAAGATCTGTTGTTCTTTGCCTGGCGATATTATTTCCCAAAAGAAGAATTAATCTGAGGAAACCATGGAGAATTGGCACGATACAAAGCAAAACCAGTGGTGGCTGCACTTCTACCGGCGCCATTGAGCGAATGGACACCTGTGTATTCAGAGAAAGAGAAGAAATGGCTATCAGAAGAACAAGGCGGATATGGAGAAGACGGATGGTTCCAGTTGAAGAATGGACAAATAGTTCTACCAGCAACACTGGCGCCTGAGATTATAAGAATGCTCCACGCAAGTACCCATGGAGGAAGAGAAATGATGGAACAGCAATTGGAGCCACACTTCTACGTGCCAGGACTGTCAGTAATCTGTAAAGCAATAGCCCAGCAGTGCGTGACATGTGCCAAAAATAATCCAAGAACAGGCCCATCTCAACCTCCAGGGAAGCAGCCGATCGGGCTATCCCCAATGGCATCGTTACAGATAGATTTCACAGTGTTGCCACCCTGCAAAGGATATAAATATCTACTGGTAATGGTGTGCACTCTGACAGGGTGGGTGGAAGCTTTCCCAACAAGGACGGAAAAGACAGTGGAAGTGGTGAAAAGTCTGATGAAGGAAATAATACCACACTATGGACTTCCTCTCGAAATAGGGTCGGACAATGGGCCCGCATTTATACAGAACTGTTTACAGCAACTTGCCCGACTATTGGGTATCACCTGGAAGTTACATACTGCTTACAGGCCCCAAAGCTCGGGAAAAGTCGAAAGAATGAACCGCACCCTAAAGACTTTGATGTCCAAACTGTGCCAAGAGACGTTACTGGGCTGGTTGGATGTGCTGCCGATAGTCCTATTGCACATTAGGTGCAGGCCAACCCCCCAATTGAAGCTAAGTCCGTACGAACTCATGTTTGGATGGCCTACCCCTCTGATTAATGGACTAAGGGGGGACCTTCGGGCATTGGGGAAACTAAATTAAATGATCAGGTTGTACTGTTGGGTAAAGCAATGCAGAAATTAAATACTTGGGTGGGAGATAATATACCTCACTTTTTATACCCCCACTGCATTATTATTATTATTATTATTCTTTATTTATAAAGAGCCAGCATATTCCGCAGCACACTATATAAGGTTTCCACGCAGCGCTTCTGCACGCATTTCAGAGGAGATTTCAAAGGAGATAGTTGTGTGTTGTTACTGCCGGTCTGCCACGCTACGGGGGGGTCTCATTTCGACCAAATATCAGGGAATTTAGGTGATGTGTGTCTTGTCACTGTGCCAGCAAGTTTTTTTGGGGTTTACAACTTTATTTAAAACATTTGTGAATTGAGGTGATTTTCTGTGTCTTGTCACTGTGCCAGCAAGTCTTTTTGGGTCTCACTAATTTCTTTAAAACACTTGTGAATTAAGGTGATCTGTGTCTCGTCATACAAACAGTACCACGCTGTATTTTGGGGCTCACTAATTTCTTTAAAACATTTGTGAATTGAGGTGTCTTGTCTCTGGCTGCCAGCTATCAGTGTGTCTCACTGAGTTATACCAGAGTTATTTAAATCTTTATACCAATCTATATATCACTCACCATGTCTGAAAGAACAAAAAGGACAGGCAGACGCTCCCAGCCACAGATAAGAGGGCAAGCAGCCCCTGTGTCGGGAGGCTGTGTCTCTGGTCGTGGTGGACGTGGTGCATCCTCTGCAGGGGCACGCTTGTCCTTTCTATCTGGTGCTGGCCGTCTTAAGCAGCAACAACATACAGAGGACTTGGTGGATTGGCTAACCAGGCCATCCTCATCCTCCGAGTCCTCTGCCAGCCAGGCTTCTAGTGCTTTACAGTCCACCTCAGCTGCCAAAGCATCTAATGCAGCCTCCATGTCCACAGCTACTCCTGCCGTAGCCTCACTATCACACACGGAGGAGTCAGTTGAATTGTTTGACTACAATGAGAGTGACATGCTGCTTGAGGATGCACAGCAAGTACAGTGTTCTGATTCAATCTGAGGTTGAGCAAGGGAGTATAATCAACCTAGAGGAAGGGGGTGCTAGTGATGACACACAAATAACTGGCACTCATGTTGCCCCAGCAGCTGCAGCATACTGCCAAGTTGGCTCCAGTGACGAGGAGATAGGGGGTGAAGATGACATTGATGATGAGGTCACTGACTCCACCTGGGTGCCAGATCGAACTGAGGAATCAAGTGAGGAGGAGGGGGAGGAGGAGGAGGCACAGCAAACACGAGGCACAACATCCTCTGTGACCAACCGTAGCACTAGCCAGTCCAAAGCATCACATGTCAGAGCTGCTCCGGTGCAGAGCGCTGTTGTCTCAAAGAACACATGCAGGAACTCTGCTGTCTGGGAGTTCTTAAAGAAATGTGCAGCAGACCCCACCGTTGCTATTTGTAATCTATCTCAGAGGAGGCTGAAGCGTGGGATAAACACCGGACGCTTGGGTACCACGTGCTTGAGGCAACATAGGAACAAGTGTCACACATCCCGTTGGGGCAAAACTTTGCGTAGGTCCTCCTCCTCCTCATCTGTCTCTACCCACACTGTATGTCCTGCCATGTCATTGCCTACAACCTCCACCGACAGTGATGATGCTACAGTAATGGATGTACCAGCAGGTCCTTCCTCACAATGTAACATCATCCCAGTAGCTGAAGATTTACACAGTCAGATTACTTTGCCTCTGCTGCTGCAGCGAAAGAAAAAATAGTCCCAACCATCCCCAAGCACAGCGTATAAATGCCAGTTTAGCAAAATTACTCGCATTGCAGCTGCTGCCTTTCCAGCTGGTGGACTCTGCTCCCTTCCGTGAATTTGCTGAATGTGCTGTAACACAGTGGCAGGTTCCAAAACGTCATTACTTTTCACGCAAGGCCATTCCAGCACTATACCAGCACGTGGAAGACAATGTTATCCAGTCATTGGGAAAGGCAGCCAGCAGCAAGGTGCATGTGACTTTAGACACGTGGTCCAGCAAGCATGGACAGGGCCGTTACATTTCCTTCACGGCACACTGGGTAACTCTGATTGCAGCTGGGAGGGATCCAAGACGGGGCTCTGTGCTGGAGCTTGTTCATCCACCACGCCTCCAGAAAGCTGCTTGTATGAGGTCTGTCTGCTCCACCACCACCACCTCTCCCTCTTCCTCCTCCTCATCCTTCTCTGTCTCTGGCGAAGTGGCAGTTAAACCAACGCCTGACAGGGTCTAAGCAATGGCTCAAGCAAAAAGATGCCATACTGTGCTTGATCTGGTTTGTTTAGGGGACAGGAGCCACACGGGGTCAGAAATTTTGTCAGCTCTGCAGGGGCAGGTGCAGAGATGGTTAACACCACGCCAGCTTGAGCTAGGAATGATCGTCTGCGATAATGGCAGCAACCTTCTCTCCGCCCTACGCAAGGGTAAATTGACGCATGTACCATGCCTAGCACACGTCCTAAATCTGGTGGCACAGCGTTTCATAACCAAGTACCCAGGGCTGCCAGAGCTTCTCATCCAGGCCAGAAAGGTCTGCAGCCATTTCAGACGGTCATTCCCAGCAAGCGTTCGCCTGGCAGAAATTCTGAAAATTCCACCTTCCCACAAACCATCTGATCTGTGACATGCCCACCAGGTGGAACTCGACATTAGCAATGCTGCAGCGTCTGCACAAGCAGCAGAGGGCCATCAACGAGTACCTGTGTGAGTATGGCACAAGGACAGGTTCAGGTCAACTTGGTTCCCCCCCCCCGCAGTGGCTGTTGATCAAGGATGCATGCACTGTACTGTCACCATTTGAGGAGGCAACGAGGATGGTGAGCAGGGACAGTGCATGCATCCGTGACACAATTCCTTTAGTGTTCCTGCTGGAGCACACTCTGCGGGGAATTATAGATGTGGCTCTAGAGGCAGAGCAGCGGGAGGAAGAGGAGGCCTTCCCTTGCTCTCAAGGCCCCAGTCTTTCTGCAGACAGCATTCCAGCGGGTCTTACTCAGATCAGACAGGAGGAGGATGAGGAGGACTATTTAAGTAGTGGGGGCATTGAAGGTGGGGATTCCTCAAGGGAGGGTTTTGTGTGCCCAGAAACAGAAGGGCTTGTGCGTGGCTGGGAGGAGGAAGTGCACGATACGGTCATCCTTATTGACCAGGAAGACTCGGCAGCTAATGCCACCTCCAACCTACGCTGCATGGGCTCCCTTATCCTGCAAAGCCTGCTAAAGGACCCCAGGATTCGTGCTATCAAGGAGAGGGATCATTACTGGTTGGCAACCCTTCTTGATCCACGATACAAGGGGAAAGTTGCACAGCTCATCCTGCCCGCACAGAGGGAGCACAGGATGACAAAACTTTAGGACGCTCTAAAGCGACACTTGTGTAACACCTTTCCAGGCACTGGTAGATTACCAAGTGCTGACACACGTGCTTCTGAGGCTGCATGTGATCAGAGGAATAGCGGTGAAGGCCAGGGCCGCTTGACTGATGCTTTTTTAAAATTTTTTAGTCCATGACGCCCATGGATGTCAAATGTAGGCACCCATTGCCAGCGTCTTCACCATATGGTGCAGGACTACCTAGGGGCAAGGGCAGACCTGGATACCTTTCCAGCAGATGATCCACTGGCTTACTGGGTGTTGAGATTGGATCACTGGCCTAACTTAGCCAATATGCTATGGAGCTACTAGGTTGCCCTTCATCTAGCGTGCTTTCCGAAAGGACGTTCAGTGCCGCTGGAGGTTTTGTCACAGACAAAAGAGTGCGTCTGTCCACCGACTCTGTAGACCGGCTGACATTTATAAAAATGAATCAGTCCTGGATCAGCAGCTATCAATCCCCTGATGCTGAAGTAATGGAATAGATAGGGGATGTCCTCTTCTGCATGCACAAAACCTCCAGCACTGAACTCTTCCACAATACCACAAAAGGGTTACGGTGTGAAGGCACTTGCTGCCATGAAAGGCACAATATTTGGCTGCACTGACGTCTGTGTAAGATTCATATCATTTAATTTTTTTTAACCTCAGGGTCCAACCCTGCACTCTTCCACAATACCACAGAGGGATTACTGTATGATGATACTTGCTGACCTGGCATAAAAGGCACAATATCTGGGAGCACTGACGCCCATTAACAGATAAAAAAAACCACTTTTCAATATAGGACCACATGGTCCACCCCTGCACTCTTCCACAATACCACAGAGGGGTTAGGCTAGGGTCAGATGAGCGCATTTTCTACGGACTGTGCGTCCGTGCAGTATGGACGTACTGACTGACGACAAGGTAGTGGCCACAGAGTCGGTTTTTTTCACTGACGTATTTTTTAACTGATGTAGCAGGGAAAATAAATTACAATGAAAGAACATTCTGTCCGTCAAAAATGCTGGACGTATAAATGCAGTCCGTCTGACCTTGTTGCATCACTCACACACAAAGCTATGAGGACGTTGTGGACGTGGCGCACCAGAATTTTGGTGTTCCGTAGTTCCCTGCACTTGGGGAACAAAATTTCCCCACCCTGCAGTGAATTCACCATTCACCGCAGGGTCCCCAAAGTGCATGGAGTCGGCCACTGAATTCTGCCACCACAAACCCGTGGCCTGCTGTTTTCAAAAGAACTACTGGACGAAAATGTCTGGAATTTACATATAAGATCCTATGATTGATAATAAAAAGTTCTGTTACAGAAAAAAGGGGGGGAAATTTCGCTGAAAAATTACTAAAAGGTACTAAAAAAAATCAATAAAGACTTTTTACTGCAGATTAAAATAATAAATGATTTATTAGATATTGCATAAAAATGGGAATATTTTTAACATTGAAACCTATGGGGTTCGGCTGAATAAACCTGCTGATTGAAACCACCAAACATCAGGGCATTTCACTGTCATTTCTCTGCTGTTTGGTGTTCTCTGAATAGATTAACCATTACTTCTCTATGGGGATTTGCAATGCCTTCAAACAGCACCATACTTGCTGGCAGTTCGCCAAACTTGTGTGTGAGCATATCACAGAGCAGTGGTGTACTTAGGGGAGTGGCGGAGGGCGGGCCGCCCCAGGTACCAGTGATTATTTGGGTGTCATTAGGGGTACTAGGAGGTGCCACTGTCACTGTGTGTCAGCTTTGAGCTGTGTTCTCAAGCAACGAGCAGCGGAGCAGGGCGTTTGCATATGGAATAAATTCCGAATAGAATAAAAATCCCTCTCCTCCCTCCATAGCTCCTCCCCTGCCCCGCAGCAGCTCTAGGAGAGGGGAGGGGATGTGATTCGTGTGCAGAGAGAGAAGATGACAGTAAACGGCAGGTAAAGGGGGTGTATCAGCAGAATATGAAGCCCTGTCTGCTTACTGCTGTTTAAAGTGGACCTTTCCTTAACCAGCACTGCAGTGATAGAAATTTGTCATTGAGCTGCCTGGCTCCTGGTGAGGCTGCGTGCGTGCAGGTCACACTCGGTCTGGCCAGTCAGGTGGTACTGAGTCTCAGTACCACCTGACTGGCTGAACCACGTGACACGCACGCAGCTGCCCGCCCTTTCGTTAACATGGACTGTCACTCTATTCTGGACTGAACACCCACCGGGAAGGGAATCAAAGTCACGGTGCACCCTCTGGCAGTGGCACCCCACTGCTGACAAGATGGCTCCATGCACAGGCAAAGCCGCGATCCTAACGTGGCCTGGAGGGACCTCCTGATGAGTCTGTACACAGTCCCTGCTGACTCTGCACACAGCCCTACCGCGGATGGAGGCCGGTAAATGTAGAATAAATAATTGCTGTGTGCTCATATACACTCAGTTTGCTGGGTGTTTTATTGCAGTGGATTCTATACACTGACACACACACCGCACATTGCATTGCTGGGAGTTTTATTGCTGTGAATTCTATACACTGACACTCACACCGCACATTGCATTGCTGGGAGTTTTATTGCTGTGGATTCTGTGATACACACTGCATATTACTGTGAGATTTATTGCCCTGGAGCTCTGGGTTACGCTCATACACACTGCACATTACTGTGAGTTTTATTGCTGTGCAGTTCTGATATGCTCATACACAGTGCCCATTTCTGTGGGTTTTATTGCTGTGCAGCTCTGTGATACACTCATATGCAGTGCACGTTTCTGTGGATTTTATTGTTCAACCAATTAGAGCGGCTGTGATCCAGTATACTTGACATGCATGGCTGTTCTTTGTAAAAATGCTTGAATTTAAACATTTCATAATTTTATTTATCTCAATAGATACATTTGAAATGGTAAACAAAATATACAAGTAGGCACTTGGTATCCACTTTTAATAGAAAGAGAGGAAAAGGCGGAGCTTAAAGAGTAAGGGTGGGTTTCACCAGGAAATACATTTCTAATTTTATATTTAAGAATACATAAGATTCCATCATTGTTAAAGATTATTAAATATAAGTTTGATTCCCTCTCTTTTTGATATAAATTAACTTTTCCTTCCCTCTTTTCTAAATACCATACATGCAGATTTCATCTGAATAATAGAGTCTTATATACATATAATTTTTTTTCTGGTATTGAACCAATTTTTTCTTTTAATTAATTAATTTTCTTTAAGGACACATAAGACTTCATAAGACTATACCAACATTTACATACATATCAGTAGTTATGCCCCATTTTGACATAACAATTTATTTTATTTTTTTTTTGTATATTTTTTATTTTTTTTATTTTAGTTTTTTCATTTTTAAATACCTTTTTATAATTACACTATTTTGTTCTGATAGTATCTTCCCCAATTTATTAAGTAGGATTTTCCTCTCTTATAGAGATTCATATACAATATAATAGAAATGGTTTTGTTTTTTGGGAAGCATAGACCCTCGATTTTAGACAGCCTTTTTTAAGTAACTATGATAAGGCAAACTAGTTTTTTTTTTTTTTTTATATTTAAATGTTTTATTATTTCAATCAAAGAATGGGATACAGAAGAAAACAGAGGGAAAACCAATAACATACATAAAAGGGGAAAATTCGGTACATGTTACCATAGTGACGAAATTAAACCGTGATATTTAGTTGCAAAAAAGAAAGGAAGTACAATTGCTCTACAGAGTGGCAAAGATATGAAAGCATCACATCAGGTCAAATGACAACCAACCGAACCTGTCCCAGAAAAAGAGATTTATAGGGGACAGTAAGGAAGGAGAAAATGAAAAAAAGAGAGAAAGGAAACAAAAAAAAAAAAAAAAAAAAAAAAAAAGGAAATATTTAAAAGGGGGGGAGAGGAACCAGTTAGGATGGGACATTAGGAGCCTCCATTCGTGAAGGTATAGGGCCGGGAGAGTAAGTGTTAGTAGGACAAGATGAGACTTACGTGTCTCTGGTTCTAGTAGTTTGGTATATTAGGTGAGCTTGCCACAGCGACCAAGGGTCTTGTGCCGGAGAGGCGAGATTAAAGTGCGATCGAGCCAAGTCCTCAGAAAATGCCAAGTCAGAAATCATTTTAGTCAAGGAGGGTAGAGAAGGAGTTATCGTTTTTTTCCAGAGTCTAGCGATAAGAAGGAAGCAGCAGGATATAATTATACAAAACATTTTACGTTGTCTCGACATTTTCCTCACATCATCTGGGAGGAGTCCAAGAAGGTAATGCAGTGGAGAAAAAGGAACTGTGACACCCAGGACCTCCTCGACATACAACGCCACTTGGATCCAAAACGGTTGCAGTGATGGGCAGGACCACCATACGTGTAACATCGACCCTCGTGCTGTTTGGCAACGCCAGCATGTGTCAGGAACATTTTTGTTAAAGTGACATTCCCTGACAGGAACTAAATACCATCTATATAGCACCTTGCGACGCGTTTCAAAAATCGAAATACACCTAGATGCACTCTTATCCAATAAAAACACATGTGTCCACTGTTCTAGTGTGAGGTGCGTGTTTAACTCAGTTTCCCAAGCCTTTTGAAAAGTGCGCTTAGACAATCCCATACCGGACATCAATTGAGAATAACAAAGGGACAGGAGTTTTATGGACTGAGTAGGGTGTGTTACAAAAGACTCAAATGGTGTGAGTAGAGGTTCGTTTGTTAAAACAGAAGATAGCGTTCCCAATGTTCTCATGTATGATAATATTTGAAGGTAAGACAAAAACGCTTGAGAGGGTACGCCATGTGTAGTCTGCATATGTGCAAAGGAGAGAACGGAGGAGTTCCTGAAGAATTGGAACACATATCTGACTCCATGTTGAGTCCATGCTTTAGGATTGAAAAAGGGGATTACATAAGTCAGGGCATTTACTGGGGTGGCGAGGGATAAAGGGTGGAGAGAAGTGTAAGCACGAACATTTCTGTCCCAAACCGTGAAGTACCATCTAGTGATCTGTAAAGCTGTTGGGAGAGCTGGCCTGGATTTAGAGGGAGTAAAAAGCAAACTGGAGAAAGAGTGGCCTGGTATTGCTATTGATTGAATATAGGTCCATAACGGCTGGTGTAGCAGGAGGGATTCGCTCAGGGAGGCTATAATTGCTGCCTTGTGATATGCCAATATTTGTGGGAATTTAAGTCCTCCATCTACCAATGAGGCCGATAAGACCTTGAACGGGGTGCGTGGTCGTTTACCGTTCCATATAAAAGAGGAAATGTCACGTTGAACTGCACTAAGTAGGGGTTTTGGAACGAGAATAGGTAACATGCGAAATACGTATAACAGTTTAGGTAATATCGTCATCTTAACAGCTGCCGCTCTGCCCAGCCAGGATAATCTCACCGACCTCCACCGCAACAGCAACGATCTAGTTTCAGCAAACACCTTCTTGTGATTTGCTGTAATTATGTCGTCAAACCTTCCTGGAAGTGTTATACCTAGATATTTTATACCTTGGTCGTTCCACGCGAAAGAGTAGCGAGCTTTTATAGACCTCAGATCCGTGGGATGAAGTCCCAACGCTAGTGCTTGCGTTTTCGGAAGGTTAAGGGAGTGGTATGAGACTAGGCCATACTCTGTTAGTGCTGCGTGTAAAGAGGGCAGAGAGTCCAGGGGTTCAGTGATCGTTATAAGGATGTCGTCTGCGAAAAGATTTAATTTAAACGTCCGGGGGCCTATTTGGACCCCGCGGATGAGGTCGTTTTGTCTTATGGCCTGCGCCAGTGGTTCCAAAACTAAAGCGTAGAGCAGCGGGGATAGGGGGCAGCCTTGGCGCGTGCCGTTAGTGATATTAAAAGTTTTAGAGAGAAAGCCACTATTTAACACCCTAGCGGAGGGAGAGGCATATAATGCCATAATGGACTTAATGAGATCCTTAGTGAACCCAAATTTATTTAGAACTCTATCCATGAATTTCCAGTGAACCCTATCGAACGCTTTTTCTGCGTCGAGCGACAGCCATAAACAGGGGATACCATGATTAGATTGGTATTCCATCAGGGCCAATAATTTCTTAGAGTTTTCTGTCCCTTGCCTGCCTTTGATAAACCCAACTTGATCTCGCCCGATTAAAGTAGGGAGGATGTCATTCAACCGGAGGGCCAATAATTTAGCGTAGATTTTTATATCTGTGTTTAATAAGGAGATGGGTCGAAAATTAGGGCAGGAGGTCGGGGGCTTGCCCGGCTTTGGCAACGTGACGATTGTTGCCTTTAACATTTCTTTAGGAAACCTGCCTTCAGAGGATGCCTGTGTAAACACCTTATGTAAGTGTGGGGATAAAAGGTGTGTAAAAGCTTTATAATAGGCGGAGGGGAAGCCATCTGGTCCTGGTGCTTTACCATGTGGTAAGGAGGATATGATTTTCGTTATTTCCATAATTGTAAAAGGCGAGGACAATTGTTCCGTCTGTAATTGTGACATAGCAGGGAGGTTAAGGTGTAGGAGATACGCATCGATGTCTGCGATGGTGGGGTGCGACATGGTATCATTGTCCGACAAATTATAGAGAGATGAGTAGTAGGATGCAAACTCTTCTGCTATTTCGGAGGGTTTGTATACCGCAGTTTTGCCAGGGGAGCAAGCTTATCTATTCGTTGTCTGGGTAAAAGTGTGCGGAGTCTTTGTGCTAGTAGTCTACTAGGTTTATTGCCGTACGCATAAAAACGCGTCCTAAGGCGCTGTAGGTGAGAAAAATGGGACTGCCTGTCTAAAATGTGCAGTTCGTCATGTGCTTCACTTAGGAGGCGAGACGTGGCATCTGACGGGGAGGTCTTGTGAGAGCGATATAGGGAGTCGAGTTTTTGCAAGAGGAGAAGGCGAGCGGCCTCTTTGGATTTTTTAAAACGGGATGCCCATTTAATGCAGTGTCCCCTCAGTACCGCCTTATGAGCCTGCCATATGGTTGTGGCCGAAAGGTCTTCGCAGGTATTTAATTCAAAATAAGATTCTAATTGGGAAGCTAGATCACTTTTAGCTGTCTCGTCCGACAGTACCATGTCGTTGAGTCGCCAAGGCGACTGTCCGAATGTTTTATATTCGTCTCTAAGGGTCAAGGTAACGGGGGCATGGTCTGAGCACGAAATCGTGCCTATCAAGCAGCTTTCTACCCCTGGGAGCAATTGGCTCTGGGTCATTATGTAATCAATCCGAGTGTGTGTCTTATGTACTTTGGAGAAAAATGTGTAATCCACTTCGTTAGGGTGAAAAAGGCGCCATGTATCATACAGACCGTAGTTGCCTATCAGGGATTGAAATTTGTCTACCTGTTTTTTGCGTTTCCCCACAAGAGGACGAGATCCAAACCCCGAAGTATCTTTCAGAGGGTCTAGACTAAAATTAAAATCCCCACAAACGAGCAGAGTGCCAGTCATTACCAAAGACAGTTTAGCGAGTACCGAAGCCACATAGTCTACTTGATTTTCATTGGGAGCGTAGAGATTTAGAATAGTGTAAACCTTGTGATTCAGTGAGCAAACTAGAATCAGGTATCTGCCATTCGGATCTGAGAGTTTACGATGCAATTCAAATACAACTCTGTTCCTAATCAGAATGGAAACTCCTTTGGATTTAGTTGGGCCCGTGGAATGGAATTGAGTCGTGAAGCTCGGCCATTTTAGCGGGGGATGGGACAGTCTCCTAAAATGTGTTTCCTGAAGGCAAACGACGTCCGCCCCAGCAGAGTCTAGCTCCTTATAGAGCGTCCGTCGTTTGTATGGAATGTTTAGGCCCTGGACATTATATGATGTGATTTTTACCATGGGAAGAGGTTAAGAGAGGCATAACATAGGTGAAATGATTACAATACTGCATCCAATATTTACCCAATCCCACAGATGATCGTGACCACCAAAAGAAAAAAGCATCAGAATGTCCCAAAGTTCGAGTGGCGCATTGCCCCTCAGAGCCACAGACGCGAGGGTGTGGATATGGAGGCAAATGTCCCGTGACGTACGACATCGAGGTATATGGTTCCTGGAAAAGGAGAAAAAAGGAAAAGAAAAAAAGAGAGAGAAAAAAAAAGAAAAAAAAACAAGAAAAAATATATACAAAAAAAAAAAGAGATTGTGGATCTCCTTCGTGGCAACAAACCCGCTGTTGAGCCACAACTCTCATCGTGAGAGGGAGGAAAAGAGGGGGAACGTGGGAGAGAATTTCTCTCAACTGGACGGAGCCACCAGACCATAGTGACATACAATATCGCTGAAACTTCTTGCGTTAAGTTGGCAAGTGTTCCATCCCAGGAGAAGCATTCTAGACCACAACATGGCCGCGGCGGCCTTCGAGCTAGGCCCTTTGGAATTCTTCAATCAGGACAAAACAATGGAGACAACGTTCATCCCGGTTTCCCCTTGCGTACTTTCTTCCACTCTTTGGGCAGCTTTTGAGGTGCATTAGAGGATTGACGGTTAGGAGAGGCTGGGGATAGATCTTTTTCTGACAGGAATTTCCGGCCTTGTTCCAGCGTCGTAACCACTCGTTGCGAGCCTTCATGCGTAATCAGCAAGCTCTGTGGGAAGCCCCATCGATACAATATTTCGTGCTGTCGGAGTGTGGTAGTCACCTCATGTAAGGAGCGTCGAAAGTCCAAAGTGCGTTTTGCTAGATCCGGGAAAACCTGTAGGTGGTCATATTCAGGAGATATGGCCTGGGATTTTCGCAGCGCCAGGAAGATAAGTTCCCTGGGTCTGAAATAATGTAGGCGCAGGATGACGTCGCGTGTGGAGTCCGCTGGTAAGGCAGGAGGCCTAGGAAGGCGATGTATGCGGTCCATTAGCAAAGACTCTGGGGTCAGATCGGGAACCAAGTGAGAAAAAAAGTCAGTGACATAAGCAGCTAACTGTTGGGGTTTAACGCTTTCAGGAATGCCGCGGATTTTCACGTTGTGTCTGCGAGACCGGTTTTCCAGATCAGTAAGTTTGGCCAAGCAGCTTTCCAGTGAATCCTCAAGATCTTGTACCTTATCGGCTAAGTTATTCTGTGCATCTGCGTATTCCCCCATTTTATCCTCAATGTGGGAAGTGCGGTCAGCCAGACTTTGGATATCGGCTCTGATTTCCCTCGCTACTTCTTTGAGTTGTGATTTCAAGTCAGTGGACATAGTGGTTATCATACCTTCCAGCGTTTGAGTCAGGGTCTTCATCTCAATTCCCAGTGCCTGATTGTCTGCCAGTGGAGCTGCGTGCGGTTCCGGGCTCGAGTGGCCGGCGCCATCTTGGATTCCGGCCGCCGATTTTTTCGGGCCGGTGCGTGGAGTAAAGAACTCGGTTTTGGCTGCCGATGCTTTGGCTTTACCCTGGGACATCTCACCCACCCTGTCCAGACGTTTTAAGCCAAAAACGAACGCTTTAGGTGTGCTTTGTGACGCTTAATGTGAGGTCTGGGTGTGGAGCTCCTCAGTTAAGCCGCCATCTCAGTCGGCGGTTAGCCACGCCCCCGCAAACTAGTTTTTTAATAACCATAGATTACTACTTTTAATAAACCTTTCAGACTCCGAGATGAAGATTAAAATGCCCCAAGCGGAGAAACAGCTTTTCCATAATGAAAACCACAGGACGCGTAAGCACAACAGCGGACAATGGAAATCTGTGGTCCAGAATGATGCACATAGCAGAATCCAGAAGACATCGTAATGAAAAGATTTCGAACACACTTGCAATCTGGAAGACATCATAATGAAAAGATTTCGAACACACTTGCAACAGGACGAAGAAGCTATATATAAGGACAGACCTTCTATACAAGACATTTCACTGATATTTTTCACCAGAGACTATCTGAGGACACTTACTGAGGAAGCCGGTAGGCGAAAACGCGTTTTAAGTGATCCCCTTTCACGATTACTTTTTAAATAACTTTTTTAATTATGCATACCATATGGTCTATTTTTATATGAATTTATAGGAATAAATTTTTGAATATAAATATAATATAATGAATAAACGAGTCACCATTGGGGGAAAAAAAAGCTAACTCCAGAGGATTTGCCAAGGAGGAAAGGAGGAAGATAAAGATACCATCATTACTAATATAAGTATTCTGATTTCTCTATTTTTTTTTAATTTGTTTGAATTTTTTGAGTGTTTTCAGTGTTAAGAGGAAAAAAAAAAAACACAAGGAAAAAACAAAATCATACTCAATATTTTTTACCCACTGTTCACTTACTTGTATTCTAAAACAATGTTCTAATATACAAGGTGCGCCAGGAATTTATGTTTTGTTCCTTTTATATTATTTGTGTCCTTGGAGGTGTGTGGACACTGCACATTCCACTACGGCAGCACCTACCCTAATTAATATCTATTTATTTTGCACAGAAGCGTTGCCTTCACATATACACGCTTTTCACAATAATTTAGCAAAAAAAAACTAAACTTTTTCTGCGCGTCCTAAAATGTCTTTTCATACAGGCTGCCGCCCCAAGCAGTTGTTTATGGATAGATTAAAGGAAAAGCATTTACCGTCATATGAAACGTCATTTTTTTGTTTTTAAGTGTTACTATACATCCTAGAAATCCGCCACTTCACGGGCAGGTTATGGGGACCTCCTAGGCACGATATTTGAAGGAATTTTTCGCTTTTATTTTTAACCCTTATTTCATGGAAAACTCACTGTCCCTTTAAAAACGTTTTTTTTTAAAACTTCTTGTCCTTGTTTCCTGTCCCCCAGGGCACTACCCGGACCCCCATACACCTTTTATGGCAAATATGTAGCATATATGCCCTCTTGGAGGGCACTCTAAAAAACGGAATTTTCAGCCCCATTGGGGGTTCGGGTTCGGTCCCGAACAAATGGGAAGTTCGGGTTTGGGCTCGAACCGAACTCGGGGTGTTCAGCTCCTCCCTAGGAGACACCAGCGAAGGAGACACTGAAGGAGTGAAGAGAGATAGGAAGAGAACCTGGAGAGAGCGTTGTCACTGAAGCCAAGTTGACGCAGCGTGAGGAGCAGGAGAGGGTGATCAACAGTGTCAAATGCAGCGGAAAGGTCAAGAAGAATAAGGAGGGAGAAGTGACCTTTGCTTTTAGCGGCAGCTAAATCATTTGTCACCTTGGTCAAAGCAGTCTCAATAGATTGTTGGGAGCGAAAGCTAGACTAGTGCGGATCGAGTAGAGAGTTGGCAGCAACAAATCTGGTGAGCTGGTTGTAGACCAGACGTTCTAGGATTTTGGAGGCAAAGGGAAGCAGAGAGATGGGACAGAGTGATGGAGGTGGGATCAAAAGATGTGCTTTGATCACCCCCATTCTAAAAAAAAAACGTTTGAATTCAGAGGGGAAGATTCCAGAGGAGAGGTAGAGGTTAAAAATATGAGTCAAAGCAGGGACAGTAACTGGTAGGACAGGCCGAGTAAAGTGTAAAGGGGATGGGATCAGGTGGTCGGTCAGAAGGACATGAGAAGTTCTGAGACATCCTTCTCCGAGACCTCAGAAAAGGAAGACAAACAGGGTTATTCAGAGAGTGGTGAAAAGCAGGAGAATGACTGGAGAATGGAAAATTCTAGGTCAAAATAGCCGATTTGGAAAGTGACATAAATGGGAGACTTTTTCTGGTTTGGCTATTTTGACCTAGAATTTTCCATTCTCTAGTCATTCTCCTGCTTTTCACTGCTCTCTGAATGTCAAGTCAAACTGCAGAGGTACAGAATGGTCAGCTAAGGAACAAGCAAGTGGAATAATAAAAAGACTGTAATTCAATTTAGGTAATTGTAATCAGCAAGAGTCTGTGAGAACTACTTGTTCCTGCATGCAATTCAGCTCCAGTTAGGGTCAGCCAGTCAGAGCAGAGGTCAGGCTTCCCAGCAGCCTCAGAGACAGAGCTATGGAGGAAGGGAGGGGCCATGTGAAAGCTCCATGCCATGCCATGAGGCAGGCAACCTGGACATAACAAAGTGCACAGATTTACAAGCATCTTCAAATCCTGGAGTGGAGCCGGTGAGCTAAAAGACTATTTTCACAGTCATATGTAGGAAAGGATTGTGTCACAGTCATGTACAGAAAAGGAATTGATCCAGTTTAGTAATAAATGCAGTCAGTTAACTTTTTTAGATCTATTTCATGCTCAGTGTGAGGAGATTCCACATGCAGTTTTATATTAGCTCATTTCATGTCTGTTTTCTTTAAGTTAAAACATATTTTGGCAGTAATGATACTCTAGAAGTGCATGCTAGTGTATATGATGCTGACACAGAAGTTATTGATTAACAAGCGTTATGTGCAATGTATTTATACAATTTCTGTTTCTGTTAAAAGTTCTTCACCTTTTAATTCATCTCTAATCCTAATCCCATCGCTAATTCTAATTGATAATCTACTCATCACTTTAATTCAGCTATCTATTCATCACTATTCAACTATTCATCTACTCACCTATTCACCTAATCAATCTACAGAAACTTAATTTACCCCAGAACTTACTGAAATTTAAACTTAAATACAAGCGAATGAAGAGTGGAATCCCGTTATTATTTCCAGGATCGATGTTTGAATTTCCTTTCAAGCGGGAAAAATTGTGCAGAAAACCAGAAAGCTTGACAGTAAAAAACCGGTGGGTCAGTAAAAAACAGGAAAATTGCGAAAACCGGAACACCGGGAAACAAGTAAAAACTGGAAACTGTGATGCGAACAGACAAAGTGATACTGATCAAAAAGTCGCGCATTCATTCCAGAAATTAAAAAAAAACCCCAAAAAAACACCATCAAGATGGCTGAGGAGGCGACCGGGAAGTCACTCGAACAGTTGAAGGCGGAAAGGACAGTGGAGAAAAGAGGATTCACTCGTCTAGTCAACGCCATATCCAGAACCTATAATGATATGACGGCAGAGGATCTTCAAGACAGCTTGCATAAGCTCACAAGACAAGCAGAGAGAGTTATGGAAATAAATGACAATTTTGAGGCAGGCATCATCGCTGAGTTAGAAGCAGAGCTGGTTGAAGGCAAAATAGCTGCGCTAACAGAACAGCAAAAAGCCGACCTTGAAAGAGCTGCAAGTGAGTGTGAAGCAAAGCTAAAAGAAACCAAAAGCCTTCTTCAGGATACTTTCTGGGCCAAATATGGAGGTTGTCACGGTGGCCCATGTCCGGGGAAATGTTGCACCTGAGCCCCATGTCTGGGGAAATGTTGCACCTGAGCCCCATGTCTGGGGAAATGTTGCACCTGAGCCCCATGTCTGGGGAAATGTTGCACCTGAGCCCCATGTCTGGGGAAATGTTGCACCTGAGCCCCATGTCTGGGGAAATGTTGCACCTGAGCCCCATGTCTGGGGAAATGTTGCACCTGAGCCCCATGTCTGGGGAAATGTTGCACCTGAGCCCCATGTCTGGGGAAATGTTGCACCTGAGCCCCATGTCTGGGGAAATGTTGCACCTGAGCCCCATGTCTGGGGAAATGTTGCACCTTCGCCCCATGTCCGGGGAAATGTTGCGGCCATCACAGCAGCTGATATCCAGAAAGCCTTATTCCAGGGTACTGTGTACTACAGGACAGAGAATGGTGCTGCCCGCGAATCAGATGCAACATGCAGGAAGGACAACCAATCGCAGCACATGACCAGCTATCCTATAGCAGAGCAGGGCGTCTCCTCTGAGCACCAATAGGTAGTGCTGTGGCTCTATTTAAAGGGCTTCCTTTCTCTTAGCAAGTTGCCCTAGCGTGTTTCCTGTTACTCCTAGTGCCTTGTTGTTATTTCTTGATTCCTATTCTGACTGATTTCCTGGTTTATACGATCCCGACTTGTCTTGACTTCCCTGTATTCTGGCGCCCTGATTTCTGGCATAGTATAACGGACCTATATTTCCTTAACCCCTGCCTATGTGTGTTTTGTTGGTTTGCCCTGCTTAACCCGGCCATTACTAAGGACCGGCTAGCTAGAGCATTGTGGGTTACTTTATTCCGCAGGTTGTTTTTCTTTGCACTCCACCACTTTATTTGTGTTCATCATTCTCAGTATTACTGACCATAACCCGGCCATTTCTAAGGACCGGTTGGTCAGGGTCTGTTGGCTTACAGTCTGCAAGCGGGGTTACCCGATCCTGACAGAGGTAAAGAACTGTCCACAGCAATGCAAATTGCAGAATCTGAGAGTGAACGTGTCGCAGCAGTAGTAATAGATGGCAATCACGAAGCATACGACTTCATGCTCAAGCACCTTCAGGCGCTAGCAAAGACTGCGAAAGTTCTCTATAGCCAGTGGCAACGGTGCATTCCGCTAAGTGATCGGAATAGCTTTCGTCAAGATAAATTCATTTCTAGATTGTGAGACCAAGTATGTAGTTTATATGTTGACTTGCCCGTTTGGCAAGCAATATGTGGGGTGGACCATAAGAAAATTAAAAACACGTGTGCTAGAACATTATAATAATATTAGGAATAAAAAAGATAATCATTCGGTACCCGTACACTGCAATAGCTGTCCACATTTTAAATTTAGAGACCTAAAATTCATGGGATTAGAGAAAATTGAGCCACATTGGAGAGGAGGGGATAGAAATAAAAGGTTTGCTCAAAGAGACATACACTCAAGTGTATGGCCCCTGAAGGGTTAAATGAGGATATGGATATTTGCTGTTTTTATATGAATAATTAATTGACCCTGTTATATATGTTTGCTGGTTGTTACAAAAAACTATTTCTAATACTCCTGTGCCTGATTAATGTTTAAAAGTTAAAAGAGCTATTATTGACATAAAACCCGTATATCGGGGAAATATGTTTTTGGTTTTTATTAGGAGATTCTAGAATTAAAATGGAACAAAAGATGACTATTCAGTCCTCCCAATCTGGTATGAGGGCATGGACACCTGTGCAAGCGCAAGGGGAATATGAAGAAGATGCACGCCGGGTCTTCTAGAGAAGAATGCCGTGATATAGATGCGCTGTCAAATTGGAGTAAAAGGTGTTGCATGAGAAATACGTCATCGAGGAAATAGGCGGGCGGACGCTGTGGAGGAAGTGGGATCCCGAGCACCATGTTTTCGATGGAGGGAGAAAACACCACGGGAATGAGGTTTGACGTGATTGTGACGAAGAAGGGAGGGCTGTTTGGGGTTTAGTTGACCAATTATGTTAATGAATGTGATTATAAAATGGCGATGTTCAGAATTGATTTTTATACACTTTTATTTTTTAACCCTGTACTTATGACGGCACATATTTCTCCTGATGTGTCAGGTACGGGAGTGCGGCGGTGGGTGAAGTGAGCCCAGGATGCAGTGATCATAGGAGTCACACAGGTTGCTGGGTATTGAAGGTTTATTAAATAATAAACAAAACAAATAGTAAATAATAGCAGCACTAGCAGGCAGGCAACAGACTGTATGCAGGATTCAGCTTGACAATAGGGATTCTTGAAAGCAGGGTATGCTTGACAAACGAGGATTCTTGGAAGTGGGGTACACTCGAAGAACGAGGGTTCTTGAGAGCGGGGTACCTTGGTGGGGAGATTCTCCTTGGTAGCAGGATTCCACTTGGGAGTATCACTGGAGGGATTCAGGTAACACGGTAGGGAGCTTCAGGAACAGGTCTGCACTTCCACGGACGTTATGTTGAAGCCCTGGTGGAAGTGTGGATCCCTCTTTTAAGCAGGCTTCATTTAGGTGAAGTAGTATACACCTGTAGGTATCACAACAGAAGCTTAACAGCCAGATAGGGGAATCGAACCTGCATACAAACCTAGACAGCTGAATAAGGGTTTGCCACGGTTTAGGTGCGGGCATAGGCTTAATTCATGACAGTACCCCAACCCAAGGAGCGCCTTCCGGGCGCGAACAATCAGATATATATATAGCAAGGGGGCACCTATTTTTTCTGCGCCGCCGTCGGTTGGGGCCAGGACCCGTCACCTCCAAGGATGAGGTTTGGGTGGTCAAGATGGTCACAGGGTTTTCAAGGTCTGTTCGGCGTATCACGATACCTTGGACACTGTAGGGTATCGTGGGATCCATATCTGAGGTGCTATCGAGCACAGTGGGTTCGGAGTCGTCCTGATGTATGGGGTTGCTGGTGGCAACCTGATCGGGAGTAGAGAAATGTCCACGGGCTAATGCAACCTGTACCTGAGACTGCAGGTATTTGTGGTTCAGCTGCATGTCCTGTATGGTATGGGTAAGGGTGTTCACCTGAGCTGCCATGGCAGAGACAAGTACCAGGACTTCACTAGACGGACTGGCTTTACCAGGAGTTGGCAGGGTAGCTGCAGCGGTATCAGTGTCCACAAATGTTGTTTTTGGTGGCAGCAGTCTGGTCTTGGACCTCGGTACAGCACGGCTCTTGGACCTGGACCTCGGTACAGCACGGCTCTGGACCTGGACCTCGGTACAGCACGGCTCTTGGACCTGGACCTCGGTACAGCACGGCTCTTGGACCTGGACCTCGGTACAGCACGGCTCTTGGACCTGGACCTCGGTACAGCACGGCTCTTGGACCTGGACCTCGGTACAGCACGGCTCTTGGACCTGGACCTCGTACAGCACGGCTCTTGGACCTGGACCTCGGTACAGCACGGCTCCTGGACCTGGACCTCGGTACAGCACGGCTCCTGGACCTGGACCTCGGTACAGCGCGGCTCCTGGACCTGGACCTCGTACAGCGCGGCTCCTGGACCTGGACCTCGGTACAGCGCGGCTCCTGGACCTGGACCTCGGTACAGCACGGCTCTTGGACCTGGACCTCGGTACAGCACGGCTCTTGGACCTGGACCTGGTACAGCACGGCTCTTGGACCTGGACCTCGTACGGCACGGCTCTTGACCTGGACCTCGGTACGGCACGGCTTCTTGGACCTGGACCTCGGTACGGCACGGCTCTTGGACCTGGACCTCTACAGCACGGCTCTTGGACCTGGACCTCGTACAGCACGGCTCTTGGACCTGGACCTCGGTACAGCACGGCTCTTGACCTGGACCTCGGTACGGCATGGCTCTTGGACCTGGACCTGGACCTCGGTACGGCACGGCTCTTGGACCTGGACCTGGACCTCGGTACGGCACGGCTCTTGGACCTGGACCTGGACCTCGGTACGGCACGGCTCTTGGACCTCGGTACGGCACGGCTCTTGGACCTGGACCTGGACCTCGTACGGCACGGCTCTTGGACCTGGACCTCGGTACGGCACGGCTCTTGGAATCCTGTGGTTGCAGGGCAGTGATATTCTGAGATCCTGCAGGGTGCAGGGCAGCAACGGCTGGAGAACCTGCGGGTTGCAGGGCAGTGACAACATTATTGTGGAGTGATCTCCAAGCGCTTTTGGGGTTCTGAAACACCTGCAGGTCTGCGCATCTGACCACAGTCCCATTGGAACCATACGTGAACCCAGGGGCAAGGGTTCCATAGTAATGGTGCCTTCAGGGGTAGAGACAGTGGTACCGATATATGCTTGACATGGTTGTCCAGAAACCAGCCCGGATTTGCGGCTGTGGGAGTGGGAGTCTCAACCTTTTTGAATCCAAGAGCCCTCCTTAGTATGGAGGCAGCTGGACTCTGCAGCAACAGTGATTCTTCTAGGTCATGGAGACAGGAGTTGGCTTCCAGATTTCGGGGTCCTGGTTTCACCGATGACTTGAAGACGGTTGCTGGGGCGTAGACAGCGACACCAAGGTACCTGGAATGCTGGTTGAGAGTGGTGGGTGTCTGAGAAGGGGAGGCAGCAGCTAACTCCATGGGAATTTCAGGTTCATATTCTGAAGGTAGGGTGGACTCGAACTCCATGGTTTCGGCAGGATAGGGGTCTTCAAGGTCTGTGACCTCAGGATAGGTGTCCAGTGACACCATCCTATTTGGCTGGCACCTTTGGAGCTTATCCGAGTAGGCCTCCATAGACTTTTTATACACAGTCCTTGTTTTAGCAGGTGTGGGTTTTCTGGACAAGGACTTGGTAGGAACAATTTCCCTTTTTGGTCTGGTGGAAGCAGACTTGACAGGCACTGCCTTCTTGAACTTGGTGGGCAGTGCTTCACTAGGCATTGGGAACACAGGCGGAGTAGAAAAGGGTTCTCTGGCCTTGATAGAAAAAGTCCTTTTTGATTTAACAGGTGTAGACTTGGGAGTAGCACCAGGTAGCACTGGGGATTGCAGGGTTTCGTTTGAAACTCCAGGGAAAGTGCGGGGCAGCTTGGGGGGCCGCACTAAACATTCCGAGATGGAATGGACGGTTCCCCGCAGTAGAAGCAGAGCTTCTGGGACCTTCTCCTAGCAATTTTTTCGGATGTTAGGGGTCCTCTACCCACTTTCTTTGGAGCTGGAGTGCACACCTTAGTAGAGGTGTCATTTAAACCCTGCTGCATACTTGCAAAAACGGAGTCCAAATGTTGCAGGATGTCTTGAATGGCTTTTCTGAGGTACTCCATAACGATTTGGATCACCGCGGACTCACTGTGTGAAGGCTTCAACATTCTGTCAGGTACGGGAGTGCGGCGGTGGGTGAAGTGAGCCCAGGATGCAGTGATCATAGGAGTCACACAGGTTGCTGGGTATTGAAGGTTTATTAAATAATAAACAAAACAAATAGTAATATAGCAGCACTAGCAGGCAGGCAACAGACTGTATGCAGGATTCAGCTTGACAATAGGGATTCTTGAAAGCAGGGTATGCTTGACAAACGAGGATTCTTGGAAGTGGGGTACACTCGAAGAACGAGGGTTCTTGAGAGCGGGGTACCTGGTGGGGAGATTCTCCTTGGTAGCAGGATTCCACTTGGGAGTATCACTGGAGGGATTCAGGTAACACGGTAGGGAGCTTCAGGAACAGGTCTGCACTTCCAGGGACGTTATGTTGAAGCCCTGATGGAAGGGTGGATCCCTCTTTTAAGCAGGCTTCATTTAGGTGAAGTAGTATACACCTGTAGGTATCACAACAGAAGCTTAACAGCCAGATAGGGGAATCGAACCTGCATACAAACCTAGACAGGTGAATAAGGGTTTGCCACGGTTTAGGTGCGGGCATAGGCTTAATTCATGACATGATGTGTGTCAAGTGGGAGCAGTCTTATCTATATTTTTACTAATAAAATCCTTTGACTGGAGAAATTTTGGTCTTGGCTGATTTGAACCTGAAATGTGCCGGCTGTGATGGAAATCATACCCCAGGTCCCAGGCACCCATGGAACGGTGATAACGATCTTATTTGTTGATGTGCGTGAATTGATTCAAATACTAAGTGATTTCAAATTTATTGTAGGCTTACCCTCTACTTTCTTCTTATAGCTTTCGTCAAGGTCTGTCAAACCTTGGTCTCAAAGGCTGACTTCATTCGAGCGAGGAGAGAGGAGGACGCAGTGAGAACAGCGCCCCCACCGATAACCTCCAGCAACCCCGTGGCAACCATTAGGTTAAAACCTACAGTGGCAAGGAAAAGTATATGAACCCTTTGGGATTACGTGGAGTTTTGCATGAATTGGTCATAAAATGTGCTCTGATCTTCATCTAAGTCACAATTTGAAAAACACAGTCTGCTTAAAATAATACAACACAAACATATGTTTTCATGTGTTTATTGAACATAACATGTAAACATTCACAGTGAAGGCAACCTGACAAAATATCAAATAAAGGCCCTAATTAACGATTCCAGGGAAAACTATATCAGAGAATGGAGACATGATATAGCAAACTCCAAGAAACTCACCATTTACCAATCCTTACAGAGGGAATACAAACTGGCCCCATACCTGGAGGTACTACAAGACCCAAGGACAGACAGATCCTGAGCCGGTACAGACTGAGCGCCCAGCCTGGAAATTGAATCAGGGCGGCATAGACAGACCTACAAGCCCAGGGAGAATAGACTGTGCCAGCATTGTGACCAGGAGGCCTGGAAGATGAGGTCCACTTCCTCCTACAGTGCCCAAAGTACTCAGCACTGAGGGAAACTCACTTCCAGAGACTCTCCGCTCTCATCCCGGACTTCACCTCTATAGAAGAGACGAGGAAACTCCACATCATACTGGGAGAAGAGGAGCCGGCGGTGAAAATATCTGCCCAATACGTCGCAGAATGTCACAGACTGAGAGGAACATGAGAGATCCTGGACTTATAAATCCCCAACACGGACTCGCCCCCATCCCCCTTCACATTATCCCTTACCCCTGATAATGTCCATGGACTTGCCCATTCCCCCATATATATGTCCCACTACCCCCCCCCCATCCTCCCCATATGCTTTGGCAATGCTAAAATGTATTTGGTCCTGCCAATAAAGCTTATTTTGATTTGATTTGATTTGTGTAGGGTGGAAAAAGTATGTGAACCCCTAGCCTAATGACTTCTCCAAGAGCTAATTGGAGCCAGGAATGAGCCAACCTTGAGTCCAATCAGTGTGATATTATTGGATGTGTTGCTGAAAGCTCTCCTGCCCTTTAAAAACACACACCAGTTTTGGGTTTACTGGTTTCAAGAAGCACTGCCTGATGTAAACCATGCCTCGCAGAAAAGAGCTCTCAGAAGACCTACGATCAAGAATTGTTGACTTGCATGAAGCTGGAAAGGATTACAAAAGGATCTCCAAAAGCCTTGATGTTCATGTGTCCACAGTAAGACAGACTGTCTACAAATGGAGAAAGTTCAGCACTGTTGCTGCTCTCCCTAGGCATGGTCGTCCTGTAAAGATAAGCATTCTGTGCTGTGCTCTTGCAGTTAATGAGGTAAAGAAGAATCCTAGAGTGTCAGCTAAAGACTTACAGAAATCTCTGGCACATGCTAACATTTTTGTTGACACATCCACTATAAGGAAAACATTAAACAAGAATGGAGTACATGGGAGGACACCACGGAGGAAGCCAATGCTGTCCAAAAAGAATATTGCAGCACGTTTGAAGTTTGCAAAAGAGTACCTGGATGTTCCACAGCACTACTGGCAAAATATTCTGTGGACAGATGAAACCAAAATTGAGTTGTTTGGAAAAAACACACAACACTATGTGTGGAGAAAAAAAGGCACAGCACACCAACATCAAAACCTCATCCCCACTGTAAAACATGGCGGAGGGAGCATTATGGTTTGGGGCTGCTTTGCTGCCTCAGGGCCTGGACGGATTGTTGTCATTGATGGAAAAATTAATTCCAGAGTTTATCAAGAGATTTTGCAGGAAAACGTAAGACCATCTGTCCGACAAATGAAGCTCCGCAGAGGATGGGTGATGCAACAGGACAATGACCCAAAGCATACAAGTAATTCAACAAAAGAATGGCGTCAACAAAACAAAATACGCCTTCTGGAGTGGCCCAGTCAGAGTCCTGACCTCAACCCGATTGAAATGCTGTGGCGTGACCTTAAGAGAGCGATTCACAGACATCCCAAGAATATTGCTACACTGAAACAGTTTTGTGAAGAGGAGTGGTCCAAAATTACTCCAGATCGGTGTGCAGGTCTGATCTGCAACTACAGGAAACGTTTGGTTGAGGTTATTGCTGCCAAAGGAGGGTCAAGCAGTTATGAAGTCCAAAGGTTCACATACTTTTTCCACCCTGCACTGTGAATGTTTACATGTTCTGTTCAATAAAAACATATAATGTTTGTGTTGTATTATTATTTTAAGCAGGCTGTGTTTTTCAAATTGTTGTGACTTAGATGAAGATCAGAGCACATTTTATGACCAATTCATGCAAAACTCCACGTAATCCCAAAGGGTTCACATACTTTTTCTTGCCACTGTACATCTCTCCCAAAGTTCACCGGCAATAAACGTGACTTCTACAGATGGAAGAGAGACTGGGAAGCGCTTCAGAAGCAAGGGGAGCCGACCGGTTCAAAAGAAGTAAAAAAGTTCCAATGATTAGACCGTCTCGAAGAAAGAATTGTGAAAGATCTCCGCCTTACCACTTACAATGCTGCAGATGACATTTTTCCATGTTTTAGAGAACAGTTACGGAAACGTGATAACGATAGCGATTAAAATAGTGGAAGATCTGCAAGCAATCCCTGCTATCCGGAATCCCCAGCCAAGGAGAATATTCGATTTGATTCAAGCAGTGGAGAAGGCACTTGGAGATTTGAGTGATCTTGGAAACATTTGGCGCTCTCAAAAATCCCTTAGTAATGAAGTCCATAGAAGGAAAACTTCCCGAGTCACTCATGAAAGAATGGCTTGTCCACGTCTCTGACCAACAGAATTCTGTCACACAAGACAACCGGTTTGACAAACTTCTGGTATTCCTCAAAGCAATAGAGCATTTACGAGCAGCTCGAGCAACTAAGAGATGAAGAAACAAACAGAAGAGAATCAAAATCTGAACATAGTCCACGAGGTCAAACAATGACCAAAATGGATGTGTAGTCTGTGGTGATGTTAAGCACAAGAGAGAGCTCTACTTCTGCAAACCGTTCCGGTCACACAAAGTAACTGACAGGATGGCTGCAGTGAAGAAACTGGGAGCTTGTAAAAGGTGCCTCGAAGTCCACGATGACCGCGCGGTCTGTAAAGAGAACTATCTATGCAAAAACAAAGACTGTGGATAGGCAAGTGTTCCTGAACATCACTTCTATTTATGCACAAATGTTGAGAGAAGGGAAAGCAACACTGTTCGGAAAGAGAACAAGTTTCATTCTGAAGGAGACAGTGGCAAGAAAGATTACACGAAAGTTCAAGAAGATTTCCTTGGTAAACTCTCGCCAGATCTAGCACAGCAATGCAGAAGTGTCTTTTCGAACACTACAGCAAGAGTGTTCAATACAACAAAAGAACAGTCAAGTTTACCAGCAGAATGTGGGTTACTAGAACTGCCCGTAATAATGATGCTCCTCAACGTAACTGCCAATGCTGGACAGACAATCGGGACATTAATAGATTTAGCATCTGACACAAATTACATAACCCACAATGCTGCACATCGTCTGAACTTAAGAGGTGAGAAAATTACTCTAGTCATCCATGGAGTTGGAGGAATGAATGTCCGCGTGAAGACAATGCGATATCTTCTAAAAATTAGAGTAAAGTCCGATCAAGGCACTCTCAGGCCACACCAATTAGCCTGCTATGGACTTGAAAGTATCGCCGACATTCACAAAGCAGTGCCACCTGAGCGACTGAAAAAATTATTTCCAGTCGTTCCCTTCATCGAACTCACAAGGCCTAGAGTAGTTGAACTGCTTATAAGTCATCGAGAAGGTCAATTGGCGCCACAAAAGAGTCCAAGTAGTCGGCGACCTTGTGCTGTGGGATGGACCACTAGGAAAGACAGTCGGCGGGGCTCACCCCGAGCTCTTCGAAGAAGCAGATATGTCAATCCACAAATCCAAAACGCACTTTTCAAGGTCAATGAGAATGGCGGCTGTAATTTAAAGCGACAACCGCATAGGAGGCGCTGCAAGTGTCCATTGCTGGACAATTGATAGGCTGGGGTTAATTAGAGGTCAAGTTTGGTAGCTCAGAGGTGGTTTCAGCCAGCTGAAACTGCTTCTGAGCTGTTTTTTTGCAGCGGGAAAATCTGAACAGCTGATTGGTTAATCAGCTGTTCAGCAGCACGAGCCGTTGCGCGTGCAATCAAGAGCGGGAAATTTCAAACAGCTGATTGGATATCAGCGGTTTGAGAGCTCGAGGCAAGTTCCAAAGGTTTTATAAATTGAGAGTCTGAGGTAGTGTAGCGCTCACTCCCGGAGGAGCCGCTGAAAATGAACCACAGGTCAGTCTCCCCGCACTAGGGAATAAATATACTCCAACACAGTTGTGAGTTTTTATCATTTAAATAGTTTACTAAAATATTTGAGCAGATGTCGAGACACGGTATTCACAAGTATTATTACAGTATTTTCGTATCACGGTAAAACGCGTAGCGGAAAAGAAACGAAACACGAGGCTTCATATTTCGGAAAATAAAATATTCGCAACCGAACATAAAAGCAATGCAATTTCCCGATAGTTCAGAAAAGGGGACACGTAGCAAAACCCCAAATATACAATCCCTTCGTATTACGGTAAACGCGCAACGGAAAAAGAGGAAAAATATATTCGGAACATATCTTTATCTTTAACCCCTGTTCCGATTCGTAACAAATGGAGTCCTGCACAGGTTAAGTCCCAGAATGTAAAGAAGGTGTATATGTATGTGTGTGGTACCCGGGTACTGTTCAACTGGCCAGTGAGTTTACATGAAGGAAAGTCTTCGACTAGTCAGTTGGGGCCCTGTGGACTTTAAAGAGAAAACAGTAGCTTGACCTTTAATCACAAACAGCCTTGGAGGCCTCTCACCCATCCGACGCAGGCTTTAGGCTCCGCTGACCCAGGACGTCTCTCCTCCGGATTTTGACTGGGGATACTAGCGGCCGGATCCGTTGTCTGACTTCATGCAGCTTGTCCAGCTCACCGCCTGCTCTCCGTTCGATTCCGCCGGTCTGCAGCAATGTCTGGGCTCTGACAAGTCTCCTTCTCCTCAGGTTGAGTGACCCAAACAGGAATAACAGGTCTCCCTCGGGCTTTGGCCTAGGTTCTCTCGCGATCTCCTCAGTGCGTCTGCTTTCTCCTGTTCCCTGGCGCGCTCTGGAACTTTCTCCACGAGGCAGAGGATGTAAGTGTCCAGTCCCCACCCACTTCCTGTCTTCTTGCAAAGCATGCCGGGCATTGTAGTCCCAATGTCCAGTATCTCTGATCACGATAGTCTCCATCTTGTGGCCAAAAATAGGTACTGCCACAGCAAGATTTTTAACACAGCGCTACAGTAGTTTTGTCAATTACCTCAGCTGTTTTAGAAGATTGGATCCTGTAGCAGCGTTTCCTGACATGGAAGATCTACTGCGCCGTTTAGAAGAAAGGGCCCGGATATCTGGTGGTGAAGAATGGCTACGCAGCGGTTTAGCTGTTGCTCCTGCAGTTGCAGCATATGAGGAATGCGCTTCCGAGTTACCAGCAGATGACAGCACCAGAGCGTCTGGAGGAAGTCAAGATGCAGGTCCCAGCCGGGGTGTAGCTAGGAACCTGGACCACAGCTTCTGTTTCCTGGGGGATTCATCAGAGAGACGCACAGAGTCAGGGAACTTGAAGAGGAAGAGAATACCAAGGCAGAAGAAGATTTTTTCTCCACCTACAAGTGCTGGACCGAGAAGAAAGAGGATTAACAGCAACAGGAAGGCGGCTGTTAAGTCTACAGGACCTGAGGAAGGAGGAAACACTCAGCAGCTGCAGTCTGCTTCAGAATATCTAGAAGAAGGGACGAGCAGCGCTGGAGTGGCACAACAGACTGGTGAGAGCTTCCCTGGGGCTGAAAGGGTAGAAAAGCTAGGGGAAGTGTGTAATCTGCTTTCTAATATGCTTAAAAATATGCAGTGGGGTCCAGCCCCAGCGTGGGAGGGAGGGGGTCAGGAGAAAGAACCAGCTAATGTTACAAAAAGCAAAATTGATGAGGTTTCCTTTAAGGAACCGGTTACATGTGATATGTCACAGCTAGGTTTTCATTTAAATAAAAGTGTTAAAGAAAAGATTTGGAGAGGGGAATATATAGATATTCTATCTTTATTACCAGCATCAAAAGAATTTTTAGTGAAACAGGATAAAGATGAAGACAGACGGCGGGCAATTCTGAGGTCCTTTAATAATTGGTTACAGGCTTTCTGTATTTTAGCAAGTGTAATCTGTGAAAAGCAGCCAGAGTGGAGTATTGGGCTTTTTCAGCATTTGGACAGTATTTTGGATGCATATAAAACTTTTGGTGGTCTTGCGTGGTACACTTATGAACTGAAACCTTCTGGTGAAACAAATCATAAGAAATTACAGTGGGGAGTTAAAGAAGTCGGGCTGTGGGTGAGCACCATGATGTCACAAAAGCCTTTTGTTAATAAAGCAGAAAGTAACAGTACTATGTTTAGTCAGAGAAAAGGGGTCTGCTGGGCTTTTAACGAAACGCAGTGCAAATGGCAGGGGAACTGTAAATATAAGTGTGGCACTCTGTGTATTAAATCGGTATTAAACTCATTGTACCCCAAAAGAGTACTGTAAACAGGACTAAGTAGAAAGCATTTTGTTTTGTTATTATTGAAATTTACCAGAACATAGTTCTGTTGCTGCTGTTCTGACCTCCTACCAGCGGGTGTCACTGCTGTGTCCTCAGCCACAGAAACTGTACTTAATACCATGTGGTTGTCTCAGTGATTCAGTAATCCTGAAGTTACCACTGGATGCAGTTAAGAGAGAGTGTGCACAGTGCATCCAGAGTAAAAACCGAATCTTTTATCTGTTTCAGGTAGGCAGAAAAGTATCTAAAGTCTAACAGTTAATGAGAAAGGTTATTAGAGATTTTATGTAAATAGGAGTTTGGTCAGACAGACCCCTGCAGACTGATTGCTGTGACAGGCCTGGTGTAATATGCATTGTAAACTGCAGTAGCTGTATTAATGTCTGTATAGTTGTTCTCTCCTTTAACATGGAGAATGTCATTTAACAGAATGAAGGAAGCATCAGTGTTTTATGCTGTTAAATCGGTCTGGTTACACAGGTTGCTAAATGGATTCACTGCAGCCACGTGTAGTAATCAACATGGCTGAATTAGGAAAGCATGCTAGTATAGTAACAGAAGCCTTATGTACGAGTAACTCCAGTTCCCAGAATCAGTTTTAAGTAGGTTTTATTTCTGAGAAAATGTGCAGAATGTTATTACTTGTGTATGATATTTGTTCTGTGCAATCTCCAACAGAGATTGAAAGTGAAACCAGATTATATTTTGTTGCTAGGTAGATTTGTTTAATTCTAGATATGTTTGTACCAATTGTTATTTAAGATAGATTAGGATTTTATGTTATATAGATTCAGTAATCCTGAAATTACCACTGGATGCAGTTAAGAGAGAGTGTGCACAGTGCATCCAGAGTAAAAACAGAATCTTTTATCTGTTTCAGGTGAACTCATAAAATAAATGTGTTGTACCAGAACAAGCCCCGTCTCTTATTCTAAAGAGTGCAACATAAGCATGAATGCTTGACTTGTGGTGGTTCACATTCCGCTGCTAAATGTTTTAAAAGAGGTGGCTCTCAGGCCAATTTTCAAAGCTCCCGGGCTACCGACTCCGGTGAGGCTGGAAAAAATGTATCCATTCTTAAGCATTTACCCAAACAAGGAGAAGGCCAACTTAATAATTGAAGGTTTTAGTTCAGGTTTTTGTGTTCCGGTTTATAGTTCAGAGGAATTTGTTTGGGTTGAGAATTTAAAATTCGTTAAGGTTAATTTAGAAATGGCAAAGGTTAAAGTTCAAAATGAAGTAGATTTAGGTAGGATGGTCGGCCCATTGGATGGGATTCCGTTTAGTTGTTTTCATTTGTCCCCATTAGGTTTAGTGCCCAAGAAAGAAAAAAATTTGTTTAGGTTAATTCACCACCTGTCGTTTCCTGCAGGTCAATCATTAAATGATGAGATTGACAATGACCTGTTTCCATTAAAGTATTCCACATTTGATGAGCCTTTAGATTGGGTGCTGGCATGTGGCCAGAATGCGCTCATGTCTAAAGTTGATATTGAGGCAGCGTTTCGTTTATTACCCATGAATCCTGGTTGCTATAGGTCATTAGGTTTTCAGTTAGAAGGTAAATTTTATTATGACAGATGTTTACCTATGGGCTGTTCCCTGTTTTCTTTCTATTTTGAAACATTTGCAACCTTTTTGCAGTGAGTCTTGGTGTTTAAAACAGGTATTGGGTCCATTATTCATTATTTGGATGATTTTTTATTTATAGGCAGAGAAGGTTCTGATGTTTGTTTTCAGCTGTTGAAAGAGTTTTGTGACATGCCCCAGCATGTGGATACTGCCCCAGCACGTGGATACTGCCCCAGCACGTGGATACTGCCCCAGCTCGTGGATATTGCTCCCCAGCTCAGACCACAGACCAGACATGAAGCGGCTGTTCGAATGCTCTATCGGCATTCGGACAGCCGCCCCATGAGCTCCGTCTCCATACTTACCTTCCCAAGTGGCGAAGTGAAAGTTTCCCCGCTTCCGCTCGTTGAAGGACCCAAGCCGCTGTCACGTGGGACTCCCACGTGACCGCGGCTTGGGTCCTTCAAAGAGCGGAAGCGAGGGAACTTTCCCTTCGCCGCTCAGGGGTTGGATGCGTGTGGCAGCCGGGTAGAGGCTGCGAGCGCAGCCTCTACCCGGCTGCTGTGTGCATCTTGTAACCGCCGCGGCGAGCGCACAGCCGGCTCGTGCCGCGGCGGTTGCATGCGCGCGCAGCCAACTGCCGCTGGTTGCGCGCGCATGCGCAGAGTAAGGCTTGGCGATGGACACGCCAAGCCTTACTATATTATAGTATAGGATAAGGTTTTACAGGTTTTTAAGTTCGGTTTTATGATTGAAGTGTTTATGCCTCCAAATTACCCTTAAATAAAAGCTACGGCCAACTATTCCAAAGTTTATTGGTGTCTGTCGTTATTTGGTAAAGATATTTATATTATACATATTTGTATTCATAGTCCATGCAGGGGACATTTAAAGCGACAACCGCATAGGAGGCGCTGCAAGTGTCCATTGCTGGACAATTGATAGGCTGGGGTTAATTAGAGGTCAAGTTTGGTAGCTCAGAGGTGGTTTCAGCCAGCTGAAACTGCTTCTGAGCTGTTTTTTTGCAGCGGGAAAATCTGAACAGCTGATTGGTTAATCAGCTGTTCAGCAGCACGAGCCGTTGCGCGTGCAATCAAGAGCGGGAAATTTCAAACAGCTGATTGGATATCAGCTGTTTGAGAGCTCGAGGCAAGTTCCAAAGGTTTTATAAATTGAGAGTCTGAGGTAGTTTTGGCAATTACCTCAGCTGTTTTAGAAGATTGGATCCTGTAGCAGCGTTTCCCCCCCCTCCCTTTTTTATGCATATTGTCGTAGTTGTTTAATAAGGGTAAAGGTCGCCCCTTATTGGGGTGGATGGAGGCAGAAGGGTTCCCAAGCTGGCTGAGAACAGGGGCGGTTTGGGAATTTGTTTTAATATTATTTATAAGGTTTTACAGGTTTTTAAGTTCGGTTTTATGGTTGAAGTGTTGATGCCTCCAAATTACCCTTAAATAAAAGCTACGGCCAACTATTCCAAAGTTTATTGGTGTCTGTCGTTATTTGGTAAAGATATTTATATATACATATTTGTATTCATAGTCCATGCAGGGGACAAATAAGTGAAAGAGCACCTTCCAATAGAAGAGCCTTTAGTCAAAGTTTACGAAGTGAGTACCTGTACTAGCAGCCAAGACTTTCTGGATTGGTGGAGGTGGGATTCCATCGGTGCTGCGTGTGAACCCAAGTGTGGTAATTGCCAACCGGGTGGAAAAGAAATGACCCTAGGTGAAGACTGAAGAGAGAGAACTTGAACTAGTAAGAGAGGGCCTCACTTATGTCAAAGAAGGCAACAACAGTAAAGAACTGCATTGGCACGTTAAATATCCCTGGTTAGGAGACCCAGCATCCTTACCGAACAACAAAAGTGCAGTTGAAGCTACGTTCCTGAGGATGGAAAAGCCGCTACCTAAAGATCCCGAATGGAAAACTGCCTACCGAGCTCAAGTTAAAGATATGCTTATCAGAAACGACGATCGCCGAATGGAGTGAAGCTGTGTGGTACGTCAGTCATCTTATTGCCCCAAACCGGCACTCTCACAACCCCAGTGAGACTGGTTTGGAACAGCAGTCAAAGATTCAGAGGCGTTAGCATGAACGATTTGCTAGTTAAAGGCTCAGACTTCCTAAATGAGATACGTGCTGTCTTGCTAAGATACAGAAGCGGGGTGCACGCTGCAATAGGAGACATTAAGAAAATGTACAATTCGGTCTGGCTAGAAGACAAAGAAATGCACCTGCACAGATTCCTTTGGAGAAACTCAGAAAAAGAAGAACTGAGTGACTACGCAATCACAATAGTAAACATTGGAGACAAACCAGCAGGCTGCATTGTGCAGTTGGCAATGTGCAAAACTGCAAACTTGCCATCTTTTACTCATCTTGAAGAAAGAGTGCTACACCAAGACCGTTATGTTGACGACATTCTCACACCTCACAATGACTTTCACCAGCGAAGATCTATTGTGGCAAATGTAGAGGCAATCTTAAAAGGAGGATTTCTTCTTAAACCTTGGGTCTCCTCAGGTCAAAGTGGGAGGAGTGAGTCAGAAGAAAAGCCTTCCGAAACCAAAGTAGAAAAAATGATTTTACCAAACCAAATGCGTGAAGATGAAAACAAAGCACTGGGTCTGGGCTATATCGTGGAAGAAGATATGCTTTATGTGATGACTTCAATCAATTTCTCAGAGAAAAAAGAAAATGAGACTTGGTCAGAATCTCTCACAAGAGCAAGTTAGAGCTCAAACACTAGATCCACTGACAAGAAGGAAGCTGTTAAGCCAGGTGTCAGGAGTGTATGATCTAGGAGGCCTAGTGACTCCAGCCAAGCAGAAGGAAGCTAGCCCTCAAGAGCTTGATGAACATTCAGATTGGCAAAGTGAACTAAAGTTCCTGATCCTGTCTGAGAATGAATGGCCAATCAAGTCAGTGAAGGATGTTGCAGCTAATACCAGAGAAAGCATCAGTATACTTCAAAGGAAGGCATTTGCAGCTCTGCTCACGAGATCCAAAGCGAGGCTGCAGAATCCATCTGAGGAATTGGAGGAAGATGAGAATCCCCTTCAAGCCCAAGTAGGATGCAGGAGACCTCCTGCAGGGTCAGCTGTTCAAAGCTTGTGTGACTTGAAGCGATTCAGTGATCTCACTAGACTAATCAAAACCATAACCTGGGTATGGAGAGCAGCAAAAAGGTTCCTTGGTCGCAACCGGACCCTAATCAACCCAAAGTGGGAGGCAGTATCTTCAGCAGGAACCAATTCCGTCGGTGCAAGACCAGTTCGGCAAGAGCTGAGTAAATTTTTGGAGGACGTCGACAAATCTACCCTAAAGGAAATGGCTGCGCAGAATGGGACGGAGTGGACATGGACAATTCATCCAGCTGATTCTCCACACAGGAATGGGGCTGCGGAGGCGGCGGTGCGCGTTGTAAAGAGAGCCCTCCAAAAGTGCGGAGGGGAATCTATCCTCACCTACAGTGAATTCCAAACAGCTCTTCAGATAGCAACCAACCTCGCCAATGAACGACCCATCGATGCTACAGCGCAAGTTCAAGAAGACTGCATTCAGTATGTAACTCATAATACACTATTGTTGGGACGAGCATCCCATTGCGTTGATATCATCATTTGACTTTTCCAGTTATCCGTTTAAGCGCCTCCAAGCAATGCAATCGGTAGTGAATGACTTAGACACTGAAGAATCTTAGTTGGTCTACAAACAGAAATTGAAACGTTTGCCTTCTAAACATTGCAATTTCCCTTTGTATCCAAGAAAATTGAGTGGGAGGTGTCAAGTCAAACAGCAGAGGTACAGAATGGTCAGCTAAGGAACAAGCAAGTGGAATAATAAAAAGACTGTAATTCAATTTAGGTAATTGTAATCAGCAAGAGTCTGTGAGAACTACTTGTCCCTGCATGCAATTCAGCTCCAGTTAGGGTCAGCCAGTCAGAACAGAGGTCAGGCTTCCCAGCAGCCTCAGAGACAGAGTTGTGGAGGAAGGGAGGGGCCATCTGAAAGCTCCATGCCATGAGGCCGGTAACCTGGACATAACAAAGTGCACAGATTTACAAATATCTTCAAATCCTGGAGTGGCAGACAGTGAGCTAAAAGACTATTTTCACAGTCATATGTTGGAAAGGATTGTGTCACAGTCATGTACAGAAAAGGAATTGAGCCAGTTTAGTAATAAATGCAGTCAGTTAACTTTTTTAGATCTATTTCATGCTCAGTGTGAGGAGATTCCACATGCAGTTTTATATTGGCTCTTTCGCTGCTGAGGCATTTCACACCTCTGTGATGAGGTAATTTTTACCGGTTTCGTTCATCATGTTTAACCGTGTTTGAAGCCTTATTTTAATATATGACCCAGACATATTATATATCATTCTTTTGTTTCGTTTAAAACATTACATCCCCCAGCAGAACATTACACACACACACCCCCAGCAAAACATTACACCCCCCTCAGCAAAACATTACACCCCCTGAGCAGAACATTACACCCCCTGAGCAGAACATTACACCCCCCTGAGCAGAACATTACACCCCCCTGAGCAGAACATTACACCCCCCTGAGCAGAACATTACCCCTCCCAGCAAAACATTACCCCTCCCAGCAAAACATTACCCCTCCCAGCAAAACATTAACCCCCCAGCAAAACATTACACCCCCCGAGCAGAACATTAACCCCCCAGCAAAACATTACACCCCCCGAGCAGAACAATACCCTCCAGCAGAACATTACACCCCCAAGCAGAACATTACACCCCCCCAAGCAGAACATTACACCCCCCCAGCAGAACATTACACCCCCCGAGCAGAACATTACACCCCCCGAGCAGAACATTACACCCCCCGAGCAGAACATTACACCCCCGAGCAGAACATTACCCCTCCCAGACTGTTTTAAACTCAAGATCTGCGTGCTGTCTGATTTCCGGGGGATGCTATCACTGCAGTTTTATTGTACACGTCCTTAAGTTTCAGCTAAAGACTGGAGAAATGCACGAACAACTGCTGGTGGGAGGACAGGGGTCCGTCAAGGGAGCGGCTTTAACAAGTGTGACCCAGTCGTTGTATGGACATCTGCTACAGAAACTATTCTGTTGTTATAAGGAGTATATCGCAAAAAACTAAGAACTGCAAAACAATAGGAGACTAATAGTGTAGTACAGCATTAGAACAAGTCACACCAAATTGGATGAACTCACAAGATCCTGAAGGAGAAATGGATACTCATTGCACTCTCAAAATCCTCCACCACTGTAGAGCCCCAAGGATGTCAGTACACCAGGATATGACGAGGTAGGAAAATGTCATTAATACACCAGACCAACGCGTTTCATCCAATAGTGGACTTCATCCAGGAGCACAATTAAAATCAGAATCGAAAAACTAATAGTGGGGTAGATTCATTAACCTCTAGATTGAATATAGACTTTCATTTACGGGGCGTGGCTTGCGCGCCGAAAGTAATGGCCGCCTGACTCCGGAGCTCCGCCGAGATCGCCCACTCGGCTCCCTCCGCACCCCATCCACCACGAGATGGGCAAGCCCCGCAAGCCGCCGACCACTCCTGGCCCCTCGGAGCCCACCGGGGACCCGCAAAACTGCTCCATCAGGCAGTTTCTGACGCCGATCCCAGACTCAGTCTTGGTGCCATTGCGGGACAAAATGGCGGCGACCCCCACCTCTTCGGCCCCCAGCTCCCCCACGCATGCTGCAGACACCTGGGCCATGCCACCGGAGCTCCACCATCTCCTCAGCTAATTGCCCACCAAAACGGATTTGGCGGCCTCCACATCTAGCCTCCAGGAATCCCTGCTGACAGAGATCAGAGGCCTCAGGAAGGTACTTGGCAGCCTGCAAACCTGGGTTCAGCACGTGGAAACAGCACAGGCCCGCCACACTGAAATCACAACCTCCCACACCAATGCCCTGCAGTCTCAACATCACATCTTACAGACTATGACACGCCACCTGGAAGACCTAGAAAACAGAGGACGCAGGAATAACATTCGGGTAAGAGGCCTCCCTGAATTGGAACAATCCCCATCTGACCTGAAACGCACCCTACTCCGTTTATTTAACGGCCTCTTACAACGAGACTCTGACATCGAATTTGAAAGACTTCACAGAGCTCTGCGCCCTAAAGGCCCTCCCGAAGCCCCGCCACGAGACGTGGTTTGCTGTCTTCTGCGACATCCCCTCAAAGAGGACATTATGGAGGCAGCCAGAGCATCTCGCACTGTCATGTTTGAAGACGCCAGTATCTCCTTATATCAGGATTTATCACCAGCGACCCTACAATCCAGCCGCCTTTTACGCCCCCTCACCGCGGCCTTGCAGGAACGACGCATCGTATACAAGTGGCTCTTCCCATTCGGACTACAGGTCCGCACTGAGAACGGTCCAGCTATCTTGCGATCAGAACTCCCGGTATTTCTGGAAGCTCTTTCATTACCTAAAGACACCATACTTGCGTGGCCGGACCTGACGAGCATGTACGCCCCCTCATTTGGTGCGCCACCGCGATCTCAGAGGCCTCGCCGCCGCCGCTACTCCTCAACGCGAAATACTACACCCCATGATTCTCAAGATGGATGACTTACATCTGGCAACTACCCCTACAAATTCTGAGCAAAAGTAGAGAACACCATCCCTAATAGCTCAAGAGACTGGAGATCCTGCGGCCAACGACACCAGTAGCTAGATCCAGAGTCGGAGACCCCTGCACTTTGAGACCGCTGCTTGTACCACCTCACGCTGACCAGCGATTCACAGCACTTACGACTTGACTCTGACATCTGCTGCTCGCTGAGGTACATGGAAAGACACTCGTCTGAACAACGCTCTCGAGATACGTAAGTCTCCCTGACGATTACATTGCATGTCTCCCCCGCTTTTCTTTTTCTGGACTCTGGCCCGATTAACACCGAATAGACTGCGTGAGTAATGGACACGGCCTGCACACGCATCTCCCACGATGCAGACTCCTACCCAGGAGGAGACCAGCACAGCGCTACATGCTGAGGTCGGCGGCATGCTAATACTAAATGTAGAGCGGGCATCTAGGCCCGAGTTTTTTCCTTTTTCTGGTTTACAGTTAACTGTTTAGATAATTATTACGTTGATTGCATACGTCTGCTTTTTCTATTTCGTAAACACGTTGCCCTCGGTTGTCGCTTGCTCCTGCCCCCAAGAACGTGCCTTTGTATAGAATAGTGCGACACGCACTTACCCCCGCATATTGCGGTAGTGCATTGTCTCACTTAGGCACACACTCTTCACCCCCCAAATCCTTTTGTATGTCTTCCCCCTTCCCTAGTTGGTAACATGGCTACGGCACCTAGACCCATTAAAATCACCTCGATCAATGCCAAAGCACTGAACATCCCGGAGAAGAGGCATATGGCCCTCCGGGACTTCAGATCCACACACGCAGACGTGGTGCTCTTGCAAGAAACACACTTTGAAGCAAGTAAGGCACCACAAATGCGCGATCTAAAATACCCAGTCGGCTTTTTTAGTAATTCCACTGCTGGCAAAGTATGCGGCACGGCGTTCTCCTCTCCAGGGACTTCCCCCTCACTGTCACAGGCACGGAACTGGATCAGGACGGCCGATACGCTTTTGTAAAGGGGTCCCTAGGGGGACAATTTTATACCTTCGACTCCATTTACTTGCCGAACAGAAAACAACATAAGGTATTATGCTCTATGCTGCGTATTCTTGCTGACTTTCAGGAAGGAATCGTACTTATTGGAGGAGATATTAACCTCCCATTGGATGCACGCTTAGACACATCACGGGGTATAACGAGCGTTCCACACTCCGTACTGCGACAAACTCAATCGGCACTCGACTCACACCGCCTAATCGATTTGTTGGCGTGCCACCCATCCCACCACACAAGACTACACCTTCTACAGCCCCCCGCACCAGTCCTATTCAAGGCTGGACTGTATGTTCCTACCATTTGGACACCTCCACCTCCTCTAATCAGTAGATATAGGCCCAATGACGTGGTCAGACCATCACCCGGTACTACTCACACTTAACTCCCCTCTCGTACGTCCTAAAGACAGAAATTGGCGCCTAAATGAAACTTTACTGAACGACCCCATGATCAGACGGGGCACCCTCCAGACTCTCCAGCAATATTTCACTGAAAACTCCACCCCTGACACCTCACCTCAAATCATATGGGAGTCCCGTTCTGTCCCTTCCCGTCTACTGTCGACTGATGCTGAGAAGGCGTTTGACAGGGTCAGTTGGCCCTATCTGTTTTGCACCCTCCAGCAGATGGGATTCGGCTCCAACATACTAGCATGGATTGGTTCCCTTCAAGTTAATGTGTGCAGTGGCGTTAGCGTAAACGGCACGCTCACCCCTCCCTTCCAAATGGCACCAGACAGGGATGCCCTCTTTCACCTTTACTTTTCGCGCTCTCACTTGAACCCTTATTGCAGGCAGTTCGAGCAGACCCCTCGATCCACGGCTTCGAGGTTGCAGATCACCGGCATAAAGTGGCAGCATATGCCGATGATCTGTTATTTTTCATACGCCAACCGCTAATCTCCCTCCCCGCCCTCACTTCTCTACGAGAATTTGGTACCATCAGCAACTACAAGATTAACATGGCGAAATCGGAAATATTGGGTCTCACCATCCCCCCCGCTTCGTACTAAGTCATCTCTTGAATATCTAGGCATTTCCCTCCAAGCAGACACATCAGACCTATATTCAGCAAACTATCTCCCACTACTACACACCATTACGACAGACCTCACCAAATGGGCACTGCCCCATGTCACATGGTTCGGGCGCATTAACGTCCTAAAAATGCACATACTCCCCCGATTACTGTACTTGTTTCAGACCTTGCCAATAGCTGTACCAAACTTATTTTTTCGATCCTTACAAACTAGGTTCACCTCCTATGTCTGGAATAAACGACAACCACGGTTACGCTTCGCGCTCCTAACCGCAGCAAAATCTGCAGGCGGTCTAGCATTACCCCACGCACGTCGCTACTACCATGCCACGCATTCTCTTTGCGATATACTGATTGATCTTGAAGGACCGACCACTAGTTCCTGGAGACTATCTGCATCAAAGTTGATTTACATTGAGTATTTATCGTCATATACTGTATATCTTCCTTTGTCTGGTGATACAACTTGTTATAATGGTACAGATAGAAAACTGCTGAATGCTATGTACAGGCAAAGACATGTATGAAGAACGGCCGACTCGTCTAAGGGAGGATTTTAAGGAAAAAGGCTAAAACAGAAACAAAGAACAGAAAATTTGTAGATTCGTCCTCACAAAGGAAATGTTTTATTTACAATCATAAAACAAAGCAAAAATATATAACCTACAAAAAGTGAATATAAAATACATCAAATCTATCTATGGGGTGTATCTCTAATGCTTAATAATAAAATAACTTCTACCTAAAATCATGACAGCCCAGATCTGCTGATGAGCAACTGCCTGATGGGCTTGAGGGCAGGTCTGCTGTGTATCTGGATGGCAGGTGTGCCATGTAGCCAGGCGTTTTGCACAGAAAACGATGGCAATATGTAAGTGAAGCGGTTGCTTGGCCGAGTAGTCCTGTAGGCATTGCTAGAGGTTGGCAGCAGCGAACAAGATCTTGGGGCATTCTCGTCCCGGAGCTGTCTCAGCCTCATCCGGCTTACCAGAAAAGCAGCAAGACAAAATAGAGAAGGATCCAGCGTGTGCCAAATGAGAAGTACAATGTGGGCATGGCTAAGTCCATCTGTGTGCGCTACTATCCTTATAGATACTAGAGCATAATTTTGGACCAGGTCCAGCCATGCTTTCCATATTCATAGCATACATATGGCTTTCATCCTGTGTTAGTTCTCTCAAGATGCAACATTCATGGGGAAAAAGGGAATCTCCCATATCGTAAGCATAATTTTTTTTCTAAATTTCAAGCGGTTGATTTTGCTGAAGTCCTGATTTGAATAATATGTACTGTGGAGGTATAGCTCAAACAGAGGCTACCTTTGCTGGGAAAAAGGTAGTCCAAGCGAAAGAAAGTTCTTTTAAACCTGTCCAGCAGACAGTATTTTATTTAAAAGGTCGCAATAAAACAGAAATGAAAACAGAAAATAAACCCTTGCCGCTCAGGCTCTTACTAAACAGTTAGATTCCCTATCTAACAAATGGTGAGCTAACCTCAGCCACCTTAAACGAACAAAATTACTGTAAGCAACCTTTTCACACACCTTCACCTTGCAGCTCCCTCAGAAGGCTTTCTGAATCCCAGGCCAGAGCAACTTCCTGGTTCAGCCTCCCCTCTTTTATCCCCCCTGATTAAACACCAATCAAGTAATTAACCCTGGGGAGAGACACAAAACCTGGAAATCCAGACACTACATGCAGCCTGAAAACCTGGTCTGGATTTACTACTTCTGCATATATGACAGAAACCGAGGGGAAATGGATCGCCCCTCAATGACCTTCCCTTATGTCACAGTACGTATGAATAAATTCTGTTTGCAATTTCAATGGGACTTTGTGACAAAACGTTTCCCACATTCATGGCATATAAATGGCTTTGCCTTCATTTATTCCATGGATGAATGAATTCTCTCATGTCGAGTAAACATACGCTTTGTTCTAAAACATTTCTTGCATTCAAAACATACAAATGGTCTCTCCTGTATGAATTCTCTCATGTACAGTAACCTCACCCTTTGTTCCAAAACTTTTCCCACATTCAGAACAAGCAAACGGTTTCTCTCATGTATGAATTGTGTGATGTCATGTAAATTATGATTACCCTTTGTTCCAAAACACTTCCCATTCTCAGAACAAGCATGTTAGAGCTGAGCGGTTCTCCTTTCCCATCTCTGGTCTCCGTGTGTCCCCCCATCTCCATTACAGGTCAGGATTTGCTGTACCCAGACCAGGGTATGCCCTAGTGTAAGGCGGCACAGGCGGTTGCCTTACTGTCCAATTCTGTTTTTAATGTAGCGCTGCTTTAAAGGAACCCTCCACTCAAAAATCCCCCCCGTTTTTTTGATCTTACTCTATCCCTATTCCCTTAATAAATCGTTAGGGTTTTTTTTTTTTTGTAACTGCAATACTTACCCTAAAATCCACTTGTTTCCAGCGGCGTCTTTTTTTTTTTATATATACTCACCTCCCTCCTCTTCCGCTCCCGTCCTTCTTGCTTCTTCTTGCCTTCTGGTTTATGTGAGAAGCGCACATGCGCGCCTCTCACGTAAGCCAGCCAATTGGCAGGCTTCCTCCCGGCTCCCTCTGAGGATTAGTGTTGCACGCAAGAGGATGCGCGCAACACTAACCCTCAGCCCCTGCCGCCAGCTACTGCGAGTTGGAGACGTCATCGCGCTGAAAGTGCGATGTCTCCTACTCGGCAATAGTCGGCAGAAGCGAGAAATCTGAATCCCGCTCTGCTGACTGACAGCTGGGAGGGCGGAGTAAACTCCTCCGCCTCTCTCAGCTGTTTTCAGATTTTCCAGATGAACTGCTGAGCGGAGGGAGGGGGGACAGAGGGTGTCATACTCCAGGCCTCATGACCACCTAAAAAAGCTTAGGTGGTCATGTTGCCTAGAGTATCCCTTTAAGATTGTGTTTGCTGCATTTACTTATTATGACCACCAGGGGGAGACAGAGGCATATGGACTATGCTGGACATAAACGGGACTACAATTTCCATCATGCTTTGCGTGAGGACAGGAAGTGGGTGGGAGCAAGAGGAAGGAGATCAGCAGCCTCGTGGAGAGGAGGGGCAGAGTGAGCCGAGCGGCGAAAGGTAGAGGACGCATGTGAAACTGCCAGAGATCGTGACCAGGCCGGAGTGCAGGCGCTGCCTCGCTGGTGCTGGAGATCTGGACGGTGATCTTGCAGAGACCTACCTACGCACCGCTGAGAGTTCTGAGTATAATCTGGTTCCGGCTGGACCCAGAGTTAGGAGACCGCGATGATCCATTGGGAGTGCAGGCGGTAGACCGTTGTACGCAGTGTGGAGATCGGACAAGCAGGGAGCAGATCCGGTGGCACAGAGTCCCAGTAAACAGCGGAAAGAAATCCTTGATCGGGTCCTGAACAGATTACCTATCGGATACCTCCCAGGCCGCAGTTCCAAAATAAAGAAACGCACGCTGCAGCATTGTTTAATTCCACAGGGCCCCAACTTGACTAGTCGAAGATTTGTTTGTTTCATTCACTGGCCAGTTGAATACAGTACCCGGGTACCTGAGACCATACACAATTTAGAGCTATCATTCACGGGACTTACACTCCAGAACTGAGGGGGGGTTTTTTGGGTTTTTTTGCCGCCGTGTGTTTTTCCCGCATTATGAAATCCTGTCGTTCAAATACCGTATCTACATTATATATGCTGCTTTATTGGGATCAGTAAAGTATATAATCTATAAAATCCACAACAGTGCTGGTGTATATTTATTCCCTAGTGCTGTGAGACTAACCCGAGGTTAATTCAACGGCTCCTCCGGGAGTGAGCGCTACATTAAAATACCGGAAGTGGAGCTATGAATGATCTTCAGACATCAACCAGGGGCCCAGCCGCGCACTCTCAAACCGATGCAGTGTGCCTGCCTCAGTCCCACATTCTAAACATGAGCAGGCACACTGCATAATTTGGCACCGCCCCCCTCACGTGACACACATAGCCAGGGCACGCAGCAGCAGAAAAGCCTGGAGGACAAACCCCAGAGTCAGCCTGCGTGCTTCCACTGTAGTGTGAAGGAGGACTGGGCAGAGAGGCCGAGAGAAGATTTTTAAAAGGTTTGAATAAACTGAGGGAGGGGAGTGTGTGTGTGTGTGTGTGTGTGTGTGTGTGTGTGTGTGTGTGTGTGTGTAATGTTCTGCTCGGGGGTGTAATGTTTTGCTGGGAGGGGTAATGTTCTGCTCGGGGGGTAATGTTCTGCTCGGCGGGTGTAATGTTCTGCTCGGGGGGTGTAATGTTCTGCTTGGGGGGGTGTAATGTTCTGCTTGGGGGGGGTAATGTTCTGCTGGGAGGGGTAATGTTCTGCTCGGGGGGTGTAATGTTCTGCTCGGGGGGTGTAATGTTTTGCTGGGGGGTTAATGTTCTGCTGGGGTAATGTTTTGCTGGGAGAGGTAATGTTCTGCTCAGGGGGTGTAATGTTTTGCTGGGAGGGGTAATGTTCTGCTGGGGGGGTGTAATGTTTTGCTGGGGGGTGTAATGGTTTGCTGGGGGGTGTAATGTTCTGCTCGGGGGTATAATGTTTTGCTGGGGGGGTATAATATTTTGCTGGGGGGTAATGTTTTGCTGGGGGTGTGTGTGTGTAATGTTCTGCTGGGGGATGTAATGTTTTGCTGGGGGTGTAATGTTTTGCTGGGGGTGTAATGTTCTGCTGGGGTGTGTGTGTGTGTGTAATGTTCTGCTGGGGGGGTGTAATGCTCTGCTGGGTGTGTGTGTGTGTAATGTTCTGCTGGGGGGTATAATGTTCTGCTGGGGTGTGTGTGTGTGTGATGCTCTGGGGGGTTTGAGTAAACTGATATCGGTACATTACTGTGAGGTTTATTGCTGTGGAGCTCTGTGATACGCTCATACACACTGCACATTACGGTGAGTTTTATTGTTACGCTCATACACACCACACATTGCTGTGAGTTTTATTGCTGTGGAGCTCAGTGATACTTTCATACACAAACTGAACATTACTGTGAGTTTTATTGCTGTGGAGCTCTGTCATACGCTATATGAAATGAATTTAAGGGGAAAACTGAATTAAAGGGGGAGTGAATTGAATTAGAGGATGAGGACCCTGCTGCCAGTCTGCTTCTGGAGACCTGGAGTCGGACAGTGGACCACAGCAACAGTGAGAGTGGTAGGTAGCAGGATCACAGGGAAACACTGGGAGTGGCAGACAGTTTGAAATATGTGGGTATATTGACACCGCAAGACCAGGGGGCACCACCAGGCCACATTGCAAATTTGTGCCGTGCCTGGTACCCCTCCTATGCCACATTGCCAAAGGAGGGGACCACACACTCTGTAGATTGGCCCTGTGGCACAGGAGGGGCACCAGGCACAGCATAGATTGGCAATTCGTGAGGACACCAAACACTCCCGATTGGCATGGCACGGATTGGGTGGAGGGGGGCACCAAAACGCAACTTCGCCTGAGTAAACAAAAATGCTTGCACCGGCCCTGACCCAGACATTGACGAGCGTGCGCTTGTTCAACATGAGACACAGACAACCTATTATGTCCTTCAAATTCAAATTGTATTTTTCACCAGCAGTATGTGTGACGAAACGGCCGCCCCAATGTTTATTTGCAGTTATTTTGCTTGCATTTCATTGTCTCTGTATATAGGGTAGAGTGTTTGTTCTGTGTGCCCTATTACCTGATGTCTGTGTTATATTAATATTCCCTGTGTTTATTGTAGAGTATTGGTTCTGTGTACCTTCTCTCTGTATAGTGTACATCTCTGTATTAGCTGTCCTCTGTCTTTATATTGTACTCCTCTGTGGCTACCCCCTCTCTGTATATTGTTTACTCCCTGCTGTAAGAACATTCCTTTAAAATGATAATGCATGTGTAAACAATCCATTGTGTTGGATGGCTCTTTCTATTGTTCTCTGACTGGAGACTCTTGATCTTATCGGTAATGTATTCCGTAAGGGAGAGGGTTGTGTTTCAATTGGTTTACCTGTGTGTATTTGTGAAAAATAAAGCATTCTCCACTTGGATTTTGAATCCGCAACAACTCCACAGTTTACGTGTCGTCTATTCTGTGTGTTTGTACGAATATCTCCTGTGTTCAGCGGAAAGGGGCATCTAGATGAACGGTACCAAGTGTGAGGGTACCTTGATCCGTAACAGTATGTATATATAACCTTACAAGCAAAATGGAGGAGCTGATGTCATAACCAGAGACTGCCACGTGTACAAAATGATGTGTATAGTGGGTGTAAGCAGGTTTCAGGAGTTTTGCCTAGAGCGATGGTGGCAGTTTCAGTTAAGAGATAATATCTTAGGACAGAGACAGATCCTCTGGAAAGACCAGTATTGTCAGGTACAGGGTGGGACAGATGGCCTGAGGACAATTGGCGGAGAGGCAAGCAATGAATTGCATATTTCAATTACTTATAATTTTGGATATAAAATCCCTTACAATGCCTTCTTTTGTCACAACAGGTGACAAGCAATAAATACAAAATATAAGGTGAGAATAGTGTCAATGGGATAGTTCACTCGGTCTTCTCACACAAATCATTTGTGGGTCCAAAGGACCGTCTGCTTCCCTTCCAGGCTCAGGACCTGGTCTGGGTGCAGGATAGGTCAGGGTTTGCAGGAGGAGTTAAAGCAACATTTCACTATAACAATATTACCTTGCACATAATTACTAGGAAAAGCAGAAGCATCATTATACATGGTACTATGTGAAGGATTTTCATTCCAAAGAAACCGAACCATGAACCCAGACCAAAAAATGCAGTCAAATCCATCAGACACTTAGTCCATGGGTTCTGGTTAAATTCTAATTCTCAAATAAATTCCACTAAACAAGAAAAGAATGATTTAAGTAACCTAATTTTAGTAAAAAGTAAGCATGGATACTAATGGGCATGAGTCAGATCTTTATCTGTATTTCCTTGTACTAAGATTCACTCCACAAACTTCATACATGCACCTGCTCACAGAAGATGCATTCTCATTCTCCTAATTCACCTTCTCAGCCTTATCGAAGGGAGTTATCGTAACAAAAATGAGAACACAGTCTTATTGTAGAAAAGAGGAAAAATATTGTTGTTTCCCAGTGTAGGCGATTTTGAGTTTCAGAGTGGAGTCTTGAGGGTGGTTACTCAGCAGTCAGGAAAAGGTGGCATCAGACCAGCAGTATGTCCTTATCTGTACTGTGTGGACAATCGGCTCTCAGTGACGTCACATTGCGAGTTCATAATCATCACAGTTACCGTGTGTGTCATGGAAACGAAACCTGTGTCATGGAAACCTGAGCTCCCAATGGAACTTTCTAGGTAGCGGTCTTTGTATGCTGGCCATGCATCACCTGTGATCTGTCCACAATCCACTCATGACTCAGTCAGCGGGTACTTGATGACTGTCAGGCTCCTTGTAAAAATGATGATGATGATGATGATGAAAACAATGGCAAACGCCAACATAGCAAAAGAAAAAATGTTGGACAGGCTGGGAGGAGACAAGTAAACAGATTCATTCATCGTGCACACAAACACACAACTGCAACAAAGATGAGCATGTTAGTGTAGCAAAAAGGAACAAATACTATACACTAATAATTCCCAAGGTGGCCAGTAGTCCATTCAAAAAATAACCCCCCCCCCCCATCGGGATATGGACCTCATGCAGTCTCTTTTGTATATAACCCACAGGGTCATACTACATCTGACTCCGTTCATTATAGAAAAAGTATATGCGCAGCTCTGGCCCGAAGACCAGCCACTGTGCGCCCTACACCCATTTAGTAACAAAATATTTCTATACATTTCTGTTCTTGTTTAGTGGTCAATTAAGCAAAACATTTCCAGTAAAAATATAATTCCACCAAATATTTGGTTAATATAATCAGCAACCAAGTACTTCTCAATAAAACCAAATGAAATTTTCCCGCAATTCCTTCCTTTACACCTGGTTTATATAAAGAATTTAGTAATTTTAAGTGTAACATTAAGTTAAAGCTATTTATTCATTATCGCTGAGATTACCATTAGACATATTAAAACATTATTTAGATTTTATTCACAGTAATGGGGCTACTTTAACCACAAGGGTTAATAATATATTATATTCTATTCAATACTGGATGTATTGTCAGAAGACTATTTTGGACAGCTACTGTAAATTAAAAGACCGTTATGATTTCCTGAGTACGTTATTAAAAATATTCTAACTCCAGTTTTAATTGAATGTGACCTGCAGCATAATAAATATATCAGGGCATTTACTTACTCCTGAAAAATAAGAATTGTGATCACATAATAAAAATATACGATACGAAATATTAGACTATACGATACGAAGTATTCGTCACTTAGAACAAACGTTCAGGTATCTGGCGTAGACTATCCTTACGAGAATAGCACAGTCATGATTCTTCTGAACATATAGATGCAAAGTTGTGTGTTTTTCCTTCTTTCATATTAATTTAAGATGAAATACAACTCCTTTTCTAGAATGTTTTATTGCCCGGCATCGGATAACTCTGTTATTGATCTTGGTATCTGGTAAAGGAAACATAACATTGCAATGTGAAATGATGGTGTGTGTTTGAGTAAATTTCCTTCAATAGCTATAATTGATATTGGTATCAAATCTTCCATCTAGCTTGATCAGGATCAGCTGCAATGTGCATTGGCATGCGTTACTCGGGCAATTTTCACCTAAATTAAAGAGACTTGAAAAAATGTTAATAACCTGTCAGGGTTTAAAACTTACATGGTTATGGCTGTATAGAAAAATATGGATTTAAACTTGTAACCTACAGCAAAGGCACTTCCATAGTGTGCCAATATCTCTCTAAGAATGACATACAATAGACAAAGGAGAAACTAGACAAGCAGGATGAAACAAAAGTCGAACATAGCAAAAATCGACTTTCTTGATCAATCACTTTCCATTCACCTTCAATCAACTTCCATCACTCGCAGCCAGACACATATCTCCTATCAACTTTTACAAAACCGTTCACTTTTCAAAAACTTATCTGAAAAAAAGGAAGCATCAACCCCCCCTCCTCTTTTCTCGGAGTAGTAGGGGTAAGGGGAAGTTAATGCAGCCGATTTTGGTAGGCCCACAATATACCCCTTTGGAAAAAAGAGACCAAAGGAATCTTGCTCCACACTATTAGATTTCCAAAGAGATCAGTCGGGGTAAGGGTTTGCATACACAGATATGCACGTTATTAATTGCTTGATCTATTGGATTTTCTCTTTTTGTCTTGTAAAAAAAAAGGAAAATTAATAAAACAAAAACACACTTCTACGTTTCCATATGTCTCCGAAATCATGCGCAACACCAAACGCATATCTAGATAGTATGACTGCACGACTGTGATATGGATGCCCAGACACCACGAGACGTGCTACCCTAGCACTGTACTCTGTATCTGGAGGATCTTATCAGCTTGCAACGCAGGAGCAGGTGTGGCACTCTTGCTGGTGATCCAGAGACCTCTTTGGACCCTTACTGATCCCTACAGATTATCCTTTCCTTATTCTTACTCCTGTGTTGCTCTAGCACAAGGACTATTCCGGACCTGGCCTCAGTTCTTTGCTGCCCTAGCACAAGGACTGTTCCTGACCCGTCCTGACTTGTGCTCCCACAGAACTAAGTCGAATAGAATAAGAGAAATAATATAGAGGGGCAATAATATGTGTGATGGTGTTTTCACTTTATCCAGTTTCCTGGCTTATGTTTCAGATGACATGTTCCGTAGCGCTGCAGATTGGGAAAGACAGAATAACAAACATACATACATGTTACACACAAAGGACTTCATTACATTCTCTGCGCAATTGCGCTCGCGCAGTGCAATTTGTTTTGCGCACAAAAAAAACGTTATTGCGTGAAAATTAACGTGGTATTACGATCTGAGCGCATTTTTTCTTCCTTCAAGATTTTTCGTGCGCAAATCCGACGCGCAAAGCCGTTCGCAAATGAACGTTGCGTGCAGAAATCGGTGGGCAGACTGTTTTGTCACGGGATTCAGCCAACATCAATCACCCATTTCCAATAAAATATTTACAAACTAATAAAAAATAAAAAAAAGAATTAACAACCACCAGCCAAAAAAAGAAAAAATTAACAACGACACAATTTATTAATTTTAATGTTTGGGTATGTGTAGAATGTGTAACTGTACTGTATTTTTTTTTCATGCTGGTGTATTTCGTTTCGCCCAGAACGATCACATTTACAGTTTACCTGCTTTTCAAAGCCGTAACGAAAATGCGCGCAAACTTTCGTTGCGCGAAGAATGTAATACCCTCCACGTACCAGCACACGAACGCATTTGCGCTGACAATGTTAAGTATAGGATGTGCGCAGGAAAATTCGTTTACGCGCATAGTTTGCGCAAAAGTCGTAAAACAGCGCTCTGCGCAAATGGTTTTGCACTCGCACAAATGGGCATTTGCGTGCGCAAAACAAATGCGCGAAGAATGTAATAGGGCCCAAACACAGAACAGTGAAGCTTCTGGTATAACTCATTCATACATCTAATAATACAGGGCTTGACAAATCCAAGGCACCAGGTCGCCATGGCAACTAGAAATTGCACCTGGCACCTGGGCTTTTGTCGGCCCATTTACTGTTGGAAAAAGTAATTTCAAATGCCTGTGCCGACCCCCCTGGACATGCAGTTCTGTACAGCGTCTGCCCTGCAGCTCTGGGGGTATCGGCCACATGCTGTCATTTGCCCCACCCCACTTTTCTCCCTGCACTTTGTTCTGGCTGTACATGCTGATGGGTGGGGCCAGCTTCCCCCACTGCTTCTCTCCCCCCACAGGCATAACACAGGCAGAGGGACATAATCATTCTCTGTTCGCTCCTAACCCCAATTGTTATGGACAAGAATATATATATATATATATATATATATGAGAAAAATGCCGATTTCAAATATAACAGTACGACTTTAAGAAAAGAAATTAATTAAGCAAGAAAATAAATAAGAAAATAGTTTAACACGCTATCTTAGCCGATTTCAGCACATGTAGTTCCTCTTATCAAGAAGAGAATATTTTGGAACATCTTGGAACATCCTGTAACAACGTCCTTGACGACTAAGGGGACAAACTGATAAGCTGATGTTTACTTTTCTTTATTATTTCAACATAAGTATAAGTCTGCAATTTCACAATTTTACTGACGATGATTAAAATATTGGGCAACAGTCTGTTTTCATTCCGCACGAAGTAGCATAAAAGCTTGTATCTTTTCAATAAAGAGCAGAGAAGTCACCCGGCTTTGTCTGAGAAAGACTAAATAGACAAACTAGCCAGCAAGTCTGTGTCGTTTCTTGTTTTGCTGCCTGGTCTGCTAGGTGGTTTCCTCTGGCTTCTGAGGTATTAAGCTTACTGTGTGCTTTTACTTTCCGGACTGCAACCTGCTTTGGTAAAAGCAGAGCGTCCATAAGGGACTGTATGGCTCTTCCATGTTTAACAGGTGTGCCGGCTGCCGTAAGGAAACCACGGTTACGCCAAATTAGACCAAAATCATGTGTGACTCCATAAGCGTATCTTGAGTCTGTGTAAATGTTAGCCATCTTCTGTGCACTGATTACGCAAGCCTGTGTAAATGCGTGCAGTTCCGCTTCTGGGCAGAAACGGTGGGGGTGAGGGGGGGAAGTGTACAAAATAGAGAATTTACCAAACTCGTTTTCAAAGCTGGAGCCATCTTCATAGTGTCAGGTCAGGGGCTGTGAGAGGAGTATGGCACACAGAGGGCAGGTGCGCTGCTTCTGAGATCATGGCTTCGAGGCAATAGTGTGGGCAGAAGGGTATGGGGTCAGGGGAGTCATCAGAACCAGAGTCCATAGGGGTCCCCTGGCTATCATTATCACAACCCAGAATTACCCCCCCCCCCTCAGGAAAAGGAAGGAGAGTAGCTGGGTTAAGGCACTGGCACCAGGCCATGGAGACGTTATCCGGGAGTAATAGGGAATATTGCAAGCGCAGGTGCCTTGCGGAGGACAGGTGTTTGGGCCGAGTACATCCCAGCTCGGTGTTGCCCGTGTCTTTTCTTTCAATTATCTCAATCTATACTTAATCACCAGGCATCACCAGACTGTTGTTACTAGTATCTTGATCTGTTAGAGACTTGGGGGACAAAACTTTTAAGATATTAGTAACTTTCTCATGTACATAGCTAGGTCACTGTCTGTGGGTTGGTTCACTACCTAGAAAATACTATCTAAAATACATATTTTCCTTAAAAATAACAACCTGCAATTACAGATACAGACTGTGTTCCTACTACTCATCATAAACCAAAATAAGCGCCATCTAAAGTACTATTGCATGAGGTAAATAAACTCACTCTATCTAAAATTGCATAGAGCTGTACATTTTTAATTCGCTGTCGCACCCCCTTACTGGAGCTCCTGCTCCTGTTGCCCCTCCTTCTCCCCCCCCCCCAGCAGTAATCTCTACGGCTAGAAGTCCAAGGCTAACAAACTTGTACTGGCTTTTTTTTTTCTCCTTTTCAGTTTCACCTCCTGGTCTAAATCCTGCTTCCCTTCCACCAAATAAAAACATAACACAATAGAATACAGGATACTTTAAATCTAACTTGTATCCTGTATTAAGGGGTATCAACAGATCTTCCAAGCGATTCAAACCTGGTGCAAAACTAGGTGGGTCTGGAAGATCACTCTACAATTCTACAGGGAAAAAATACAGTACCATAATATAAAAAAGTGTAAGTAAAATTAGTAACCATCAGAATAAAAGAAAACAATTTTTCAGCATCTACAAAGCGCCAACGGGCTCCGTGGTGCTGCACAAAAATCGAAATATCCAAAATTGTGACAGTCCTTCAGCAAAAAAAACCTCTTTACTCTGTCATGCAGGGCAAAGCTGATATAAATTTAAAGGGAGGGTGTTCACATTATAGACATACATTCGTTCTTCAAGAATAACAAACTCTGCATACAGATGTTTATACGTTACATTTAATATACACTAAAACAAACTGACTTCGTGCAATACGCACAGAGGGTTAAGTTTTGTTACCGAACGCTCTGTTATCAGGTTCAGGATAAAAGAATGCACTCCCCCGCCCCCCTTTACAGAGACCGTGTGGCCTGTGAAGACAGTGAAAACCGTGACGACTGAAAATCCTACTATTCTCAGTCAAAGCTTGCAATGCATGCTAAATTTAGACATCCAGGGAAAAAGTTTGAATCCCTGTATGGGAACCAGTGGTTTGCAAATGTCCCTGGTCACACTACACGCACAATTACAATGTATACACTTTTAGACACAATATACAGTCACACCAGGAAATGTTGACAATCACACACTGTAAATGTAGAAGTGTACACACACATCACATACAGCAGCAGGTTGCTCTGTCAGGATCCCATTACTTGACACCTGGCTGAGCCAGTAAAAAACAAACACGTACATGTCACGACCCAACTATGCGTGCTGCTGCGCAAAGACACCGGGTTAAGGCTAGGGACAGATGAGCGCATTTTCTGCGGCCACCGTCAAAATGTACGTCGATGCGTGCGCACGCATTTTTTCACGGAATACGCTTAAGTGGTCAGACGATGCGCAATTCTGGACGTATTTCATGACGATGGGGTGAAAAAGAAGTCTAGGGAAATCCGGCTGTTTGAACGTTATGTTGGCCGCACACTAGCAGCGTCTGACATCTCCTAATCACGCACACACGCTGCTATGCGGCCGCAGCGCACTCTGTACGTCAGTACCAGCGGTTTAACGTTCTCGAAAAAATGCGTTCATTTTCCACTTGCGTTGCGCGGCCGGACTTTCGTGCGACCGTACTTCGTATATTGGCTGTCATTGCCCGGCATCTGCTGCTAGTGCGGCCGTGATTATGTGCGCCAGAACGCGCGTTCGCACTGCCTCAGTCTGACCCTAGCCTTAGCCGCGCACTGTCTATCCTAGACCCAGATAATTACGCGCGCTTCTCTACCCGTCCCGGCCACACTACCTCTCACAGCAGGCACGTAGGGCGCGATATACTGATCCCAGGATGGCAACGCAGCACAAGCCTTCTCCTGAAGCGCATAATAACTACGTCTCTCACAATCCTGGAACTCACTTTCTTATTCTATTAGTAACGCTGCCACCAGTCCTCACGGACACTACTCGTGTCGCAACAGGAGACGCAGGGCTTAGCGGCCGCACTATCCTAGACTCGGACAGTGACTACAATTCCCACAATTCCCTGCCGTTTCCTGACGACCGCAACACACAATTTCTTATATATAACTGAGCTTAAGGCAAATAGCAATACTCCCAATCTCTTCGTTAGCGTGGATTTGATCAGCCAGAGTCAAAACTTAAATATTTTTCTGTTTATTTATGATAGAAGAATCACAGTGCTTGGTTGCATAAAAAAATCATAACTAGAATAAATCAATTACTTATACAATACACAGCAAAATATAAAGAAAAAGGGTTACTCACAGAGCCTTACTTACGACGGAATACTCAGTAACTGGCATCGGTGCCTCCTGGGATCTGGAGATAGAGCATAGACAAATCAGTCCTCTTTAGAAGGAATCCCAAGTGATCAGCCCTGAGCCATGCTTGATCCAGAATATATATATAGGGCTGGCTTTTTTCTACGTCCAGCCTCCTAGCTGGCAGGGCTTTTGCCTACAATTCCCAGAATGCCCCTCTCTAGAGCATGCTCAGTAAGCTTGTCAATTAATCTTTAATTGCCTAAAGGCGTCCCTCTTCCCTCCAGACCCCCCTTAGAGATCAAGGATGTGCTTCCTGTCTTTGAAGATGGTGTTCCCATCTCTTAGAGCCGACCTGGCTACCAAGGTGTGATTTCCTAGGTTAGTGTACATAGAAATTCCCTTTTTACAGCTACGTGTTATATCCTCCCCCCAAGGGAGAAAGCTAAACCTTTTGATTACATTTCAGCTGAAAACCCAGGGATACACTTACCAAATGGTCAGACACAAATATGAACATAACTCTATGTGGAGGAGATAGACACATATATACAGGCAGACCCTTATATAGATAGAAATATAGATCTAGTCTGCCACAGTACATAAAACAGCTATTTATACCCACCCCCCAACACAAACATACACACTATATATCCACTATGCATTCACATTGCAGGGGAAATCACACGCACACACACACGCACACACCGATCAGTATCTAATTATTTCAATTAACCACATACTGACATCTCAGTTTAACCAAAACAATTTTTACAGCAAACATAATATCTTGAACATCAGATAACAAATCAAGGAATGGCCATATAGCTACTGATATATTCACTCCTGAAACTTCTGAACAGTTACCTGCCTGAGATAATCCCAAGTGTTGTGGTTTCCTTTTGTTATTTTTGCATCATTATATTTAAATCTTTTTACACAAGTCAGAACAGGCGTCCCTGTCCAACGGTCAATTAAATTTATACCTTGTTTGTGTCCCATCTTTGTTCTTCTCACTTTTGGAATCTGAATCCAGCATTCCAATTTATTCATTTTTATTTTAGCTATCTTCTTATAAATTTCTACGTAGTTTAGTTTACCAGTCAGTCAGAACTGAGGTCATTTATATATATATATATATATATATTTAGACCTGCTACCAGATATCCTATTGTAACGGAACTGTTCTCTTCCGTCTGTCCTGACTCTCCAGACACCCCTTTGTTGCGGTCAGCCCGGCTACTGGGAGCGCGGTCCTCAGCGCCTCGAGCAGCTTGACCTGCCTGCTTCTGTTTCTCTGCCCTAGAGCCGTTAGGAATTTCCAGAAGGCCGCTCGGTGCCTTCTGAGGTTGAGTGTATAGTGTAGCGTCGCTGAAATAAAACACCAGACGCGGCTGTATGCTTTAAAACAGGATTCTCTCTCTGTCTCAGTCTCTGAGAGTTCTGACTTTTAATGAACAAAAACGCCACCATTTATGTTGAGATCCAACAGCCATAATTTGCATAAATGACCCACATCGTCCTACTAAAATGCTAATTACATTATGTCAGATTTTTACAATAAACATTCCTCTTTCTTCATATCACACATCATTTACATAATCTATTGTAAAGGAAATCAGTTAGGTTTTGGCTGAGACAATGGTGACTCCCAACCTCTGAGAGATGTAAACAGATAGCAGATGAACAAAGAGAAAACCCTTTTGCCTAATCACAAATTACTCAAACCTATTTTACAATCTATACGAAAGAAAGCATTTGAACTCGCTGCAGGTAGTATCTTTAAAAAAAAAAAAATTTTACCTAAAGAAATATAAGTATATTTAAAACTAAAGTTACGCCATTTTACACTAAACTAAAACCAATGTAAAATATATTTAAAATCACACAATATAAATGAACATAAAGTCTCTTGGGGTTTGAAGCGTGGAGCACTACGTCAGTTCCATGACACCTATATCTGTTACCGCCGGCTCACAATAATTCCTCCGACTGCTATCAAACTAAAACCCTTTCAGAAGTATATATCGGGTCACCAGAAAATATACCTTTTATGGGATGTCAAGGAATCGTCTGTATGAGGAACAGAGTCATATGAAAAACCGGACACCGACAATTGATCGGGATGACCGATCCTGTCTACCGTCTGTAAGGTGGCATCCAAATTAGGCATAATAGGGGATATAGTTGGTACATGGCCTGCGGCTGTTGATGAAGGCATGGCAGGATCAGTGGTGTAGTATGCCCCTTCTATGCTTAAGACAGGGTAAAGACTCGTGGGGGCAGGGTTTACTATTTTTTTTAATATTTCACCATAAGAAGGGGACTCGGATCTTGGGGTGAGGTAATCGTGATTGGTTTTTCCCTTCCTATTCTCCTCTGTTTCTATCCACCCTTCTTTCTCAGTTTCTTTTGCAACTTTATACCATGCTTGTGCTATATTCCATAAGTCATTGTCAATCAACATTCCTTTCCTATTCTTCAATAAACTTCTCCATTCCTCTGTTTGTAGTCTGGGACTATCTAAGCCACAGACTCTACCGAGAAGTTGCAATTTCATAACATTCCTTTTCCCGGCTCTGTCTTCAACTAACTTATGTGGAGTCATCCACCCCACATGGTTACTATGTTCATTAACACATAAATTGTGTTATATCTCAATAAACCACTTGGCAGCTCAAAAAAGAACCGGCAAATGGCACTGGAGGAGTGGCTACAGAAAAATTTATCTTTATTAGAACGAATATAGACACTCTCAGATGCAAGGAAAAATCAATTAAAAAACATAAATATGACAGCAGACAAAGCAGGGTGTACTGGAATTGACGCCAGTGTATAATGGCTGTGCATAAAAGAGGTGTGGAAAGAGGATTGCAATCAATGTGTTAGGCACCATAATAGAATTCCATAATTGCACAAAGGGATTAGCATCAAAAAGCAAACCATAGAGGGGGCGTGTCCTGACCTCGAGGAGAGTGGTTGCCTTTTAGCTGAGCTCCGTGCTGAGACGTTGGATTTTGATACCCAGCGGCCGTTTTTGTACCCCGTTTTTGGCAAGCTCTCCTCTGAGGGGTCACTGATTGTCCAGGGATCCTTTTGACATATAGGAGTGGAGAGGACCCCGGCTCCGTGAGACCCACTTGCAGTCTCCCCCATCTGCAGCACACAGCACGTGGCGGCCATCTTGCGGCCTGTGTTTGTACCTATACGAACTCTGCACTCGACGTTCATGGGCAAGAAGCTGAAGGATTCCGGAGCGGTTGGGGGCTCTGCCCTACCAGACATCCGGACCTCTCTGGGAGCTGGACGGACGGGAGGGGCTGGAGGCCCTAAGGTTGCCTCGATCTCGCCGCCATCAGATGGAAAGATCACAGCTGACCGGCCCCACCTGTGAGTGTCCCTGACGCTTTGCCCGCGGCACCGGTACTCACCTCCGCAGAACTGCAGCGAGTAATGGAGGACTTTCGTGCACTCTGGCGACAGGACCTGAGGGAGGTGAGAGCTGTCTTGGAGCCCTTGCAGACGCAGCTGGCCGACGTTCAGACTCGGACACAGGAAACAGCGGCAGCGCAGGTGGCTACTGCTGCCACTGTGAAAGATCTCCAAGCACAGGTCACTCACCTTAGTGCTGCTGTGCTGGCTCTGGAGACTCGACACCGGCGCAGGAACCTCAGGCTGCGGGGAGTCCCCGAGGAGATACGAGGGGATGAGCTCCTCAGGTATGTGGTGGAATTGGTGTCCTCTCTCTTGCAGCTGGATGGGGATGTCTCGCCTCCGCTGGTCTTGTCGACGATTCGATTGAGGAAATCTGCAGCAGCCCCGGCGGAAGCACCGCGCGACGTTCTACTGGTCGTCCGGGACACGGATGTTCACTCCCGGGTCCTATCTGCGGCTGGTCCCTCGTTCAGGGTCACCCATGCCTCCAGCTGCCTTACTTTTTTCAGGGATTTGCCCTTTCTGGCGCTGGTGGCCCGGCGAAGTTTCAAGGAGGTCACTTCTCTGCTGCGCACTCGTGGGATACGCTACAGATGGGGATCTTCGGGATCGCTCATTATTCATCATGATGGCAAGACACATGCAGTGACTTCCGTAGCAGAGGCGCGAGCGGTTCTGCTTTCTGCGGGAATTGGAATGGAGCCGCCAGGTCCACTGGCCCCGATGACGGAACCTGGCTGAAATGTGGTCCCCCCTCATGTTCTTCATACCCTCTGCTTATTCCCTGCAAGTTCCCCCCTTCCCTTTTTCTATGTAACCACTTGATTGACTCTATGTTTATACTTGCTGACTTTTAGGGCTTCCTGATATTTATCTGCCGGAGCACGGAGACCCTTCCCCCCCCCTTTTTTTTTTTTTTTTTTTTTTTTTTTTTATGGTGTTGGGCATCGGGAGGTAACCTGGGCGAGCCGCTAGGGCACATACCTAGGCTCTGTTCGTCCTCTTGGCCCCAGGTCCCCCGGCCACGTGGCCCCTTCCATGGCCCTCGGTGTCCTCATGGTCGTCGGGGGGAGCCAGGAACGCCACAATTTAACGGCAGTCCCTCACCATCTTCATTTCTCCCCCCCTTTTTTTTTTTTTTTTTTTTTTTTTTGTGTGTATGTTTTCCTCTGTGCTCTTCCTACCGGATTTCACCGCCCTCCTGATGAGTTCATATCCCCCCCGCCCCTCCTTCATTATGTTCCCCTTTGATGTATTATGGCTCTAGGTGGCCATTTCAGTTTGCTGGCTTTCTGTTTGAATATGCAACTATTCTAAAATAAAGAATATAAAAAAAAAAAAAAGCAAACCATAAATCACCTTCACAATCCTGAAGAGCTGATGTATCAACCTTGATTTTAAGCCGTGATTTGTTGTGTGTGTAGCATTTGCAGGGTGAGGACAGAAATCTTGAGCATGAGCTCGACTAGCTAAGGGTCAGTGTTGGCGTGCTGATTGTGAAGGTGATTTATGGTTTGCTTTTTGGTGCTAATCCCTTTGTGCAATTATGGAATTCTATTATGGTGCCTAACACATTGATTGCAATCCTCTTTCCACACCTCTTTTATGCACAGCCATTATACACTGGCGTCAATTCCAGTACACCCTGCTTTGTCTGCTGTCATATTTATGTTTTTTTAATCGATTTTTCCTTGCATCTGAGAGTGTCTATATTCGTTCTAATAAAGATGAATTTTTCTGTAGCCACTCCTCCAGTGCCATTTGCCGGTTCTTTTTTGAGCTGCCAAGTGGTTTATTGAGATATATATCTATTTAGGTCAGGTTTAATCCTGAGTAAGAGGTTGTGCTGCTCTCACTCATTTGGATGAGAGTCAGGTGATTGTCTAAATTTGAGGGTTCCTGTTGTGGGTCCCCCATCTCTCTTTTTTCTGGTAACATAAATTGTGTTAATTACATATATTGGAAATTATTCATTTAGCACTTTACCTAAGAATAGTACAATTAAATAGGATCTTGTTTACACTTTAATAGATTATAAAAGAGACACTTTTGCACAGTTTTTGATAAAGGTACTGCCTCTTGTATGTATTATGTTAAATATATTAGTATGTTTATTATAGTTTGGATGTTATATTTCAAAGGCACTTTACCTATTAAAAATAAAATTAAATTAATAAATGCACTTTAAGTTTTAGCAAGTGGTATTGTTTTAAAAAAGAGAAAAAACAAAAAACAGAGGCACAGATTTTTAGGAAATAGAAGCATACGCACATAAGTATATATTTGTGATTATTCTCAGTAAGAGATCCTGCGGGGTACACAGTGATAACACTATATGAATATTTTTCTGTATTTTGATTATGTGTGTTTCTCAAATTTTAGACACGTTGTGAAGAAGATATTGTCAATAAAATAAAAATGGCACTTTATGGATTTATGCACTTTAAGTAATAAATATGGTTAAGAAAAGGTTTCACCGATTTAAATATAGAAACTGGAATATATATATATATATATATATATATATATATATATATATATATATTCACTATCATCTATTGGTAGGAGATCCTGCGGGATACACTGAGATAAGTATTAGATTAACATCCTTATGTATTCTAAATATGTGTGTCCCTTAAATCTGAGATAAGCGGTGAGGAGGAGAACGTCAAAGTCGAGTCTTATATTATGAACTGTTACATGCGAGCTGAAGAAACATAAACCGGAAGTGATATAACGGCGGTTGGAACGCAATGGAACGCGGAAATGGACTGCGCATGCGCAAGATGGCGACGTCCAACGCAAGATGATCGAAAGAAGACCGGAAGCATCAATTAACATCAACAGGACATATAGGGATATTTTAAACAATTATGGATACTATATAAGGACCTATAGGTCCAATACATTGTTACCAGCTGATGAAGCCGCCATTCCATGCAGCGAAACGCGTTCTGGAGCATGTTTTTATGTTATTTTAAATAAATTTTATTTTATTATCTCTGTTCCTGTTGCTGCTGCGTTATCCTTTGGATTTGTGGCGGTTTTGCTTTGGGTTTCCTCAACCAAAAAAACCCATGAGTGTGTATCCATAAGATAAAATGTGAGTACAAAATCTCTGGTACATTATACTGAGAACTTTGCAGATTTGCACAAGGAGTTTGTTTTCCTTCCCTCTATTACATGACCTTGGATAGCACATCCTTGATAAGGTGGGGGGGTCACCTGAGAAATTTGAAGGCAACATACCCGCAGGCCTGGACCCGCTCAGAGCCAGTGATTGGGCTCTACAGTGGGAGAATATCTGTAATATTTAACACTACTAAAAGCACTCACTGTACTGCACAATTATTGTTTATCATTATTTCTTCCATATATATGAGAGATCCCAGGACCCCAGAAAGCATTTTTTGCGCCGATTCAGGTTATATATTTCATATTTTGTGTACATTGGTATAGGGGAAACCACTATATCCTGTATTTGGGCCATCTGGGGTGCCGTGGTGGTGGACACATGTTGTGTGGCGCTGTACCATCCTGTGTATAACTGTGTTCATTACCCATTCCTGATTGTTAGCTCTTTTCCTGATCAATTTAAGCAATTCACGTAGTATATCAATAGTCAGAAGTGAGGATCGACCTATACCTATCGTGTCTCACTACCAGGTGTGTCTAGCCTGCATCACCTGTTACCGCTAGATCACGACAAAGCGTCTCGTCCTCCCCTATATTCCAATTCTAGTATATATATTCCAATTCCAATTATAGTATATATATATTCCAATTCCAAATATAGTATAATATATATATATAAATCTTACTACAAGGTATGTCTAGCCTGCATCACCTGTTACCGCCGCTCACACTACCCCTTCTGACTGTCAATCAAACTACACCCCCATCAGAGATATATCGTGTCTTATTACCAGGTATGTCTTGCCTGCATCACCTGTTACCGCTAGACCCCGATAATCTCGCTGATCACCAACCAAACCACAATTCCCATCAGGAAATATGCCGTCAACACAAAGGACCGTGAACAGACGTACAGACAATCAGACAACAGGCATGCGACTCGTGGGTCAGTAAACAGGCATCTGGGCAAAGTTAAAAATAAAACCCACTTTGGTGCTTCCCCCAAGCACCACACTTGGATTCCCAGGGAGGGGACTGCAGACCAGAACTCGTCACAAGTAGGATAGCAAAGGTATCTTACCGTGAGGTTACGAAGTTGATCAGGCTCCATCTCTGGTGCGGTCCCGCCAGGAAATCCTTGGTGTTGGCGATTTGGTAGAGGCATAACCCAGATGCCCCACGTTGGGCGCCAACTGATATAGATCAGACTTAAACAGTCTCTTGCTCGAATGCCTGCTGCTGCCAAATGGTGGAGCCAAATCAATTCAAGTGCGCACTGAAAGAAACGACACAGACTCGCTGGCTAGTTTGTCTATGTAGTCTTTCTCGGACGAAGCCGGGTGACTTCTCTGCTCTTTATTGAAAATATACAAGCTTTTATGCTACTTCATGCGTAACGAAAACAGGCTGTTGCCCAATATTTTAATCATCATAAAATTGTGAAATCGCACACTTATATTGAATAATAAAGAAAAGTAAACATCAGCAGAGGTTTGCAAACTATACCCGAGGTGCCCTCCAGGGTTTGGCCGACCAGCTAGGCCCGACCTCTGCAATGACCTTCCAGAATCGCATGGCCCTGGATAAGCTACTGGTAGAGAGGGGTGGGGTCTGTAAGATGCTGAAAAGTACAGGTGGCTCCTGTTGCACGTTTATCCCAGATAACACAGACAATACTGGTAAGGTCACTAAAGCTATTAAACAACTGGAAGACCTGTCTGAGGAACTGAAGAAGAACTCTGGTATTACTGGTCCATGGGATCGGTATTTTGGTTGGATGAGTTGCTGGCACAAAATCCTCACACAAATAGGGATAATTATCCTGGTGGTAATGGTTCTGTTGGCTGTGATTGGGTGTTGTATTTTGCCTTGCATTGAAAGAGTTGTAGAAAAGACGGTGGAAACTGCTACCCCTGTTAGGTTTAGTCACGTATGTGGAGAAATTGAGGATTCTTACACTAATCTAGAAACTGGGAAAACTGAGACCTCCAATGCTAGTCTACGATTTAATGAGATGTAACATGAGTTCATAGTCCGTGAACAACCCATTCCCCCTTGGGAGGCCCCAAATCTGATTTGTCTAAGAAGAAGGTCTGTGACCCTTTATCTGACGAGCTGTAGGCCTGAATCCCGACCCACCATATCGCCAAGCTCCAAGTCCGACTACAAAGGGGAGTAACGCCAATAGGGCCTACTCGCCTCAACCTCGGTGAAGAATGGAGACGGCTGGCGAGACACTAGGGGGACGGATAAGGCGCAGTTCGACTCCAAGGGTTACGATTGAGAAATGTGTATTTTTAGGGCAGACTATTATAGTCAAGAAATATATATCTGCTTTAATAATAAAGGAAAGCTTAGAAAAATGCCCATTTCAAAAATAACAGTACGGCTTTAAAGAAAAGAAATTAAACTATTTTCTTATTTATTTTCTTGCTTAACACACTATCTTAGCCGATTTCAGCACATGTAGTTCCTCTTTCTAGTATCAAGAAGAGAATATTTTGGAACATCTTGGAACATCCTGTAACAACGCCCTTGACGACTAAGGGGACAAACCGATATGTTGACTAATAAAGAAAAGTAAACATCAGTTTAAGTCTGCAATTTCACAATTTTACTGACGATTAAAATATTGGGCAACAGCCTGTTTTCGTTACGCATGAAGTAGCATAAAAGCTTGTATCTTTTCATTAAAAAGAGCAGAGAAGTCACCCGGCTTTGTCCGAGAAAGACTACACAGACAAACTAGCCAGCGAGTCTGTGTCGTTTCTTTCAGTGCGCACTTGAATTGATTTGACTTCTCCACCATTTGGCAGCAGCAGGCATTCGAGCAAGAGACTGTTTAAGTCTGATCTATATCAGTTCCCACTGTCCCACAACAGCTCCTCACCCTGACCCCCTAGCAGCTGCACCCTGCCAGGCCCAGTGATAGGAGTTGCTGGATCAGCGTGCCCACAAGAAGGGACTGTGCTGCCTGCTTCTCTGCAGCCAGATGACACAGGTGTCATTTGGAGCACGCATCTCCGTGCCTGTGCATCGCACATGATCGATCAAGGTGACATCGGAAAGAGCAGAGCCTGGCCTTTCCAAAGATATCCAACATGACCATATTCATTGTATCATTAAAATAAAAACTTGACTTTTTCTTTTCACAGGGAGCAAATGGCTCATCATTAAAGGGGTTAACGGAAAGGCTATATATCACATTGTGCTGGAGAATCTGTCTTTTTCAGCTGGTCCCTAGAGAGGTAGATATAAGACAGACAAGGGAAACACAATTGTGCAGCATTTGGCAGTATTTGCCCCTGCTGGACTCCGGAGACTGTATGCGGTGTAAAGGAGGTTAGAGGCTACCTAAAGGACCTTATATGAATAAAGGAGTGAAAGTATACCCAATAAATGTACATACAGCAGTTCACAGCACTCTCCACCACAACGTGCTAAATAAATCAGAAACAAAAAAACAAAAGGAACTGCAGTAAAATAAATACAACCTTTAAAAATTGGTCAATGGTGTAGATGGCACAGCCAGATGAAGAGTGGATTCCAATAGCTAAAACAATAAATGCACTAACATAGCATAATACTGTAAAAACATTTAATAATATAAAAAAACACAAGGAAGCCACTCACAAACAACGTGGCACACGTTCAAAAAGTGTGCATAATAGCATAATTAACACATCCTTATAGTCACCGCCACCGGAATGCGTTCAGTCCACAGAATGGAGACTCCTGGCCAGGGTAGACTCCAAGGAAGCCGATGTTTGTGGTCCAATATAGTTAGGCAGAAAAGTTCTTGCGGACCACCCAGTTTCAACGACCGGAAAATCCAGCTCCTCTTCAAACGATGGACAGCAAGGCGGCAGGCAGTAGACACAAATTAAAGCACAGATCAGCGCGACATGTTTCGTCCGTAGGACTTACTCATGAGCTGATCTGTGTATCACAAAACAAACCTGATATAGACCCTCCTAAATTGTTAAAATTAGCATGGATGAAAAACACCTGTGGAGCCTGGGGGAGGACAGCATCGCCGGTATCCTCCACAGGGCGCTCCGGATATGACATCACACCCCTCCGGCATCCATCTTGCTTAAGGGCGAAAATTATAAAAATATACAGATATAGCCCCAAGATTAAGGCAAACAGGACAATACAGACCCTCCTAAAGTGTTAAAACTAGCATAGATGAAAAACACCTATGGAGTCCGGGGAGGACAGCATCGCCGGTAACCTCCACAGAGCGCTCCGGAAATGACGTCACACCCCTCCGGCATCCATCTTGCTTAAGGGCGAAAATTATAAAAATATACAAATATAGCCCCAAGATTAGGGCAAAGAGGACAATACATTAGTATTAAATGCAGAACGACGATAGATGAACCTAGAAACAAAAAAAGCAAAAACAGCAAAACATAATATAAATTATTGGGATAAAAATCCCTTCCAGACATAGAGATTTTTTGTTTATATAGTATGATAGGCCCATATGCCACTATATAAGACAACAAGCAGGAATCCATAAAGGGTGTAATCTATAGAAGAGATCTATAGGAAAGGAAAATATTAGAGTCTATAACCACATTAAAGGTTTACAAACAGGATAGGAGGTCGATATCTACATTGAGGCCTGGTGGCTTCAAAGTATCCATGTAGAATATCCATTTGGTTTCTGCTTGGGATAAAGCCTTAGCTCCATCACCTCCCCTCCAATTCAATTTAACCTTTTCAATCCCCAACCAACTAAATGTAGTGAAACTGAAAAGTGGGCAATTGCAACAGTGTCGGGGTACACTATGTTTGTCACTACATTTTCTAATGTTATAAAAATGTTCGTAAATGCGTTCTTTCAGCTTACGCTTCGTTTTCCCAATATATTGGGCCCCGCATCCACATTGAAGGAGATATATTACATTAGTAGTATTGCAGTTAATAAACTCCTTAATATAATACTCTTTTCCGGTACGTGTACTTTTAAACAAATCAACTTTGAGCTGAAAGAACGCATTTACGAACATTTTTATAACATTAGAAAATGTAGTGACAAACATAGTGTACCCCGACACTGTTGCAATTGCCCACTTTTCAGTTTCACTACATTTAGTTGGTTGGGGATTGAAAAGGTTAAATTGAATTGGAGGGGAGGTGATGGAGCTAAGGCTTTATCCCAAGCAGAAACCAAATGGATATTCTACATGGATACTTTGAAGCCACCAGGCCTCAATGTAGATATCGACCTCCTATCCTGTTTGTAAACCTTTTATGTGGTTATAGACTCTAATATTTTCCTTTCCTATAGATCTCTTCTATAGATTACACCCTTTATGGATTCCTGCTTGTTGTCTTATATAGTGGCATATGGGCCTATCATACTATATAAACAAAAAATCTCTATGTCTGGAAGGGATTTTTATCCCAATAATTTATATTATGTTTTGCTGTTTTTGCTTTTTTTGTTTCTAGGTTCATCTATCGTCGTTCTGCATTTAATACTAATGTATTGTCCTCTTTGCCCTAATCTTGGGGCTATATTTGTATATTTTTATAATTTTCGCCCTTAAGCAAGATGGATGCCGGAGGGGTGTGACGTCATTTCCGGAGCGCTCTGTGGAGGTTACCGGCGATGCTGTCCTCCCCCGGACTCCATAGGTGTTTTTCATCTATGCTAGTTTTAACACTTTAGGAGGGTCTGTATTGTCCTGTTTGCCTTAATCTTGGGGCTATATCTGTATATTTTTATAATTTTCGCCCTTAAGCAAGATGGATGCCGGAGGGGTGTGATGTCATATCCGGAGCGCCCTGTGGAGGTTACCGGCGATGCTGTCCTCCCCCAGGCTCCACAGGTGTTTTTCATCCATGCTAATTTTAACAATTTAGGAGGGTCTATATCAGGTTTGTTTTGTGATACACAGATCAGCTCATGAGTAAGTCCTACGGACGAAACATGTCGAGCTGATCTGTGCTTTAATTTGTGTCTACTGCCTGCCGCCTTGCTGTCCATCGTTTGAAGAGGAGCTGGATTTTCCGGTCGTTGAAACTGGGTGGTCCGCAAGAACTTTTCTGCCTAACTATATTGGACCACAAACATCGGCTTCCTTGGAGTCTACCCTGGCCAGGAGTCTCCATTCTGTGGACTGAACGCATTCCGGTGGCGGTGACTATAAGGATGTGTTAATTATGCTATTATGCACACTTTTTGAACGTGTGCCACGTTGTTTGTTAGTGGCTTGTGTTTTTTTATATTATTAAATGTTTTTACAGTATTATGCTATGTTAGTGCATTTATTGTTTTAGCTATTGGAATCCACTCTTCATCTGGCTGTGCCATCTACACCATTGACCAATTTTTAAAGGTTGTATTTATTTTACTGCAGTTCCTTTTGTTTTTTGTACCTAAAGGACCTCACAGGCTGTTCACTCCCAGAGCCGGGCGAAGAGGCTCGGGGTCTAGCAAGTACCCCATAGGGGAGAATCAAAAGGGGCAAATCCTGCCAAATGCTGCACAATTGTGTTTCCCTTGTCTGTCTTATATCTCCCTCTCTAGGGACCATCTGAAAAAGACAGATTCTCCAGCATCTATGAAAAATCTACCAAAATTATTATCTAGATACGTTTACTTGCTGTAAAAGTGTCATGCAGAATATATATAAATCTTGGCACATATGCGCCTAAGGGATTCCCTTTCTACATTGTAATTCTTTTTAGGTCTGCTGGGTGTCTGACAAATCCTTATGGACTTGTAATCATTACACTCTCCACTTTTATACACACCCCTATATATTTCGTCCTAAGCACCTTTGATCATTACTTATTCCACTATATATCACATTGTGTATTACTTTAATTTTTCCCTTGGTTTAGTTGTATATAAAAGGGTTAATGGGCAGGCTTCATTCCTTACAGTGTACACATTTCAAGGTTTCCCTTGATGAATGGCATTTTAAGGGTTAACGGGGAGGCTATGTACCGCACTGTGTATTAATCACAATGTTTTTCCCTGGTTATATTGTGGCATGTTAGGGGTTAATGGCAGTTACACATTTAAAATGGTTAGTTTCTAAATCTGTTTGCATGGCCACTATACCTACCTAAACCTCAGAGCTTACACTCTATTTCACCCTTCACCATTATGCAATAAAATAAAAGCCATAAACCGTGTATAATTAACACCTCATCGGACCAGAAGGTTAAGTATAAGCAATGTATAGCTTTCATTTAATTCTCCCTTTAATACTCTGCACAGAAACCTCAATGCTTCCCTGTGAAAAATACAGGCCGACCCAGAGTATCTTTTTTTTTACTTTGTTTAAAGTCCAACACTCCTTTTATATAGCCCTGATGTTTATCTTTACAGATGCACAGGTTTACACAGTTATGCCGCTCAGCTTTTGTCTTGAACTTAGAGAAAGCACATAATAGAGAGTGGAGAGAGTCCTATACAGAACAGAAACAGTGTGTAGACGCAGTATAGAGTGTGCAGAGAGCACAGTATGCAGACCTGAGCACAACACAGTATATAAAGCACTAAGAAATGCAGGTCGGAAATGTGCTGAGCACCTTATACAGAGAGCATTTTATACAGAGCGCTGTATAAACAGAGCACAAAATACAAAGACCATTATTTAAGCTTTGGGTACGAATGGTCACCCTACTAATAACTTTCTGAGGATCCTAAGAACTTCATACATTTCAAACTGTAATATCACGGAGGGAGTTGAGACTGGAGACTATCATTCACTTATCACCTAAAAACCCCCAAAAAACTGGCTCTTAACTTCAAAGCAAATTTAAGTTCTGATCCAATATACCACACAGAAGGCACTTTCCATGATAGACACAAGATGACAGAGAAGTTAGAGGCAAGAGTGAGTTTGGAGGCATAGAGTTCAGGATCACAGTACTCAGGTAATGAGCACAAAATAGACTCATCTTACCTGAGCACTTTTACGGACACCATATGTTACAGCTGAGCGGTTCTCCTTTCCCATCGCCATTACAGGTCAGTATTTCTGTACCCAGACATTGACGAGTGCGCGCTTATGCAAAATGAGACACAGACAACCTACTATGTCCTTCAAATTCAAATTGTATTTTTCAACAGGAGTATGTATATATAACCTTACAAACAAAATGGAGGAGCTGATGTCATAATCAGAGACTGCCACGTGTACAAAATGATGTGTATAGTGGGTGTAAGCAGGTTTCAGGAATTTTGCCTAGAGCGATGGTGGCAGTTTCAGTTAAGAGATAATATCTTAGGACAGAAACAGATCCTCTGGAAAGACCAGTATTCTCAGGTGTAGGGTGGGACAGATGGCCTGAGGACAATTGGGGGAGAGGCAAGCAATGAATTGCATATTTCAATTACTTATAATTTTGGATATAAAATCCCTTACAAAGCGAACTACTTCTCTCCTGTATGAATTCTCTCGTGTCGAGTAAGCTCACCCTTTGTTCTAAAACATTTCCCACATACAGAACAAGCAAACGGCTTTCCTCCTGTATGAATTATTTCATGGACAGTAAGGTCACCCTTTGTTCTAAAACATTTCCCACATACAGAACAAGCAAACGGCTTTTCCCCTGTATGAATTCTCTCATGTACAGTAAGCTGAGACTTTCTTGCAAAACACTTCCCACATTCAGAGCAAGCAAATGGCTTCTCTCCTATATGAACTCTCTCATGTACAGTAAGGTCACCCTTTATTCTAAAACATTTCTCACATTTAGAACAAGCAAATGGCTTCTCTCCTGTATGAATTCTCTCATGTATAGTAAGATCACCTTTTGTTCTAGAACATTTCCCACATACAGAACATGCAAATGGCCTCTCTCCTGTATGAATGGTCTCATGTACAGTAAGCACACGCTTTGTTCTAAAACATTTCTCACATTCAGAACAAGCAAATGGCCTTTCTCCTGTATGAATTCTCTCATGTACAGTAAGCTCACCCTTTGTTCTAAAACATTTCTCGCATTCAGAACATGCAAACAGCTTCTCTCCTGTATGAATTCTCTCATGTGAAATAAGATTACTCTTTTTTCCAAAACATTTCCCACATTGAGAACAAGTAAACGACTTTTCTCCTGTATGAATTATTTCATGGATATTAAAGTCACCTGTTGTTCTAAAACATTTCCCACATACAGAACAAGCAAACGGTTTTTCTCCTGTATGAATTCTCTCATGTACAGTAAGATGAAACTTTCTCGCAAAACACTTCCCACATTCAGAACAAGCAAATGGCTTCTCTCCTGTATGAATTTTCTCATGTATAGCAAGCTCATGCTTGGTTTTAAAACATTCCTTGCATTCAGAACAAGCAAACAGCTTTTCTTCTGTATGAATTCTCTCATGAACAGTAAGGTAACCCTTTGTTCTAAAACATTTCTTGCATTCAGAACAAGCGTATGGCTTCTCTCCTGTATGAACTCTCTTATGAATAGTAAGCTCCATCCTTGTTTTAAAACATCTCTCACATTCAGAACAAGCAAACAGCTTTTCTTCTGTATGAATTCTCTCATGAACAGTAAGGTCACCCTTTATTCTAAAACATTTCTTGCATTTAGAACAAGCATACGGCTTCTCTCCTGTATGAACTCTCTCATGTACAGTAAGCTCATTCTTTGTTACAAAACGTTTCTCACATTCAGAACATACAAAGTATTTCTCTCCTGTATGAATTTTCTCATGTCGAGTAAGCTCATGCTTTGTTCGAAAACATTTCTCACATTCGGAACATGCATATGGCTTCGCTCCTGTATGAATTCTCTCATGCACAGCAAGATCATTCTTTGTTCTAAACCATTTCCCACATTCAGAACATGCAAACGGCTTCTCTCCTGTATGAATTTTCTCATGTCGAGTAAGCTCACGCTTTCTTCTAAAACATTTTTCACATTCGGAACATGCATATGGCTTCTCTCCTGTATGAATTCTCTCATGTACAACAAGCTCACTCTTTGCCCCACAACATAGCCCACATTTAGAACAAGCAAATGGCTTCTCTACTGTATGAATGAGCTTACATGCAATGACGTTACTCTTTGTTGTAAAACTTTTCCCACATTCAGAACATACAAACAGCTTCTCCCCTGAAGGGATTTTCTTGTGTACAATAACCTCACCCGTTCTTCTAAAACATTCCTCACATTCAGGACATACAAACATCTTCTCTACTGTGGAAACCCTCTTATGTTTATCAAGACTTGCATTTGTACTTAATCGTCTCTCACTATCAGGGCACAGAAATGTGTTGGTTTTAGTATGAGCTGTGAGAGTTTGGGAAAGTTCTGATCCACAAATGACAGAATTTGTATTATCAGCATAACCCAGCATATCTCTGAATGGATCAATATTTTGAACAGCCCCACGTGACAGTTCAGAATCCTCTGGTTCTTTCCAGTTGTCTTGGAAATCCAGAGTTCTTCTTTGATTATTATTTCCTCTACCTTTACTGACGGAGTTTCAATTAGATTTTCCTCAACATATGATACCATTTCTGCATCAATGTTTTGGACAGTCAAATGTGTAAGTTCAGAGTTCTGTGGCTCTGTTTGATTTTCTATGCTATCCAGAGGTTCATCTTTGATGTTTATTCCTTCTTGCTTTACGGACAGAGGCTTCATGAGGTTTTCGGCAGTGCACAATGCGGTTTCTTCAAAAATAATTCCTGCAGACATTCCAAGACTCTTGCTGTACTCCTGCAAAAAAAAAAAAAAAGAACATTTTACACCAACATGAAATCAGTGCAGCAAAAACACACCTATAAACAAAGTATAATACATTGTGAGCCAGGAACATCCTATGCATGAAACATCAAAAGTCTATTCCCAAAGCATCGAAATTGCATGTAATTTTGGTGCATTGATTTTTGCCGTACTTCAGCGACTCCACTTTGCCAAAAATACTGTGAATTCACAATTTAGCGAATGGTTATCATATTTGCTGCAGCACTTAACGGACTTCGGCCATAACCAAATTCCAAACCAAAACCAATAAAAATGTATTAAAAGGATAGTCCAATAACACATTTTAGGAACTGTTACCAATTAAATCAGCAGCCTTTCAGGCCGATAACCAATATCAGGTGCCGATATTCTGTACATTTAAATTTTAGAAAAAAAAAAATCAAAAAAAAAATCACAATTTCTATACAAATCTGGCGTAATGTTCAGAATTTTATTAAAAAAACGGAGAAAAATAAAATTGTTCGCAACCGAACTTAAATAGCTTTGCAGAACACAGTTAAAAAAAAAAACCAAAAAAAACAAACCATAAACCTCTCCAATACTAAACATCATTACTAGAAAGCTAAACAATATTTTGGGTTAAGGAATCACAGCACTGTGTATGAGCATATCACAGAGCAGTCCCACAGCAGTAAAACAGTGCACACCACTGAGTTTTACGGCAGTGGAGGTCAGTGATACACTCATAAATATTGCTACAAGTTTTATTGCTACAAGTTTTATTGCTGTGGCGCTGATACAGTAATGTGCTCTGTGTATGAGCGAATCAGAGAGCTCCACAGTGCAGCATCATTGTTCACGTTATAATTGTGACTAATAGTGCTTCGTTAGAAGAGAAAAAAAAGATTTTTGTTTACATAAAACTGTTCGTCCTTGACACCACATACAACCCTCTGGCTTCTACTGTTTCGGAGATACAGGGGTCCAAAGTACCCAGATATCTCCCCTATAGGGAATCCCCTGCCCGGCTGATGTAAGTGTTGTGTCAGATGATGTCAGTGGGTGGGAATATGTCCTACAGGCAGGGCTGACAAAGATGTCAGCTGCCTGCGGGAGAGGTCCGCAATCGGTGCCGGATGGGCACCATGCCGCAGATCTTCGCTGATGGGCTGCAGATGCCCTCTGCAACTTATTGGAGGAGTGTCTGCCCTGCTGGTACGCACCGGTACTGAATACCAGCGCATAACGGCAGAAGAAACCCTCTTATCAGTATATCGGCCATGTAGCATGCCGAACAGGGGAAAAACCTCAGTATCGGGCCCAAATAAAAATCGGTGGTACTGATATTCGGTTGACCCCCTAATTAAAAAGGTGCCTAATTGGGGGCGGAGCTAGCTGTTGAACTGAGTGGTTGCATGCTTCAGAGCTCCTCTGAGAATCTGTTTTCTATTGCTGAAATTCCTGACTTTTGGCCTAAAACCAGGTTTCCTGGTGAACTTGAGATCCACTGCTGCCCCTGGACCCCGGTACTGCGACTTGCTGGGTGATAGACAACGTATTTCTGGGCCGACAGGATCTGGGCCAAGTGCGGCCTAGACAGAGCAGTCTTCTTTCTGGAGCCGGGGAGTTTCCCACAGGTCAGCACAGCCGTTTCTCCTGATTACCTCCCGATACACAGCGGATGGGTAAGAAATTGCAGCCCCGCCGGGACGTCTCGAAGGGGCCTCGTCAGAGGGATATCAGAGACTCCCTGTACAGCAGCAGACTCTCCTGTGGCACGGCCCCATCACCGATGCTCCCTGCAGGCTATGGCTCCTCGGATGAGGATTCCTGGCCCACAGATACTGCAGCAGGAATAGACTGGCTGGCTCCGTTGACACGGGGAGATAGTGCAGTGAAGGGAAAAGCGGCAAAAAAAGCGCACAGAAACTGAGGAAAGCAGCGGCTGCGGCTTCATGTGGGGCCGTGGGACCTGCTGCAGGCCCTGTACTGGGTCCCTCTGATGGAGATAGAATACCCTCACCCAGTGGCGTGGAGGTATCGCAGAGGTGCGTACTTTCGCCACGGGAGAATGTGATCCGGGAGACGAATGCCTCTGTGGGGACAGAGGCCTCTTTGGAGGCCTGTCCACCTTCCTTGAAACCCTGCACTGTTGCTACCCCTACTACGGAGATGGGAGACTACCGCCGGTTTATAGATGAAATAAAATCCCTGTGGACGACGGACGTGCATAAACTTAATGCGGATAAGAGCGAGGTGCTTGACCTTAACATGACGGAGGGGGAGAAGGTGGTGGTTCGAGATCGGTTCCCTTTTAGATGGTGCCGCTCCTCTATGGGCTCCTTGGGAACCCAGCTGACTCCCAATTGGGATCAGCTGTACGCGGCAAATTACGGGGTGTTGCTTCCTACTCTCCACGCGCTACTGTCCGCATGGTCCCATCTACATCTTTCGCTCTTTGGCCGGATATATGCAGTCAAGATGACCCTGCTTCCGAAGCCGTTGTACCTTTTCAGAGCATTAACAATTCCTATTCGCACGGTGGACCTGACTTTTCTTCAGTCGACTATTCACTCCTTTATTTGGGGGGGGGGGGTCGTCGAGGTCAATTACCCAAAACCATTAGGTTTCAAACCATTCGACGGGGAGGCATGGGAGTCCCTCACCTTTACTCATATAACAAGGCAGCGCAATTTGCGATGCTCTCCATGATTAACCTATGAAGTGGGGCCCCGCTCTGGACCACCCTTGAGCAAGATATGGGGGGGGGGACCAAGGTGACTGCGCACGCTTGGATGGGCTCCTAAAGCCACTTCCCGAATTTTCCACAATAGCCCCATGCTGCAGCATTCACTACGCCACTGGAACCTCTATAGAGATGGAGACGGTCTATCTCCTCCGGGTTCGGGCCTCCAACCTTTATTCTATAAACCGAACTTCCCGGAGGGTAACTTTCCTTGGGCTTTCAGTTGGTGGCTCCGATCTGATATTACGGAAATGCGCGACCTAAACTTGCAGGGTCGCCCGGTCACTCTTGGATACCTAAGGGAGTCAAAATCGTTAGCCCACTCGGAGACATTCAGAGCCCTCCAACTGCTACAGTTTGTCAGGGGAACTCTTAGAGAGATGCCGGACCGCAGACTGACCGTTTATGAGACCTGCTGTTGTCGGACGCATCGAGGGCGTGGCATGCTATCCTCGCTCTATTCCCACATCCTTGACGCGACCTTTCCGCAGGAGGCGCCTTCCATAGCTCGGTGGGAAGACAACCTAGGAGGCTTGCTGGATAATGATGAGTAGGCAGACATTATTGACAGGACCTCTCGGGTCACAATCTGCATCGCGGTTCGCGAGAACGGTTACAAGGTCATGGCAAGGTGGTATATACACCTGCGCAGCCTCGCGAAGATGTACCCGGGGCCGCCATCGCTCTGCTACAGGGGATACAGTGAGGAGGGGGATGTATCTGCATGCTTGGTGGGACTGCGACATGGTCAGGCCTATTTGGACAGAAGTGTTTGGGGATTTGAGCAGGGCACTAGGGATGTACTTACGTCCGGACCCCTGGATGGTGCTCCTTAACCGTCCACACCCCGAGGCACGCCTCACGCACAGCGAGCATTCTCTGGTCTCTAGGGTGTGTGCTGCGGTACGCATCTGTAAGGATCATGGATGATTTCTGCCATAAATTATCATATTTTAATATTAACTGATTGACATACCAAAGAAGGACCACTAGGGGCAGTGTGTAGGCTGTTTGCATTGTGTTGCTAGCTGTGATGTCATTAAGCCAGCCTACGTTAGAGAGGTCTTTTCCTATTGGTAGAGAGGTTTGTCTACTGGTGACTCCCACTGGGTATAAAAGGGATTTGGAGCCAAGAGGGAGGTCTCTTCAGCTTGATACCGGAGACTGACCACCATGTGAAGTTTTCTGCAGCCCCCAGCTTGGGGCGTAGTAAGCATGCTTTCATTTCATTGCTGTATTGTTTAAGTATTGTTGTTTAGTTTAATGTACTGTGCCATGACTGTGTGTATATGTTAGTTTTTCTGTAAAGCAAAGGATATAAACTGTGAATATAGATTGCCAAGTAAATGGTCATTCATATTGCACTGGTTTCTGTGTGGATATAGATAGATAGAGATATATATATATATATATATATATAAAACCATATTACCTACAAGATATAAATGTTATTGTTGCAACTTAGGGCTTTAATTATTGCATATTAATTCAATAATTAATAATGGATTTAAATGCCCAAAACGAAACAGCATGTATATTTTTGTGACGAGTCTCTTAGATGGCGAATGTGACATATCTGATACGAGACTTGGCTGTATTTTCTCTTCTCTGTATTGTTTATTACCCCTCAATAAAAATCTATTGAATTTAAAAAAAAAAGTGACTACTTGTGTACTCCTACGAGAAAACGACTATAAAACACTGGCCTGCTGTAATTTAGACCCAATTCGACTTCACAGGATATTCCCAGGGGCCTTGGGACTCTGCACTAGAGGGTGCAATATGACCGAATTATTATCACATGTGGTGGGACTGTGCTAGGGTGCAGGAACTGTGGATTGAGGTATTTAATCCCTTATCAGCCATACTCTAAATTCATGTTGCTCCTGACCCTGTATTGACGCTCCAGAAGGTATGGCCTCTCCTGCTCTTCTATTAGTCTGGTTCACAGGGTTTGTTGTATGGCTACTAGAATCTGTATAGCCAGTTTATGGAAAACCCCTCTACCAGTTTTGGTGATTATTGCTAAAGTATGGAATTTTTGACCACCCAACTGCATGATACTTTCCCTAAGTGTCACCAAATATGGGAGCCATGGCTCTCCTCAATCCTCAAGCGCCGCCCCCCCCCCTCTTAAGAGCCAGTGAGTTTTGTACGCTGCTTGCCCAGGTGGCACGTTACCCCTCCCCGTCCCATTACCGGACCTTCACGGATGGCGTAAATGTTCTTGGTCCACTGTATAGTTTTAGTTTATAGTTTTATAGTGTTTCGCAGTGTCCTTTTAATGCTATGCTCTGTCATTTTTCCTGGTTCATTGTGTCAACTTTTATTGTTATTGCGATCCAGGTTGGTGCCTTCATATCATTGGCGCTGCCTCTGTTACAAGTGTGCCGTTAAGTGTAATAGGATGCCACTTGATTTCCTGTGTCACTGCCTTATGCAATGTCTAAATGTCACTGACGACATCTTCCACTTTGTGTCGTTTTATTTGTAGAACTAAATTTTTTTTCAATAAACAGAATTTTGAAGGAAAAAAAAAGGAGGTGTTGTTACAGAATGAAGAAAAAAAAAGCCTTAACATTTTTGTTTTTATTTTTTATCTATAAAACCAATAGAAGGGTTTTTGCAAAAATATGAAAGAATAACCAACCAGTCTTCAACCCCTTCACTACCAGGCAATATTTGTTGAATTTTTTTTTATGTTTATTTGAAATATGGGATGTGACGATAACAAATAGTGTATTGTGACGGAGCGACTGTACCCAAACTTAGTACCTCCATCTGTGGGCTCTCTCCCATGTAACAGCCGCCGGAGCAATCTTCTCTAACAGGTATAATAGACGTTTTGCAAACAAAACGGTTATTCTGGGAAAGTCTACTCATTTTTAATTTTACATGTATTCGTTTATCCCAGTGTTTCCCAAACCTGTCCTCAGGACCCGCTGACAGGCCAGGTTCGCCAGATATCTAAAGCACAGCACAGGTGATATGATTTGCTGCTCAGTGATTGCAGGATTCAATCTGCTTTTCCCCAAGGTGATCTGTAAAATCTGGCCTGTTAGGGGGTCCTGAGGACAGATTTGGGAAACACTGCTTTATCCTTTACAGAAATATTGTTGAAATGCAAGAGATTGAGCTCTAGATGGTGTCCCTTATCCTACACAATTTCTAACAGGGTCTGCATTATCATTATACAGGCAGAAGAGATCTGTGTGTCAGAAAATAAAATGGTGAGATCTCCTGCTTATGGAGATTTGTAGTGAACATGATAAGATAAGCAATGCAGCTTCCAAAAAATACCAATAGAATATAAAAATATTATGTGCATGTGACAGAATGCCTGTGTATGGAAGTTACAGTAACACCTTGTGTCTGTACTGTACAGGGATTTTAGTCATTATAACCCTCTGACTCTTATCCCTGTACAGCAGTGAGTGACCCTACAGCTCTCCCTGTATTCTGCCAAATCTCTGACAGCTAGAATGCAGCAGTATTATTTGAACCTTTTTGTTACAGTGAGGCTTGGGGCTGCTAATTCCAACTAGTTATAGGTCTCTCCAGGGGGCTTGGAGCAACACAAAGCAAATGATATCGTTTCGCCACAGGGGACACACTAATCTGGCTTTAACAAAAAAGGTGTGAAAATGGTCTTTTGATATACTAATTAGTGCTTTTCAAACCATTACAATGCAAAACGAGAATTCGATTTTGGGTGTAAAGAGGTTAAAAAAAAATGTAAAAAAAGATATAAAATTTTTACATTGATCCCTATGGGATTTGCCTGTTTAAATCTATCAAATTGAAACACCAAAAATCAGCCCATTTCGCAGAAATGTTGGTGCAATTCGGCGTTCCGTGAATAGAAGACACATTAGTCTTCTAGGGCAGTGGTTCTCAACCTGTAGACCCTTAGGACCCACAATTGTCCTTGGTCATTAAGTTGCGACCCAAAAATAATTGAATTTCTGAAACATTATAATTTATTCCACAAAACAATGTGTGCAATATTCTACAATGTATGCACTTTTTAAACAATTTTGTAGACAAAAAGGGATTCTTTCCAAAAAGGATAGTGCAGTAATCACAGCACTAGTGAAAACGAAAGTGTTTGCTGTAAAATAAACTAATTGAAACATATGAAATTAATTAGAACTCATGGGAAAACTGGGGATGCTTCTTGCTCTTAATAAGTGTCTCAAAGTCTGGGGTGATGGCAGACAAAGCAGAGAGGGACTGAAGAGCAATAGAATAGCTTGGACCACTGGGAGAGCACCATTGGTCTAAGCCATTCAAAAAATGCCTCCTGCATTGATTGACGCAGGACAGTCATGGGACAGTCCTCATCTCGCACAGTCAGTGGGTGCAGGGCTGTGCTCGGGGTGTGACTGTTCACCATGTCAGCACCTCCTCCCTGCAGGTGGAGGGGGCAGTGCACGGCTGCCTGGAGTGGACGACGCAGATCCTGGGGAGCACCGAGAGCAGCCACATCCTGGGGAGCACCGAGAGCAGCCACATCCTGGGGAGCACTGAGAGCAGCAAGATCTTGGGAGCACTGAACCTACGTAACCTGTTTATATCTGGCTGTGATACTAGCCAGTGCCTCACCAGCCACTGACCTCACCGCACGTCCCTGGTAAGGCTAGGGTCAGACAAACGCATTTTTCACGTCTACCGTCAAAAAGTGCGTCGATGCTTCCGAACGCATTTTTTCACTGAAGATCCGATAGCGGTCATACGATGCACAATTTCGGCCGTATTTTTTGATGGAGCTATAAAAAAAAAAAAAAATTAGACGTGAGGTTGGCCGGACATGTGCAGCGTCTGACGTCTCCTAATCACGCACACACGGCGCTATGCCAACGTGACGCAACGCACTCTGTGTGTACTAGCGGTTCCACGTTCCCAAAAAAAATGCGTTCGTTTGCCGCTTGGGTTGCGCGGCCAAACTTTCGTGCGGCCATACTTCGTATATTGCCCGTCATTTGAGGCTACTACAGCCGTAATAAAGTGCGGCTCAACGCACTGCGTTCGTCTGACCCCAGCCTAAGCAGGGAGGCCGGGATCAGGAAGCAGGGAGTGATTCTGCTGAGAATTCTCAGTGTACATTCTAGTTTTCTGCAAGGATTATCACATCAGGAGGAAGGCAAGAAAGGAAGAGGAGTGAGATTTATAGAGTGAAAGGGAGAGAGTGATAGAGGGAGAAATGGAGAGGAAGACATATCTACAAGGACAGATGGAAAAATACACAGAAGGACACACAGAATAACAGATATTCAGAAAGAAGGCTGCATAAATAGGTAAAAGGACAGATTAACAAAAGGTCAGAGAAAAACATAATCAAATATACATAGGGAGCCCCCCTTACCCAACAGCCTTTTGCTTCACTGAGATGTGCATTGTGCACAGTGGCTCATGGTGTTGGGAGTGCAGAGCTGCTGCCAGTCACTGAGTCCCACCCCCACCTTGCAATTACAGAGTATCTTACCTGATGCAGCAGGCCCCAGGTGGCACCTGGGAACATTCAGAGGTAGCCGCACCGCCTGGGACCCGCTGCTGCAGGTATGATGCATCAGCGGGTCCCAGACATTAGAGAGGCCTGGGGGCACTTGCCCCGCGACCCAGTCCGCCCCTGGTCGCGACCCACTTTTGAGTCGCGACCCACCACTTGAGAAACACTGTTCTAGGGGACAATTTCAGTGCTGCCGAATTGCACAGTATTTTGCTGCCAATTTGCCAGTATTTGACACCTAGTGAATAGACGCATTGGCCAGAAATTGCAGCGAACGGTGAAAGTCACCTTTCGGTGCAATTCGGAGGTTAGTGAATGACCTAAATAGAGAGCACATTCACCTTATATATAGAAGATATATGGAGCAGCCAGTGGGCAGAGTTAGAGCCCCCTACTGGTGTGTGTGCCTGGGGTGTCTCCACCGATTAAGAAAAAAAATTTAAAGAGGGATTACACAGCACTCAGTCAGGGTCAGATTCACAACACGGTGCACTCAATTGTAAGTTCCCAAGGGAATAGGGTCCTCATATCCCCCTGTATCTGCTGGCAGGAATACTGATCGGTCTCCTGTATGTATTGTAGAATTGTCCTGTCTTTACCCATTGCTGCAGAATGTGTTGGCGCTTAATAAATAATATTTCTTCCCACATTCAGAATGAAGACCAACACCAAAAAGTCCCAGCACTCCTGGGCTCTGTTAAAGTGTCAATTTATTGGATGTCTTATACGCCAAGGTGCCAGCAATGTTTCAGTCTACTGGCCTTTACCAAGCTTGATAAAAGCCAGTACGCTGAAATGTTGCCGGCACCTTGGTGTATAAGGCGTCCAATAAAAAGACACTACAATAGAGTCCACGAGTGCTGGGAGGTTTTGGCGTCTATGGGTAAAACAAAATAATCTAGTAAATAAAATGAGGGAAAACAAGAGGAATTTTGTAACTAAAGTAATGCTGTCTTTTTAAGAAGACTTTACAAAAAAAGGACGAAACGGTCTTCAATTTAGACGTATGGGTGGGCGTAGCCGGTTGCGTGTGGAAGCAGACACTCTTTGAGAAGATCTCCGCTGAATCCCGCTGATAACAGGGATTTCTGCTCAGATTTCCCCACATACTGTACTACCTTTTTCCGGAGTGACCCTGCGTAGCTGGCCATCGAGTGGAGGACTTCGAAGCTGGTTTTAGCCCCCTCCAGAGTATAGTGGAGATTCGGGCCTTCGTTCGATGCTGGGTGCGACCTGCCGTCGGCCATCTTGGGGTCTAGGCTCTGGCCTCATATTCCTTCGGCCCCCCTTAACCTGGTGTACAACTGCTGTGAGCCGCGAGAATGGAGGACCCCCATCTTCCGTCGATGTGACTGTCTGCATGGCAGAGATAATGGGGGACTGTGCGGACTGGCCCATCCAACCTCCCCGGTGTTTGGGAGCAGTATTGGAGGACCTCAAGGCCTTAAATGGAGCTGCTGTCCGGAGATGACGGGAGGTCGCTCACCCAGTGGACCTGGCGCTGGCTGATGAATGTGATGGGGATCGGGCAATGGAGGTTTCAGCTGGAGTTGCGCCCTTGGAGGGATCCTCTGACGCCCACGTGGCTGACATCCCCGCAGGGGAGACTGCAACTCCTTGAGCAGATCGATGGAGAGGTACTGCTGCCTGAAGAGACTGGGTGAAGAAGCGGCAGATCACGAGCAGCTTACTGTGACGACCCCCCCTGCGCCGACTGAGATGGGACTGCGGCAGACCTCTGGGAAGCGGTTTTCTGGTGGGCCGAGGCACCTACTTTGGCCTTGCGATGTCGCCTTAGCTGCGATGGAGCTGACCTGGTGGTGCCTGTTTGCTGCACCCCGTGAGATGCCTTGGCATGATGGGGGACCCCACGCGTTCTTTCCGCTGGACACAGGCTGAAGCTGAATATTTTGTTCCCCTTTCTTTCTTTCACCCCCCAGGCAGACTCCCCCCACCCCACGCTGAGTATTCCTACTTTATTATTCCCCCCACGATGACATTCTTATTTTGATCTCCTTGCCCCCTCTAGCTGAGCCCCGTTGAGGACGTTTGCTTTTTTATTTCTTGCTGTTCGCATTGAAGACACTTTGATTCCCCTCCTTTTTTGTTTTTATTCTCAAGGTGTCATATTAAGTGGTTTCTATTTTCCCCCTTGCTTATGCACACTGATTTTTTTTAGCAGTACATTTGCGTTACTCAGCTGGCTACTTATTGCTTTTGATGCTTTCATGATCTAGGTTTATGCCCCTTTTCAGAGGTCGTATATTGGTCCTGTGAATTGTGTTTTATTTTTCTGTTTCTCCCTCCGTATCGTCCCTCCCCCATTTTTGTTTCCTTTGGCTAATTCGAGACTCCTCGGGGGACACAGCCGAAGCCTGGCACCCGGCTTACACCCCCCCCCCAGTACCTAGGCCTGGTGCCATTTAGCCCACCCCCCCCCCCCATGGCCTTCTCCCGCAGTCTTTTGTCCACTTGGGAATCTGCCAGGGTCGGCACATTTCTGTCCTTTGGGAATCTGTGTGTGAGGGGTAAATTGGCATTCTCTTTAGAAGGCATCGCCAGAGTGGCATCATGCAAACGCTTTCAAATAAATTCTGACCCAGTGGAATGGTTCTAGTTCATCCTAGCTACCCTTGGATGCTAGAACTGAAGGAACTCCCATAGCTCCCCTAATAAATAAACCCTCAACTAAAACGAATCCCCTCCACAATAAATAACCAACCTCCGCAATACATATTTCCTCAGAAAAAAAAAAAAAACTCCCAACCCAATAAATAACCCATCAGCAAAAAAACCCCCAAAAAAACACTCCTGGCAATACATGTGGCGATTTCCATACCAGTGCTCATTTACATCTTTTACACTTGCCGAGGAGTGGAAACCGGCCCCTTCTAAACAAGTCTCCACTACCCAGTTTGTAATCTCCCATAGCCACCCCCAATAAAAACTAACCCCTCCAACCCCCCCCCAGAAGTACATATCCCAGAAAGAAAAAGTAACCCCCCTCCCAACCAAATAAATAGCCCCTCAGCATAAAATACACGCCCTGGCAATAAATATGTGGTGATTATGCTCATTCACAACTTTTACACTAGATGGCGGGGTTTCATAAATAACATCCTGAAAAAAAAACATGGGTCAGAATGCTAAGCCGGGGGGGGGGGGTCCACATTGCCTACTCTGGGTGCATTTTTATTTCCTGCAAACCACACTCTACAATAATAGATTGCCCCCCGGGAAGGCTTAACGCCTAGTAACATAACCATCAGGTGAGTCTGGAGGTGTAACTAGAAACCTCAGGGCCCACTGTAAGAAGCCATGAGGCCCCCCCCCAAAAAAGAATTCATATTAAAAAAAAAAAAAAAAAAAACACACATTAGTACGCCATTTTTATTAATTAAATTCAACTTACTTTAAATTGCTAACAGTGGTAGTTTGACGATATGACTTGGGTCACTGGGCAGGTCGCACTGATGGCCTGAAAATATAAAGAAAAAAATCCATGTACGGATACATGTATACCCAGACACCCAGACAGATTTATGTATACCCAGACACCAGACACCCAGACATATTTATGTATACTGTGATCCTTGTACCCGCCTTGGGTGTTATATCCTTAAGAAAGCACGGTACTCTTGGGTTTTCATAAACAAGTTCTTTACTTTATTGAATTAACTGCTGTTCAGCAGGCAGCAGTGTCATCATTCAAAAATAAAACAAACACATCCCTATAAAACAAACCCTAGCTTCTTTGAGCGCTGACTCACTTAAAGTTCCCTTACTATCAGGGGCCAGGGGCTTTATTTTAAACTAAACATAGGTTTCACCAACCTTAGAACTCAGGGGTTGACTGGCAACTTTTGGCCCGAGGGGCAAGTACCACCCAGAGTTCAGCAACTCGGGCCCTTGTTTAAGTAAATAACGTGACATGTAAAGTGACACGTGACGTGACATGTAAAGTGACATGTAAAGTGACACGTGACATGTAAAGTGACACGTGACGTGACATGTAAAGTGACACGTGACGTGACATGTAAAGACGACACGTGACATGTAAAGACACGACACGTGACATGTAAAGAGACACGTGACGTGACATGTAAAGAGACACGTGACGTGACATGTAAAGAGACACGTGACGTGACATGTAAAGAGACACGACACAAAATTAAAAATAAAATATATATATATATATATATATATTTTGGTCGTTATCATTTATATAGCTCCAACAGATTCCACAGCGCGTTACAATGAGGAAGCACAAACTTGAGCAACCAAAATGTGGTCCCGAAAGGGGATTTTTGTTTTCCCGAAGAACAGCAGGGGAAGCTTTAATCACTGAAATATCCCCTGCCATTTTTTCATTTTCCATCTGGATCACCGAAATGCATCATGGTTTCAAAAACGCTAAACCACAGCATTTAGTGAATAACCCTCTAAGATATTATTACTCTCAATGAGCGAAAACCTTTCAGTTACTACTAAAATTAATATTTTTTATTTGTATTTTTTTAGAATTGTATTCCTAAAAAGTAAGGTGTTTAGTGAATAACCTTAGTGCAAGGAACCTTAAACGGGGGTCTATTCGCCCCCTTAATGCTTTCCTGTGGCGGTTACTCTAAAATTACCAGTTTATAGAAAAGAAAAAAATTATTATTATTGCAGAACTGCAAAGCCTGTGATATTTTAAGATTAGTCTCATATTGTGAGAAATCCTATAAAGCAAAGAGAGATCTACTTTTTTTAAGAAAAAAACTATATATGAAAAAATAAAGGAATTATACTCTGAACCACCAGCAATTTTTAAATATTTTTTAATACTATATTTAATATTAATAAATATTAAATATAAATATTTATACCCCCCGCATAGGTTTTCCATTAATTTCCACCCATGTATTTCTATTTTTATCATTCAATAATGATGAGTCAATTCTTGGCTTTATTTGACATCATTTAAATAAATATCATGCTACCCCTCCCCCCACAACCACCACCACCTCCACTATGACGCAAGGATGGTTTTGAAACCCCATAACATCACAGACCCCCTAAATGGTAACAGGATTTGAACCGGGAGCTTTGAATAACCCCCTATATTATCTAAAACAGGGCCGACCAGCACCAGTAGCGACATAGATTTATTACGGTTAATATAGGCATTAGACAACACATATTTCTGGCTACCCACCCCCTTGAAATTGCACGTATTCTTCCTCCAAATCGGTCTAATGCCAGGCTCATTAATTCAAACATTAGGTTTTCCTTTGACCTGTTTTGCAACTACTTCTAAGAAAGTAACAGAAAAAGAAAATATCTGTATTAAAACCAGATGGGGTATTTTAACAGCCTCTTGTGTTATCATTCGGTATTCTACACCCTAAAGCGCTTTCTTTAGGCCACTCTCACCTGGAAGCCCTTAAAACCCAGATGGATGACGTGAGTCACTCTGTCCTGGGCAGCGGCTGGGCTGGGCTGGCTTCCGCTGTGCTCCCTCCTCGGCCACACAGCCCTCCTCCACGCAGTTCGGTGGATGCTGGGCACTCGCGCAGCACGCAGGCAGGCATCCGCAGGCTGAGGCTCCCCCGACGACGTCACTGTCTGTCGACCATCACGTGGATGAAGATGCGCGGCGGCATCACGTGGGGGCCGCGGCCTGCGAGACGCGAGTAGTCGAATGTGAAATAGTTACACTGTAACCGGAATCTGCTAGGTTCACTCCGGACGAGGCCGGACCAGACACGAGCAAGGATTGTCTGAACACGAGTCTCTTCAGGAAAGGCAAACTTTATTGTGATATCACAACAGATGCTCAAACAGGATTCAATCGCAAAGAATGAGCCCCGAGTCCCTCGTGACATCCAATCTTATACCCCAAATACACAATTAGGTACATCCCAATCAGACCACCTCCCGATGACACTCTCCCACCCCACGTGGGTTAATACCTCCCTTTGGCTAATACAAAGACATTCCATTAAATTGGCTGTAAATTGGCAAACTTCATGTTAGTGTAGCGCTCACTCCCGGAGGAGCCGCTGAAAATGAACCACGGGTCAGTCTCCCCGCACTAGGGAATAAATATACTCCAACACCGTTGTGAGTTTTTATCATTTAAATAGTTTACTAAAATAGTAGGCAGACGTTGAAACACGGTATTCACAGATATTATGACAGTATATTCGTATCGCGGTAAAACGCGTAGCGGAAAAGAAACGAAACACGAGGCTTCGTATTTCGGAAAAATAAAATATTCGCAACCGAACAGAAAAGAAATGCAATTGCCTGATAGCTCGGTCAAAAAAGGACACGTAGCGAAACCCCAAAAAATACAATCTCTTCGTATTACGGTAAACGCGCAGCGGAAAAGAGAAAGATATAATTCGGAACGTATCTTTAACCCCTGTTCCGATTCGTAACAGAATGAGTCCTGCACAGGTTAAGTCCCGGAATGTAAAAGGTGTGTATGTGTGTGTGGTACCCGGGTACTGTTCAACTGGCCAGTGAATTTACTCAAGGAATGTCTTCGACTAGTCAAGTTGGGGCCCTGTGGACTTTAAAGAGAAAACAGCAGCGCGTTCTTTATTTACAAACGGCCTTGGAGGCCTCTCACCCATCCACCGGTTGCTTTAGGCTCCGCTGACCAGGACGTCTCTCCGCTCTCGATTTTGACTGGGATACTAGCGGCTGGATCCGTTGTCTGACTTCCCGTAGCTTGTCCACGACTTTTCCCAGCTCACCGCCTGCTCTCTGTACCCGATCAACTCGCGGTGACTCCTTACTCGACGTCTTCGGTTGGTTCAATCTGCAGCAACTCTGGAACTTGGAGGGCTCCTTCTCCTTAAGCTGAATGACCCGGTAAAAGAACTGACAGGTCTCACTTGCGCTCTGGCCTAGGCCCTCTCGCGATGTATGACACTGCGTCTGCGCTCTCTCGTTCCCTGGCGCGCTCTGGCGCGTTCTCCACGAGGTTCGGGATGTAAGTCCGCTGGGTCCCACCCACTTCCTGTCCTTTTGCAAAGCACGCCGGGAAATGTAGTCCCAATGTCCAGTGTCTCTAATTGCGATTGTCTCCATCTTGTGGCCAAAAATAGGTACTGCCGGCAGCAAGATTTTAACATAGCGCTACACTAGTTTCAGTGAATCATAATTAGTTGCTCTCACTGTTCCGGGCTGCGCCCCCCTCCCTAGAGCCTACAATTACTTGTTACAGATGGCACCTGGTCTGATCTCTATACTCCTTTGTATTTCTGCGGGCCTCAACGACCTTGGAGTATCTTTCCTTTGTGCCTGGAACAGCAGAGATCTTTCTCAGCGCTTTAAATTGCTTTTTCTGCTAATCAAAACACATTCCTAAATTTCTACGTATATTTCATTCTAGTGTCAGCTACAAACTTGCCTAGTTATTTTCAAGTGAACCAATATTCTGAACAAGATGGCCGCCTGGCTTATAATGGCGGCCATCTTCCAGCCTATTTCCACTACAACACGTCATTCAATTACCAAAGCGATCATGCGGCGGCCCGGGGGACGGTTTCCACCCTGCCCCCCTGGCCCAGTCCGCCCCTGTTAGAACTGTTGTTTTTTCTTCGGACCCAAAAACACTCTGCTCCTCTCCACACAGGCACCTCCCTCAGAGTGAAAAGCAGGCAGTGATTTCTTTTCACTCCTGCTAAATGACTTCCTCGTAAAAGTATACACTTGAGTATACCCCACCGTGGATCAATGGAGTGGGGGTCTCTTGCTCCACAGCCCCAATAGCCAGAAAATTAGAAAGAACTCCAAAATCCACAAAAATAATTTCAAATGGATTTAATCCAACATCAAGAAAGGCAACGTTTCGACCACACCTGGTCTTTGTCAAGCCTAAAACATAATGACACAACTGGGAATAAATAGCGCCACAGATCAATTAAGTAATCAATAAATCATTGTAACCGGTCTGTGTGTGCCAACCCAGTAATTAAAAACAAATTGTCTACAAGTTGATTCATCAATTATCTCATTAACCACAATCAATTATAGATACATTGTTATTAACATAGATCAATTGTAGACATAGATTGCCTATGAAAGAAAGAGAAGCAATTCTACAGATCTAAATGTAGGAGGGAGGCACTTTATTGCTGCAACGATCTTGCTAATCCTAAATGACTTCATACTTAAATCTGCAACAAAGAAGGAATTTTAAATACCTATAATATTATTTTAAATAAATACGTGTAATTAATCATTTATAGAAAGGGTGAGAAATCTGATTCTCTATTGAGGCCATGTGGCCAGAGGGTATTAAGATGGTGGATCCAATAGAATTCCTTTCTCTTAAGCAATTTTTCTCTATCCCCGCCTCTTGTCAATTTAGGCACCTCGTCGATTACCTGGTAGCGTAGCTGTGAGATATCATGTCCACTACATAAAAAATAACAAATCAAACAATTGTCGGTCTTTTTAGTTCTAATATCCGACCTATGTTTAATGAACCGATTTTTTTTACTTTTTGGGTGGTCTCACCCACATAGACCAACCCACAAGGGCATTTTAACAAATAAACCACGTAAGTGGAATTACAGGTGAAGTACCCTTTAATTTTAGATTTTCTCCCAGAATGTGGGTGAACAAAAGAATCGCCACGTATTACTGCGTTGCAGCAGGAACAGTTTAAGCACGGGAAGTTCCATTCTTCGGCTTCCCAAAGAAGGGTCTTCCACCTGTATTATGCTTAAACTCTGCCTTAACCAATGTCTGTCGAAATGATCTCCCTTTTCTGTATGACATTAGTGGGATAGTCTGAAACTCCGGAATTTTAGGGTACGCATCCCTTAGAATGTACCAATATTTACATAGGATTTTTTTCACTTGTGTTGTGTGAGTCCCATATTTTAGATACAAATGGAATCCTGCCATAATTCTGGCGTCTCTGGGGTGTTATTTTGTTGGTTAATCCTAGTACTTTCTGTTCTCAAGAGGTGTCTAGGGTATCCTCTAGCTCTAAATCTCTCAATCATTTCTTCGAACCTTTTATCCCTGCTTTCAGGCAAATTCACAACCCTATTAACTCGCATAAGTTGACTGCGCGGAAGGGAATAAAGTAATGTAGTAGGATGTGCACTATCATATCTTAATAGGGAATTCCTATCAGTGGGTTTCCGATAGAGATCCGTCATTAGTTTGCCATCTCTTTTGATAACCAAGGTGTCTAAAAAACTAATTTGTGTAGAGCTACATGACATCGTAAATTTAATAGAAGTAGTTCCGTTGTTAAGTATACTGACAAATTCATCCAATGTTTCTCTAGTGCCCTCCCATACAAAAATGATATCGTCTATATAGCGGAACCAATGATGGGCATATTGCTGAAAAAGATCACATTTATAGACTATATTTTCCTCGAATTCGGACATGAAGATATTGGCATAGGTAGGTGCTACATTAGTGCCCATTGAAGTCCCCCGTATCTGAGTGTAAAACACCCCGAAGAGAAAAAAGCTATTACCTAATACCAAATCAAGTAGATCCAAAATAAAATGTAACAGATTACCAGAAAAACCCAATTTAATGAGTGCATGTTTCATAGCACTTATGCCTTCCAAATTCTGTATGGATGTGTATAGGCTAGTGATATCTAGACTAACCAGAATGCTATGATCACTGACAATGATGTCACGAAGCTTAACCAAAAAATCATTGGTATCCAAAATGAATGATGGAATTCGCTGGAGATAGGGCCGAGCCACCCTATCCAAAAAAATGGATAGGGGGCTGAAGACCGAATCGACAGCGGATACAATGGGCCTCCCAGGGGGCGCAGAAAGAGATTTATGGATCTTGGGCAAAACATACAAGACAGGTATTAAAGGATGTTTTTTAACAAGAAATTTCGACAAACCCACATCGATGATCTGATTATCGAGGGCATCACGTACTAGAATGGAGATTCTACCAGCAATCGCTGCCGTAGGATCTCCATCCAGTCTTTTGTATGTCTCAACATCACCAAGCTGGCGCTGGATCTCAGCCACATAATCCCCACTATTCATAATCACCAGAGCACCCCCCTTGTCCGCCGGTTTTATGACAATAGAAGGATCATTACGTAATTTATTTAAGATCCCAAAATCAGTAGCAGACATATTGGGGGATGCTCTGGTAAAATGTCGCCTGGAGTATACTTGGGACATTTCTCTTTCCACAATTCTAATGTATGTTTCGACAGCATGTTCCACATTCTGGGGTATGAAATTACTTTTCTCTCTCAAACCCAAGTTTTTAGAAATAAAAGATGCAAGTGATAAATCACTATCAGGTCGCCCTGAAAACAGACATTTCAATCGAATAGTGCGGAAAAACCTAAAAAGATCGACTTGAACATCGAATGGATCAATACGTTTGCTCGGACAGTACGATAAACCTCTCGAGAGCAATTTAATCTCATCAACAGTCAATTGAGTGTCCGAAATATTAAAGACTAACGTCTCTTGTATAGGGACTGATTGGTCCTCGTCGGCGGTTTCTTCGTAACGCTCTTCTGGGCTCGCTCTTGTAAACTCTCCCCAGGCGGTTGTCGCCCTTGACGCTGATCTAAAAAAAGACACTTGATCATTCGATCTTGTCGCACCAAAATCTTCGGACGTATCGGTACCTGTACCGGACATCGAGTCCTCTGTAGTCAACTTATGCGAGTTAATAGGGTTGTGAATTTGCCTGAAAGCAGGGATAAAAGGTTCGAAGAAATGATTGAGAGATTTAGAGCTAGAGGATACCCTAGACACCTCTTGAGAACAGAAAGTACTAGGATTAACCAACAAATAACACCCCAGAGACGCCAGAATTATGGCAGGATTCCATTTGTATCTAAATATGGGACTCACACAACACAAGTGAAAAAAAATCCTATGTAAATATTGGTACATTCTAAGGGATGCGTACCCTAAAATTCCGGAGTTTCAGACTATCCCACTAATGTCATACAGAAAAGGGAGATCATTTCGACAGACATTGGTTAAGGCAGAGTTTAAGCATAATACAGGTGGAAGACCCTTCTTTGGGAAGCCGAAGAATGGAACCTTCCCGTGCTTAAACTGTTCCTGCTGCAACGCAGTAATACGTGGCGATTCTTTTGTTCACCCACATTCTGGGAGAAAATCTAAAATTAAAGGGTACTTCACCTGTAATTCCACTTACGTGGTTTATTTGTTAAAATGCCCTTGTGGGTTGGTCTATGTGGGTGAGACCACCCAAAAAGTAAAAAAAAAAAAAAAAAAAAATATCGGTTCATTAAACATAGGTCGGATATTAGAACTAAAAAGACCGAACTTCCTGTTCCTGAACATTTTTTATGTAGTGGACATGATATCTCACAGCTACGCTACCAGGTAATCGACGAGGTGCCTAAATTGACAAGAGGCGGGGATAGAGAAAAATTGCTTAAGAGAAAGGAATTATATTGGATCCACCATCTTAATACCCTCTGGCCACATGGCCTCAATAGAGAATCAGATTTCTCACCCTTTCTATAAATGATTAATTACACGTATTTATCTATACTATAAAAGGATAAGCTAAAAACTGTCCGTCGCCAAAACCCTACTGCGCATGCGCGACGGACATTTGAAAGCGGCCGTTAGAACACACAGGTAGCTGCGCGTGCCAGCCGCGTGAAAAAAAAAAAAAAAAAAAAAAAAAACCGCACGAGCCGCGCGCAGCTACCCGTGTGTTTACACGGCCAGATGCCCCGATCCTCCAGCGGTGACCGTCCTCGGCTGCCGCTGGCTGCTCGGCGGGCCTCTAGGCTTAGGCGAGCCCCCGGCTCGGTTTGGGCCTACAGGCCCAGCCGAGCCGGGGACTCGCCTAAGCCTAGAGGCCCGCCGAGCAGCCAGCGACAGCCGGAGGACGGTCACCGCTGGAGGATCGGGGCCAAAGTTCCCAAAACATAGTCCCCTAAATCGGCCCCGAGCTCCAGCGGAGACCTCCTCCGGCTGCCGCTGGCTGCTCGGCGGGCCTCTAGGCTTAGGCGAGCCCCCGGCTCGGTTTGGGCCTACAGGCCCAGCCGAGCCGGGGGCTCGCCTAAGCCTAGAGGCACGCCGAGCAGCCAGCGACAGCCGGAGGAGGTCACCGCTGGAGCTCAGGGCCTAAATTCCCAAAACATACTCCACCAAATCGGCCCTGAGCTCCAGCGGTGACCTCCTCCGGCCGAGCAGGCTGCTAGGCGGGCCTCCAGGTTCAGGCGAGCCCCCGGCTTGGCTTGGGCCTACAGGCCCAGCCGAGCCGGGGACTCTCCTAAGCGTAGAGGCCGGCCGAGCAGCCTGCTCGGCCGGAGGAGGTCACCGCTGGAGCTCAGGGCCGATGTTGCCTAACACATACTCACCGACATCGGTCCTTAGCTCCTCCAGCGATGGCGGTCCCGCTTGCAGCATCCTCTCTCTCTCCGTTGTTCGCCGGAATGATGTCACGAAAGCCTTTGACCCCGGGGGTCAAAGGCTTTCGTGACGTCATCCTGGCGAGCAACGGAGAGAGAGAGGACGCTGGAAGCGGGACCGCCATCGCTGGAGGAGCTAAGGGCCGATGTAGGTGAGTATGTGTGGAACGGTGGAGGACTCGAGGCCGATGTAGGTGAGTATGTGCTCTACACACACACACCCTGCTTGCTCGGCCAGTATCCAAGCTTAGGCAAGCCCCCGGCTTGGCTTGGGCCTAGAGGCCCTGCCGAGCCGGGGACTCGCCTGAGCATGGAGGCCGGTCGAGTTGCATGCTCGGGCGTCCTCCAGGCTCAGGCAAGTCCCCGGCTCGGCTGGGCCTCTAGGCCCACGCCAAGCCGGGGGCTCGCCTAAGCTTGGATACCGGCCGAGTAAGCAGGGTGGGTGTGGAGAGCACATACTCACCTACATTAGCCCTGAGCTCCAGCGGTGACTGTCCTCCGGCTGTCGCAGGCTGCTCGGCCGGCCTCCAGGCTCAGGCGAGCCCCCGGCTTGGCTTGGGCCTACAGGCCCAGCCGAGCCGGGGGCTCGCCTAAGCCTGGAGGCCGGCCGAGCAGCCTGCGACAGCCACCGCTGCGGCTCCGGGCCAATGTAGGGGGATGTTGCCTACACATACTCACCTACATCGGCCCTTAGCTCCTCCAGCGATGGCGGTCCCGCTTCCAGCGTCTTCTCTCTCTCCGTTGGTCGCCGGTATGACGTCACGAAAGCCTTTGACCCCGGGGGTCAAAGGCTTTCGTGACGTCATCCCGGCGACCAACGGAGAGAGAGAGAGAGAACGCTGGAAGCGGGACCGCCATCGCTGGAGGGCCGATGTAGGTGAGTATATCCACGAGCTGGGGGGCCAATATCCACGTGCTGGGGCAGTATCCACGTGCTGGGGCAATATCCACGTGCTGGGGCAGTATCCACGAGCTGGGGCAATATCCACGTGCTGGGGCAGTATCCACGAGCTGGGGCAGTATCCACGTGCTGGGGCAGTATCCACGTGCTGGGGCAGTATCCACGTGCTGGGGCAGTATCCACGAGCTGGGGCAGTATCCACGAGCTGGGGCAGTATCCACGTGCTGGGGCAGTATCCATCCACGTGCTGGGGCAATATCCACGTGCTGGGGCAGTATCCACGTGCTGTGGCAATATCCACGAGCTGCGGCAGTATCCACGTGCTGGGGCAGTATCCACGAGCTGGGGCAATATCCACGTGCTGGGGCAATATCCACGAGCTGGGGCAATATCCACGTGCTGGGGCAGTATCCACGTGCTGGGGCAGTATCCACGTGCTGGGGCAGTATCCACGTGCTGGGGCAATATCCACGTGCTGGGGCAATATCCACGAGCTGGGGCAATATCCACGTGCTGGGGCAGTATCCACGTGCTGGAGCAGTATCCACGTGCTGGGGCAGTATCCATCCACGTGCTGGGGCAATATCCACGTGCTGGGGCAGTATCCACGTGCTGGGGCAGTATCCACGAGCTGGGGCAGTATCCACGTGCTGGGGCAGAATCCACGTGCTGGGGCAATATCCACGTGCTGGGGCAATATCCACGTGCTGGGGCAATATCCACGAGCTGGGGCAATATCCACGTGCTGGGGCAGTATCCACGTGCTGGAGCAGTATCCACGTGCTGGGGCAGTATCCATCCACGTGCTGGGGCAATATCCACGTGCTGGGGCAGTATCCACGTGCTGGGGCAGTATCCACGAGCTGGGGCAGTATCCACGTGCTGGGGCAGTATCCACGAGCTGGGGCAGTATCCATGAGCTGGGGCAGTATCCACGTGTTGGGGCATATATCCATGAGCAGGGGCAGTATAAACGCAAAACAGAATAAACGCCACAGAGCCGAGCACAATAAAAACGCCACAGAGCCGAGCACAATAAAAACGCCACAGAGCCGAGCACAGTACCATAGACGGCACAGAGCCGAGCACAACAGAATAAACGGCACAGAGCACAGAACCAAGCACAATGCACCACACTTATCAATAGACTGCCCTCTGGGCAGGCTTTACACCTAGTTTAAAATAATATTATAGGTATTTAAATTCCTTCTATTGTTGCAGATTTAAGTATGAAGTCATTTAGGATTAGCAAAATCGTTGCAGCAATAAAGTGCCTCCCTCCTACATTTAGATCTGTAGAATTGCTTCTCTTTCTTTCATAGGCAATCTATGTCTACAATTGATCTATGTTAATAAACAATGTATCTATAATTGATTGTGGTTAATGAGATAATTGATGAATCAACTTGTAGACAATTTGTTTTTAATTACTGGGTTGGCACACACAGACCGGTTACAATGATTTATTGATTACTTAATTGATCTGTGGCGCTATTTATTCCCAGTTGTGTCATTATGTTTTAGGCTTGACAAAGACCAGTTGTGGTCGAAACGTTGCCTTTCTTGATGTTGGATTAAATCCATTTGAAATTATTTTTGTGGATTTTGGAGTTCTTTCTAATTTTCTGGCTAAATGACTTCCAGCTGACCAGTGTGTGGAGAGTAAAAGAACCTCTCGGGCTTCCTTAGTCACAAATGCTCCCCCTGGAGCTAAACAGCATATCCCTCCCTAAAAAGATTAGAGGGAATATACACACACTGTCACAGACCACACCGTGTACTTTATCACAATAGCCAGACACCCAGAAGTATATATACCCAGACATCAGACCCCCCAGACACATGTATACCCAGACATCAGACACCCCCCAGACACTAATACAGCCGCCTCCGGAATAACGTAATTAGGTCGGGCCACCTAATTAAAGAGCAGCCACTGCCCGCCCCCCCCCCTCCAGCGGCAGAATGCCAGGGCCCAGTCACAAGTGCAATCACTGTGACTCTGTTAGCTCCATCACTGGGTGAGTGCTTGAATCCAGGGCTGGACCCGTAACAAACCTGCCCGCAGCCACGGTCAAGGATAAGCAGGGCCGGCGCTAATGTAAGGTGGCACAGGCGGCCGCCTTACTGTGCTAGCCTGGTGTCAAACTTGGGGGCGCCACAATCCAGTTCCCCCGGTCACTGCTGGCCGGGGATTTCATTGTAGTGCCGCCCAATATTTAAATTATCCGCCCCCTTGTGGTTGGAGCAGCTCCTTCACTTCCGGCTGGTGAGGGCAGGAGATGCAGGAGAGCCGTGAGCCAAGTGCTGCCTGGCGCTGCTCCTCTTCCAGCAGACAAGTGAGGAGGTGTGACCAGCCCTGTTCAGCAGCAGAGAAGCCAGAGATCCCACTTCCTGCCCTCCTCTGCAGGAGATTTTGACACCACCCCCCCTCCTCTGTGTACACACACCTCTCCTGCTGTGAAGGAGAAGCTTGTGTTTCTAACTCCTGCTGGACCAGGTATCTGAGCACCACACTACAATTTGTGCTTCAGCTGTGCTTTTTAATGTGGTGCACAGATACAAGCTTCTCCTTCACAGCAGGAGAGATCTCTCACTCTTACATCCCTGTTACTGCCCCCACTGGGAGGCTATTCCGTGTATCCACTACCCTTTCTATAAATCACTGTTGGAATAGCCTCCCAGTGGAGGCAGTATCTACTACCCTTTCTATATCACGGTTACTGCCCCTGTGGCAGATTAGACCTGTATTTCTATCTATATATGGGTCTATCTGCCGGTTCATACATATATTCATATTTGTGTCTGGCCATTTGGTAAGTGAAGCCCTGTGTCCACAGCTGAAATGTAATCAAAATGTTTAGCTTTCTCCCTTGGGGAGGGGGGGGGGGAGGATATAACACGTAGCTGTAAAAACGGAATTTCTTTGTACACTAACCTAGAAAAATCACACCTTAGCAGCCAGGTCGGCCCCAAGAGAGTTGGACCCTATGTTCAAAGACAGGAAGCACATCCTTGATCTCTAAGGGGGGTCTGGAGGGAAGAGGGACGCCTTTGGGCAATTAAAGATTAACGACGAAGTGCACTGGGCATGCTCCAGAGATGGGCACTCTGGGAATTGTAGGCAAAGGCTCTGCCAGCTAGGAGGCTGGACGTAGAAAAAGGCAGCCCTATATACAGTTGTGTTCAAAATTATTCAACCCCCACTGAAATTGAGTGTTTTGGCCAGTTTGACATTGATTTTGATCATTCAGTCATCTTGCTTACAATTAAATCAAAGAGGCATGTGTAGGTCAGACAAATATAACATAACATTTATAATGAAATAACCACAAATGTCTTTTCTGTGCTTACATCATTATCAGTTTTATTCAATCCCCAAGTGACATTCAATCTTAGTACTTATAACTGTAAAAGGATATTGTACTAACAGCTTTTAAACGTGAAGCATAGCTTGACACAAGTGTCTTGCAGCGATCTACGGGTATCTTCGCCCATACGTCATGGGCAAAAGCCTCCAGTTCAGTCACATTCTTAGGCTTGCGCACTGCAACTGCTTTCTTTGAGTACCACCAGAGGTTCTCAATCGGATTTAAGTCAGGTGACTGCGATGGCCACTCCAAAATGTTCCAGCCTTTAATCTGCAACCATGCTCTAGTGGACTTGGAGGTATGCTTGGGATCATTGTTGAAAGGTCCAACGTCTCCCAAGCATGGAGGCCTTCATTACGCAGTGTGCGCCGTATTGTCTGAGCTGAAACTTCAGTACCCACATCTGACAAATCTTTTCTCAGTTCCTCAGCAGTCACACGGGGACTTTTCTCCACTCTACGCTTCAGGTAGCGTTTCAACAGTGCCCTTTGCCTTGAATTTGCGAAAGATCCTTCCTATGGTCTCTCTTGGTATGTTTAACTTTTTTGCAATCTTCTTATAGCCATTGCCCTTCCTGTGAAGAGTAATCACCTCTTCTCTTGTCTTCCTGGACCATTCTCTTGACTTCACCATGTTTGTAACCACACCAGTAAATGTCTAGAAGGAGCTGAGTATCACAGTCATTTTAAAGCTGCCTAACTGGTGCTTATTATGCTTTATTGCTGCTCCGTGACATCCACAGGTGTTTTCAATACCTGATTGAAAACACTTGAATGAACCTCTGTTCTTCAGAGTGGTAGTCTTTAAGGGGTTGAATAATTGTGTCAATGAAGAATTCACAAAAGAAACATTTACTACTGTATTACAAAACCAATTGATGTCATTTTAGTTGCATATGGTTCTTTAAAAAGTCCTTGTAGGATTTCATTCTGAATACAATTACAAATGTACACTAAATTCCCTAAAACCCTTTACAGCATTGGGGGTTGAATAATTTTGAACACAACTGTATATTCTGAATCAAGCATGGCTCAGGGCTGATCACTTGGGGTTCCTTCTAAAGAGGACTGATCTGTCCATGCTCTATCTCCAGATCCCAGGAGGCACCGATGCCAGCTACTGATTAGTCCGTCATAAGTAAGGCTCTGTGATTAACCCTTTTTCTTTAGTTTGCTGTGTATTGTATAAGTAATTGATTTATTCTAGTTATAAGTTTTTATGTATCCAAGCACTGTGATTCTTCTATCATAAATAAACAGAAAAATATTTAAGTTTTGACTCTGGCTGATGAAATCCACGCTAACTAAGAGATTGGGAGTATTGCTATTTGCCTTAAGCTCGGTTATATATAAGAAATTGCGTGTTGCGGTCGTCAGGAAACGGCAGGGAATTCTGAGATCCGTAGTCACTGTCAGAGTCTAGGATAGTGTGGTTGCTAAGCCCTGCGTCTCCTGTTGCGACGCGCGTAGTGTCCGTGAGGACTGGTGGCAGCGTTACTAATAGAATAAGAAAGGGAGTTCCAGGATTGTGAGAGACGTAGTGAGTACGTGCTTCAGGAGAAGACTTGTGCTGCGTTGCAATCCTGGGATCAGTATATCGCGCTCTATGTGCCTGTTGTGAGAGGTAGTGTGGCCGGGACGGGTAGAGAAGTGCGTGTAATTATCTGGGTCTAGGATAGATAGTGTGCGGCTTAACCCGGCGTCTTTGCGCAGCAGCGCGCGTAGTTGGGTTGTGACAGCCCCCACTGGGAGGTTATTCCGTGTATCCACTACCCTTTCTATAAATCACTGTTGGAATAGCCTCCCAGTGGGGGGCAGTATCTACTACCCTTTCTATATCACTGTTACATGGAATAGCCTCCCAGTGGGGGCAGTATCTACTACCCTTTCTATATCACTGTTACTGCCCCCACTGGGAGGCTATTCCATGTAACAGTGATATAGAAAGGGTAGTAGATGGAATAGCCTCCCAGTGGGAGCAGTATCTACTACCCTTTCTATATCACTGTTACATGGAATAGCCTCCCAGTGGGGGCAGTAACAGTGATATAGAAAGGGTAGTAGATGGAATAGCCTCCAGTGGGAGCAGTATCTACTACCCTTTCTATATCACTGTTACTGCCCCCACTGGGAGGCTATTCCATGTATCTACTACCCTTTCTATATCACTGTTACATGGAATAGCCTCCCAGTGGGGGCAGTAACAGTGATTTATAGAAAGGGTAGTGGATACACGGAATAGCCTCCCAGTGGGGGCAGTAACAGTGATACAGAAAGGGTAGTAGATGGAATAGCCTCCCAGTGGGGGCAGTATCTACTACCCTTTCTGTATCACTGTTACTGCCCCCACTGGGAGGCTATTCCGTGTATCCACTACCTTTTCTGTATCACTGTTGTTAGATTTAATTTCCTGTAAATAAAATAAATATTTAGTCTTAAAAAAGCTGGTTCTTATAAATGGGCTGTGAAATTCCCCCCCTCCATTTTGTTAGTGTCAATACTGTATAGACCGTTCTTCCTTCTATAGGATACGAGCTGTGGCCGATTTCCTGTTATGTTCAGTGCAGGAAAATGTGCGCAGAAGCGGGAAGAGGGGAAGAGGGTCTCGTTGAACCATATATGGTAGTACTTTAACTGAGTGGCTAAACTTTGATGTTGTAATGTATCTGTACACTGATTATTAAAATACACAGAATTTATAGCCAAATAGATCTGGCTTAACGAGGAAAGCTAGACTTCTGAGAAAGACCAATACAGTTTTGTGGTTGATTCTTTTTGGGAGTCTCTGCCATGGCGTAGCGCAGCTCTTTTTTTGGTTTTGATATATAGGAAGAAACTTGGAAAAGGTTTATGGTAATTATAATGAATAATAGAATTTTTCAACTGTTACATGGAATAGCCTCACAGTGGGAGCAGGAACAGTGATACAGAAAGGGTACTAGATACTGCTCCCACTGGGAGGCTATTCCGTGTAACAGTGATATAGAAAGGGTAGTAGATACATGGAATAGCCTCCCAGTGGGGAGAAGACGCATGCAGGGCCTATTGTTGTAGGCCCTTCTGGGAGGTCGTCTGCCCGGGTGGCGCTGACAGGTGTGCAGGGGGCGTTCGCCGGTGCCGGCCGGTACCTGATGACTGCCAGGCTGCCCCACACAGGGTTTGCATGGTTCTCGCTGCCTGGGTCTTCCAAACCGTCCCCTGCCTTGACCGAGGAGGCTGAGGGGTGTCTCGGATCAAAGGGGGGGGGGCCTGCATGCTCCGTGGGCCTCGCTCTTTCCCACCAGACCTGGGTTTGCGGTCTGGCCTGGCCTGACCTGCTCTGTGTGGCCCTGCCTGCATTGAGACTGCTGCCGTTTAGTGATGCCGGCTGAGGGTTTTTTGTTGTAAGATGCCATTTTGCTGACAACCCCCCCTTTTCCGTTATCCCGATCTTCAGAGGTTTACTACACGATTGACTTTTTTTTTTTATACTGCTGATGTTTATTTTATGTTTTTCATTTCGTTATTGCTACGTCTATGAAGACATTTGCTTTCTTGTTCTTTTTATTTTTTTCTGCTTCGCTTTAGATGTCTCCGGCTGGGGACATCTCCACAGAGACTCCTTGTCACGATGCCATAGGCCATTTTCTTTTATTTTATGTCTCTCATTATTTACCATCCTCTCTCCTTTCCCCCACATAAGCGTTATTTTGGTTGTTTTTCAGAGGACTATTTTTATTTTCCTACTGCAGTAATTCTTAGCTAACTGGTTCGTATTTTTGATGTCTTTTAAGCTGACAAATTGTGGCCCTGCGCTGCCATTTTCTTTTTCACAGATGACTCGTTTTGGTCCTGCGAGGCCATTTTCTTTGTTTTGCTGACTTTGTTTCAAAATAAAAACTTTAAATATAAAAAAAAAATACAAGTTTTCGAGAGTGATCCTCCCTTCGTCAGGTTCACCCTCGAAAACTTGTATTTTAAATGTAACGTTAGTCCAATAAAAAAGAAAAAGGTATCACTATAGACTGCTATACTCGTGATGAGATTATATATATATATATATATATATATATATATATATCACAGTTGTGTTCAAAATTATTCAACCCCCAATGCTGTAAAGGGTTTTAGGGAATTTAGTGTACATTTGTAATTGTATTCAGAATGAAATCCTACAAGGACTTTTTAAAGAACCATAGGCAACTAAAATGACATCTATTGGTTTTGTAATACAAATCAGTTCAATCAGGTATTGAAAACACCTGTGGATGTCACGGAGCAGCAATAAAGCATAATAAGCACCAGTTAGGCAGCTTTAAAATGACTGTGATACTCAGCTCCTTCTAGACATTTACTGGTGTGGTTACAAACATGGTGAAGTCAAGAGAATGGTCCAGGAAGACAAGAGAAGAGGTGATTACTCTTCACAGGAAGGGCAATGGCTATAAAAAGATTGCAAAGATGTTAAACATACCAAGAGAGACCATAGGAAGCATCATTCGCAAATTCAAGGCAAAGGGCACTGTTGAAACGCTACCTGGTCGTGGCAGAAAGAAGATGCTGACTTCGACTGCTGTGCGCTACCTGAAGCGTAGAGTGGAGAAAAGTCCCCGTGTGACTGCTGAGGAACTGAGAAAAGATTTGTCAGATGTGGGTACTGAAGTTTCAGCTCAGACAATACGGCGCACACTGCGTAATGAAGGCCTCCATGCCAGACTCCCAGGCGCACCCCCTTGCTGTCTCCAAAGAATAAGAAGAGTCGACTGCAGTATGCCAAAAGTCATGTGGACAAACCACAGAAGTTTTGGGATAGTGTTCCGTGGACTGATGAAACAAAATTAGAACTGTTTGGGCCCATGGATCAACGCTATGTTTGGAGGAGGAAGAACAAGGCCTATGAAGAAAAGAACACCTTGCCTACTGTGAAGCATGGCGGGGGTCAATCATGCTTTGGGGCTGTTTTGCTTCTGCAGGTACAGGGAAGCTTCAGCGTGTGCAAGGTACCATGAATTCTCTTCAGTACCAGGAGATATTGGATGACAATGTGATGCAGTCCGTCACAAACCTGAGGCTTGGGAGACGTTGGACCTTTCAACAGGACAATGATCCCAAGCATACCTCCAAGTCCACTAGAGCATGGTTGCAGATTAAAGGCTGAAACATTTGAGTGGCCATCGCAGTCACCTGACTTAAATCCGATTGAGAACCTCTGGTGGGACTTAAAGAAAGCAGTTGCAGTGCGCAAGCCTAAGAATGTGACTGAACTGGAGGCTTTTGCCCATGACGAATGGGCGAAGATACCCGTAGATCGCTGCAAGACACTTGTGTCAAGCTATGCTTCACGTTTAAAAGCTGTTAGAACTGTAAAAGGATGTTGTACTAAGTACTAAGATTGAATGTCACTTGGGGGTTGAATAAAACTGATAATGATGTGAGCACAGAAAAGACATTTGTGGTTATTTCATTATAAATGTTATGTTATATTTGTCTGACCTACACGTGCCTCTTTGATTTAATTGTAAGCAAGATGACTGAATGATCAAAATCAATGTCAAACTGGCCAAAACACTCAATTTCAGTGGGGGGGGGTTGAATAATTTTGAACACAACTGTATATATATGTAAAATTTTCTTTTTGTACACACACACACAATGATGGATCTATATATTATGCACCACACACAAACATCACACAGACATTTCTCAGTGCAGCAGCAGGGTTGGCTAAATTCAGTATGTTGCTAGTGTAGCGCTGTGTTAATTTGGCTCTCTGGACTGAGATGATATGGCCACTAGATGGAGACAGAGCCTGTGTGTATAAAGGACTATACTGGACTAAGGGACTCCATCTCTCCGAAACCCATGGGGAGAGGACAGGAAGTGGGCGTGCTGACGCCAGGAAAGACATCAGAGCCTCGTGCATGGCAAGGGGAGAACAAGCAGAGCAGCGAGAGAAGTCAGACGTATGAGAGACACTGTCCGGGATCGAAACCAGGTTGGAGCGTGTGCAGTTTACGTTATCCAGTGCTGGAGATCGGGGAAGGAGTGTACCACATTCCGCTGAGCAGTTCAAACGAAGAGCATGTTCCCGGGGGACCTCGAGTAAGGAGGGACGCGGATCGAACGGGAGTGCAGGCGGCAGATCGGTTCCTGAACTGAAGAGATTCGGCATTGGGAGAGCGGATTCGTTGGCACCGGGTTCCAGTCGGCTGAGAGAGATCCTTTGGTTGAGTCCTTGGTTCTGGACAAGTTGTTCGCCGGATGGGTGAGAGGCCTCAAATTCCATAACAGTGCACACTTGATTGCTTCAAGTTACAGGGCCCCAACGTTGACTAGTCGAAGATATTTTTGTTCATTCACTAGCCAGTTGAATCTAGTACCCGGGTACCCTAGGACACCAATTTATGAGCCTTTTTGAGTGGGACTTAAACTCAAGAACTGAGGGGTATTAACCATTTCTTTTCCGCGTTGCGCATCCTGTCATTTATCCAAACGCAATTGCTTCATAGTATATGTGTATTCAATGCCACTTTATTGCTCCAGTAAAGTATAGAACTTAGAAAATCCACAACAGTGTGCTGGTGTATAGTATTTCCTAGTGCGGTGAGACTATCCTGGGTTTATTCAGCGGCTCCTCTGGGGGTGAGCGCTACTCTAGGATCCCTGGTCTTACAAGGGTTAAAAACAGACAAAGGATATAATCCTTCACAGCAGGGTCTGTGTGTGTAAACAGAAGAGGGGGGGGGGTCACTATCTCTGGATCTCCTGGACCAGCTTTCAGGGGAGGGATCCAGGCTGGGGGCAGTAATGAGGGGGGCCTCACCTCTCTTAGCCTACTGAAATGGGATCTCTCTCTTCACACTCCTGCCCGGCAACAGCATGTCTTGAGGTCGGTAATATTTTCTCGGGGAGGGGGGAGAAATTGACACGTTGCCTCCCACCTGGATCCACCCTTGCATAAGATCCTATTTGCACAAGAACCCCATCCTGTGTAACGGGCGTCGTAGCGCTTACACAGGAGTAACGAGTTTGAGAGCTTTAAGGACTGAAATATCTGCTTGACTTTTACACACTGCTTGGTATACACAGACCTATACTCTAAAGTCAGGGAGGATAAGAGAACAAGTGAGTTGTTACTAAGCACTAAAAGGTTTCAAGACCGAGCACGTTCAGAAACACAAAGATACTTCAGACAGTAGGTGAATTGTACGGACTGCAGGGCAGTCAGGAAATGTGCAGATTTAACATTTTCCGATAAGCTGGAGCAGGTCAACGGTAGCTTACGATATTCAGAGGTAACTGACACACCTAGGGGTCTGTCGCTGTTACAGTATCGAGTATACTTGGCGGTTTGAGCACAATGAACATAGGCGGAATATAAACAGTATTTTTCAATCGCGGTTTTCACATAAGTGTGTGGCAAAGAAACATGAGCCCTGGGTTGGGTATAGTAACCGAATGAGGCCACAGACAACACCGCCGTATCGAGTGAAAACCCTAGCAGCAAACATGGGGTTAAACCACCAAAGCACAACACAGGTGATCGCAAGCGAGCAGCAACAGAATAGTCAAATACAAGCCAGGTCAAAAATCAGGAGCAGGGATCGTATCCAGAAATGGGTTGGGAACAGAAATAAACAATGAGAATCAGCTAGCGATGCGGGAACAGAACTCCACGTCAGGGCGACGAGGCAACTCCTCACACCCTGTTTTAAACCTGGCGGCTCCGCCCCCTCAGACGCCACTCGGCCATCGCCTGGTACTGGCACTCGACCAGCCCTTGGCACCGAACCTTGCCCAGACCCCCCAAGAAGCACAGCAGGGGCTGAGGACATAATATCCTGGCTACACCACTTTTCCCATGGGTTAGGAGGTGGGATCGATATGAGCAAATCCTGCGATTCCTCCAGTTCAACAATAATGGGCTGTGCCCACCGAGAAATAACCCATTGCATGATGGGCGCTACAAAATTTGGCACCATATCCAGCTCTTGTCTGCCAAACTTACTGAAAATTATACCCCCCGACCAAAACATCTATATCGAGGAGTCTCTGATGAAATTTAAGGGTAGACTTCTTTTCAAGAAGCACATCCAAACAAAGTGATCCTGGGATGGTGTAACATTTTATAAATTATGAGAGTCTACAACTGGGTATACGTGGGCATTTAGAATTTATGAAGGGAAAGATAGCAACCTCGATCCACTAGGATGCCCTAATTCTATGGGTACTAATGGCAAAATTGTCTCTTGTTCAGTAAGGGCTATCATTTATGGCTCGATATATTACATCAGTATCAACCTATTAAAAGGGGGGGGGGTAGACTTGGCTGATCAATGTATACGCAGTAGGGCCTGGTACAAGGAAACTGCAATAAACTTGAGCCATGTTGCAGTTTTTAATTCCTACGTGCTCTACAAAAAAACAGCAGCAGTTCCCTTTCTTGAATTTATGTTAGAATTTATATCCAAACTTATCTTGACCAGCCCCCCCCGATACTCCCGCTTTAGAATCGGGAGATATCCAGATTTTGTGTTATCACGAGGCAGCACAGCTATTTATCAACGCGCGTCGCTGCGTATCATTAGGCAGGATCCGCACGCGTAACGCCTAACGTGCGCTGAAGACGTCCGTCTTCAGAACACAAAGGCTGTAATGCAAGGATTGACGCGACGTCGGTGTCAAATTCATTGCACATGCGCACTTGTTGAGTGCAGGAGGATTGCGCAGCCCCGTCAACATGCATCCTAGCACATCGACAGTGATGATGCGCGTCGACGGGGGTGCAGGTGGGAGTCGACTGGACGCTAGGGCGTTGCGTTTTCTTTAACGCACGTACTGTGTGTTAAAGAAAACGTTCCGTGTGCACCCGGCCTTAGGAGGCTATAAATTATATTTGTCAAGTCCGTAATGTTACAGATCAAGCTCAGGACTTGTTTCTCAGTTATGTTTACATTAATAAAGTTTTTGGAGACAGGCCTGTGTGTGTTATTTTTGTTTTCGGGGATGTTGGGATGGAGAGCAAAACTGCATAATGGGGGGGGGGGGGGAATGTTTGCCCAGGGACCAGTCAATATTAAAGCCAGCCCTGCAGGGGTTGATTGTTACACAGGGGCTTCCTATAGACAAAGCATCGCCTTATTCCCATGGCGGGGAGACATTTCATTCCTGAATTCACACACATCATTATACAGCGGATACAGGTTATAATCAGCAATATATGGATTTACTTACAAGAAGGCCACTCACTCCCAGGACCCTCAGGCTGGATCTCCTCTCTGGATTCACCAGGTAGATCTGCGGCCTCACAGGACAAAGGGGATGGAGCTACAGGGGATAAAGGAGATGCAGGAGTTTTTTATAATCCCATATCAATACAAACAAGGGAGAAAAAGAGAAAACATCACTAACACGAGAGAACAATGAGCAGGAAGAGAATATATTGCGTATGGTTTGGTTTCCTCCCTCATCTCTCTATTTACTTGTTTGCGTTCCAGGCCTCGCTCTCATCTCAGGTTTCAGCAGAGCAGCTCCATTATGTATAATGCAGGGACAGAATCAGAATAGGGGCTCAAGGATACACATGAGGCACAGAGACAAAGGGGAGCAGACAGAGGCACAGACGTGAGACACACATAGAGGTACAGGCATAAGGCTTGGGGACAGAATAGGACGGTCATAAGCACAGGGTCAGAGAGGGACTTGGTGTAGAAACAGCACAGAGAGGGAAAGGCAGGAAATAACTCTATAATGTCTCCCACAGACAGCAAGGCCTGAACAATAACACCACAATGTTTACACCCCCCACGAGTGATTAGAGAACAAAGGAGCTGCCCCCCCTGGATACCCCCCCCCCCTTTCCAGGAGAGGTCAGAATAACAACATGGCGAATATATCATCTTGTGGTTTTTCAACTCCGTCACAACTAAACTCAATATATAAATTTAAATATATATATATTGATAGAATTAAAAAAAAACTACTTTAAAATCGGTTTTGGGGGGAATAAAAGCAATTTTCTGTCCATTCATTTCCATTTCGGTGAATCGGTAGTGGAAGCAGCTCAGTCATGGACACAGCACACTGTGTGCTCAGACACAATCACTGGAACCTGTATAATGTATATAGGACGTGTAATCACTAGTGGAAGCCGCTCAGCCATGGACACGGCACACTGTGTGCTCAGACACAATCACTGGAACCTGTATAATGTATACAGGACGTGTAATCACTACTGGAAGCTGCTCAGCCATGGACACAGCACACTGTGTGCTCAGTCACAATCACTGGAACCTGTATAATGTATATAGGACGTGTAATCACTAGTGGAAGCCGCTCAGCCATGGACACAGCACACTGTGTGCTCAGACACAATCACTGGAACCTGTATAATGTATATAGGACGTGTAATCACTAGTGGAAGCCGCTCAGCCATGGACACAGCACACTGTGTGCTCAGACACAATCACTGGAACCTGTATAATGTATACAGGACGTGTAATCACTACTGGAAGCTGCTCAGCCATGGACACAGCACACTGTGTGCTCAGACACAATCACTGGAACCTGTATAATGTATATAGGACGTGTAATCACTAGTGGAAGCCGCTCAGCCATGGACACAGCACACTGTGTGCTCAGACACAATCACTGGAACCTGTATAATGTATATAGGACGTGTAATCACTAGTGGAAGCCGCTCAGCCATGGACACAGCACACTGTGTGCTCAGACACAATCACTGGAACCTGTATAATGGATATAGGACGTGTAATCACTAGTGGAAGCGCTCAGCCATGGACACAGCACACTGTGTGCTCAGACACAATCACTGGAACCTGTATAATGTATATAGGACGTGTAATCACTAGTGGAAGCAGCTCAGCCATGGACACAGCACACTGTGTGCTCAGACACAATCACTGGAACCTGTATAATGTATATAGGACGTGTAATCACTAGTGGAAGCAGCTCAGCCATGGACACAGCACACTGTGTGCTCAGACACAATCACTGGAACCTGTATAATGTATATAGGACGTGTAATCACTAGTGGAAGCCACTCAGCCATGGACACAGCACACTGTGTGCTCAGACACAATCACTGGAACCTGTATAATGTATATAGGACGTGTAATCACTAGTGGAAGCCGCTCAGCCATGGACACAGCACACTGTGTGCTCAGACACAATCACTGGAACCTGTATAATGTATATAGGACGTGTAATCACTAGTGGAAGCCACTCAGCCATGGACACAGCACACTGTGTGCTCAGACACAATCACTGGAACCTGTATAATGTATATAGGACGTGTAATCACTAGTGGAAGCAGCTCAGCCATGGACACAGCACACTGTGTGCTCAGACACAATCACTGGAACCTGTATAATGTATATAGGACGTGTAATCACTAGTGGAAGCAGCTCAGCCATGGACACAGCACACTGTGTGCTCAGACACAATCACTGGAACCTGTATAATGTATATAGGACGTGTAATCACTAGTGGAAGCCGCTCAGCCATGGACACAGCACACTGTGTGCTCAGACACAATCACTGGAACCTGTATAATGGATATAGGACGTGTAATCACTAGTGGAAGCCGCTCAGCCATGGACACCGCACACTGTGTGCTCAGACACAATCACTGGAACCTGTATAATGTATATAGGACGTGTAATCACTAGTGGAAGCCGCTCAGCCATGGACACAGCACACTGTGTGCTCAGACACAATCACTGGAACCTGTATAATGTATATAGGACGTGTAATCACTAGTGGAAGCCGCTCAGCCATGGACACGGCACACTGTGTGCTCAGACACAATCACTGGAACCTGTATAATGTATATAGGACGTGTAATCACTAGTGGAAGCGCTCAGCCATGGACACAGCACACTGTGTGCTCAGACACAATCACTGGAACCTGTATAATGGATATAGGACGTGTAATCACTAGTGGAAGCGCTCAGCCATGGACACAGCACACTGTGTGCTCAGACACAATCACTGGAACCTGTATAATGGATATAGGACGTGTAATCACTACTGGAAGCGCCGCTCAGCCATGGACACAGCACACTGTGTGCTCAGACACAATCACTGGAACCTGTATAATGTATATAGGACGTGTAATCACTAGTGGAAGCCGCTCAGCCATGGACACAGCACTCTGTGTGCTCAGACACAATCACTGGAACCTGTATAATGTATATAGGACGTGTAATCACTAGTGGAAGCCGCTCAGCCATGGACACAGCACTCTGTGTGCTCAGACACAATCACTGGAACCTGTATAATGATATAGGACGTGTAATCACTACTGGAAGCCGCTCAGCCATGGACACAGCACACTGTGTGCTCAGACACAATCACTGGAACCTGTATAATGTATATAGGACGTGTAATCACTAGTGGAAGCCGCTCAGCCATGGACACAGCACACTGTGTGCTCAGACACAATCACTGGAACCTGTATAATGTATATAGGACGTGTAATCACTAGTGGAAGCAGCTCAGCCATGGACACAGCACACTGTGTGCTCAGACACAATCACTGGAACCTGTATAATGTATATAGGACGTGTAATCACTAGTGGAAGCAGCTCAGCCATGGACACAGCACACTGTGTGCTCAGACACAATCACTGGAACCTGTATAATGTATATAGGACGTGTAATCACTAGTGGAAGCCGCTCAGCCATGGACACAGCACACTGTGTGCTCAGACACAATCACTGGAACCTGTATAATGTATATAGGACGTGTAATCACTAGTGGAAGCTGCTCAGCCATGGACACAGCACACTGTGTGCTCAGACACAATCACTGGAACCTGTATAATGTATATAGGACGTGTAATCACTAGTGGAAGCCGCTCAGCCATGGACACAGCACACTGTGTGTGCTCAGACACAATCACTGGAACCTGTATAATGTATACAGGACGTGTAATCACTAGTGGAAGCTGCTCAGCCATGGACACAGCACACTGTGTGCTCAGACACAATCACTGGAACCTGTATAATGTATATAGGACGTGTAATCACTAGTGGAAGCCGCTCAGCCATGGACACAGCACACTGTGTGCTCAGACACAATCACTGGAACCTGTATAATGTATATAGGACGTGTAATCACTAGTGGAAGCCGCTCAGCCATGGACACAGCACACTGTGTGCTCAGACACAATCACTGGAACCTGTATAATGTATATAGGACGTGTAATCACTAGTGGAAGCCGCTCAGCCATGGACACAGCACACTGTGTGCTCAGACACAATCACTGGAACCTGTATAATGTATATAGGACGTGTAATCACTAGTGGAAGCCACTCAGCCATGGACACAGCACACTGTGTGCTCAGACACAATCACTGGAACCTGTATAATGTATATAGGACGTGTAATCACTAGTGGAAGCCGCTCAGCCATGGACACAGCACACTGTGTGCTCAGACACAATCACTGGAACCTGTATAATGTATATAGGACGTGTAATCACTAGTGGAAGCAGCTCAGCCATGGACACAGCACACTGTGTGCTCAGACACAATCACTGGAACCTGTATAATGTATATAGGACGTGTAATCACTAGTGGAAGCAGCTCAGCCATGGACACAGCACACTGTGTGCTCAGACACAATCACTGGAACCTGTATAATGTATATAGGACGTGTAATCACTAGTGGAAGCCGCTCAGCCATGGACACAGCACACTGTGTGCTCAGACACAATCACTGGAACCTGTATAATGTATATAGGACGTGTAATCACTAGTGGAAGCCGCTCAGCCATGGACACAGCACACTGTGTGCTCAGACACAATCACTGGAACCTGTATAATGTATATAGGACGTGTAATCACTAGTGGAAGCCGCTCAGCCATGGACACGGCACACTGTGTGCTCAGACACAATCACTGGAACCTGTATAATGTATATAGGACGTGTAATCACTAGTGGAAGCCGCTCAGCCATGGACACGGCACACTGTGTGCTCAGACACAATCACTGGAACCTGTATAATGTATATAGGACGTGTAATCACTAGTGGAAGCCGCTCAGCCATGGACACAGCACACTGTGTGCTCAGACACAATCACTGGAACCTGTATAATGTATATAGGACGTGTAATCACTAGTGGAAGCCGCTCAGCCATGGACACAGCACACTGTGTGCTCAGACACAATCACTGGAACCTGTATAATGTATATAGGACGTGTAATCACTAGTGGAAGCGCTCAGCCATGGACACAGCACACTGTGTGCTCAGACACAATCACTGGAACCTGTATAATGTATATAGGACGTGTAATCACTAGTGGAAGCCGCTCAGCCATGGACACAGCACACTGTGTGCTCAGACACAATCACTGGAACCTGTATAATGTATATAGGACGTGTAATCACTAGTGGAAGCCGCTCAGCCATGGACACAGCACACTGTGTGCTCAGACACAATCACTGGAACCTGTATAATGTATATAGGACGTGTAATCACTAGTGGAAGCAGCTCAGCCATGGACACAGCACACTGTGTGCTCAGACACAATCACTGGAACCTGTATAATGTATATAGGACGTGTAATCACTAGTGGAAGCAGCTCAGCCATGGACACAGCACACTGTGTGCTCAGACACAATCACTGGAACCTGTATAATGTATATAGGACGTGTAATCACTAGTGGAAGCCGCTCAGCCATGGACACAGCACACTGTGTGCTCAGACACAATCACTGGAACCTGTATAATGTATATAGGACGTGTAATCACTAGTGGAAGCCGCTCAGCCATGGACACAGCACACTGTGTGCTCAGACACAATCACTGGAACCTGTATAATGTATATAGGACGTGTAATCACTAGTGGAAGCCGCTCAGCCATGGACACGGCACACTGTGTGCTCAGACACAATCACTGGAACCTGTATAATGTATATAGGACGTGTAATCACTAGTGGAAGCCGCTCAGCCATGGACACGGCACACTGTGTGCTCAGACACAATCACTGGAACCTGTATAATGTATATAGGACGTGTAATCACTAGTGGAAGCCGCTCAGCCATGGACACAGCACACTGTGTGCTCAGACACAATCACTGGAACCTGTATAATGTATATAGGACGTGTAATCACTAGTGGAAGCCGCTCAGCCATGGACACAGCACACTGTGTGCTCAGACACAATCACTGGAACCTGTATAATGTATATAGGACGTGTAATCACTAGTGGAAGCCGCTCAGCCATGGACACAGCACACTGTGTGCTCAGACACAATCACTGGAACCTGTATAATGTATATAGGACGTGTAATCACTAGTGGAAGCCGCTCAGCCATGGACACAGCACTCTGTGTGCTCAGACACAATCACTGGAACCTGTATAATGTATATAGGACGTGTAATCACTAGTGGAAGCCGCTCAGCCATGGACACAGCACTCTGTGTGCTCGGACACAATCACTGGAACCTGTATAATGGATATAGGACGTGTAATCACTACTGGAAGCCGCTCAGCCATGGACACAGCACATTGTGTGCTCGGACACAATCACTGGAACCTGTATAATGTATATAGGACGTGTAATCACTAGTGGAAGCCGCTCAGCCATGGACACAGCACACTGTGTGTTCGGACACAATCACTGGAACCTGTATAATGTATATAGGACGTGTAATCACTAGTGGAAGCAGCTCAGCCATGGACACAGCACACTGTGTACTCAGACACAATCACTGGAACCTGTATAATGTATATAGGACGTGTAATCACTAGTGGAAGCAGCTCAGCCATGGACACAGCACACTGTGTGCTCAGACACAATCACTGGAACCTGTATAATGTATATAGGACGTGTAATCACTAGTGGAAGCCGCTCAGCCATGGACACAGCACACTGTGTGCTCAGACACAATCACTGGAACCTGTATAATGGATATAGGACGTGTAATCACTAGTGGAAGCCGCTCAGCCATGGACACAGCACACTGTGTGCTCAGACACAATCACTGGAACCTGTATAATGTATATAGGACGTGTAATCACTAGTGGAAGCCGCTCAGCCATGGACACAGCACACTGTGTGCTCAGACACAATCACTGGAACCTGTATAATGTATATAGGACGTGTAATCACTAGTGGAAGCCGCTCAGCCATGGACACAGCACACTGTGTGCTCAGACACAATCACTGGAACCTGTATAATGGATATAGGACGTGTAATCACTAGTGGAAGCAGCTCAGCCATGGACACAGCACACTGTGTGCTCAGACACAATCACTGGAACCTGTATAATGTATATAGGACGTGTAATCACTAGTGGAAGCCGCTCAGCCATGGACACAGCACACTGTGTGCTCAGACACAATCACTGGAACCTGTATAATGGATATAGGACGTGTAATCACTAGTGGAAGCCGCTCAGCCATGGACACAGCACACTGTGTGCTCAGACACAATCACTGGAACCTATATAATGGATATAGGACGTGTAATCACTAGTGGAAGCCGCTCAGCCATGGACACAGCACACTGTGTGCTCAGACACAATCACTGGAACCTGTATAATGGATATAGGAGGGTGTAATCACTAGTGGAAGCTGCTCAGCCATGGACACAGCACACTGTGTGCTCAGACACAATCACTGGAACCTGTATAATGTAAATAGGACGTGTAATCACTAGTGGAAGCCGCTCAGCCATGGACACAGCACACTGTGTGCTCAGACACAATCACTGGAACCTGTATAATGTATATAGCACGTGTAACCACTAGTGGAAGCAGCTCAGCCATGGACACGGCACACTGTGTGCTCAGTCACAATCACTGCAACCTGTATAATGTATATAGCACGTGTAATCACTAGTGGAAGCCGCTCAGCCATGGACACGGCACACTGTGTGCTCAGTCACAATCACTGGAACCTGTATAATGTATATAGGACGTGTAACTGTAATCACTAGTGGAAGCCGCTCAGCCATAATCACTGGAACCTGTATAATGTATATAGTACGTGTAATCACCAGTGGAAGCCGATCAGCCATGGACACAGCACTCTGTGTGCTCAGACACAATCACTGGAACCTGTATAATGTATATAGGACGTGTAATCACTAGTGGAAGCCGCTCAGCCATGGACACAGCACACTGTGTGCTCAGACACAATCACTGGAACCTGTATAATGTATACAGGACGTGTAATCACTACTGGAAGCTGCTCAGCCATGGACACAGCACACTGTGTGCTCAGACACAATCACTGGAACCTGTATAATGTATATAGGACGTGTAATCACTAGTGGAAGCCGCTCAGCCATGGACACAGCACACTGTGTGCTCAGACACAATCACTGGAACCTGTATAATGTATATAGGACGTGTAATCACTAGTGGAAGCCGCTCAGCCATGGACACAGCACACTGTGTGCTCAGACACAATCACTGGAACCTGTATAATGTATATAGGACGTGTAATCACTAGTGGAAGCCACTCAGCCATGGACACAGCACACTGTGTGCTCAGACACAATCACTGGAACCTGTATAATGTATATAGGACGTGTAATCACTAGTGGAAGCCGCTCAGCCATGGACACAGCACACTGTGTGCTCAGACACAATCACTGGAACCTGTATAATGTATATAGGACTTGTAACTGTAATCACTAGTGGAAGCCGCTCAGCCATAGACACAGCACACTGTGTGCTCAGACACAATCACTGGAACCTGTATAATGTATATAGGACATGTAATCACTAGTGGAAGCCGCTCAGCCATGGACACAACACACTGTGTGTTCAGACACAATCACTGGAACCTCTATAATGTATATAGGACGTGTAATCACTAGTGGAAGCCGCTCAGCCATGGACACAGCACACTGTGTGCTCAGACACAATCACTGGAACCTGTATAATGTATATAGGACGTGTAATCACTAGTGGAAGCCGCTCAGCCATGGACACAGCACTCTGTGTGCTCAGACACAATCACTGGAACCTATATAATGTATATAGGACGTGTAATCACTAGTGGAAGCCGCTCAGCCATGGACACAGCACTCTGTGTGCTCAGACACAATCACTGGAACCTATATAATGTATATAGGCCGTGTAATCACTAGTGGAAGCCGCTCAGCCATGGACACAGCACACTGTGTGCTCAGACACAATCACTGGAACCTGTATAATGTATATAGGACGTGTAATCACTAGTGGAAGTGTAACCGGAATCTGCTAGGTTCACTCGGGACGAGGCCGGACCGGACACAAGCAAGGATTGTCTGAACACGAGTCTCTTCAGGAAAGGCAAACTTTATTGTGATATCACAACAGATGCTCAAACAGGATTCAATCACAAAGAATGAGCCCCGAGTTCATCGCAACATTAAATTTTATACCCCAAATACATAATTAGGTACATCCCAATTAACCCACCTCCCGATGACACTCTCCCACCCCACGTGGGTTAATACCTCCCTTAACCTAAGACAAAGACATTCCATTACTTGGCCGTAAATTGGCAAACTTTATGTTAGTTTCTGTAAATCATGATTAGTTGCTTCTCCTATTCCGGGCTGCGCCCTCCTCCCTAGTGCCTGCGATCATTTGTTGCAGCTAACACCTGGCCTGATCTCTATACTCCTTTGTCTCTCAGCAGACCTCAGCGATCTTGGTGTATCTACTCCTCATTCTGCCCCTCCGTGCCAGGAACAGCCTAGACCTTTCTCAGACTCGAATTACTTTTTCTGCTAATCTAACACATTCCTAAATTTCTACGTATGCTTCATTCTAGTTTCAGCTAAAAACCTACCTAGTTATTTTCAAAGGAACCAATATTCTGAACAAGATGGCCGCCTGGCTTATAATGGCGGCCAGCTTCCAGCCTGATTCCACTTCATTCCCCCCTTGGCTCAAGCCTCAGGTTCTTCTCCTTAGACTTGTAGCCATTACACCTCACTACTATTATTCTTAAATTCCTCATACTTTAGGGGACCTGTTTTGGTTGGGAACATGTCTTGTGGGATAATCAGTGGTATATTTTGTGTCTGTGTGGGTGTCAGTGCTCTCTTGCATAGTGGCCATAGACATAGCCCTATGCGGTACACTAGTGTCCCTACGACCAAGATCACCACCACCATCAGAATCATAGATCCAATCTGCGAAATAAATCTCAGGATGGATCCGAACCAATCTCCGATTGCTCCGAACCCACAAAGTGGATTCCAACCTTCAGCAGCGATCCTCCTTGCTGTGTTCTGCAACTGTGCTACCTTCTCCTGGTGATCTTGGATTACCTGGTAATAGTCAGGGACGTCATGTGTAGCGTTCTTGATGAAAGTACAACATTCATAATAGCTAAAAACCTACCTAGTTATTTTCAAGTGAACCAATATTCTGAACAAGATGGCCGCCTGGCTTATAATGGCGGCCAGCTTCCAGCCTGATTCCACTTCAGAAGCAGCTCAGCCATGGACACAGCACACTGTGTGCACAGACACAATCACTGGAACCTGTATAATGTATATAGGACGTGTAATCACTAGTGGAAGCTGCTCAGCCATGGACACGGCACACTGTGTGCTCAGACACAATCACTGGAACCTGTATAATGTATATAGGACGTGTAATCACCAGTGGAAGCCGCTCAGCCATGGACACAGCACTCTGTGTGCTCAGACACAATCACTGGAACCTGTATAATGTATATAGGACGTGTAATCACTAGTGGAAGCCGCTCAGCCATGGACACAGCACTCTGTGTGCTCAGACACAATCACTGGAACCTATATAATGTATATAGGCCGTGTAATCACTAGTGGAAGCCGCTCAGCCATGGACACAGCACACTGTGTGCTAAGACACAATCACTGGAACCTGTATAATGTATATAGGACGTGTAACTGTAATCACTAGTGGAAGCCGCTTAGCCATAGACACAGCACACTGTGTGCACAGACACAATCACTGGAACCTGTATAATGTATATAGGACGTGTAATCACTAGTGGAAGCAGCTCAGCCATGGACACAGCACACTGTGTGTTCAGACACAATCACTGGAACCTATATAATGTATATAGGACGTGTAATCACTAGTGGAAGCCGCTCAGCCATGGACACAGCACACTGTGTGCTCAGCCACAATCACTGGAACCTGTATAATGTATATAGGATGTGTAATCACTAGTAGGAGCAGCTCAGCCATGGACACAGCACACTGTGTGCTCAGACACAATCACTGGAACCTGTATAATGTATATAGGACGTGTAATCACTAGTGGAAGCAGCTCAGCCATGGACACAGCACACTGTGTGCTCAGACACAATCACTGGAACCTGTATAATGTATATAGGATGTGTAATCACCAGTGGAAGCCGCCCAGCCATGGACACAGCACTCTGTGTGCTCAGACACAATCACTGGAACCTGTATAATGTATATAGGACGTGTAATCACTAGTGGAAGCAGCTCAGCCATGGACACAGCACTCTGTGTGCTCAGACACAATCACTGGAACCTGTATAATGTATATAGGACGTGTAATCACTAGTGGAAGCCGCTCAGCCATGGACACAGCACACTGTGTGCTCAGACACAATCACTGGAACCTGTATAATGTATATAGGACGTTTAATCACTAGTGGAAGCAGCTCACCCATGGACACGGCACACTGTGTGCTCAGACACAATCACTGGAACCTGTATAATGTATATAGGACGTGTAATCACTAGTGGAAGCAGCTCAGCCATGTACACCGCACACTGTGTGCTCAGACACAATCACTGGAACCTGTATAATGTATATAGGACGTGTAATCAGTGGAAGCCGCTCAGCCATGGACACAGCACACTGTGTGCTCAGACACAATCACTGGAACCTGTATAATGTATATAGGACGTGTAATCACTAGTGGAAGCCGCTCAGCCATGGACACGGCACACTGTGTGCTCAGACACAATCACTGGAACCTGTATAATGTATATAGGACGTGTAATCACTAGTGGAAGCAGCTCAGCCATGGACACGGCACAATGTGTGCTCAGACACAATCACTGGAACCTGTATAATGTATATAGGGTGTAATCACTAGTGGAAGCAGCTCAGCCATGGACACAGCACACTGTGTGCTCAGACACAATCACTGGAACCTGTATAATGTATATAGGACGTGTAATCACTAGTGGAAGCCGCTCAGCCATGGACATGGCACACTGTGTGCTCAGACACAATCACTGGAACCTGTATAATGTATATAGGACGTGTAATCACTAGTGGAAGCAGCTCAGCCATGGACACGGCACAATGTGTGCTCAGACACAATCACTGGAACCTGTATAATGTATATAGGTGTAATCACTAGTGGAAGCAGCTCACCATGGACACGGCACACTGTGTGCTCAGACACAATCACTGGAACCTGTTTAATGTATATAGGACGTGTAATCACTAGTGGAAGCAGCTCACCCATGGACACGGCACACTGTGTGCTCAGACACAATCACTGGAACCTGTATAATGTATATAGGACGTGTAATCACTAGTGGAAGCAGCTCAGCCATGGACACAGCACACTGTGTGCTCAGACACAATCACTGGAACCTGTATAATGTATATAGGACGTGTAATCACTAGTGGAAGCAGCTCAGCCATGGACACGGCACACTGTGTGCTCAGACACAATCACTGGAACCTGTATAATGTTTATAGGACGTGTAATCACTAGTGGAAGCAGCTCAGCCATGGACACGGCACACTGTGTGCTCAGTCACAATCACTGGAACCTGTATAATGTATATAGGACGTGTAATCACTAGTGATAGCCGCTCAGCCATGGACACAGCACACTGTGTGCTCAGACACAATCACTGGAACCTGTATAATGTATATAGGACGTGTAATCACCAGTGGAAGCCGCTCAGCCATGGACACAGCACTCTGTGTGCTCAGACACAATCACTGGAACCTGTATAATGTATATAGGACGTGTAACTGTAATCACTAGTGGAAGCCGCTCAGCCATAGACACAGCACACTGTGTGCTCAGACACAATCACTGGAACCTGTATAATGTATATAGGACGTGTAATCACTAGTGGAAGCAGCTCAGCCATGGACACGGCACACTGTGTGCTCAGTCACAATCACTGGAACCAGTATAATGTATATAGGACGTGTAATCACTAGTGATAGCCGCTCAGCCATGGACACAGCACACTGTGTGCTCACACACAATCACTGGAACCTGTATAATGTATATAGGACGTGTAATCACTAGTGGAAGCAGCTCAGTCATGGACACGGCACACTGTGTGCTCAGACACAATCACTGGAACCTGTATAATGTATATAGGACGTGTAATCACTAGTGGAAGCAGCTCAGCCATGGACACAGCACACTGTGTGCTCAGACACAATCACTGGAACCTGTATAATGTATATAGGACGTGTAATCACTAGTGGAAGCAGCTCAGCCATGGACACGGCACAATGTGTGCTCAGACACAATCACTGGAACCTGTATAATGTATATAGGACGTGTAATCACTAGTGGAAGCAGCTCAGCCATGGACACGGCACAATGTGTGCTCAGACACAATCACTGGAACCTGTATAATGTATATAGGGTGTAATCACTAGTGGAAGCAGCTCACCCATGGACACGGCACACTGTGTGCTCAGACACAATCACTGGAACCTGTTTAATGTATATAGGACGTGTAATCACTAGTGGAAGCAGCTCACCCATGGACACGGCACACTGTGTGCTCAGACACAATCACTGGAACCTGTATAATGTTTATAGGACGTGTAATCACTAGTGGAAGCCGCTCAGCCATGGACACAGCACTCTGTGTGCTCAGACACAATCACTGGAACCTGTATAATGTATATAGGACGTGTAATCACTAGTGGAAGCCGCTCAGCCATGGACACAGCACACTGTGTGCTCAGACACAATCACTGGAACCTGTATAATGTATATAGGACGTGTAATCACTAGTGGAAGCCGCTCAGCCATGGACACAGCACACTGTGTGCTCAGACACAATCACTGGAACCTGTATAATGTATATAGGACGTGTAACTGTAATCACTAGTGGAAGCCGCTCAGCAATAGACACAGCACACTGTGTGCTCAGACACAATCACTGGAACCTGTATAATGTATATAGGACGTGTAATCACTAGTGATAGCCGCTCAGCCATGGACACAGCACACTGTGTGCTCAGACACAATCACTGGAACCTGTATAATGTATATAGGACGTGTAATCACTAGTGGAAGCAGCTCAGTCATGGACACGGCACACTGTGTGCTCAGACACAATCACTGGAACCTGTATAATGTATATAGGACGTGTAATCACTAGTGGAAGCAGCTCAGCCATGGACACAGCACACTGTGTGCTCAGACACAATCACTGGAACCTGTATAATGTATATAGGACGTGTAATCACTAGTGGAAGCAGCTCAGTCATGGACACAGCACACTGTGTGCTCAGACACAATCACTGGAACCTGTATAATGTATATAGGACGTGTAATCACTAGTGGAAGCAGCTCAGCCATGGACACAGCACACTGTGTGCTCAGACACAATCACTGGAACCTGTATAATGTATATAGGACGTGTAATCACTAGTGGAAGCCGCTCAGCCATGGACACAGCACACTGTGTGCTCAGACACAATCACTGGAACCTGTATAATGTATATAGGACGTGTAATCACTAGTGGAAGCAGCTCAGCCATGGACACAGCACACTGTGTGCTCAGACACAATCACTGGAACCTGTATAATGTATATAGGACGTGTAATCACTAGTGGAAGCAGCTCAGCCATGGACACAGCACACTGTGTGCTCAGTCACAATCACTGGAACCTGTATAATGTATATAGGACGTGTAATCACTAGTGATAGCCGCTCAGCCATGGACACAGCACACTGTGTGCTCAGACACAATCACTGGAACCTGTATAATGTATATAGGACGTGTAATCACTAGTGGAAGCAGCTCAGCCATGTACACAGCACACTGTGTGCTCAGACACAATCACTGGAACCTGTATAATGTATATAGGACGTGTAATCAGTGGAAGCCGCTCATCCATGGACACAGCACACTGTGTGCTCAGACACAATCACTGGAACCTGTATAATGTATATAGGACGTGTAATCACTAGTGGAAGCAGCTCAGCTATGGACACAGCACACTGTGTGCTCAGACACAATCACTGGAACCTGTATAATGTATATAGGACGTGTAATTACTAGTGGAAGCAGCTCAGCCATGGACACGGCACAATGTGTGCTCAGACACAATCACTGGAACCTGTATAATGTATATAGGGTGTAATCACTAGTGGAAGCAGCTCACCCATGGACACGGCACACTGTGTGCTCAGACACAATCACTGGAACCTGTATAATGTATATAGGACGTGTAACTGTAATCACTAGTGGAAGCCGCTCAGCCATAGACACAGCACACTGTGTGCTCAGACACAATCACTGGAACCTGTATAATGTATATAGGACGTGTAAACACTAGTGGAAGCTGCTCAGCCAGGGACACAGCACTCTGTGTGCTCGGACACAATCAATGGAACCTGTATAATGTATATAGGACATGTAATCACTATTGGAAGCCGCTCAGCCATGGACACAGCACACTGTGTGCTCAGACACAATCACTGGAACCAGTATAATGTATATAGCATGTGTAATCACTAGTGGAAGCAGCTCAGCCATGGACACGGCACACTGTGTGCTCAGACACAATCACTGGAACCTGTATAATGTATATAGGACGTGTAATCACCAGTGGAAGCCGCTCAGCCATGGACACAGCACACTGTGTGCTCAGACACAATCACTGGAACCTGTATAATGTATATAGGACGTGTAATCACTAGTGGAAGCCGCTCAGCCATGGACACAGCACACTGTGTGCTCAGACACAATCACTGGAACCTGTATAATGTATATAGGACGTGTAATCACTAGTGGAAGCAGCTCAGTCATGGACACAGCACACTGTGTGCTCAGACACAATCACTGGAACCTGTATAATGTATATAGGACGTGTAATCACTAGTGGAAGCAGCTCAGCCATGGACACAGCACACTGTGTGCTCAGACACAATCACTGGAACCTGTATAATGTATATAGGACGTGTAATCACTAGTGGAAGCCGCTCAGCCATGGACACAGCACACTGTGTGCTCAGACACAATCACTGGAACCTGTATAATGTATATAGGACGTGTAATCACTAGTGGAAGCCGCTCAGCCATGGACACAGCACACTGTGTGCTCAGACACAATCACTGGAACCTGTATAATGTATATAGGACGTGTAATCACTAGTGGAAGCAGCTCAGCCATGGACACAGCACACTGTGTGCTCAGACACAATCACTGGAACCTGTATAATGTATATAGGACGTGTAAACACTAGTGGAAGCTGCTCAGCCAGGGACACAGCACTCTGTGTGCTCGGACACAATCAATGGAACCTGTATAATGTATATAGGACATGTAATCACTAGTGGAAGCCGCTCAGCCATGGACACAGCACACTGTGTGCTCAGACACAATCACTGGAACCTGTATAATGTATATAGCACGTGTAATCACTAGTGGAAGCAGCTCAGCCATGGACACGGCACACTGTGTGCTCAGACACAATCACTGGAACCTGTATAATGTATATAGGACGTGTAATCACCAGTGGAAGCCGCTCAGCCATGGACACAGCACTCTGTGTGCTCAGACACAATCACTGGAACCTATATAATGTATATAGGACGTGTAATCACTAGTGGAAGCAGCTCAGCCATGGACACGGCACACTGTGTGCTCAGACACAATCACTGGAACCTGTATAATGTATATAGGACGTGTAATCACTAGTGGAAGCAGCTCAGTCATGGACACAGCACACTGTGTGCTCAGACACAATCACTGGAACCTGTATAATGTATATAGGACGTGTAATCACTAGTGGAAGCAGCTCAGCCATGGACACAGCACACTGTGTGCTCAGACACAATCACTGGAACCTGTATAATGTATATAGGACGTGTAATCACTAGTGGAAGCCGCTCAGCCATGGACACAGCACACTGTGTGCTCAGACACAATCACTGGAACCTGTATAATGTATATAGGACGTGTAATCACTAGTGGAAGCCGCTCAGCCATGGACACGGCACACTGTGTGCTCAGACACAATCACTGGAACCTGTATAATGTATATAGGGTGTAATCACTAGTGGAAGCAGCTCACCCATGGACACGGCACACTGTGTGCTCAGACACAATCACTGGAACCTGTATAATGTATATAGGACGTGTAATCACTAGTGGAAGCAGCTCAGCCATGGACACGGCACACTGTGTGCTCAGACACAATCACTGGAACCTGTATAATGTATATAGGACGTGTAATCACTAGTGGAAGCCGCTCAGCCATGGACACGGCACACTGTGTGCTCAGACACAATCACTGGAACCTGTATAATGTATATAGGACGTGTAATCACTAGTGGAAGCAGCTCAGCCATGGACACAGCACACTGTGTGCTCAGACACAATCACTGGAACCTGTATAATGTATATAGGACGTGTAATCACTAGTGGAAGCAGCTCAGTCATGGACACGGCACACTGTGTGCTCAGACACAATCACTGGAACCTGTATAATGTATATAGGACATGTAATCACTAGTGGAAGCAACTCAGCCATGGACACAGCACACTGTGTGCTCAGACACAATCATTGGAACCTGTATAATGTATATAGGACGTGTAATCACCAGTGGAAGCCGCTCAGCCATGGACACAGCACTCTGTGTGCTCAGACACAATCACTGGAACCTGTATAATGTTATAGGACGTGTAATCACCAGTGGAAGCCGCTCAGCCATGGACACAGCACTCTGTGCTCAGACACAATCACTGGAACCTGTATAATGTATATAGGACGTGTAATCACTAGTGGAAGCCGCTCAGCCATGGACACAGCACTCTGTGTGCTCAGACACAATCACTGGAACCTGTATAATGTATATAGGACGTGTAATCACTAGTGGAAGCCGCTCAGCCATGGACACAGCACACTGTGTGCTCAGACACAATCACTGGAACCTGTATAATGTATATAGGACGTGTAATCACTAGTGGAAGCCGCTCAGCCATGGACACAGCACACTGTGTGCTCAGACACAATCACTGGAACCTGTATAATGTATATAGGACGTGTAACTGTAATCACTAGTGGAAGCCGCTCAGCCATAGACACAGCACACTGTGTGCTCAGACACAATCACTGGAACCTGTATAATGTATATAGGACATGTAATCACTAGTGGAAGTCGCTCAGCCATGGACACAGCACACTGTGTGCTCAGACACAATCACTGGAACCTGTATAATGTATATAGGACGTGTAATCACTAGTGGAAGCCGCTCAGCCATGGACACAGCACACTGTGTGCTCAGACAACAATCACTGGAACCTATATAATGTATATAGGCGTGTAATCACTAGTGGAAGCCGCTCAGCCATGGACACAGCACACTGTGTGCTCAGACACAATCACTGGAACCTGTATAATGTATATAGGACGTGTAACTGTAATCACTAGTGGAAGCCGCTCAGCCATAGACACAGCACACTGTGTGCTCAGACACAATCACTGGAACCTGTATAATGTATATAGGACGTGTAAACACTAGTGGAAGCCGCTCAGCCAGGGACACCGGAAAAAATAGAAAGAACTCCAACATCCACAAAATGATTTCAAATGGATTTAATCCAACATCAAGAAAGGCAACGTTTCGACCAACTGGTCTTTGTCAAGCCTAAAACATAATGACACAACTGGGAATAAATAGCACCACAGATCAATTGAGTAATCAATTCATCATTACAACCGGTCTGTGCGTGCCAACCCAGTAATTAAAAACAATTGTCTACATATTGATTCATCAATTATCTCATTAACCACAGTCAATTACAAAGACATTATTTATTAACATAGTATTTTTCGCTCCATAAGACGCACCTGACCATAAAACGCACCTAGTTTTTAGAGAAGGAAAACCGGAAAATAAATATTCTGAATGAAATAGTGTAAAAATGGATATTGCCCCAGCTCGTGGATATGCCTTAGCTCACACATGGATTTGCCCCAGCCAGCTCACACATGGATTTGCCCCAGCCAGCTCTCACATGGATTTGCCCCAGCCAGCTCACACATGGATTTGCCCCAGCCAGCTCACACATGGATTTGCCCCAGCCAGCTCTCACATGGATTTGCCCCATCAGCTCTCACATGGATTTGCCCCAGCCAGCTCTCACATGGATTTGCCCCAGCCAGCTCACACATGGATTTGCCCCAGCCAGCTCTCACATGGATTTGCCCCATCAGCTCTCACATGGATTTGCCCCAGCCAGCTCACACATGGATTTGCCCCAGCCAGCTCACACATGGATTTGCCCCAGCCAGCTCTCACATGATTTGCCCCAGCCAGCTCACACATGGATTTGCCCCATCAGCTCACACATGGATTTGCCCCATCAGCTCTCACATGGATTTGCCCCATCAGCTCACACATGGATTTGCCCCAGCCAGCTCACACATGGATTTGCCCCATCAGCTCACACATGGATTTGCCCCATCAGCTCTCACATGGATTTGCCCCATCAGCTCACACATGGATTTGCCCCATCAGCTCACACATGGATTTGCCCCAGCCAGCTCACACATGGATTTGCCCCATCAGCTCACACATGGATTTGCCCCATCAGCTCTCACATGGATTTGCCCCATCAGCTCACACATGGATTTGCCCCATCAGCTCTCACATGGATTTGCCCCAGCCAGCTCACACATGGATTTGCCCCATCAGCTCTCACATGGATTTGCCCCAGCCAGCTCACACATGGATTTGCCCCATCAGCTCTCACATGGATTTGCCCCAGCCAGCTCACACATGGATTTGCCCCAGCCAGCTCACACATGGATTTGCCCCAGCCAGCTCACACATGGATTTGCCCCATCAGCTCACACATGGATTTGCCCCATCAGCTCACACATGGATTTGCCCCATCAGCTCTCACATGGATTTGCCCCATCAGCTCACACATGGATTTGCCCCATCAGCTCTCACATGGATTTGCCCCAGCCAGCTCACACATGGATTTGCCCCAGCCAGCTCACACATTGATAATGCCCCAGCTCACATATGGATATGGCCCAGCAGCTCGTGGATGTGCCTCCGCTCACCTGCCGCCGCCGCGTTCGTCTCCCTCTGAGCATGCGTCCGGCGGCAGGAAGCTTGGGCACTCGCCTGGGGGAGCCACGTGACCGCGATCTCCCGAGATCGCGGTCACGTGGCTCCCCCAGGCGAGTGCCCAAGCTTCCTGCCGCCGGACGCATGCTCAGAGGGAGACGAACGCGGCGGCGGCAGGTGAGCGGAGGCACATCCACGAGCTGCTGGGCCATATTCGCTCCATAAGACGCACCCACTTTTCCCCCCACTTTTTGGGGAAAAAAGTGCGTCTTATGGAGCGAAAAATACGGTAGATCAATTGTAGACATAGATTGCCTATGAAGGAAGAGAAGCAATTCTACAGATCTAAATGTAGAGGGAGGGAGGCACTTAATTGCTGCAACGTTCTTATTAGTCCTAATTGACCTCATGCTTAAATCTGCAACAGTGGAAGGAATTTAGATACCTATAATACTATTTTACATAAATACGTATAATTAATCATTTATAGAAAAGGTGAAAAATCTGATTCTCTATTGAGGCCATGTGGCCAGAGAGTATTAAGGTGATGGATCCAATATAATTCCTTTCTCTTAAGCAATTTTTCTCTGTCCCCGCCTCTTGTCAACTTGGGTACTTCATCGATTACCTGGTAGCGTAACTGTGAGATATCATGTCCACTACATAGAAAATGTTCAGGGACAGGAAGTTCGGTCTTTTTAGTTCTAATATCCGACCTATGTTTAATGAACCGATTTTTTATTTTTGGGTGGTCTCACCCACATAGACCAACCCACAGGGGGCTTTAACAAATAAACCACGTAAGTGGAATTACAGGTGAAGTATCCTTTAATTTTAGATTTTCTCCCAGAATGTGGATGGACAAAGGAATCACCACGTATTACTGCGTTACAGCAGGAACAGTTCAAGCACGGGAAGGTTCCATTCTTTGGCTTCCCAAAGAAGGGTCTTCCACCTGTATTATGCTTGAACTCAGCCTTAACTAATGTCTGTCGAAATGATCTCCCTTTTCTATATGACATTAGTGGGATAGTCTGAAACTCCGGAATTTTAGGATACGCATCCCTTAAAATGTACCAATACTTACATAGGATTTTTTTCACTTGTGTTGTATGAGTCCCATATTTAGATACAAATGGAATCCTGCCATAATTCTGGCGTCTCTGAGATGTTATTTGTTGGTTGATCCTAGTACTTTCTGTTCTCAAGAGATGTCTAGGATATCCTCTAGCTCTAAATCTCTCAATCATTTCATCAAACCTTTTATCCCTGCTTTCAGGTAAATTCACAATCCTATTAACTCGCATAAGTTGACTGCGCGGGAGGGAATCAAGTAAAGTAGTAGGATGTGCACTATCATATCTTAACAGGGAATTCCTATCAGTAGGTTTCCGATAGAGATCCGTCATTAATTTGCCATCTCTTTTAATAACCAAGGTGTCTAGGAAACAAATTTGTGTAAAGCTACATGACATCGTAAATTTAATAGAAGTAGATCCGTTATTAAGTATACTGACAAATTCATCCAATGTTTCTCTAGTGCCCTCCCATACAAAAATAATATCGTCTATATAGCGGAACCAATGGTGGGCATATTGCTGAAAAAGATCACATTTATAGACTATATTTTCCTCGAATTCGGACATGAAGATATTGGCATAGGTAGGTGCTACATTAGTGCCCATAGAAGTCCCCCGTATCTGAGTGTAGAACACCCCGTCGAAGAGAAAAAAGCTATTGCCTAATACCAAGTCAAGTAGATCCAAAAGAAATTGTAACTGATTATCAGAAAAACCCAATTTAATGAGTGCATGTTTCATAGCGCTTATACCTTCCAAATTTTGTATGGATGTGTATAGGCTAGTGATATCTAGACTAACCAAAATGCTATGATCACTGACGATGATGTCACGAAGCTTAACCAAAAAATCATTGGTATCCAAAATAAATGATGGAATCCGCTGGAGATAGGACCGAGCCACCCTATCCAAAAAATGGACAGGGGGCTAAAGACCGAATCCACAGCGGATACAATGGGCCTCCCAGGAGGCGCAGAAAGGGACTTGTGGATTTTGGGCAAAACATACAGAACAGGTATTAACCACTTGAATGCTAAGGACGCGCTCAGCGCGTCCTCAGCATTCCCGCTGGTATGCGGAGGACGCGCTGAGCGCGTCCTCGCATTGGGGTCAGCGTTCGGCCGGGTTCCGGCCGATCGCTGGCCCCTCCGGTGCGGGCTGACATCCTGGATGTCAGCCCGGCATCCGGAGCAGTGGCCGCCATTATTAGTTGTCATCGCGCCCCCGCGATGACACCTAATTCAGGCGCCCCCCCCGCATGTGCGGAGGAGGCGCCTGAAAGGGAGGGGGGGGAGGTCCTTCGGACCTCTCTCCCTCCCGATCGGCGGCTCACAGGGGCTTAACCCAGGCATCATTTGGAAGGGCACAGCCTGCCCTTCCAAATGATGCCTGGCATTAACCCCTGGGGAGCTGGATCGCAAATCGGCGCTGAAAAGCGCCGATTTGCGATCCTTCCCGGGAGCTGGCCGACATCTTGGATGTCGGCCAAGCTTCCGGGAACTCCCCCAGAGGACTGGCGTCATCGTGCGCAGCACGATGACGCCAGTCCTAGCATTAACCCCTAACTGCCACGAACTGTGGAGATAGGGAGTTCCAATGAACTCCCTATCTCCCGATCCGTGGCAGTTAGGGGTTAAATTTTGATATCGTTGGATCGGCCAGAGCATGGCCGTTCCAACGATACCAAACATGAAAGTAAAAAAAATTGTAAAAAAAAAAAGAAAAATAAAAATAAAAAAAAATTAAAAAAAAAAATTAAAAAAAAAAAAACACTTTTTTTTTATTTTTTTTGGTTTGTTAATGCAGCAATATTGTTCCCATTTCAATTATAATGTGAACAATGATGCTGCATTAACGATTTTTGTATGCGGTGCGTTTGTTAAAAATGGTGTCATTTTCCCCAAAAAAAAATGTAACGAGACCCCATCTCTAATTTTTTTAACAAGCGCACCCCATACAAAATATAACCGCAATTGCTCGCATGTTAAAATGTGGAAAAAAACACTTTACACGCTGTAAATTATTGAAAATACATATTTTATTGCATTTTTTGTTATAATATACAAACATGACATAACGTATACATATAATAATGACATATTATGAATCTACCGAGTCTGACGGAAAGAACGATATATAATATGTCGATGTCATATACTAAAATAAGCCTTCAAAACAGGTTTAAACATGATGCGCAAAACAGGTAAAAAATGACCTCAGCACAGGGGCGGGAAAAGCCTCAGCAGCGAAAGGGTTAAAGGATGTTTTTTAACAAGAAATTTCGACAAACCCACATCGATGATCTGATTATGGAGGGCATCACGTACTAGAATGGAGATTCTACCAGCAATCGCTGCCGTAGGATCTCCATCCAATCTTTTATATGTCTCAACGTCACCAAGCTGGCGCTGGATCTCAGCAATATAATCCCCACTATTCATAATCACCAGAGCACCCCCCTTGTCCGCCGGTTTTATAACAATAGAGGGATCATTGCGTAATCTCTTTAAGATCCCAAAATCAGTAGCAGACATATTGGGGGATGCTCTGGTAAAGTGTTGCCTGGAGTATACTTGGGACATTTCTCTTTCCACATTCTAATGTATGTTTCAACAGCATGTTCCACATTCTGAGGTATGAAATTGCTTTTCTCTCTTAAACCCAAATTTTAGAATTGAAAGGTGCAAGCGATAAATCACTATCAGGTCGCCCTGAAAACAGACATTTCAATCGAATAGTGCGAAAAAACCTGAAAAGATCGACTTGAACATCGAATGGGTCAATACGTTCGCTCGGACAGTACGATAAACCTCTCGAGAGTAATTTAGTCTCATCGACAGTCAATTGAATGTCCGAAATGTTAAAGACTAGCGTCTCTTGTATAGGGACTGATTGCTCCTCGTCGGCGGTTTCTTCGTAACACTCTTCTGGGCTCGCTCTTGTAAGCTCTCCCCCGGCGGTTGTCGCCCTTGACGCTGGTCTAAAAAAGATACTTGATCATTTGGTCTTATCACACCAAAATCTTCGGACGTATCGGTACCTGTACCGGACATCGAGTCCTCTGTAAAGCGAATCGATTTCTTCGTATATTTACGGCCCATTCCTCGTCGTGTTGTGGCAGGTGTCCTTAGATCGCTTCTTTGCCAGGAATAGACATGGCCCTGCACATAGTCATCGAGATCACGTTGGAACTTCCGCCTTTTCCTTGATTCTACTTCCTTCCGGAAGTGATCCAGTTGCGGTGCCATCGTGGAACGCACCGCCATTAGTTCCAACTCCGAACTGTTATCTCGGAACGCTTTTTCCAAACATTCGATTGACTCCTGGCATTGCTCAATTTCTTTTGACAAGAAGTCGATCGTAAGTAACATAACATCCATCGAACACTTATTCAAAATCCTCTCAAATTTCTCCACATATTCAAGATTGTCTTTATAGAAAATCGGCTGAAGCCCCACTCTTAAACCACGTGGTATACGTAGTGCACGATGATACTCAGCCAAGGTAATCGAGTGTAGTTGGCATCCGATCAATTTACGATTTAATTTCAAAAGGTCTTTCTTCCCACAATCGTGAGCAGAGGTTCTAAGGAAGGTATTGTCCTTACCAGCCTGTGCCAAAATCCTCGTTGCTTCGATTTCATCATAGGCAAAAGTACATGGTGTTGGAGTCGATTCCATATTAGAAAAGGGGTGACTTCGAGTAATGAAGCAAGCAGGAATTGTTCATAAAAGTATAAACTCGAGTACACCTCACCGTGGATCAATGGAGTGGGGGTCTCTTGCTCCACAGCCCCAATAACCGGAAAAAATAGAAAGAACTCCAACATCCACAAAATGATTTCAAATGGATTTAATCCAACATCAAGAAAGGCAACGTTTCGACCAACTGGTCTTTGTCAAGCCTAAAACATAATGACACAACTGGGAATAAATAGCACCACAGATCAATTGAGTAATCAATTCATCATTACAACCGGTCTGTGTGTGCCAACCCAGTAATTAAAAACAGTTGTCTACATATTGATTCATCAATTATCTCATTAACCACAGTCAATTACAAAGACATTATTTATTAACATAGATCAATTGTAGACATAGATTGCCTATGAAGGAAGAGAAGCAATTCTACAGATCTAAATGTAGAGGGAGGGAGGCACTTAATTGCTGCAACGATCTTATTAGTCCTAATTGACCTCATGCTTAAATCTGCAACGGTGGAAGGAATTTAGATACCTATAATACTATTTTACATAAATACGTATAATTAATCATTTATAGAAAAGGTGAAAAATCTGATTCTCTATTGAGGCCATGTGGCCAGAGAGTATTAAGGTGATGGATCCAATATAATTCCTTTTTCTTAAGCAATTTTTCTCTGTCCCTGCCTCTTGTCAACTTGGGTACTTCATCGATTACCTGGTAGCGTAACTGTGAGATATCATGTCCACTACATAGAAAATGTTCAGGGACAGGAAGTTCGGTCTTTTTAGTTCTAATATCCGACCTATGTTTTAATGAACCGATTTTTTACTTTTTGGGTGGTCTCACCCACATAGACCAACCCACAGGGGCATTTTAACAAATAAACCACGTAAGTGGAATTACAGGTGAAGTATCCTTTAATTTTAGATTTTCTCCCAGAATGTGGATGGACAAAGGAATCACCACGTATTACTGCGTTACAGCAGGAACAGTTCAAGCACGGGAAGGTTCCATTCTTTGGCTTCCCAAAGAAGGGTCTTCCACCTGTATTATGCTTGAACTCAGCCTTAACTAATGTCTGTCGAAATGATCTCCCTTTTCTATATGACATTAGTGGGATAGTCTGAAAATCCGGAATTTTAGGATACGCATCCCTTAAAATGTACCAATACTTACATAGGATTTTTTTCACTTGTGTTGTATGAGTCTCATATTTAGATACAAATGGAATCCTGCCATAATTCTGGCGTCTCTGAGATGTTATTTGTTGGTTGATCCTAGTACTTTCTGTTCTCAAGAGATGTCTAGGATATCCTCCAGCTCTAAATCTCTCAATCATTTCATCAAACCTTTTATCCCTGCTTTCAGGTAAATTCACAATCCTATTAACTCGCATAAGTTGACTGCGCGGGAGGGAATCAAGTAAAGTAGTAGGCTTTACTTAGACACAATCACTGGAACCTGTATAATATATATAGGACGTGTAATCACTAGTGGAAGCAGCTCAGCCAGGGACACAGCACTCTGTGTGCTCGGACACAATCAATGGAACCTGTTTAATGTATATAGGACATGTAATCACTAGTGGAAGCCGCTCAGCCATGGACACAGCACACTGTGTGCTCAGACACAATCACTGGAACCTGTATAATGTATATAGGACGTGTAATCACTAGTGGAAGCTGCTCAGCCATGGACACGGCACACTGTGTGCTCAGACACAATCACTGGAAGCTGTATAATATATATAGGACGTGTAATCACTAGTGGAAGTGTAACCGGAATCTGCTAGGTTCACTCGGGACGAGGCCGGACCGGACACAAGCAAGGATTGTCTGAACACGAGTCTCTTCAGGAAAGGCAAACTTTATTGTGATATCACAACAGATGCTCAAACAGGATTCAATCACAAAAAATGAGCCCCGAGTTCATCGCAACATTAAATTTTATACCCCAAATACATAATTAGGTACATCCCAATTAACCCACCTCCCGATGACACTCTCCCACCCCACGTGGGTTAATACCTCCCTTAACCTAAGACAAAGACATTCCATTACTTGGCCGTAAATTGGCAAACTTTATGTTAGTTTCTGTAAATCATGATTAGTTGCTTCTCCTATTCCGGGCTGCGCCCTCCTCCCTAGTGCCTGCGATCATTTGTTGCAGCTAACACCTGGTCTGATCTCTATACTCCTTTGTCTCTCAGCAGGCCTCAGCGATCTTGGTGTATTTACTCCTCATTCTGCCCCTCCGTGCCAGAAACAGCCTAGACCTTTCTCAGACTCTAATTACTTTTTCTGCTAATCTAACACATTCCTAAATTTCTACGTATGCTTCATTCTAGTTTCAGCTAAAAACTTACCTAGTTATTTTCAAAGGAACCAATATTCTGAACAAGATGGCCGCCTGGCTTATAATGGCGGCCAGCTTCCAGCCTGATTCCACTTCATTCCCCCCTTGGCTCAAGCCTCAGGTTCTTCTCCTTAGACTTGTAGCCATTACACCTCACTACTATTATTCTTAAATTCCTCATACTTTAGGGGACCTGTTTTGGTTGGGAACATGTCTTGTGGGATAATCAGTGGTATATTTTGTGTCTGTGTGGGTGTCAGTGCTCTCTTGCATAGTGGCCATAGACATAGCCCTATGCGGTACACTAGTGTCCCTACAACCAAGATCACCACCACCATCAGAATCATAGATCCAATCTGCGAAATAAAATCTCAGGATGGATCCGAACCAATCTCCGATTGCTCCGAACCCACAAAGTGGATTCCAACCTTCAGCAGCGATCCTCCTTGCTGTGTTCTGCAACTGTGCTACCTTCTCCTGGTGATCTTGGATTACCTGGTAATAGTCAGGGACGTCATGTGTAGCGTTCTTGATGAAAGTACAACATTCATAATAGCTAAAAACCTACCTAGTTATTTTCAAGTGAACCAATATTCTGAACAAGATGGCCGCCTGGCTTATAATGGCGGCCAGCTTCCAGCCTGATTCCACTTCAGAAGCAGCTCAGCCATGGACACAGCACACTGTGTGCACAGACACAATCACTGGAACCTGTATAATGTATATAGGACGTGTAATCACTAGTGGAAGCCGCTCAGCCATGGACACAGCACACTGTGTGCTCAGCCACAATCACTGGAACCTGTATAATGTATATAGGATGTGTAATCACTAGTAGGAGCAGCTCAGCCATGGACACAGCACACTGCACAGACACAATCACTGGAACCTGTATAATGTATATAGGACGTGTAATCACTAGTGGAAGCAGCTCAGCCACGGGACACAGCACACTGTGTGCTCAGACACAATCACTGGAACCTGTATAATGTATATAGGACGTGTAATCACTAGTGGAAGCCGCTCAGCCATGGACACGGCAAACTGTGTGCTCAGTCACAATCACTGGAACCTGTATAATGTATATAGGACGTGTAATCACTAGTGGAAGCAGCTCAGCCTTGGACACAGCACTCTGTGTGCTCAGACACAATCACTGGAACCTGTATAATGTATATAGGACGTGTAATCACTACTGGAAGCAGCTCAGTCATGGACACAGCACACTGTGTGCTCAGACACAATCACTGGAACCTGTATAATGTATATAGGACGTGTAATCACTAGTGGAAGCAGCTCAGCCATGGACACAGCACACTGTGTGCTCAGACACAATCACTGGAACCTGTATAATGTATATAGGATGTGTAATCACTAGTGGAAGCAGCTCAGCCATGGACACAGCACACTGTGTGCACAGACACAATCACTGGAACCTGTATAATGTATGTAGCCCTGGTTTAAATCCTGCCACTGTAGTTACTTGATTCTGGCCACCAGGGGGAGACGAATGCAATGTAAACCGATACTGGACACTTTCTTACTACGTTTTCCAGCATGCTTTGGGGCAGGGACAGGAAGTGGGTGCGGAGAACCCAGAGACATCCGCAACCTTGTGCAGAGGAGAGTCAGTGTACGCCAAGGGGTGATTAGAGCAAGACGAACGTGAGACAAGGAGCGATTGTGACCAGACCGGAGCGCAGGTGCTGCTTTTGCGGAGCTGGAGATCGACCGAAATCACTTGCCAGAGACCTATTAACCTATCGGTGAGAAGTTTATACAGATACAGAGCTGCAGAAGGACCTCGAGTTAGGAGACCGTGATGATCTAACGGGAGTGCAGGCGGTGAGCTGAGCATCTTGTGGCAGAAACGGACAAGCAAGACAAGCGGATCCGGTGGCACAGAGTCCCAGTCAAGTCGAGCGGAAAGACGTCCTGGGTCGAGCAGAGTGCAGAGTATCTGGCGGATGGGTGAGAGGCCTTCCTGGCCACAGTGAAAATAATAAAGCACGCTTCAGTTTGTCTAAACCTACAAGGCCCCAACGTGACTAGTCGAAGACACATTGAAATCATTCACTGGCCAGTTGAATCTAGTACCCGGGTACCAACACACGCATACACGTACACCTTCTTGGGACACAACCTGTACGGGACTCACATTTCAGCAACAAAGGGGTTAAAATTCCTTTTTCTTTTCCGCTGCGCGTTTCTCGCATTACGAACTTCTGTAAATATATATGTATACCGTGCTGCTCTATATATGCCAGTTTATTTGAGATCAGTAAACTATATAACTTATAAAATCCACAACAGTGCTGGTGTATATTTATTCCCTAGTGCGGGGAGACTGACCCGAGGTTTAAATTCAGCGGCTCCTCCGGGAGTGAGCGCTACATGTATATAGGACGCGTAATCACTAGTGGAAGCAGCTCAGCCATGGACACAGCACACTGTGTGCTCAAACACAATCACTGGAACCTGTATAATGTATATAGGACGTGTAATCACTAGTGGAAGCGGCTCAGCCATGGACGCAGCACACAAAGTGCTCAGACACAATCACTGAAACCTGTATAATGTATATAGGCAGGGAGGTACCTAGGGGAGCAGTCTGCACCGGGTGGCACCACCCCCTAGGGTGACACAAATTTTTTTTTATTTTTTTTTACCTTTGCAAAGTATTTTACCAGGAAAGATACATTGAGATTTTACTAATTTTCAAGTAAGTCCTGGGTAGGCAAGGCCTAGGCTTTCACTTTCCAGGGGGCAGCAAAAAAACCTCACCATTAAATGGGTTACTCACAGAGCACCGAAATTACGCCAACATTTTGGTGTTCTGTTGTTCCCTGCACTTCGGGGAATACAATTTCCCCACCCTGCAGTGAATTCACCATTCACCGCAGGGTCCCCAAAGTGCAGGGAGTCGGCCGCTGAATGCCGCCACCGCAAACCCGTGGCCTGTTGTTTTCAAAAAAACTACTGAACGAAAATGTCTGGAATTTACATATAAGATCCTATGATTGATAATAAAAAGTTCTGTTACAGAAAAAAGAAAAACCGCTGTTAAAAAAAAAGGGGGAACAATTTTGCTGAAAAAAATCTGAAAAATGACTAAAAGGTACTAAAAAAATCAATAAAGACTTTTTACTGCAGATTAAAATAAATGGTGTGACGAAACAGCCGCCCCAATGTTTATTTTACATTTATTTCCTTTACAGTTTATTGTCTCTGTATATAGTGTAGAGTGTTGTGTGATGTGCTATGCTGTGTCAAAGTGTGTATCTGTATGTTACAGTATAAGTTGTTCTATTTTTCACTCTTAAAACCGTAGGAGAGGACCCATGCTCAAGAGCTTGCACTCTAACCTCCTGTGTTTCCCTCTCTGTAAGAAAACTCCTCTGTTCCCCTAGGTCTAGCAGAGTGTTTAGATAAAGACGCATGTGTAAACACTCCATTGTGTTGAAGGCGTTTTCTATTGTTCTGACTGGAGACTCTTGATGTTATATGTAATGTATTCGTTAAGGGAGGGGCTGGGTCTGTTTTACCTGTATTTGTGAAAAATAAAGCATTCTCCATTTGGATTTTGAATGAGAAACATCTACATAGTACGTGTCGTGTACTGTGTGTGGAAATATCTCCTGTGTAGGGATGAGCCGAACACCCCCCGAGTTCGGTTCGAGCCTGAACCCGAACTTCCCATTTGTTCGGGACCGAACCCGAACCCGAACTCCCATGCAAGTCAATGGGGCTGAAAATTCGGTTTTTTTAGAGTGCCCTCCAAGAGGGCATATATGCTACATATTTGCCATAAAAGGTGTATGGGGGTTCGGGTAGTGCCCTGGGGAACAGGAACCAAGGACAAAAAGTTTTAAAAAAAAGTTTTTAACCCTTTCGCTGCTGAGGCTTTTCCCGCCCCTGTGCTGAGGTCATTTTTACCGGTTTTGCTCATCATGTTTAAATGTGTTTTGAAGGCTTATTTTAGTATATGACCCAGACATATTATATATCGTTCTTTCCGTCAGACTCGGTAGATTCATAATATGTCTATTATATATGTATACGTTATGTCATGTCTGTATATTATAACAAAAAATGCAATAAAATATGTATTTTCAATAATTTACAATGTGTAAAGTGTTTTTTTTCACATTTTAACATGCAAGCAATTGCGGTTATACTTTGTATGGGGTGCGCTTGTTAAAAAAATTAGAGATGGGGTCTCGTTACATTTTTTTTTGGGGAAAATTACACTATTTTTAACAAACGCACCGCATACAAAAATCGTTAGTGCAGCATCATTGTTCACATTATAATTGAAATGGGAACAATATTGCTGCATTAACAAACCAAAAAAAATAAAAAAAGTGTTTATTTTTTTTTATAATTTTTTTTTAATTTTTTTTTATTTTTATTTTTCATTTTTTTTTTGACAACATTTTTCACAGTAGTGTTTGGTATCGTTGGAACGGCCATGCTCTGGCCGATCCAACCATACCAAACTTTAACCCCTAGCTGCCACGGATCGGGAGATAGGGAGTTCATTGGAACTCCCTATCTCCACCGTTGGTGGCAGTTAGGGGTTAAGTCCAGGACTGGCGTCATCGTGCTACGCACGATGACGCCAGTCCTCAGGGGAGTTCCCGGAGGCTTGGCCGACATCCAAGATGTCGGCCAGCTCCGGGAAAGGATCGCGAACCGGCGCTTTTCAGCGCCGATTCGCGATCCAGCTCCCCAGGGGTTAATGCCAGGCACCATTTGGAAGGGCAGGCTGTGCCCTTCCAAATGGTGCCTGGGTTAACCCCCGCAGAGCCGCCGATCGGGAGGGAGAGAGGTCCGAAGGACCTCCCCCCCTCCCTTTCAGGCGCCTCCTCCGCACATGCCGCGATGACACCTAATTCCGGCGGCTGCGGTCCCGGATGCCGGGCTGACATCGAGGATGTCAGCCCGCACCGGGGGCCAGCGATCGGCCGGAACCCGGCCGAACGCTGACCCCAATGGGAGGACGCGCTCAGCGCGTCCTCCGCATACCAGCGGTAATGCGGAGGACGCGCTGAGCGCGTCCTCCGCATTGAAGTGGTTAAAGGGACAGTGAGTTTTCCATGAAATAAGGGTTAAAAATAAAAACCAAAAATTCCTTCAAATATCGTGCCTAGGAGGTCCCCATAACCTGCCCGTGAAGTGGTGGATTTCCATGATGTATAGAAACACTTAAAAACAAAAAAATTACGTTTCAAATGACGGTAAATGCTTTTCCTTTAATCTATCAATAAACAATTGATCTAGATAAATGTAAAGTTATGCACTTTGGAGTGAAGAACACACAAGCAATTTATACCCTAAATGGTACGGAGTTAGGGAAATCCAAGCAGGAGAAGGATTTGGGAATAATCATAGACTTCAAACTAAGTAACAATGTGCAATGTCAAACAGCAGCCGCCAAGGCCAGCAAAGTACTGGCATGCATTAAAAGGGGAGTTCACTCACGGGATGAAAACATAATTTTGCCTCTGTATAAATCAATGGTCAGGCCGCACCTTGAATATGCCGTGCAATTTTGGGCACCTGTCTTAAAAAAAGATATTATATCGTTAGAAAAAGTGCAGAGACGGGCAACTAAATTAATAAGGGGGATGGAAGGGTTAAGTTATGAGGAAAGACTAACAAGCTTAAACCTGTTTAGTTTAGAGAAAAGGCGCCTTAGAGGGGATCTGATAACCTTATATAAATATATACGGGGCCATTATCAACCATTGTCTGATAACCTATTCATTAACAGGACTATACATAGGACAAGGGGTCATCCATTTAGACTGGAAGAAAGAAAATTTAGCTTAAAGCATAGGAAGGGTTATTTTACGGTGAGAACAATAAAGCTGTGGAATTCTCTGCCTGTTGAGGTGTTGGGTCAGAGTCTTTACAGACTTTTAAAAAACGACTGGATGACTTCCTGCAGACACAGAATATTAAGGGTTATAATATTTAATATGTGGGTAAAAGCTTCTTGATCCAAGGAGAAATCTGACTGCCATTCTGGGGTCAAGAAGGAATTTTTTCCCAGTATGTTGCATATTGGCAAGCATTCAGACTGGGTTTTTTGCCTTCTTTTGGATCAACAGCAGTAGGTTATGTGGGAGAGGCTGAACCCGATGGACGCATGTCTTTTTTCAGCCTATATAACTATGTAACTATATGTAACTATGTAACAACTGCTTGGGGCGGCAGCCTGTATGAAAAGACATTTTAGGACGCGCAGAAAAAGTTTAGTGTTTTTTTGGCTAAATTATTGTGAAACTTATGCAGGCTTTGGATGACAGTAACAATAGGTGCTTTAAAATTGGGCTTTTAGCGTCCCCAACAGTGCCGTCACACCGTAACCCCTCTGAGGATATGAATCTGATACAGGCGTCAATGGCAGTGCACCCAGATATTGTGCCTTTAGTGCCAGGCATGCAAGTACTGTCATACAGTAACCCCTCTGTGGAATTGTGGAAGAGTGCAGGGGTGGACCATGCGGTCCTATATTAAAAAGATATGAATCTGGGAATGGGCGTCAGTGCACACAGATATTCTGCCTTTGGTGCAAGACTGCCAGGCCAGCAAGTATCATCATACAGTAACCCCTCTGTGGTATGGTGGAAGAGTGCAGGGGTGGACCATGTGGTCCTATATTGAAAAGTTTTTGATCTGGTAATGGGCGTCAGTGCACCCAGATATTGTGCCTTTAATGCCAGGTCAGCAAGTATCATCATACAGTAACCCCTCTGTAGTATTGTGGAAGAGTGCAGGGGTGGACCATGTGGTCCTATATTGAAAAGTGTTTTTTTTTATCTGTTAGTGCACCCAGATATTGTGCTTTTAATGCCAGGCCATCAAGTATCATCATACAGTAAACCAGCCCTCAAAATTCCCACTCGCCTACTCGCATTTTGCGAGTGGGAACTACGTGAATGCGAGTGGGAATGCAGCTGCAGGCAGCATGATAAATTATTTCATGTTGCCTGCTCTGCTGCATATTCCGGCGGCAGTGTTTTTTTTTTTTTCTGGGATGGCCGGAGGGATCCAAGATGGTGGCCGCCGGCCCCCCTCTGACACCAGTGGGGGCGTGCCGGACGTCTGCCACCCATGCCTGCCCAGTCCCCTGCCAGTGAGACTCTCAGGGCAGGCAAGAGCAGCACAGCACCAGGCTCTACAAGTTTGACAGGCAGACAGAGCTATCGTTAGAGCTGTATTTTATCCAGCAACAGCAGGGTTAACCCTGCCTGCCATGGGTCACCGGAGCCCCTGCACTCATGTGTTTTTTGAAGCGGTGGGGACGGCCCAGAGAACCCTGCACACACTGATGAGGATGGGGAGGGGGAGGTCGGCACAGAGCCCTGCCTGCACACACCAACACTAATGAGTAGGGGAGGACGGCACAGAGTCCCTGCAGTGCACACACAATGATGGGGGAAAGGGGAACCGAGCAGCAGAAGGTGATGGTATCAGGCAGCAGGTTACTGACCCTCACAGAGTGTGCACTCAGGAGCCTGGAGGATGTCCGGCAGCATGTGGTCCTCACCAGTGACTCCCATACACCCTCTGTCCTCCTTATCCTTCACCCTGGGGTCACAGATACAGGTCAGCAGCCAAGAGCTGCAGTCACTCTGTGACCCCCCCCCCCAGGGATTGTGAAGAGTTAAACCTGGAGAGACCGAAGGTCTGAAATAAATGTTTTGTAGACTTCCTATAGCCCTTACAGGTGTGTTTAGATTAATGAATTGGAGAGTGTGTATATATATACACTATACAGTGTGGGCGCCTGTTAATTAAATATTCAGTTAAAGTGCTAAGTAGGTGCTAATAAATAGTCAAATGCTGCCTATAGTATGGTAAGACACATATAAAACAACCAAAATATGTGTCAAAAAGGACAAAGGTTAAAAGTGAAACCATACGGTGCATCCAAATCGATTAATAAGTTAATAGGCGTATAGAATATGCTGGAGAAAGGAAGTGATTAATACCATTAAAAGTGTCTTATAAAACATCATTTAAAGTGCATAAGGTAAAATCCAGGATCAAAGTCCAATGTGCAAAAAAAGTGCTCAAGTGTATAACAGTTCAATACTCAAAGTAATGATAATGGAAGATGTGTCGATCTTCTCCAAAGTGCTGGTGTCGAATTCTTTTATTCGTCAGTGTCCCTCAAAGAAAACACATCATAGAAAAATGATAGTGCAGATGGTTAGTGCAAAATTGATCAAATTATTAAAGCCAAAGTCTAGACCACTCACATTTGTGGGAGCCTACAAGATCCCGGCTCAAGGAAGAAGAGCTTGCGGCCAAATATAGGGTGACACTTCCCTTCTTTCTGTCCGTAATGGATGCGATTCTAGAGCCCCACAGTATTAGGCTCAATGGGTATAGCTTTGGGCTCTCTTAAAGGTGGAGACCCAGACCGTTTTATCTCGGCGGCAGTTGATCCATGTATTCAAGGAAAAATCTGAGAAAAATGGCGAATGTGGAATTACAAACCAAAATATTTATTTGGAACAAATAATAAAAAGGTAGGACAAGGTCTACCGAGACGCGTTTCGGCTTAAAAAAGCCTTCCTCAGTCGGTATAAGAACTTAATAATGTCCATAAAAAACAGTGTAAAAGATTAATGATGCCTTTGCCTGATTGTTTTATAGGTTCCTGTAATACTCCGGCTGCTATACCTCTATCAGAAACTTTATTGAAATGTTGCAAAATATTGATTAAAAGTTTTTAAAAAAATGAAACTAAGAGAAACCCATATTGCCGTTTTGATACAACCAATACCCCCCCCCCCCATCTCATGTGAGGGCTTTCCCACAACTCCTAGCACTCTCATCTGCTCCCTTAAACAGCTTCCACGTGTCCCTAGTCAGTAAAGACAGTCCTTATTTTAGTCACACTAGCTCTATTTTCTTAGTTTCCCAAAATATTTGTGGATATATAAAAGGCGTTGAAAGTAATAAAAAGTCAGTGTTACTCAGGAGGTGCCAGAGTGCGCGCAGTTGCAACAGCGACAGATTTTGAATTTCACTTTTGTAACGGTGAAAAGCCAAACAATGGTAGAAGTTTCATCAATGAAGCTTCTCCTGCTGCTGCATGAACTTCCCTTTTGTTAAAACGATGACATTTGCTGCTGTTGCAACTACAGCAAGCACAGCTTCCTGAATAACCCCCACACTAACGAATCTGTAAACTACAGGGGTGTATATTTTAGTCTGAAACCCGCACACCCTGAATGTATAGAGGAACCTCAAACACCCCCCACACCCTGAATATATGGTGAAGCCCCTAAAAAGACACCCGCACACCCTGAATATATGGAGGAGCTACTAAAAAAGACACCCTGAATATATGGAGGCACCTCAAACACACCCCGAATATGTTCTGGTTGGTGCAATTTTTTGGGGCAGCATTTCTTCCCTGGATCCACTCTACTCTGTTACTGGCAGGGGTTGGAGATGAGCTTCGCTGCCTCCTCGCTCTGCTCACACTAGGCTCTGATGTCTGCTTATAAATGTATTTGATAATTTAAGAGTGTGTTTAGGGGTTGAGTTAAGGGCTGGGTAGGGGTTAGGTGGGGCGACTGGTGGCGAGTAACTCTTAAGTCCTGGCTAGTAGCTTGGGACTTGAAATTTTGAGCCCTGCAGTAACCCCTCTGTGTTATGGTGGAAGAGTGCAGGGGTGGACCATGCGGTCCTATATTGAAAATTTTTTGATCTGGTAATGGGCGTCAGTGCACCCAGATATTGTGCCTTTAATGCCAGGCCAGCAAGTATCATCATACAGTAACCCCTCTGTGTTATGGTGGAAGAGTGCAGGGGTGAACCTTGCGGTCCTATATTAAAAAGATATGCATCTGGTTAAGGCGTCAGTGCACCCAGATATTCTGCCTTTGGTGCAAGACTGCCAGGGCAGCAAGTATCATCATACAGTAGGCTGGGGTCAGACGAACGCAGTGTTAACGTCCGTGTTGCCCGCACATAAGTACGTCCGTGATAGCATACAATTGTGTTAAATGGAGCCCCACACACGAAGTACGTCCGCACAGAAGTGCGGGGGCTGACGGACGCTGCAAACGGACGCAGGTTAGGCAAGAACGTAATACTGCTAGAACGGACGTGCAGAGTGCGCCACGTCCACACCGTCCGCATAGCTTTGTGTGTGAGTGATGCAACAAGGTCAGACGGACTGCATTTATACGTCCAGCATTTTTGACGGACAGAATGTTCTTTCATTGTAATTTATTTTCCCTGCTACATCAGTCAAAAAATACGTCAGTGAAAAAAACCGACTGTGTGTGGCTACTACCTTGTCGTCAGTCAGTAAGTACGTCCGTACTGCACGGACGCACAGTCCGAAGAAAATGCGCTCATCTGACCCTAGCCTAACCCCTCTGTGGTATTGTGGAAAAGTGCAGGGGTGGACCATGTGGTCCTATATTGAAAAGTGTTTTTTTTTTATCTGTTAACCACTTCCATGCTAAGGACGCGCTCAGCGCGTCCAACCGCATGTCACGTTCCATGCGGTGGACGCGCTGAGCGCGTCCTCTCTTTGGGGTCAGCGTTCGGCCGGGTTCCGGACGATCGCTGGCCCCCCCGGTGCGGGCTGAAATCCTCGATGTCAGCCCAGCATCCTGAACCGCCGCCGGAGTAATTAGGTGTCATCGCGGCGGCGCGATGATACCTAATTCAGGCGCCCCCCCGAATGTGCAGAGGAGGCGCCTGAAAGGGAGGGGGGGGAGGTCCTTCGGACCTCTCTCCCTCCTGATCGGCGGCTTGCAGGGGGTTAACCCAGGCACCATTTGGAAGGGCACAGCCTGCCCTTCCAAATGGTACCTGGCATTAACCCCTGGGGAGCCGGATCACGAATCGGCGCTGAAAAGCGCCGGTTCGTGATCCTTTCCCGGAGCTGGCCGACATCTTGGATGTCGGCCAAGCCTCCGGGAACTCCCCCTGAGGACTGGCGTCATCGTGCATAGCACGATGACGCCAGTCCTGGAGTTAACCCCTAGCTGCCACCAATGGTGGAGATAGGGGGTTCCAATGAACCCCCTATCTCCCGATCCATGGCAGCTAGGGGTTAAATTTTGGTACTGATGGATCGGCCAGAGCATGGCCGTTCCAACGATACCAAACACGACTGTGAAAAAAGTTTGTAAAAAAAAATAAAAAAATTTTTTTTCTTTTTTTTGGTTTGTTAATGCAGCAATATTGTTCCCATTTCAATTATAATGTGAACAATGATGCTGCACTAACGATTTTTGTATGCGGTGCGTTTGTTAAAAATCGTGTAATTTTCCCCAAAAAAAAAAATGTAACGAGACCCCATCTCTAATTTTTTTAACAAGCGCACCCCATACAAAATATAACCGCAATTGCTCGCATGTTAAAATGTGAAAAAAACACACACGTAAATTATTGAAAATTCATATTTTATTGCATTTTTTGTTATAATATACAGACAGGTCATGACGTATACATATAATAATGACATATTATGAATCTGCCGAGTCTGACGGAAAGAACGATATATAATATGTCTGGGTCATATACTAAAATAAGCCTTCAAAACACGTTTAAACATGATGAGCAAAACCGGTAAAAATTACCTCAGCACAGAGGCGGGAAAAGCCTCAGCAGCGAAAGGGTTAATGGGCGTCAGTGCACCCAGATATTGTGCCTTTAATGCCAGGCCATCAAGTATCATCATACAGTAACCCCTCTGTAGTATTATGGAAGAGTGCAGGGGTGGACCTTGCGGTCCTATATTAAAAAGATATGCATCTGGTTAAGGCGTCAGTGCACCCAGATATTGTGCCTTTGGTGCAAGACTGCCAGGGCAGCAAGTATCATCATACAGTAACCCCTCTGTGGTATTGTGGAAGAGTGCAGGGGTGGACCTTGCGGTCCTATATTAAAAAGATATGCATCTGGTTAAGGCGTCAGTGCACCCAGATATTGTGCCTTTGGTGCAAGACTGCCAGGGCAGCAAGTATCATCATACAGTAACCCCTCTGTGGTATTGTGGAAGAGTGCAGGGGTGGACCTTGCGGTCCTATATTAAAAAGATATGCATCTGGTTAAGGCGTCAGTGCACCCAGATATTGTGCCTTTGGTGCAAGACTGCCAGGGCAGCAAGTATCATCATACAGTAACCCCTCTGTGGTATTGTGGAAGAGTGCAGGGGTGGACCTTGCGGTCCTATATTAAAAAGATATGCATCTGGTTAAGGCGTCAGTGCACCCAGATATTCTGCCTTTGGTGCAAGACTGCCAGGGCAGCAAGTATCATCATACAGTAACCCCTCTGTAGTATTGTGGAAGAATGCAGGGGTGGACCATGTGGTCCTATATTGAAAAGAGTTTTTAATTATCTGTTAATGGGCGTCAGTGCACCCAGATATTGTGCCTTTAATGCCAGGCCATCAAGTATCATCATACAGTAACCCCTCTGTGGTATTGTGGAAGAGTGCAGGGTTGGACCCTGCTGTTCAAAAAATTAAAAGGATATAAATCTGGCACAGGCGCCAGTGCAGCCAAATATTGTGCCTTTCATGGCAGCAAGTGCATTCACACCATAACCCTTTTGTGGTATTGTGGAAGAGTTCAGTGCTGGAGGTTTTGTGCATGCAGAAGACATACCCGATCTATTCCGTTACTTCGGCATCAGGGGATTGATAGCTGCTGATCCAGGACTGATTCATTTTTATAAATGTCAGTCGGTCTACAGAGTCGGTGGACAGACGCACTCTTTTGTCTGTGACAAAACCTCCAGCGGCACTGAACGTCCTTTCGGAAAGCACGCTAGATGCAGGGCAACCTAGTAGCTGCATAGCATATTGGCTAAGTTCTGGCCAGTGATCCAATCTCAACACCCAGTAAGCCAGTGGATCATCTGCTGGAAAGGTATCCAGGTCTGCCCTTGCCCCTAGGTAGTCCTGCACCATATGGTGAAGACGCTGGCAATGGGTGCCTACATTTGACGTCCCTGGGCGTCGAGGACTAAAAAAATTTAAAAATGCATCAGTCAAGCGGCCCTGGCCTTCACCGCTATTCCTCTGATCACCTGCAGCCTCAGAAGCACGTGTGTCAGCACTTGGTAATCTAACAGTGCCTGGAAAGGTGTTACACAACCTTGCTGCACCTGCCCCTGCAGAGCTGACAAAATTTCGGACCCGGTGTGGCTCCTGTCCCCTAAACAAACCAGCTCAAGCACAGTATGGCATCTTTTTGCTTGAGCCATTGCGTAGACCCTGTCAGGCGTCAGTTTAACTGCCACTTCGCCAGAGACGGAGGAGGAGGAGGAGGAGGAAGAGGTGGTGGTGGTGGAGCAGACAGACCTCATACAAGCAGCTTTCTGGAGGCGTGGTGGATGATGAACAAGCTCCAGCACAGAGCCCCGTCTTGGATCCCTCCCAGCTGCAATCAGAGTTACCCAGTGTGCCGTGAAGGAAATGTAACGACCCTGTCCATGCTTGCTGGACCACGTGTCTAATGACTGGATAACATTGTCTTCCACGTGCTGGTATAGTGCTGGAATGGCCTTGCATGAAAAGTAATGGCGTTTTGGAACCTGCCACTGTGGTACAGCGCATTCAGCAAATTCACGGAAGGGAGCAGAGTCCACCAGCTGGAAAGGCAGCAGCTGCAATGCGAGTAATTTTGCTAAGCTGGCATTTAGACGCTGTGCTTGGGGATGGTTGGGACTATATTTTTTCTTTCGCTGCAGCAGCTGCGGCAACATAATCTGACTGCGTAAATCTTCAGCTACTGGGATGATGTCACATTGTGAGGAAGGACCTGCTGGTACATCCATTACTGTAGCATCATCCCTGTCGGTGGAGGTTGTAGGCAATTGCATGGCAGGACATACAGTGCGGGTAGAGACAGATGAGGAGGAGGAGGACCTACGCAAAGTTTTGCCCCAACGGGATGTGTGGCACTTGTTCATATGTCGCCTCAAGCACGTGGTACCCAAGTGTCCGGTGTTTATCCCACGCTTCAGCCTCCTCTGACATAGATTACAAATAGCAACGCTGGGGTCTGATGCACAGTTCTTAAAGAACTCCCAGACAGCAGATTTCCTGCATGTGTTCTTTGAGACAACAGCGCTCTGCACCGGAGCAGCTCTGACATGTGATGCCTTGGACTGGCTAGTGCTACAGTTGGTCACAGAGGATGTTGTGCCTTGTGTTTGCTGTGCCTCTTCCTCCTCCCTCCGCCCTCCCCCTCCTCCTCACTTGATTCCTCAGTTCGATCTGGCACCCAGGTGGAGTCAGTGACCTCATCATCATCAATGTCATCTTCACTCCCTATCTCCTCGTCACTGGAGCCAACTTGGCAGTATGCTGCAGCTGCTGGGGCAACATGAGTGCCAGTTATTTGTGTGTCATCAATGGCACCCCCTTCCTCTAGGTTGATTGTACTCCCTTGCTCAACCTCAGAGATTGAATCAGAGCAATGTACTTGCTGCGCATCCTCAAGCAGCATGTCACTCTCATTGTAGTCAAACAATTCAGCTGACTCCTCCGTGTGTGATGGCGAGGCTACGGCAGGAGTAGCTGTGGACATGGAGGCTGCATTAGATGCTTTGGCAGCTGAGGTGGACTGTAAAGCACTAGAAGCCTGGCTGGCAGAGGACTCAGAGGATGAGGATGGCCTGGTTAGCCAATCCACCAAGTCCTCTGTATGTTGCTGCTGCTTAAGACGGCCAGCACCAGTTAGAAAGGACAAGCGTGCCCCTGCAGAGGATGCACCACGTCCGCCATGACCAGAGACACAGCCTCCCGACACAGGGGCTGCTTGCCCTCTTATCTGTGGCTGGGAGCGTCTGCCTGTCCTTTTTGTTCTTTCAGACATGGTGAGTGATATATAGATTAATATATACAGAACTCTGATTCAACTCTGGTATAAAGATTTAAATAACTCTGGTATAACTCAGCGAGACACACTGATAGCTGGCAGCCAGTGACAAGAGACAGATCACCTTAATTCCCAAGTGTTTTAAAGAAATTAGTGAGCCCCAAAATACAGCGTGGTACTTTTTGTATGACCAGACACAGATCACCTTAATTCCCAAGTGTTTTAAAGAAATTAGTGAGCCCCAAAAACAATTGCTGGCTGTGTGACAACGAGACACAGAAGATCACCTTAATTCCCAAGTGTTTTAAAGAAATTAGTGAGCCCCAAAAAGATTTGCTGGCACAGTGACAAGACCCAGAAAATCACGTCAATTCACAAATGTTTTAAATAAAGTTGTAAACCCCAAAAAAACTTGCTGGCACAGTGACAAGACACACATCACCTAAATTCAATGATATTTGGTATAAATGAGACCCAAAAAGACTTGCTGGCACAGTGTGACAAGACCCAGAATGTCACGGTGTTATATATATTCTGATAAGGAACCAGATGTAATGGAGATTTGGTCAGTACAATATGGCTGTAGAAGATAAGGTTAGACGCCGCAACTACTGGTCTTGGACATTTTATTTAGGAATATTAGCGTTGTTGAGGTCACAAGCAGTGTTCAGCAATTTGGGCAGCAGACGATAGCGTTGTTGAGGCTACAGGCAAAAGTTCAGCAACTTGGGCAACAGAAGTTAATGTTGTCGAGGTCACAGGCAAAGGTTCAGCAACTTGGGCAGCAGAAGATGGCGTTGTTGAGGTTACAGGCAAAAGTTCAGCAACTTGGGCAACAGAAGATAGCGTTGTTGTGGTCATAGGCAAAGGTTCAGCAACTTGGGTAGCAGAAGATAGCGTTGAGGTCACAGGCAAAAGTTCAGCAACTTGGGCGGCAGAAGATACCGTTGTTGGTCACAGGCAAAGGTTCAGCAACTTGGGCGGCAGAAGATAGTGTTGTTGGGGTCACAGGCAGAGGTTCAGCAACTTGGGCGGCGGAAGATAGCGTTGTTGGTCACAGGCAAAGGTTCAGCAACTTGGGCGGCAGAAGATAGCGTTGTTGGGGTCTCAGGCAGAGGTTCAGCAACTTGGGCGGCAGAAGATAGCGTTGTTGGGGTCACAGGCAGAGGTTCAGCAACTTGGGTATCAGGATCAAAAGGCTGGGATAGAATGGTTAGCTCGAGGTAGGGAGGACAATAATTGAGCAATGACTTACCCAGCAAGCCTCTCTTTTATGGGCCTCTGATTGGTGTGGGATTGATCTCAGGTGCTCTCTGAGTATATCTCTGTACCTCCGGCACTCCTCTGATGACATCATCAAGATGCTGATCTTTACACACAAACGAAACATGCAGATGGCCAGTTTAAGGTAAGGAGGTGTTTCTGAATAGTGTTGGAAGTGGAGGCAGTGTGGTAGGTTCGTGACACAGAAAATCACCTCAATTCACAAATGTTTTAACCCTTTCGCTGCTGAGGCTTTTCCCGCCCCTGTGCTGAGGTCATTTTTACCGGTTTTGCTCATCATGTTTAAACGTGTTTTGAAGGCTTATTTTAGTATATGACCCAGACATATTATATATCGTTCTTTCCGTCAGACTCGGTAGATTCATAATATGTCATTATTATATGTATACGTTATGTCATGTCTGTATATTATAACAAAAAATGCAATAAAATATGTATTTTCAATAATTTACAATGTGTAAAGTGTTTTTTTTCACATTTTAACATGCGAGCAATTGCGGTTATATTTTGTATGGGTTGCGCTTGTTAAAAAAATTAGAGATGGGGTCTCGTTCCATTTTTTTTTTGGGGATAATTACACTATTTTTAACAAACGCACCGCATACAAAAATCGTTAGTGCAGCATCATTGTTCACATTATAATTGAAATGGGAACAATATTGCTGCATTAACAAACCAAAAAAAATAAAAAAGTGTTTATTTTTTTTTTTTATAATTTTTTTTAAATTTTTTTTTTTTTTTTACAACTTTTTCCACTTTCATGCTTGGTATCGTTGGAACGGCCATGCTCTGGCCGATCCAACCATACCAAAATTTAACCCTAGCTGCACGGATCGGGAGATAGGGAGTTCATTGGAACTCCCTATCTCCACCGTTGGTGGCAGTTAAGGGTTAAGTCCAGGACTGGCGTCATCGTGCTACGCACGATGACGCCAGTCCTCAGGAGTTCCCGGAGCTTGGCCGACATCCAAGATGTCGGCCAGCTCCGGGAAAGGATCGTGAACCGGCGCTTTTCAGCGCCGATTCGCGATCCAGCTCCCCAGGGGTTAATGCCAGGCATCATTTGGAAGGGCAGGCTGTGCCCTTCCAAATGATGCCTGGGTTAACCCCCGCAGAGCCGCCGATCGGGAGGGAGAGAGGTCCGAAGGACCTCCCCCCTCCCTTTCAGGCGCCTCCTCCGCACATGCGGGGGGGCGCCTGAATTAGGTGTCATCGCGCTGCCGCGATGACACCTAATTCCGGCGGTTGCAGTCCCGGATGCCGGGCTGACATCGAGGATGTCAGCCCGCACCGGGGGGCCAACGATCGGCCGGAACCCGGCCGAACGCTGACCCCAATGGGAGGACGCGCTCAGCGCGTCCTCCGCATACCAGCGGGAATGCTGAGGACGCGCTGAGCGCGTCCTCAGCATCGAAGTGGTTAAAAGTTGTAAACCCCAAAAAAACTTGCTGGCACAGTGACAAGACACACATCACCTAAATTCCCTGATATTTGGTATAACCGAGACCCAAAAAGACTTGCTGGCACAGTGTGACAAGACCAGAAAATCACCTCAATACACAAATGTTTTAAATGAAGTTGTAAACCCCAAAAAAAACTTGCTGGCACAGTGACAAGACACACATCACCTAAATTCCCTGATATTTGGTCGAAATGAGACCCCCCCCAGACCCCCCCAGTAGCGTGGCAGACCGGCAGTAACAACACACAACAACAATCTCATATCAAATCTCCTCTCAAATGTATGCTGAAGCGGTGCGTAGAAACCTTATATAGTGTGCTGCGGGACTTAGCTCTATGAGCCCATGATTGGGCAAAATTTGTCCAATCAGGACTCTGAGCGGTGATTGGCATAGTGTTCAACCAGTCTTGCACCAGACCTGTAGTCAGGTGCAAGGCTGTAGCCAATTAGGAGCTTCAGGCAGTGGGAAAATGCATTGTGGTTGAACATGCGGCGAACACCCGGAAATGTTCGGGGTTCGCGATCTGCCCGAACAGGCTAAGTTCGGGTCGAACCCCGAACAGCTCATCCCTACTCCTGTGTACAGCAGAAAGGGGCGCTCAGACGGAGGGTACAGAGCTTGGGGTACCCACCATCCGTAACAAATGGTTTATTAGATATTGCATAAAATGGGAATATTTTTAACATTGAAACCTATGGGGTTCGCCTGAATAAACCTGCTGATTGAAACCACCGAACATTAGGGCATTTCACTGCCATTTCTCTGCTGTTTGATGGCCTCTGAATAGATTAACCATTACTTCTCTATGAGAATTTGCACCGTACTTGCTGGCAGTTCACCAAACTTGTGTGTAAGCATATCACAGAGCATTGGTGTACGTAGGGGAGTGGCGGGGGCAGGTTGCCCCAGGTACCAGTGATTATTGGGGTGTCATTAAGGGGTACTAGGAGGTGCCACTGTCACTATGTGTCAGCTTTGAGCTGTGTTCTCAAACAACGAGCAGTGGAGCAGGGCGTTTGCATAAGGAATAAAATAGAATAAAAATCCCCCTCTCCTCCCTCCATAGCTCCTCCCCGCCCCGCAGCAGCTCTAGGAGAGGGGAGGGGGAAGTGATTTATGTGCAGAGAGAGAAGATGACAGTAAACGACAGGTAAAGGGGAGGTATCAGCAGAATATGAAGCCCTGTCTGCTTAAAGTGGACCTTTCCTTAACCAGCACTGCAGTGATCAGAAATTTGTCATTGAGCTGCCTGGCTCTTGGTGAGGTCCTGCATAGAGGGGGCCAGGCTGCATTCACTGCATCACCAGTGAATAGGCAGCCCAGGGTAAACAGGGACAGGGAAGAGGGAATCTTAAAAAAACGGAAAGTAAAGAAAAAATACCATAGCAGCATTTTATACCTACAAAACACACACCCATGCTCGTCAACTCCAATCCACAAAACCAGCCACCCAGCACAAACACACACAACTCCCATCACACAAAACCAGCCACACACAACTCCCACCACACAAAACCAGCCACACACAACTCCCATCACACAAAACCAGCCACCCACACACACAACGCCCATCAACAAAACAAGCCACATGTGTACTTTTGTTCATAGCATGAGGATTGATATGTTGTGAGTTTGCAAAATCACTTAAAAATAACAATTATTAAAAAAAATCGACACTCACCTCTTATTGCACAGCACAGAGAACACATGAACCACCATCAGCAGATTCATAATATATCATTATTATATGTATACATCATGTCCTACCAGAATGCTATAACTAAAAAATATTTTTGAAAACATTAAAAAAGTGCGTGTAATTTTTTTTTTTTAACATTTTAAAGTTGGGGGGGGGCCAAATATAGGATCCGCCCCGGGTGCCAAATGTTCTAGGTACGCCCCTGGGCCCCGGGGAGATGCGGCCACCAGCCGGGTAAGAGTAAGCACTCACCATTGATCTGATCCTCATTTAAGTCACACTGTGCAATGAAGAAGAATAAGGAGCGTCAGACCGGGCACCACACAGCCCACCCACTGCCGCCTCTACAGGGCCCCACACAAACTCCAGGGCCCAGCTCAAATCAACCCCTTCGCCATGACAGCCCGGCACAGACTGCAGGGAGGGAAAGCAACGCTGAGGGGCTCAAATGATAAGACTCGAGGTCACAGGATGGAGCCTCGCCCCTCCATTATCCACCACCACAACCGCTCACCAGGATTCCTCTTATTTAGAGGGTGCGTGCCTCGTGCGTGTGAGCGTACAGTGCACACTGATTGGTTGCCAAACCCCCTCGTGGGCCCCACCCAACTTACCAGCATCTCATGGATGCACAGGGGCCCGCACGTTGGGTGTCGGCAGTCACGTGATGTGCCGCCGTCACATGTATATGTGATGCTGCTGGGCTGGTACCTCCGAAGACAGAGTTCAGAGAGCAGACGGAAGAGTCTGGGGGGCCGGCGGCCTGTTATTTTCTGCTCCAATCTGGTCTGGACGATTCCCTTGCAAATCGCGATGGCCGTCCGGAGCATTCATCGCGATTTGCGTCCGGTCAGGATTACTTTCACCACTAGCCTGGGCCCGCCGAGTGGTCAGTCCGCCCCTGTATCCAGCCAGCAGTCTCCAGAATTATATATATTCAGCCAGCACAGACCCCAGAATTGTATATATCCAGCCAGCACATACCCCAGAATTGTATATATCCAGCACAGACCCCAGAATTACTGTATATATATCCTGCCAGCACAGACCCCAGAATTATATATATTCAGCCAGCACAGACACCAGAATTATATATATCCAGCCAGCACAGACCCCAGAATTATATATATATACAGCCACAGACCCCAGAATTATATATACCCAGCACAGACCCTAGAATTATATATATATCCAGCCAGCACAGACCCCAGAATTATATGTACCCAGCCAGCAGCACACTGTAACGGGCGCAGTAGCGCTCACCAAGGAGTAGCGAGGTTGAGATCTTTAAGGACCGAAATATCTGCCTGACGTTGACACAACACTTGGTATATACAGACTTATACTCTAAAGTCAGGGAGTATGATAGAACAACTGAGTTGCTACTAAGTACTAAAGGTTTCAAGAAAGATGGACAACTTAGAGCACGTTCAGAAACACAAAGATACTGCAGACAGTAAATTAATTGCACAGACTGCAGGGCAGTCAGAAAATGAGCAAATTTCACGTTCGCTAATAAGCTAGAGCAGGTCAATGGTACCTTAAACTCATCAGAGGTGATTGACACACATATTGGTTTACAGCTGGTACAGTATCAAGTATACTTGTTGGTTTGAGCACAATGCACATAGGCTGAACATAAACAATATTTTTCGATCGCGGTTTTCATATAAATTCGTGGCAAAGAATCATGAGCCCTTGGTTGGGTATAGTAACCTAATGAGGCCACAGACGATACCCCTAGACGAGATGGGACAAAACCCCAATAACAAGTGAAAGCCCCAGCGGCAAACATGGGGTTAAACCACCAAAGCACAACACTTGCGATAGCAATTGTAGCAGCAACGGAATGGTCAAACACAAGCCGGGTCAAAATCAGGAGCAGGAATCGTATACAGAAATGGGTCGGCAACAGAATCAACAATAGGATCAGCTTAGCGATGCGGGAACAGAACTCCACGACAGGGCGACAAGGCAACTCCTCGCGCCCTGTTTTAAACCCGGCGGCTCCTCGTGACCATGCCAGGCCCCGCCCCCTCGGATGCCGCTTGGCCATTACCTGGTGCTGGCATTCGGCCAGCTCTTGGCACAGAACCTTGCCCAGACCCCCCAGGCAGCTCAGCAGGGGCTGAGGAAATAACACACCCTCTCAGACATCAGGATCAGGTGGTGACCCGCATGTCTCAGCATGCTCCTCCACGCGGCCGCCAGCTTCAGAAGGCTGTGACGCGCTCTCCCGAGACCTCACCTGTAGGCCGCGTCACAGCCTTTACAGGATGGCTGAGGCGCTCGGGAGCATGCTGGCGCAGGCGCTCGGGGGAACACGCAGCCAGTCGAGGGAGAGCTAGCAGAATGCTGTTAATGCATTCCGCTAGCTGCCCCAACGAAAAACTTTGTCGGGCCACGCCGGGAACCTGGTTCCCGCAACATTCCTGCTGTGGGAGAAGTGCGGGAATAAAGTTCCTGCGCGTTCCCACAGTACGCGAGCCCTGCTGTCAGGAATGCAAGGCCCCAGGTGCCGGATGCAATTCGGCAACAATCGGTGCCGGATCATGGTCCTCTCCCGGAGGAGGCGGACTTCTTGAATGTCAGCCAAGCCTCTGGGGCCTCCCCTCGCCCACTGACGTTGTTCCCATATCTCCATTGACGTCAGTTGGGCAGTTAACCCCCTAGCTGCCAAGTGATAATAGGGGGTCATTTGGACCCCCATATCTCCTGATCAGTGGCATTTAGAGGGCCATGTTTGGTACCATTGAAAAGGCCAGATTTGGTGTACAAAAAAATTAATAATAATAATGTAACAGAGGGTTTTTATAAAAATAAAAATTGTCTGGGTCATATAATAAAATAGCACTTCAAATCGTGTTTAAACACTATCAGGGTTATTCAGAGAGGTGAAAACCAGGAGAATGACTGGAGAAGGGAAAATTCTAAGTCAAAATAGCCAACCAGAAAAATACTCAAATTTCTCGCACTTTCCAAATCGGCTATTTGGTCTACATTGTTCTCTTCTCCTGCCAGTTCTCCTGATTTTCACCTCTCTCTGAATAACCCTGTATGAGCACAAAACGGTCAAAATGAGCTCAACACACAGGTGAAATGGTTCAGCAGTGAAGGGGATAAAAAGCTAAAACGTAAACATTGGGATTTCTAAACTCAGACAAAATTTCGAAACTATTTAGCCGGGGTCTTTTTTGTAGTTGTAGATTTTGGGGTCGAAGTTCGAAAAAGTGTTTGTATTTTTTTTCATTTTTTTATCCTATTTCATAATTTTTTTTTAGTAAAGTATATGTTATGATGAAAATAAAGCTATCTTTAAGTCCATTTAATGGTGATAAAAAGCTTATATAATATGTGTGGGTTACATAAAGGAGTAAGAGGAAAATTAGATCTAAACACAAACAGCGCACAAATGTAAAAACAGCAGTGGGTACATTCGGACAGACAATGGTAAAACTACTTTGACACTATGGAGTTAATCACAACCTAGCATGAAGAGCAATTTAGGAAAGGAAATGTCTTTTTGTTATGTTGTCCCAGGAATTGCTGTGAAGTTTTCTTAAGAGGGCCAATATCTGCCTTGATCAAATGATCTCTCAAGTTCTTATTCCTCTTATAAGCAAAGATAGGGGGAGTTTTGAATAAAGGATATAAAGATATCCCTTTTTTGCTCTTCATGCAATGCTGTGGTTAAGGAGGATTACATAGTGCATCCACATACGGATTTAAAGACTCCCATTTATGATCACTATACGTGAAACTCCTCCTTTGTTATCAATGTGTTGAAATGCCCCGTGGCCTCCTCAATGTGGGAGAAACCACGATGAGTGCCAGAGAACGCATCTCCAAACACAAATCTACAATTCGTACTTGGCGTATGGAATTACCGGTGGTGGAACATTTTGTAAATTGTAATCATGGAATATCCCAATTTAAGATTCCAAATTGTTGATCATGCTCCTATATTGAGACGAGGGGGTGCTAGGACTAGATTATTAAAACAAAATTAGACACACTGTGGTAGAGCGTTAAACAGGGATTTTGATCTACAGGTGTGTTTCTGAAATAGAATCCTGGTAATGAAAATTTTGTCCTTTGCCCCAAGTGCAATTGTATGTACAGTGGCAAGGAAAAGTAAGTGAACCCTTTGGGATTACGTGGAGTTTTGCATGAATTGGTCTTAAAATGTGCTCTGATCTTCATCTAAGTCACAACAATTTGAAAAACACAGTCTGCTTAAAATAATACAACACAAACATTATATGTTTTCATGTGTTTATTGAACATAACATGTAAACATTCACAGTGCAGGGTGGAAAAAGTATGTGAACCCCTAGCCTAATGACTTCTCCAAGAGCTAATTGGAGCCAGAAGTGAGCCAACCTTGAGTCCAATCAGTGTGATATTATTGGATGTGTTGCTGAAAGCTGTCTTGCCCTTTAAAAACACACACCAGTTTTGGGTTTACTGATTTCAAGAAGCACTGCCTGATGTGAACCATGCCTCGCGGAAAAGAGCTCTCAGAAGACCTACGATCAAGAATTGTTGACTTGCATGAAGCTGGAAAGGGTTACAAAAGTATCTCCAAAAGCCTTGATGTTCATGTGTCCGCGGTAAGACAGACTGTCTACAAATGGAGAAAGTTCAGCACTGTTGCTACTCTCCCTAGGCGTGGTCGTCCTGTAAAGATGACAGCAAGAGCACAGCGCAGAATGCTTAATGAAGTAAAGAATCCTAGAGTGTCAGCTAAAGACTTACAGAAATCTCTGGCACATGCTAACATTTTTGTTGACACATCTACAATAAGGAAAACATTAAACAAGAATGGAGTACATGGGAGGACACCACGGAGGAAGCCATTGCTGTCCAAAAAGAATATTGCAGCACGTTTGAAGTTTGAAAAAGAGCACCTGGATGTTCCACAGCACTACTGGCAAAATATTCTGTGGACAGATGAAACCAAAATTGAGTTGCTTGGAAAAAACACACAACACTATGTGTGGAGAAAAAAAGGCACAGCACACCAACATCAAAACCTCATCCCCGCTGTAAAACATGGCGGAGGGAGCGTCATGGTTTGGGGCTGCTTTGCTGCCTCAGGGCCTGGACGGATTGTTGTCATTGATGGAAAAATGAATTCCAGAGTTTATCAAGACATTTTGCAGGAAAATGTAAGACCTTCTGTCTGCCAACTGAAGCTCCGCAGAGGATGGGTGATGCAACAGGAGAATGACCCAACACAAGTAATTCAACAAAAGAATGGCTTCAACAAAACAAAATACGCCTTCTGGAGTGGCCCAGTCAGAGTCCTGACCTCAACCCGATTGAAATGCTGTGGCATGACCTTAAGAGAGCGATTCACACCAGACATCCCAAGAATATTGCTACACTGAAACAGTTTTGTGAAGAGGAGTGGTCCAAAATTACTCCAGATCGTTGTGCAGGTCTGATCTGTAACTACAGGAAACGTTTGGTTGAGGTTATTACTGCCAAAGGAGGGTCAACCAGTTATTAATTCCAAAGGTTCACATACTTTTTCCAACCTGCACTGTGAATGTTCAATAAAAACATGAAAACATATAATGTTTGTGTTGTATTATTTTAAGCAGACTGTGTTTTTCAAATTGTTGTGACTCAGATGAAGATCAGAGCACATTTTATGACCAATTCATGCAAAACTCCACATTATCCCAAAGGGTTCACATACATTTTCTTGCCACTGTATATTATTATTCCTACCAATCACTGTCTTTTATTCACTGTTTTTGTTTCAGGACAGTGCATGTGTCCTTCAAATCTATGAGGGCTCCATATAATGAAAGCATGTGTAGTGTTCCCTTCTATGGGAACGAGTTGGCTCCAAGGAAGGTCATCCAGGCAGTGTCTTAATCACCTCCAATATCTCCAAAATAGTATTCGGGAAGTACTTGAAAGGGATGCCTGCTGTTCGGAGAGGGAGGGCAAGCAAACACTCAGCTCGCTGTCCCGTAAAGCTGAAGCTGTTCGTGTAACACTCGTCCTTTACGGTAAAGCGAGCAGAGTGTATGCTTGCCCTCCCTCTCTGACGAAAAGTATTCAACAAGGATGTCTTTATAAGGAAAACGCTGGGATAAGAGGGAGAACCAGAGATTGATATGTACTATATAAGGAATGATGGGCATTGTATAGTTATCTGATTTTGTTTCACTGCGCATTGCACTCGCCCTTGAGGAAGTCTAGTACTAGACGAAATGCGTCGGGCATTTGATATATTGTTTTATTAAATTAACAAGGTGGAAAGTCTGCCCAGAGGGCAGTCTATTGTGGATATACTGCCCCAGCTCATGGATATACTGCCCCAGCTCGTGGATATATGCCCCAGCTCGTGGATATACTGCCCCAGCACATGGATATATGCCCCAGCACGTGGATATACTGCCCCAGCACGTGGATATATGCCCCAGCACGTGGATATACTGCCCCAGCACGTGGATATATGCCCCAGCACGTGGATATACTGCCCCAGCTCGTGGATATATTGCCCCAGCACGTGGATATACTGCCCCAGCTCGTGGATATACTGCCCCAGCTCGTGGATACTGCCCCAGCTCGTGGATATACTGCCCCAGCTCGTGGATATACTGCCCCAGCTCGTGGATACTGCCCCAGCTCGTGGATACTGCCCCAGCACGTGGATACTGCCCCAGCTCGTGGATACTGCCCCAGCTCATGGATATTTGGCCCCCACCTCTCATGGATATATGCCCCAGCTCATGGATATTTGCCCCCCACCTCTCGGATATTTGCCCCCCAGCTCAGACCCCAGACCAGACATGGGGCGGCTGTTCGAATGCTCTATCGGCATTCGGACAGCCGCCCCATGAGCTCTTCATACTTACCTTCCCGAGCGGCGAAGTGAAAGTTTCCCCGCTTCCGGTCGTTGAAGGACCCAAGCCGCGGTCACGTGACCGCGGCTTGTGTCCTTCAAAGAGCGGAAGCGAGGGAACTTTCCCTTCGCCGCTCGGGGATGGATGCGCGCGGCAGCCGGGTAGAGGCTGTAAGCGCAGCCTCTACCCGGCTGCTGTGTGCATCTTGTAACTGCCGCGGCGAGCGCACAGCCGGCTCGTGCCGCGGCGGTTGCATGCGCGCGCAACCAACCGCCGCTGGTTGCGCGCGCATGCGCAGAGTAAGGCTTGGCGACAGACACGCCAAGCCTTACTCAATTATATTATAGAAGATCTTTTAAAGGCTAGGGTCAGACAAGCGCATTTTGTATGGACTGTGCATCCGTGCAGTACGGGCGTACTTTCTGACTGACGACAAGGTAGTCGCCACACAGTCCGTTTCTATGACTGACGTTATTTTTGACTGAAGTAGATGGGAAAGGAAAAAACATTTTGTCCGTCAAAAATGCTGGACGTATAAATGCAGTCCGTCTGACTTACGTTCCATCACTTACACACAAAGCTACACGGACATTGCAGATGTGGCGCACTCCACACATCCATTCTAGCAGTATTACGTTCTTGCCTAACCTGCGTCCGTTTGCAATGTCAGTCATGCGTCCGCACTTCCGTGCGGACACACTTCGTGTGTGGGGCTCCATTGGTCAGAATGCTATGCTGCCACGGACGTACAAATGTGCGCCAACACGTATGTGATAACTGCGCTCGTCTGACCCCAGCCTTACTTGATCATATCGTCATTCCTATTTTGGGAGATACAGACAAGGCTCCATCAAGAATTGGTTCTCCCTTTTGAGGGTTATCTATATCAAAAGACTACTGACGCCTCCACATATAACTATTTTCAGTTGCAGCAATACTCCAGAGAAGGATTTCCCAGGGGCCTCTAGGCCCCTCCAGGCATTGTATACATTTAGCTCATTAAAGGCTGAGTCAGACTGTTTCAAACTCAAGATCTGCGTTTCTGCGGGATGCCATCACAGCACTTTCAGTGTACACACATCCTTAAGCTGCGGCTAAGGGCTGGAGAAATGCATGAAAGACTGCTGGTGGGAGAATGGGGGTCCGTCAAGGGAGCAGCTTTAACAGATGTGACCAAGTTGTGGTATGGAGATCTGCTACAGAAACTGTTCTATTGTTGAGTATATTGCAAAAAGACTGTAAGAACTGCAAAACAATAGGAGACTGATAGTGTAGTACAGCATTAAAACGAGTCACACCAAATTGGATGAAACTCACAAGATCCCAAAGGGGAAACTGGCACTGTATTCCTCACTGGATACTCCTCGCACTCTCAAAATCCTCCACCACTGTAGAGCCCCAAGGATGTCAGTACATCAGGATATCACAAGATAGAAAAGTATTTATTAATACAAAAGACCAACGCGTTTCGTCCAATGTGGACTTCATCCAGGGCACAATTGAATTCTGAATCAAAAAACAAAGTGGGGTAGATTCATTAACCTCTAGATTGTTGCAAATTAAAGTCTATATTCAAACAGTTAAAAAATGTTATCATACATGTAGTAGGATATGAGTGAAGTCCTTATAGAAATGGAGAATAGAGTGGAAGTCGACATATAATTGGGCAACTTTGGATGTGACCTCATTATACACAGTTATTGACCATGGTTTGGGTATTCAATTCATTTTTTTTTAATGAATGAAGAAGGAATCCGTGAGGCAAAAGGGAAGTTTCTTTGTGAAGGTGTTAGTTTTAATTTTGGAACACAATTATTTCTTATTAAATGATCAATTTTGATTTGAAGAAAAAAAAAGATAATTTAATCAGAAATAATTGTGTTCCAACATAAAACGAATGCAGGTTGCAGTTCTTTTTTTTTTTTTTAATTTGACAATTTTTATTGTGCACGGAAGAAAAGACAGTAAACCGTTCAATACAGTATATACGGTGACTGCTCAATAAAAATCAATGGTTGTATCCTTTCAGAAAGTTTTGCATTGCGCATCATTTTCCTTTTTTCCAGAAAACAAGTTATCAGCTCAATAAAAGAATCAGTTTGCAGTAAATAAACAATGGTACATTGATGTAGAGCTAAGACAGCAATAACAAACAAACAATCAAACACATAAAAAATAATAACGGGCTGCCCGGTCCAGATCATGGAATAAATGGAGAACAAGATCGTTAACATTGAAAATAGGAAGTCCACCCTATGTCAATGAGTGTGAGGAGCCAAAGATGTGCAGGGATTGTGAGAGGTTTAAAGCAGAATTTGAGTTATAAGGGATTACGTCCTGCTACCATTTCCGCGGAATACCAAGCCGTGTACTGTATTGAGGTTTGAATTAATGTGCACAGGTGTACATCTAATGTTGGAAAATAGCATTGCCATGTCATAAGAAATTTTTTAACATGAGTTTCCTTATTGGTCAGAGTGTGAAGCCAATCCATACGGAAAAGATGGTTTAATTTGGTTTGAAAAAGTGTAAGTGCAGCGACCAGAGATAGAAAGTGTTTATGACGTATTTTCAAGGAGGGGGTGGGACCAAAGATAAGAAAATCTGGAGTTAATGGCAATGATTGCTTAGTAGTAGAAAATATATATGTATGAACAGAGGACCAGAAGCGACGTGTGTGACGTTCTGGGTCTCTGGCGCCCCCTCTGGCAGTAGTGGACATTGCTGCTTTTGGATTATTTTTATTTCGTTCATTTCTTGGATTCCAAGCCTGATTAGTACCTGGACTCCATTGGTTCACCCTGCACCATTTTGTATAAATGGAGACCACTCCCTTAGTAGGGTGCGGTCTCATTCATCCTGGATCAGTCATTCAGCTCATGTCTGGTTTGCCTTGCTCTAGATTCATCCTGAATCATCTATTCAGTTCAGTTCAGTCTGTCTGTCTTCAAGCTCCTGTCTGGTTTGCCTTGGTCTAATTTTATCCTGTTCAGTCTGTCTGTCTTCCAGCTCATGTCTGGTCTTTCCCTGGCCTAGATTTATCCTGTTATACCGGTCTACCTGGCCATTCTGTTTACAGGCTCATGTCTGGTTTGCCCTGTTTTTCTTGCCTTCTTGTAGTATTATGTTTAGTTCTGCCTCCCATGTTTAATTCTACCTCCCATGTTTAGTTGCCTATTTTATTTATATCTGGTTTTCTTTATATTTCTTGCCGTGAGGTTAAAGGCTCAGTTTATTGTATTTATGTTCTGTATTCCCTGCTCTTGGTTTAAGTTCTTGGTTCCTAGAATAAATGATATATATTTATTTTTCTAGTTCAGGCTCATGGTCTATTTTCACTGCTCATTAGGCTCACACCCCTCTGTCAGGTCAGGTCCCCGACCCCCATCGTGACAACGTGTTACCGGACAACTCCAAAAACAATGAAATAAATCAGCATGTTCATCTGGACATTTAAAACAAGAGGAATCAGACTTCCAACCCATTCAATGTAGTCTATTCGGTGAACAATAGCTATGATGTATTATTTTTATGAACATGTCCTGGTAGGACACTGATGGCAAAATTCTAATCATGTACGTGTGAGCTGTCAACAGATCCTCTGTAGAAAGGAATGGCATGTGTGAGATGCACTGTGTAGGGCCCGTCTTAGTCAAAGACCAATCAACAGTATGACGTAGTATATTATATAGTGAAGAAATGGAGTAACTATGTGAGGAGCGATTTTTAATGTGATTGTCAAGACGATTAGTCCAGTCAGTCATTGTAAAGGTAGAAGTAACCTTTGATAGGTACAATCGTAACTGAAACTATGCAAACCAAGGGAAGGAAAGTAGAGCGAATTTTACTCTGAGAGTGTTAATTGGGAAAATTGCATCCGTAGAGGGATCTAGAACCTGATGTAAGTCGTAATCCACCCCTAGACCATTCTGCAAAAGGAGAGTGTGTCAAATCTTGACCAAAAGACGGATTTTCCGTCAATGGTAAAATGAGAGAGGATGTAGGGCATATGTTCATTTTAATACGGGATAGTTTCCATGCTTTAATAGTAACTGTAATTAGCAGGTTTGAAGTTAGTGTCGTAGGGATGTCAGTAAAAGGACAATGCAGTAAAAATGGGAGAGAATGTGTGGGATACCAAGCTGCGTCTAATTGGACATCAGAAAATTGAGAGTAATTTTTAATCCAGTCTACTGCGTGACGACATTGTGCTGCCAAATTATATTCTCGCAGATTAGGTAGATTGAAACCCCCTCAACATTTAGGCTGATAAAGTTTTGTTAGACTGAGAAGCGCTACTGAGCCTTTCCACAAAAATCTACGAAGGGCCGTATTTAACAATTTGTCGTCTTTAGGTGTCAAAAGTATCGGTAAGACCTGGAACGGGTATAGGAGTTTCGGAAAGGCAATCATTTTATAAAGATTAAGTTTACCATAAAGAGATAGTGGAAAATTATGCCATCTGTTAAAATCATTTATCACCGATTTGAGAATTGGCGAGACATTTAGAGTATAAAGGTTGTTTAGGTCTGCCGGAATGTGGACTCCCAATTATTTCAATGAAGTTGTAGTGCTCTTAAGTGGAATTTGTGCAGGGAGCTGAGGTGGAGAGGTATTACAAAGATAGAGAGCCGTGGATTTCACCCGCAACCCAGAGATTTCATGAAATTGACATAGAAGGCGAAACAAGGAGGGCAGTGCTACCGGCAAATTTTCAGTGAACAAAAGCAAATCATCAGCAAAGGCAGAAACCTTAAACGGGGGGGGGGGGTGGCGGAGCTAGCAGCGGCAGCAAACAGACGTGTGTTCAGACAGCTCCGCTACAGCTTGGGTTCTACCGCTGATTTAACCGCTCGATTGCCTTGACCTCACGCCTGGTTCGACTCGGGGACCTTGTCTGGACCTGGGGTTACCGTCTGCCCACGATTTGCGTGCTCTGCGGCCGTTTTCTGACCAGAAGGTGATTTGGGCCTAGTGAACGCAGCCATTTTGGACACCCTCGTGCAGAGCCGCGGTGTTTCCCTGGAGCCTGCTTCATTGTATCCAGCAGAGAGGGAGATGCCTAAACGCTTTACCCATAAAGGGGGTCCCAGACAACGTATTCCTGACTCAGTCCCCGCTGAGGACTTACAACCTTATGTGAACCGCCTGGTCCGACAAGTTGCTGGACTGCCTCCCGACACACCTGATGTGGTGGGATCGGTATTTCGGATCCGGCGACCGGCGACGGCTACTAAGGGATCACCTAGGGATGTGGTAGTGGCTTTTCGAGACATGTCCCTGAAGGTGCAGCTTATGACTTCCCCTGGTGCCTATGACCCAGTACAGTTTGAGGGCTCTCAACTTGCCCTTTACCACGACCTTCCATTTTTAACCTTGATGGCTTTTCGGCGTTTCCGGGAGGTGACTGCGGCCCTTCATCGGAAGGGAATTCGTTATAGATGGGGCCTGGCCGGCTCCCTTGTTGTAATATTCACTAATATTCCTCACACGCTCACGGACCCGGTGGCTGCTTGGTCTGACCTTAAAGCGGCTGGTCTCCCACTGGACTATCCGGAGGTGCAACCAGGCTGAATTTGTTCCCCCCCCCCATGCTGTTCATTTTTATTGATGACTGTACTGGTCTTTTTTATGCCTCTTATTACTACCGATTGGACATTTTTTCTGAGACTCTCTGTGATCTGGTGGATTACTTTTCGCTTTTCGTTTCTTTCCCTGTCTCATGAACAGTTTTGAAATATTGTTGCACTCCCATCGTTAGTTGCCGTTTTCTAAACCAGTTCTTTCGTTATTGTTTCCTGCTGGCTCTGTATGGCTATTATTCTGTCAGTTTGATTTCACTCTTTATGTAATTTCACAAATTCATAATAAAAAAAAGAAAAAGAAACTTTAAACGGAATCTCACCTATCAATATGCCTCAAAAAGTGGTAGAGTGTTCTATGGCACGCAATAAAGGATCTAAAGCTATGTCAAACAAGAGTGGCGAGAGTGGGCAGCCTTGTCGCACTCCTCTACCCTGCATAAAGTAGGGCGAGTCCTGTCCATTTGTAGCAATACATGAAGCGGGTTATCTGGTTATTTTGCGGATAAAATCGGTAAACATCTGACCAAAACAACGACGATGCAATATTCGGAACAAATGCGACCATGAAACAGAATCGAATGCCTGCTCAAGGTCCAAACTAAGCAATGCCGGATGACTACCTCGGGGGGCCGAACGAGCACCCAGCACCGCCGCCACTGCCCGAATACCAACCGCCGAATGTCGCCCATGCACAAAGCCTAATTGGTGGGGAGTCAATAGGTCAGGAAGAAAGGTTTGTAGGCTGGAGGCTAGAATTTTAGTGAGACGTTTGTAATCGGTGTTGAGAAGAGAATTTGGATGATAGAAGGACATAGTATCAGAGGGTTTATCAGGTTTGGGAATTAGAATTGTGCGAGATGCATTGAAGGGTCAATAGGGCTACGAGAGACATATATATCACTAAACATGGTTGTGAGTATAGGGCACATTTCAGTTTTCAAAATTTTGTAGTAGTCCGCTGTCAGGCCATCCGGACCTGGCGACTTTCCAGACTTAAGAAAGGTTATAGCTTCTCCCACCTCTCGCTCCATGATAGGGCGTTCCAAAATGTCCCTCTGATATGTTTGGAGACGAGGTGCTGGATGGGCCTCAAGAAAGGTAGTACCGAGAACATCATCTTGTGGCGGCTGAAATCGAGCTCGAAAAAAATCATAAAATACACCATTAATATGGTCAGGGGAGAAAACGCCATATTACTACACCTCGAGTCAAACAAGGAGGATGTTAATGGTGACGGAACCCAGAGGTCCATACACAGGAAGTGAACTGAACACCATCTTGAAACTCCACAGGAAACTGAGGAAACCACTGGGCGCCATGTTTGGACTCCAAAATTTGGGAGGAGGAGACTTTCAATTAAATTAAACTATAAAACCTCGAGTATATAGCAAGCACTGAGACATATTTTTTTGGGACTGAGGAAGTCGGCATAGCGACCGATGAAACGTGTATCCCAGCACTACTATTTAGGACAACTGGCCCACGGGCCCATAGGACATGATTACAGTTGTGTTCAAAATTATTCAACCCCCAATGCTGTAAAGGGTTTTAGGGAATTTAGTGTACATTTGTAATTGTATTCAGAATGAAATCCTACAAGGACTTTTTAAAGAACCATATGCAACTAAAATGACATCAATTGGTTTTGTAATACAGTAGTAAATGTTTCTTTTGTGAATTCTTCATTGACACAATTATTCAACCCCTTAAAGACTACCACTCTGAAGAACAGAGGTTCATTCAAGTGTTTTCAATCAGGTATTGAAAACACCTGTGGATGTCACGGAGCAGCAATAAAGCATAATAAGCACCAATTAGGCAGCTTTAAAATGACTGTGATACTCAGCTCCTTCTAGACATTTACTGGTGTGGTTACAAACATGGTGAAGTCAAGAGAATGGTCCAGGAAGACAAGAGAAGAGGTGATTACTCTTCACAGGAAGGGCAATGGCTATAAGAAGATTGCAAAGATGTTAAACATACCAAGAGAGACCATAGGAAGCATCATTCGCAAATTCAAGGCAAAGGGCACTGTTGAAACGCTACCTGGTCGTGGCAGAAAGAAGATGCTGACTTCGACTGCTGTGCGCTACCTGAAGCGTAGAGTGGAGAAAAGTCCCCGTGTGACTGCTGAGGAACGGAGAAAAGATTTGTCAGATGTGGGTACTGAAGTTTCAGCTCAGACAATACGGCGCACACTGCGTAATGAAGGCCTCCATGCCAGAACTCCCGGGCGCACCTCCTTGCTGTCTCCAAAGAATAAGAAGAGTCGACTGCAGTATGCCAAAAGTCATGTGGACAAACCACAGAAGTTTTGGGATAGTGTTCTGTGGACTGATGAAACAAAATTAGAACTGTTTGGGCCCATGGATCAACGCTATGTTTGGAGGAGGAAGAACAAGGCCTATGAAGAAAAGAACACCATGCCTACTGTGAAGCATGGCGGGGGGTCAATCATGCTTTGGGGCTGTTTTGCTTCTGCAGGTACAGGGAAGCTTCAGCGTGTGCAAGGTACCATGAATTCTCTTCAGTACCAGGAGATATTGGATGACAATGTGATGCAGTCCGTCACAAACCTGAGGCTTGGGAGACGTTGGACCTTTCAACAGGACAATGATTCCAAGCATACCTCCAGGTCCACTAGAGCATGGTTGCAGATTAAAGGCTGGAACATTTTGGAGTGGCCATCGCAGTCACCTGACTTAAATCCGATTGAGAACCTCTGGTGGGACTTAAAGAAAGCAGTTGCAGTGCGCAAGCCTAAGAATGTGACTGAACTGGAGGCTTTTGCCCATGACGAATGGGCGAAGATACCCGTAGATCGCTGCAAGACACTTGTGTCAAGCTATGCTTCACGTTTAAAAGCTGTTAGAACTGTAAAAGGATGTTGTACTAAGTACTAAGATTGAATGTCACTTGGGGGTTGAATAACACTGATAATGATGTGAGCACAGAAAAGACATTTGTGGTTATTTCATTATAAATGTTATGTTATATTTGTCTGACCTACACGTGCCTCTTTCATTTAATTGTAAGCAAGATGACTGAATGATCAAAATCAATGTCAAACTGGCCAAAACACTCAATTTCAGTGGGGGTTGAATAATTTTGAACACAACTGTATATGTCTTTTATATGCCTTTTAATTTAATAAATTTTTTATGTTTTATACTGACCAAGTGCATGTTATTGAGGTTACAACTCAGATACATACCAACTATCACAAGGAGCAAATACAGGAAGTCCAGGCTGTCTTCAACTACAGAGCAAGACGCTGCAGAAAATTTAAGTATAAATTTATGTTCTCTTCCAAATGTAAAGCATGGTATTACCACTCTTTGATTATATAATAAGGGGTGACATTTGTTAAACGTATATATTTAAAATATTGTGCTCCCAGGACCCAATTAGTTATAAAATATTCCTGTGGCAATCCATAATAGGGTGGATGACCTTATCCGGAGTTAGCAGCATTTATATCTTTATTAAATACCCTGAAGGTCTCTTTAATTAGGCGTCTAATAAACCACACCAAACCCTTATTTTGCAATCAATTCACAATACAATACTTCACATTTTGGATGATCAGATGAAGAAATATATATCGTCCCTCGAGTCTGGATCACATACACATGATTCAACTGTATAAGACAACGAAGAGTGAAGAAGAATCACTATGCCCCTCTTCTTGGAGTTGTAGTTAGCCGCGAAGCAGTCTTGAATCCATTTGGCTTTAAAAGCAGTAGAGTTCTTAGACCAGTGTGTTTCCTGAAGTAGTGTGACATGGGGACGTTTAGGAGTCAGATAAGTTAATATTTTTTTTCTTTTCACGGGTGTATTGGCTCCATTGACATTCCAGGATAAAAATTGAAGAGTGTCGAGAAACTGAACCTTTGTAGTAGCGTCAGAAGGCGGGTTATCCAATACCAGCACGAAAATCAAGTATAGTGTGTGAGATGAAGACGGCAAAGGAGGGGCCCTGGTCCCAGCTCAAGCCAGGGAAAACTCCCCTTTGTAGAAAATATAAAATGAAGTCTGGGCAGTCAAAATAAAACCAAAATAAAGCAACTAAATACAGTTCTTTCAAGAGAAAATCACAAATCCTCAGAGGAGAAACAGCCTGGATTTTAAGAGGCAGTCTCCGGAGACATCGGGGTGGCTGACCATTCTCCCAGTCCGGTAATATGTGGTTGAGAAATAAATCACTAGCAGAGGTCGTAGTGAGAGATCTGCCACCAACTTGAAGACGAAGTGTTGCGGCGTAAAGTAGAGCAAATTTTATTCCTTTACTGTAAAGTGCTGAGCATACCAGGGCAAAGTTTTTGCATTTAAGCGTGACCTGGGCGGAATAGTCTCGGAAAATCAGAATTTTATGTTGCGGATACAGAAGAGTAGAAGTTTTTTGTATGCTACTAGAATCTTCACCGCATCTTGGAAGTTCAAAAATCGTGCAATAATTGGTCTGGGTCTAGAACTATCTGCCGGCTTCGCTGCTCCTAGCCTGTGTTACCCTCTCAATCTGTATTTTAGAGGTCAAATCAGTGGAAATGGCCAATGCTGAGGGAAGCCAGTCTTGGAGGAGAGGCAGACGATCAAGAGCTCGGACTGATTCCGGGACTCCAATGAATCGCAAATTGTTACGTCTGCTTCGGTTTCCAATGTCTTCCAGCTTATCTTGAAGAAGTACAATCATGGATTGTTGCTCATGGACTGTAGATTGCAAAGAATTAAGAGTGTCTTTTTTTTTTAAATTTTATTTTTGAAAGAAAGGGTCACATGTGGACCAACAGAGGAGGCCTCGCAGGGCCGTAACGATCAACATCAGGAGGAACGCAGAGAGTCAACCAAGAAAAACGTATACAAAAATAACATGGAAAAAGTCCAAGATGTAAGTCCTCAGGGGGTAATATGGACCGGAGCAACAGGTGATTCATAAAGAAAGTAGAAATAAAAAGGGGAGAAGGGGAGGTGCTAGGCATATTGTTGGCCTGAGGATGATGCCCCAAGTAAACAGAGACAAAACAAAAACAAAACACAGACAAAAAAAAAAGGGGGGGGAGGATTGTGGGAAGAGGCACATGCCGTTTCCGTGACACTCCTGGCACACTCCCGTAGGAGGCCATGGAGGGACAACGTCACGAGGCCCGATGGGCCAAGTATGGCAAACAATGCCATAGTGGCACACCTCGGGTCCACATGGTGCGTGCCAAAAAAAAAAAAAAGGAAAAAAAAGAGGTGGGTGGGTGGGCACAGGGCTGGAGGGACATTAACAATGTCAAATTGAGCACCGGGGGGAATTAAAAGTGAAAAGGATAAAACAAGAGGGGGAGGGGCGGGAATAAAGCCATCAGTTATTGATTCAAGAAAAAAACAAAAGGGGGGGAGATAGATAAAAAATGAAAAGCGGGGGAGAAACACATCAATCTGGGTCTTGTAGCTGGCCCTGAAAGACCGGCAGAGCAGCCGCAAGTCCCAGGCGAGACACCAGAGCTCGCACCTCGTTCAGGGTCGTCGCCGCGAGGGTCCCACCATCAGAAGATACAAGGAGAGAGCCCGAGGATCCCCAGCAATAACGGACACCCTGCAGACGGAGAAGTGCGGTGACCTCTTTATAGCGTCTGCGGACCGCCAGCATTAAAAAGGGTAGGTCTCGGAAGATGGTAAGGGAGTCAGCATTGTACATGACCTGGAAATTAGGACCAGTGGCCTGCAGGATCCGAGAATGGGTATCCACATCACTGAGCACCATGAGAACATCCCTAGAGGCCCCCGCCGGAGCCACAGCCGCCTTCCAGAGGCGCATGGCCGCTAGAACCCGGGACCCCGAAAGTTCTCTAGAGTTCTGCAGGATTTGAGACACCAGGCCAGCAGCATACTGAAGAAGCCCCTCATCAGGAATATTCTCGGGGACCCCCCGAAGTCACAGGTTCCTCCGTCGGTGCCTAGATTCGAGGGCCATCAATGCTGAGGTCAGGTGAGTAACCTGTTGTTGAAGTCCTGCGACCCAGGCATCTACCGCCATCTGTGCCCCTTCCACCTTCAATGTACGGAGATCCACCTCATTGACACAGGACTGGAGAGACACCACCGCCGAACGAACCTCCTGAAGATCTTGATGCCAAAGACCGCGGAACTCCTCCATAACCGTGCGCAGGGTGGCCTCCGTTAATGGTGCAGGCTCCAACAGCGGCGATCCACACTCACCCGGGGTCGAAGACGCAGGTTGGGATGTCGCGTCCGAGGATTCGGGACAGGTAGGTGTCTCAGCAGTTCGGCCTCGTGTCCCACTTCCACATCCCAGGCCCAGCGACTGCTGGATGTCCGTGAGGCCGAGAGCTCTTCACAGACTTCTTCCCAATAGAGGCAGGAGGTACCCCACAGTGACTAGAGCGGCGCCGAGGGAGCGATGTGTAGGCCGCAAGATGGCCACCACTGTCAGAGGGCCGCAGAATGGGGAGACCCGAAGCAGCTCACCAGGATACAGGCTCCGCCGCCAAATCGAGCTTGCGGGTCCACAAGGCTGTCAGTCAGCAGGCCGAGGAGAGGGTGCCCAAGATGTTCGTCGGGACGGTCGCAAACCCCTTAAATTACGTGGTTCTGCCAGAGCTCAAGGAAATGGCGACCGCTCTACTCGGCATCTAGCCACGCCCCCAATTAAGAGTGTCTTCTGTTGTAGATTGACGTGTTTCAAGCTCTGAGATTTGAGCTGAGTGAGATTGCAATAATTGGAGCGTGTTGTCTATGGACGTTTTTAGGGCTTTAGGGAGTTTCAAACAGCGGAGTGAGAAGTGTTGCAACCTGCTTCGACATCTCCATCGCTGATGCATGTGTTTCTTGTGGCGGAAGAGAGTCTTGAAGAGCAGAGTCGTCATCCAATTCAGGATTGGACAGAAGAGGAGACGGTGGAAGAGAGCTCAATGGAGAGGTTTGTTTTGTCGTTTTAACAGATTTAGAACTTTGTTTTTTAAAAGCCTGCTTAGCTACGAATTTATCCATGAGGGAGTAGTGAAAACGTTGTGGATCTCCCAAGGAACATCTGAAAAAATTAGGACAAGTCCTTTGATTAAAATTAAAAGTTTGTAAAAATATAGTTTATCTAGTGTTGTGACTTTATTTACAATAATTGGATGGTCTTCTCCCCCTTTTTTCTTGTTGTTTTGTATTTTTGAGTTTCTGTTTTCCTCCCTTTTTGTTTTATTTTCTGCTCTTTCCTCTTTGTTTTTGTTGGTTTTTGTTTTTTTTTGTGTGTTTTTTACTGTGTTTGATAAGTTTTTTTTTAATGTTTTTTCCTTGTTTCTTCCACCCGTGTTCTCTGTCTCCTTCGTAGCTGCTCTCTATGTTAATGGATTCCCTCTGTCTCCGGTGACTTCAAGGCCCTATCATGCCGAAGATAAGGTGTAGGGAAGAGGTGAGTGGTGCTGTCCCAAGCAGCGCGTGGCGATGGGCCCCGGTGCTAGGTGGTGGCGCAAAGTCCGGGCCCCCGCGGCGAGCGACCACGAGCCAAAAGCAAAAAGGAAAGCTGGGGGTAACAGCCCCCCGCACACCTTCCCAGTGGGGAAACGCCACCCGCGTGCCGCACAGCAAAGGCACGCGGCCCAAGATGGTGACCGCAGCCGCACCAGATCCCGTCTCTGGTCCGATCCCTCGGAGGGGTTTCAGGTATGGGAATGAGGGAGGTGGGTCCTCGCCACCCGTTGCCTCCAATTTATGTCTGCCCACCACACACCTGGAGAGGAGCGATACCTCCAACTGTTGGTGCCCGACGGCTCGGAAGGCCCCGCTCCTGGTTTCATGATCCGGGAAAAAGTCTGAGGCCGTCAGTGTCCACAATGACCTGCCAGTCACCCTCCGTAGCGGCGTCTTGATTCCTCCCGCACACTGGATCCAGACTCTGCAAGGAGCCGTTGTGATGAGCGACCAGCTCTGATGGTCGCCAAACCGGAAGTCTCCAGCTTGCAGTTCTTACAATTTCTTTGCGATATAATTTACATAAGACAATTCATACAGGAGTGAATGTCTTGGAGGACCGACAGCTACCTCCTGGAGACTATCTGCATCAAAGTTGATTTAGTGAGTATTTATCGTCGTATATATCTTCCTTTTTCTGGTGATACAACCTGTTATAATGGTACAGATAGAAATCTGCTAAATGCTATGTACAGGCATAGACATGTATGAAGAGCGGCCAACTCTTCTCAGGGAGGATTTTAAGGAAATAAGGCTAAAACAGAAACTTTTTAGATTCGTCCTCACAAAAGAAATGTTTTAATTACAATCATAAAACAAAGCAAAAATATATAACCTACAAAAATGACTATGCTAAAATATATCAAATCTATCTATGGGGTGTATCTCTAATGCTTAATAATAAAATAACGTCTACTTAAAATCCTGACAGCCCAGATCTGCTGTTGAGCAACTGCCTGATGGGCTTGAGGGCAGGTCTGCTGTGTATCTGGGTGGCAGGTGTGCCATGTAGCCAGGCGTTTTGCACAGAAAAAGATGGCAATATGTAAGTGAAGTGACTGATTGCCGAGTAGTCCCGTAGGCATTGCTAGAGGTTGGCAGCAGCGAAGATCTTGGGGCACTCTCGTCCCCGAGCTGCCTCAGCCTCATCCTGCTTTCCAGAAAAGCAGCAAGACAAAATAGAGAATGATTCAGCCTGTGCCAGATGAGAAGTACAATGTGGGCATGGCTAAGTCTTAGTCTATTAGGGATATTCAGAGAGAGGTGAAAACCAGGAGAATAACTGGAGAAGTGAAAATTCTAGGTTAAAATAGCTAAACCAGAAACATTCTCCCATTTATCTCACTTTCCAAATCGGCTATTTTGACCTAGAATTTTCACTTCTCCAGTCATTCTCCTGGTTTTCACAACTCTCTGAATAACCCTGAAAGGGTGTGTAAATAGCTCAGTGTGTGTGCGCTATTCTTATAAACGCTAGAGCATAATTTTGGTCCCAGTCCAGCCATGCTTTCCATATTCATAGTATGCATATGGCTTCCACCCAGTGTGAGTTCTCTCGAGATGCAACGTTCTTGGGGATAAAAGAGAATCTCCCATATCGTGAACATAAAAAAAATTGGGTTTTTTTTCTAAATTTCAAGCGGTTGATTTTGCTGAAGTCCTGATTTGAATAATATGGATGTATGAATAAATTGCAAATTCTGCTGTGTGTAACACTGGGAATTTGTGTCAAAACTCTTCCCACAATCAAGGCATGAAAATGGCTTTGCCTTCATGTAATTCAATGGATGAATGAATTCTCTCATGTCGAATAAGCTCATACTTTTTCAAACATTTCCCACATTCAGAACAAGCAAACGGCTTCACTCCTGTATGACTTGTCTTATGTAAATTAAAATTGCACTTTTTTCCAAAACACTTCCCACACACAGAACAAGCGAATGACTTCTCTCCTGTATGAACTCTCTCATGTACAGTAAGAACTCTTTGTTCTAAAACATTTCTCATTTTCAGAACAAGCAAACGGCTTCTCACCTGTATGAATTCTCTCATGAATAGTAAGATCATCTTTTGTTCTAGAACATTTCCCACATACAGAACATGCAAACCACTTCTCTCCTGTATGAACTTTTTCATGTACAGTACGTTCACTCTTTGTTCTAAAACATTTCTCGCATTCAGAACAAGCAAACGGCTTCTCTCCTGTATGAATTGTCTTATGTAAATTAAGATTGCACTTTTTCCCAAAACACTTCCCGCACTCCAAACAAGCGAACAACTTCTCTCCTGTATGAATTCTCTCATGTATAGTAAGATCATCTTTTGTTCTAGAACTTTTCCCACATACAGAACATGCAAACCACTTCTCTCCTGTATGAACTTTTTCATGTACAGTACGTTCACTCTTTGTTCTAAAACATTTCTCGCATTCAGAACAAGCAAACGGCTTCTCTCCTGTATGAATTGTCTTATGTAAATTAAGATTGCACTTTTTCCCAAAACACTTCCCGCATTCCAAACAAGCGAACGACTTCTCTCCTGTATGAACTCTCTCATGTACAGTAAGCTCACTCTTTGTTCTAAAACATTTTTCACATTCAGAGCAAGGAAACGGCTTCTCTCCTGTATGAATTCTCTCATGTACAGTAAGCTCACCCTTTGTTTTAAAACATTTCTCGCATTCAGAACAAGCAAACGGCTTCTCTCCTGTATGAATTCTCTCATGTACAGTAAGCTCACTCTTTGTTTTAAAACATTTCTCGCATTCAGAACAAGCAAACGGCATCTCTCCTGTATGAATTCTCTCATGAACAGTAAGCGCACTCTCTGTTGCAAATTGTTTCTCACATTCTGAACATGTAAACGGCTTCTCTCCTGTATGAACTCTCTCATGTACAGTAAGCTGAAGCTTTCTTGCAAAACACTTCCCACATTCAGAACAAGCAAATGGCTTCTCTCCTGTATGAATTCTCTCATGTATAGTAAGATCACCTTTTGTTCTACAACATTTCCCACATACAGAACATGCAAACGGCTTCTCTCCTGTATGAACTTTTTCATGTACAGTAAGCTCACTCTTTGTTCTAAAACATTTCTCGCATTCAGAACAAGCAAACGGCTTCTCTCCTGTATGAATTCTCTCATGTACAGTAAGCTCACCCTTTGTTTTAAAACATTTCTCGCATTCAGAACAAGCAAACGGCTTCTCTCCTGTATGAATTCTCTCATGTATAGTAAGCTCACCCTTTGTTCTAAAACATTTCTCGCATTCAGAACAAGCAAACGGCATCTCTCCTGTATGAATTCTCTCATGAACAGTAAGCGCACTCTCTGTTGCAAAATGTTTCTCACATTCAGAACATGTAAACGGCTTCTCTCCTGTATGAATTCTCTCATGTACAGTAAGCTGAAGCTTTTTTGCAAAACACTTCCCACATACAGAACATGCAAACGGCTTCTCTCTTGTATGAATTGTCTTATGTACAGTAAGAGCACGCTTTGTTCTAAAACATTTGCCACATTCAGAACATGCAAACGGCTTCTCTCCTGTATGAATTCTCTCATGTATAGTAAGATCACCTTTTGTTCTAGAACATTTCCCACATACAGAACATGCAAACGGCTTCTCTACTGTATGAACTTTTTCATGTACAGTAAGAACATTCTTTGAGCTAAAACATTTCTCACATTCAGAACAAGCAAACGGCTTCTCTCCTGTATGACTTCTCTCATGTACAGTAAGTTGAAGCTTTCTTCCAAAACACTTCCCACATTCAGAACAAGCAAATGGCTTCGCTCCTGTATGAATCCTCTCATGCAAAGCAAGGTCAATCTTTGTTCTAAACCATTTCCCACATTGAGAACATGCAAACAGCTTCCCCACTGTATTCATTCTTTCAAGTTTAGTACACTCACTCTTTGCCCCACAACATTGCCCACATTCAGAACATACAAATGGCTTCCCTCCTGTATGATGATTTCTCTCATGTACTTTAAGATGATCCTTTCTTTTACAACATTTCTCACATTTAGAACAAGCAAATGGCTTCTCTACCGTAAGACTGAGCTTACGTGCAGTGAGGTAACTCTTTGCTATAAAACATTTCCCACATTCAGAACATATAAACAGCTTCTCCCCTGAAGGGATTATTTTGTGTACAGTAACCTCACCCTTTCTTCTATAACATTCCTCACATTCAGGACATACAAACATCTTCTCTACTGTGCAAACTCTTTTCTGTTTACCAAGAATTGCATTTATGCTTAAAAGTCTCTCACTATCAGGGCACAGAAATGTTTTGATTTCAGTATGAGCTGTGTGAGTTTGGGAAAGTTGTGATCCACAAATGACAGAATTCGTATTGTCAGCATAATTCAGCATATCTGTGTACGGCTCAAAATTTTGTACAGTCCCATGTGACAGTTCAGAATCCTCTGGTTCTTTCCAGTTCTCTTGGAAATCCAGATGTTCTTCTTTGATTATTATTTCCTCTATCTTTACTGACTGAGTTTGAATGAGATTTTCCTCAACATATGATACCGTTTCTGCATAATTTTTTGGACAGTCAAATGTGTAAGTTCAGAGTTCTGTGGCTCTTTTTGACTTTCTATGGTATCCAGAGGTTCATCTTTGATGTTTATTCCCTCTTGCTTCACGGACAGAGGCTTCATGAGGTTTTCGGCAATGTACAATGCGGTTTCCTCAAAAACAATTCCTGCAGACATTCCAAGACTCTTGCTGTTCTCCTGTCAAAAAAAACCCAAAACATTTTACACCATCATGAAATCAGTGCAGCAAAAACACACCTATAAACAAAGTATAATACATTGTGAGCCAGGTCCATCATGAAATATAAGAGTCTATTCCCAAAGCATCGAAATTGTATAAAACTTTGGTGCTTGGTTTTTGCCGCACTTGGGCGATTTCATTTTATCAAAAATACGGTGAATGCACCATTTAGCAAATGGTGATCATATTTGCCAAAATTGGAGTTGCTGCAGCACTTATCGACCTTCGGCCATAACCAAATTCCACATAACTACAAAAAAGAAAAAAAATAATTTCATATTCTTCTGATGGGTGTTTAAAACAAATAAAAATTTATTAAAAATATAGACCAAGGGGGGCAGAGCCGAGGCAGAGATGGAAGCAGTCGTGGTTTGGACGAGCTTCTGCTTCTCCTGCAGCAATCTCCCTTTATTTTGCACCACTCGCCTGCCAAATGCTTCTCACCGGGGTAGGACATGACAACCGTAACGCTACAGACCCCAAAGAAATGTAAAAAAAAAAGACGCAACGATTTTAGCTGTGCGGCAGCGATCAGAGGACCCGATCCAAGATGGCGCCCGGCCTGAATCCCCGCAACCTCCTATGCACGCGGCTGCCTCTTCCGACTCGGGGCCTACAAGCATATATTGCCACAGAGCTCGATAGGAACACGCGTACCCTCTCAACTGAGATACAGGCGGTGGGTGACCGCACGGCGCGCCTGGAGGAGCAGGTCGGAAAAATCACGGGTTATTGTAATGACCTGGTGGGTCACGCTGAAGCGCTAGAACACCGAGTGCAGTACTTCGAAGAATCCCTTGAAGGTGCGAATCGCTCCGAGGCCTCCCGTAGATGGCCTCGTCGGCTGAGATGCAGGACATTTTTCTGGGCATCATTAAACGCCTGCTCCCAGACATTCCACAGCAGCGACTCCTCCTGGATCGTGCACACAGGGTCTTGGGGCCACGCCGTGACAAGGCCTCTACGCCCCGGTATGTGGTGGCCCGTTTTCATTATGTTGCCACCAAAGGTGGCTCAGAGCCGCTCGCAACCAGGTGGAATACGAGGGGACTCAGATATTATTTTTCCAAGATATCGCCCCCTCTATGCTGGCCAGATGCCAGGAATGGAGGGCGGTCACTGAGTTGTTGCGACATGCTACACATGGGGCTTTCCTTTCAAAATCATTGTATTTAAAAACAACCGCTCCCAGGCGTATGCCTACCTCTATCAGGCCAAGGATCTCCTACGTGCAGTGGACCTCCCAGTCCCCCTTCTCTTGGTGACCTGGACCCTCCGCAACCCTTACCACGGTTAGCCCAGGAGTGGCTGACCCACCGGGGGATTAACTGGTCTTGCCATCAGGCCCGACAAGGCCTTTGGACTCTCCTTGGCCTTTGGCTCACAACCCCTGATCCATTCCCAGACTGGGATGGATGTAACTCGCGGCGGGTGAGTGCTTAAGATGTTCTTATTCTACTATTGTTTGAATTAACGTTGTGGTTTCAGGTTGATGTTCTGGTTTTATTCATGCTTTGTATCTTCCCTGATGGACAAGGGAGCGTTAAGTATGTTTGTTGGTTAATATGCGGGATCCCACTCGTCGGCGGTGGGAGTGAGCGTGGACTGATCCTCATGCTCTTCCTACTTGTCGCTGGCATACCCTTTCTCCTCTACCCCACTTTCCCTCCCCACCGGTATTCCCGTTCAGAAGGTGCCCTCCTTATGTCTGTGCCTGCCCAGCACAGGTATTCTTTATACTGTTTGCTTTCTCTCCTTATTCTTCCCCCTCTCCCTCCCTTTTTACCCCCATGGCTCTCTAAATGGTGCTCCCATTCTGGCCACCCCCCAGGCCTTGTGCCCCCCCGGGGGTGGTTGGCGAGACGGGACACCCCATGGACCTCTTTCATGCATCCTGTCACATTTAGACTGCGGGTAGTGTAGCAGGTTTGTTGTGAGCCCAGGATGCAGTGATGAAGGCAGGTTTAGAATAACAAAAGAGTGTTTATTTGCACATAAACACAGTAGCATTAAATCAGACAGGGGTACAGGCAATGGAGTCGTCAGGATTCAGCAAGGGGTTCGGTACACGGCAAGGCTGGCAGAGAATAGTCGGTGGTACAGCAGGGGTTCGGTACACGGCAAGGCTGGCAGAGAATAGTCGGTGGTACAGCAGGGGTTCGGTACACGGCAAGGCTGGCAGAGAATAGTCGGTGATACAGCATGGGTTCGGTACACGGCAAGGCTGGCAGAGAATAGTCGGTGGTACAGCAGGGGTTCGGTACACGGCAAGGCTTAGATGGGGGGCAGAGGGGGAGCAGGATGGGGGGGTTACCGGTGAGTGAAGGAATGAGAGTCCAGATTGTAGCAGAAGGTCCTGGGGTCTTAGCAGAGAGTTCAGGAGAAGGTCAGGCAGTTTCAGGGAGCTTTAGTACACAGGTATCGCAGTCAGTAACTTCAATGTGGAAGTGAAATCTGGAGGGCGTAGCTTCCTGATATGCAGGGGTAATTAGGGGGAGGTGTTGTCAGGTGAGAATCTAGGGCTAGGATGCTGGGAACATGCAGGTTTTAGGAACGTGCATTGTTCATGATGCAGGGTTGGCGTGGGTGACAGGGGCCAGAGGGTGGCGATCCTGACACTACTCCCACCCTAAGAGTCGACCTCCGGGCGGCCAAGAGTCAACCAACGGGCAGTAGAAGAGTCCATCATGAACCCCTGCACCGTGTAGGGATCCATACGGGTGGCGCTGTCCGGGGTAGCGTCAGTGGTGCCAAGATGTGCAGTATCTTGGCTTGGTTGACCAGAATAAAGTCCAAACTTGCGGCTGTGAGGGATGGGAGAGTCAACCTTGGAAAACCCCCAAACCCTCCTTGGCACGACTAGAGCGGGAAACTGGCAACAATGGGTAGTGGAGATCTCCACGGTAACAGCTGGGTACAGTGGGGCAGCGCCCTTGGCGTGGCACGGAGGGGCAGCGCCCTTGACGAGGTGCGGTGGGGCAGTGCCCTCGGCAACCAGTGGGGCAGCGCCCTTGAAGAATACCGGAGGAGCAGCAACCTTGGCGACCTCCTTGGCACTGCACGGCTCTGCGGCGGCGACCTCCATGGCACTGCACGGCTCTGCGGCGGCGACCTTGGCCTTACGGCGACGTCGACGGCCCCGTGGCGGCGACAACTCGGAAGACTCTGCGGGTTCGTTCAGATGTATGGGGTTGCTGGTGGCAACCAGATCGGGAGTAGGAAAATGTCCACGGGCCAATGCAACCTGTACCTGAGACTGCAGGAACTTGTGGTTCAGCTGAATGTCCTGTATGGTTTGGGTAAGGGTATTCACCTGGGCTGCCATGGTAGAGACAAGTACCAGGACTGCACTAGATGGACTGGCCTCACCAGGAATTGGCAGGGTAGCTGCAGCGGTATCAGTGTCCACAAATGCTGTTTTGGTGGCAGCAGTCTGGGCTTGGACCTCGTACAGCACGGCTCTTGGACCTCGGTACAGCACGGCTCTTGGACCTCGGTACAGCACGGCTCTTGGACCTGGACCTCGGTACAGCACGGGCCTTGGACCTGGACCTCGGTACAGCACGGCTCTTGGACCTGGACCTCGGTACAGCACGGCTCTTGGACCTGGACCTCGGTACAGCACGGCTCTTGGACCTGGACCTCGGTACAGCACGGCTCTTGGACTGGACCTCGGTACAGCACGGCTCTTGGACCTGGACCTCGGTACAGCACGGCTCTTGGACCTGGACCTCGGTACAGCACGGCTCTTGACCTGGACCTCGTACAGCACGGCTCTTGGACCTGGACCTCGGTACAGCACGGCTCTTGGACCTGGACCTCGGTACAGCACGGCTCTTGGACCTGGACCTCGGTACAGCACGGCTCTGGACCTGGACCTCGGTACAGCACGCGTCTTGGATCCCTGCGGGTTGCAGGGCAGCGACGTCCTGAGATCCTGTACGTTGCAGGGCAGCGACGTCGGGAGATCCTGCACGTTGCAGGGCAGCGACGTCGGGAGATCCTGCACGTTGCAGGGCAGCGACCTCGGGCTTTCGCTCAACCTCCAATTCAACGACGTATGGGTGAGTGTCCAGCTCCTGAGGTTTTGGTTTAGCAGGCAACTGAACAACGGTGGGTGACATGAAGAGGGCACCAATGAAGGCGGATCTTGGGCAAGGTGCACTCGAGATGGTTTTGGTAGCTGGAGTTCTGTAGTCTGTCCCCATGTGATAGCAAGGTACAGTGGTACGGTGAGTCATTCCAGCCGGGCAATAAACAGATCTCGCAACGCCAACATACTCCTTATGCTGACCTGGGGGTCCCTGGGTGCGGCGTGCAGTCTGTCTGAGAAAGTCTAAACCAGCATCAGCAGCTTCCTCTTCTGACTCCGAGTCATCAGAAGGACATGGTGAGGCATATAGGCAGCATGGAGGTAGCGGGCTGGATTCAGGATCTCTGGCAACACCAGCCATGAGATGTAGGCCAGGCTCGATCTCCATTGGCATGGCTGGCTCAGCGTCCATGGATTCCTGCTCCATGGGCATTTCAGGGTCAGACTCCGGTTCGGCACTCTGCATAGGGGTTTCCTGGTCTGACTCCTCAGAAGAAGCTTCTTGGGTAACCAGGTTTCTAGGTGCAGAGAGTCTGGTAGCCTTTGACTCAGGCCCCCTGGGAGCAGGGACACACTTAGGTGCAGGAGGTTTGCTTACCCGGCTTCTTCTGGGAGTAGGCTGGGATAGGGGTCTTTCTTTGGGTGCTTGCTTGATGGGTGATGAAGTCTTTTTCTGCAGGGCAGGCACCAGCTTCCCCATCGAAGACTTTGTGGGCTTGGTCGCTGGTGTAGCTATTTTTGGCTTGGTGGGTACTGTTTTAACCACCAGCCTGGTGGTTTTGACAGGTGCAGGCTCGGTACAAACAGGCTTTACAGGAACAGGGGTATGAAGGCATTTTGTACCTGGCTTAGGTGGGCGCAGCGGGCAGGCCGAGATCTGATGCAAGGGGTCCCCGCAGTAGAAGCAGAGGTCTAGCGCCCTCCTCCTTGCCTTTTCTTCTGGGGTCAGTGGTCCTCTGGCTCCCTCTGTAGCAGGAACGCGCACCTTAGTTGAGGTGCCCCTTGGGTTTTGCTGCACATAATCAAGCAGGGCGTCCAGGTGCTGCTGGATCTGTAGAAAGGCACCTTTCAGGTTCTTCACCATGGCATGGATCACCGCGGGCTCACAGGTTTTAGACTTCCACATTCTGTCACGTTTAGACTGCGGGTAGTGTAGCAGGTTGGTTGTGAGCCCAGGATGCAGTGATGAAGGCAGGTTTAGAATAACAAAAGAGTGTTTATTTGCACATAAACACAGTAGCATTAAATCAGACAGGGGTACAGGCAATGGAGTCGTCAGGATTCAGCAAGGGGTTCGGTACACGGCAAGGCTGGCAGAGAATAGTCGGTGGTACAGCAGGGGTTCGGTACACGGCAAGGCTGGCAGAGAATAGTCGGTGATACAGCAGGGGTTCGGTACACGGCAAGGCTGGCAGAGAATAGTCGGTGGTACAGCAGGGGTTCGGTACACGGCAAGGCTGGCAGAGAATAGTCGGTGATACAGCAGGGGTTCGGTACACGGCAAGGCTGGCAGAGAATAGTCGGTGGTACAGCAGGGGTTCGGTACACGGCAAGGCTTAGATGGGGGGCAGAGGGGGAGCAGGATGGGGGGGTTACCGGTGAGTGAAGGAATGAGAGTCCAGATTGTAGCAGAAGGTCCTTGGGGTCTTAGCAGAGAGTTCAGGAGAAGGTCAGGCAGTTTCAGGGAGCTTTAGTACACAGGTATCGCAGTCAGTAACTTCAATGTGGAAGTGAAGTCTGGAGGGCGTAGCTTCCTGATATGCAGGGGTAATTAGGGGGAGGTGTTGTCAGGTGAGAATCTAGGGCTAGGATGCTGGGAACATGCAGGTTTTAGGAACGTGCATTGTTCATGATGCAGGGTTGGCGTGGGTGACAGGGGCCAGAGGGTGGCGATCCTGACACATCCATAGTAATGGCTAAGTAACAGTATATTCTATGAATGTTAAGGGCCTTACCTCCCCGCGTAAATGGAGTTTATTATTTTGTGATCTTAAATGCAAATCTGTGGATATTGCCCTGTTACAAGAAACCAGAATAACCAAACTAGCTGCTTTACGCCTAACTGACCCGGCATATACCAGGTTCTATATGTCTTGTGCAACCCCTACACGGAATGGCGTGGCAGTATTGTTACGTAACTTGACATTTGGTGGTCTAGGGGGTATACCTGGATGATGTTGGGAGGTGTATAGTCGTACAGGGGTCCGCCTCTGCTCATCAATTCATGTTAATCGCGGTATATGGTCTGAATTGCTTTATTATTATTGGGGGAGATTTTAACGCTACACTTTGTCCACCCATGGATAGATCTGACCCTCGAGGCAGCCGAACCTCCCCGATGCCTTTGTCTCCGGACAAACAATTTTACAGATTTGTGCATCGCCTGGGTTTGATAGATATCTGGAGGGCTCATCACCCATCTTGCAGAGACTACACCTTTTATTCTCCAGTACATGACTCATACTACCGGATAGATTATATCCTGACTTCCACCGACTGTGTTCCGAACATCCTCTCCTCTGGCACCAGATCCATTACGTGGTCTGATCATGTGGACGTCTCCGTTACACTGCGCCCCCTTTCTCCTTATACAGGGAGGCGATGGCACCTAGACCCTCTCCTCCTGGATAAACCGTGAGTCTCTGACACGGTATCAGCGGCACTTATAGACTACTTTCTGACTAATTATACCCCAGATGTTTCTATACAGACATTATGGGCAGCCCACAAGCAGGCCTCGCAGTGCATCATAAAAAATTAAAGACGGGGGAGATCACTCCCCTTGAGCTTGCGCACAAGACATCCTGTAACCCTGACTCGTTTGCCTCCCTAAGCCAAGCCCGTATGGCCCTTAACTCCTTTTCCTGGACGATGTAGGTCGCTCCTTATTATGGTCCAAGCAGCGCTATTATGAACGATCTAATAAGATGGACACCCCACTTGCACGTCTGATTAAACCTCGCCCTCAGTTCCACTCGGTTGCTTCAATACGGGATGAGACGGGCCATCTTGTTACTACACCGACAGCCATTAGGGATGCATTCACACGCTACTTTTGCGTACTTTTTATCATACCCCGACCCATACTTCCACCAACAAAGTGCTTAGAGGGGAAATTAGGCAATATTTATCTGCGTCGTACCTGCCTTCCCTGCCGGACTCACGCCTTGAACCCCTAGCTTCCCCAGTGACTGAGGAGGAACTCCGTACAGCACTGGGACTAATGAAACCGCACAAGGCCACGGGCCCGGGTGGGCTCACTTATCCCTATTATAAATAATTTTCTAAGATTCTAGCCCCTAAATTATTGTCGATGTTCAACAACCTACTGGATGGAGGGAAACCTCCAGCTGAATCTCTCTTAGCATCCATCATCCTCACTCCCAAACCCAGCAAAGACAAACAATTAGTAGGTAACTACCACCCCATATCCCTCATTAATACAGACCTTAAATTATTCACTAAAATTCTCGCCTTACGATTGGACCCCCTTTTGGGAGATCTGATCCACCCGGATCAGGTGGAATGCAGACAAGCCTACGAAAACAGGAGACGGTCTATCAACCTCCTACGGCTAGCCTCCTCCAGGGGGACCCCCTCACTAATTTTGTCATTGGACGTGGTGAAGGCCTTTGATGGGGCGGAATGGCCTTTTTTATTCACCCTTTTACATCATATTGGCCTCCCACCCCCCTTCGTACGTGCGATTCAGGGCCTATACTCCACTCCGACAGATCAAATTGTCATCCCAGGGATGGACCCAACCCCCTTCCCAATCTGTAATGGTACTAGGCAGGGGTGCCCCTTATCACCGGCTTTATTCGCCCTTTTTCTAGAACCCCTCCTTCAGCACCTCAGGAGGGACTCGTCCATCTCCGGGATCATGGTGAGGGACGAGGAGTATAAACTCTCAGCTTATGCCGACGATATCCTATCCTTGACGCGGCCTCTTCCATCCCTACCTGCAGTCATGCGGCGACTGGACGAATATGCACAATTGTCGGGTTACAGTGCGAATGTTAAGAAATCTGAGGCGGTGGCTACACATGTGACTATAGAAGACGTGGACTCCATCCGTGCGTCATATCCTATACAGGTGTCCCCCT